>OY744517.1:66404493-66519493 GCA_963556195.1 Sepiola atlantica | reverse complement strand
GCATACAGAACCTGATATATATATATATATATATATATATATATATATATATATATATATATATATATATATATATAATAATTAAAAGATTTTCATCTATAACTATTTAATACTGTTGTAAAGCTTTGTTTGAAATGATATATAGCCCTTTTTGTATGCAAGATTTGCTATCTTGGATCAGCTCTGTTCTGCTTCTAAGAAATTGATTGTTCATTTTAATTATCTCTCTCTCTCTCATATATATATATATATATATATATATAAATAAATGAATAAATGCGAAAGTTGGTCCCATTTCTTGCATCATCGGTAAAATCAAAACGGCCTATTTCAAGTCAATTCAAGTTTACACTATAGACGCACCCTTATTTTTTATATACTGAGTGTATTGGTTTCGAAAAATGACATTTTATTTATCAGCAATTATTTGTTATTGTTTTTAATTCAACGATCGTTTTGATTTTAATATAGCAAATTGGTCTGCTTCACAGTATTGTATTATTTCCTGGATGAATAAGTAGTGATAAAAACTGTTCCAAAATATATTATTTTGAAAGTGAACACGACCTGATTTCAGCATGCTTACTTTCAAATCTATGTCATGTCAGTTGGCCACACAGATTTTGCATTGACGACTTTTGAATTAAAAAAAAATACTTCATTTATAAAAGGTCAGAGTTGTGTCCTCATGTCTTGGGAAGCCGGTTTTTTATGGGCAATCATGGTGTTCATTGATGCTTACACATCACAATAATCCCGACATTGTGTTACAATAAAGCCTCCTGGGGAGACAGGTAAATAATGAATTTAAAGAAAATAGTTAAGGAATTATGATATCAGTAAAATAAATACATATATACGTATATACATATTCATAATTATTTTTGATAATGGCAAAGGTGGCCGAACGAAAATATGACTGATCTATATGTGGTACGTTTATGAAGTGGAATGAATGAAAATGATATAATGAACTAGAAGTGTTTAAAGAAGTGGAACAGTTCAATATTTTTTTTTGGGGGGGGGGGGGGGATTCGGTAGTATTTTCTTTTGTTTTGTTTTTTAAATAAGCCAGACTTTTTTAATTCATTATTAATAAATCCTACCGAAGATTTTTTTGAATCAGCACTGATTATAAACTGTTGCACTTCTTTAAAACTTCTAGTTTATTTTTTAATTTTTATTCATTCCCCTTCATTGATGCACCACGTATTTCGAATTTTATATACAGTCAAGAGAAGCTATTGACACCTAACTCTGAAAGTAATGTGTTATTTTTGTATTTTCATCTATTTCTGTCTTTATGGCATATATTGTCATACTAAAAAATACACATGACCATAATCACGAAGAACAAATGTAGTTAAATAGTATGAAGTTAATTTCATACCGAGATTAAAATTTTTTTTTTTTGAACATAGTTCACCCCAAACAAGGCAGGCCGCCACTGTAGACGTAAGGGGCTACTGAGAAAAAAGAAAAGGGAGAACGTTGGAGGTGGGGGGGTCAACCTAAATTGGGATCTGCTTACATTAGTTTTAAATTTCTGCATGTCAGTACTGTCGGGGAAACAGGAGGCAGGGAGGGAGTTCCAGAGGCCAGCAGCACGAGGAAAGAAGCTATTTGAGTAGAAAGTTCTCCGGCATCTGGGGACCTCCACAGTGAATGAATGGGATTTAGTTGATTGTCGAGTTGGTCTACTGAATTTACGTCGAGGGGGCACCAGAGTAGCCAATTCATCGGAGTACAATCCATTGAAGTATTTGTAAAACAAGCACAAGGATGCTACATTGCGGCGATGGGACAGGGACAGGAGCTTGGTTGACAGTGAGGGACCTATTAGGTTGGCGACTCTTTTTTGGACCTTGTCAAGGAGGGAGAGACTAGTAGATGATGCATCAGCCCAGATGTGGCAACAATACTCCATGCATGGGCGGATGGTGGCTTTGTAGAGATACAGGACAGGATAATGTCAGGTGTGAGGAGTTTACTAGCACGGTAGAGGGAGCCAACCTTCTTTGTGGCAGCCTTGGCAATGTCTTCAATGTATTTTTTCCAATTCATGTCACCTGTGAAGGTTAGGCCTCAGAGTTTGAATGATTTATAAATGTTTTCAACTAAAAGTTAACAAAACAACAATGAATATATAGACTCAAATTAACACTTACCGGCTCCAATGTCCTATCTCCTATAGGCAAATATTGCTTTAATGAAGCAATATTTATATATAGAATTATTCACTCTCAGACTGCTAGCCAATCAGAATTCATATAATGGACTTGCCCAACTTTGCAAAGTGGAGCAGTCCAGCTTCCATATGAACTGGCTTTTTAGTTACTTGAGATTTTACTTATCTTGCTGCTCAACTGGTCGTACAGTTGAGACCTAAGTATCAATTCTATATATAAATATTTCTATAGAATAAATCAAAGTTGGTAATTAAATGACAATATTGATGAGGTGATTTTAATATTTAAGCAATCATATTTTGTAGAATTGTACAATTTCATGCAATCAATTATTCGTGAGATTTTTCGGTTTCAAAAGAGATTAAACATGTTCACATTTCATTTATTTATTTATTAATTGTTATTTCTCTATGTTTACGGCAGCAGTAAAACATATGGTGTTTATTGGCGCTATTCTAAATGGTAAACCAACTGACCCTTCAGGGAGATGGCTTCTTTTTATTTCTATTTTTGTTAAATGTCACATTAAATTCAATCAGTACAGGGCATGCTTTATGTAATAAACTCAATGGTGATGTCATGCTTAATTAAATAAATAGATGAGAAAAAAGAGAAAAAATGTAAATAAAAGAAAGACATAAAAAGGCCCTTTCAAGCAATGGTGCAATTATTCTTAAGAGTATTTTCTAAGAGAAACAAATTTGTATGCTTGATATACTTGAATGATTGCTACAAATGTAGAACAAATTCAATATTGTATTATCAGGTAAGTTGAAAGGTGAGATAGGTCACTTTAACATATCCCTTCTCTTCTAAAGCAAGAGGTTGTAATAGGTATACGAGTCGTTAATACAGGCTATAGAATGTAGCTAGTGTTGACAGATGGAAAGCACTTTGATCTTTAAAGTGCATACCGCCAAAACCAAAAATTATGAAAGTCAGGAACTTTGAAAGAAAGTTACAGAGAAAATGGATTACAAAACAATTTGAGATAAATTCGTTTTCTTTTAGAAATTATGGTTCACTTCACCTTGTATAAAAATAACAGCTGTCACAAACATTCGTCTCCTAGACGACCCATAACCCTTCAGTCACGGTTCGTCTAGAGAAAAGGTAATAAAGGATCTCTCCACACTCTCTCTCTTTCTCTTTTATTTGATGGATGACTTCATCATTTTGTGACGTTATCCACTGTGCACAGTTATCCTACATTTGTCCCTCTACTATTAAAATTTTGTAGAACGGTGCAAAATGGATGACGTCATTTATGTAAAGAGAGTTGAACGACACTAGGCAAATCCTTTATAACATCACAAAGGGAAGATATGGCTAAAATAGCAAGTTGTGTTCAATTCATCCTATACAATGAATCATTTGCAATCAGATAACCTAAAACAGACAAACTTAAACTAAAATACAGGAAAAATTTCTTCATTAAGATTTTGCCGTTTTAAAAATCAAATATCAGATATATTGACTAAAATGTAAGCCTGCCATATGACGATCAATATTTTATTTCAGAGATTTTATGCAGATTGTAGAAAACGTGGTTTTTACTGATTGTATCTCTTGAATGTGCAAGCAGAACTCATTGAATGCAAGTATTACAACATCTGATAAGAGTTGTTGCTAGTGGAGCACCCTTTACTCCAGAAATCTATAAAGATCACATTTAGTTTCAGTATGAAATCCACAAAGAGAAACTATTGGAGAAATCAACCTACAATGAAAACTACTCCTGACTAAATTCCAGAATAATATCTTTCTGTTACTCAATTATTGAATCTTTCTTTCCAATCTTATATTTAAAGTAAAGTTGATTTTCTCTCTGTACTCTTGTAATTAATAGCTTTTTTACTAAAAGTCACATGTAAGTATTTTGATCAGTGATTTATGGCAAATATTGGTCCGTGTTATTAAAAACAACAATTTTATTTTCAATCGATTTCAGCTTTTTATATTTAATTCTGAACAATATCTTATTTTGTTTTAGTCATAAATAAAGGAAGGCAGAGGAGTTCTTACCCTCACAGTCAGAAGTCCTAATACTGCGACCCAAATCATCGGGTATTAATTTAATAACAGATAATTTTGTCGATATTAACTGATGAAAAAAAGGGAAGGAAATTTTGAGTCGTTTTTTCTACTCCATTCTTTTGTTGCCTTTGGCTGAACGACATTCGACTTTAGAGAAACAGAGAGAGTATTTAATAGCATCAACATTTCGTAACTACTCCCATAGGTCAGTTAGTTACCATACCATACTTAGACCTAAAGGTTGTGAGTTCGAACCTCACCCGGTGAACAATTATTTTTGCTCTGATTTTGTCCTAAAATGAACGTTGAAATTTCAAATTACGATACTAAGCAAATTGTTTAGTTTTACTTTAATTTATTTCTGTAATCTACATCATTTATGGAAATTAAGAGCCTGGGCGACATCAGGTTGCCCTGCTAGTAGTATATAAAGCTGCAAACACACCATTGTGGTTTCTCAGACAAATTGTCCTTCATGAAGTCAAAACAATTTATTTTTCTTTACCTGCTCATTTCTGACCTATTTGTGTTGAAAAATATAAGTTATGAGCCTTTAAAGTTACGTAAATATCGGATCTGAGGAAAGTAACCATTTTTTTTTACATTACTGACTTAACAAAAAATACTACTTTCCTCAGATCCGATATTTACAAAACTTTAAAGGCTTATAATTCAAATTAAATATGTAATTTTTTTAATGCAAATAGGTCAGAAATGAGTAAGTAAAGCAAAATAAAATGTTTTTGGCTAATTTCCCAACGGTATTTCATTAAAAATAATTCATGTCTTTGATAGTAATGATTACCCTTTTTTCTTTGTAGAATTAAGTAATGAAATTATCATATTAAGTTCCAACTTACCTCTTTGGTAATATGATTCACAGGTTGAAAAGTAACTGATGCAACAGCCAGAATACAGTATCATATCAAAATGTTTAGAATGACTTACCTGAAAAATAGAAAAAAGAATTCCGATAATAGTATGAAGTCATATTCAGAATTTCGATAATAGTATCAAGTCATATTCAAAATGTCGATAATAGTATCAAGTCATATTCAGAATTTCGATAATAGTATCAAGTCATATTCAGAATTTCGATAATAGTATCAAGTCATATTTTTTCATCTGTACAAATAAAATTAAAGGTTTGTTTATGTGTTTAGAACTTATTGAATAAATTACAACAAAACTTGGCATGGGAGTGTTATACACCATGAATGGTCATGAAAGCTAAACAATAAGGTACAAAGAAATGATTTCTTATTAAAAGTGTGACCATCAAACTAAACATATTAATAAAATAAAAATGTAGATAACACTAAAAATGAGGGAGTGGATGAGATCAGGATCTACTTCGGTTTTATGATAATAATGTTGGGTCTGCATTTCCACAGAACACTGTAATTCAGCTAATATCATTTTTAAGGGCATTGTTTCCAACCGTTGTTGGTCGAGCTCCCTTGTAAGCGAGGCTACTGGCTTCCACTTAGCTATAATGCATAGTTCTTTAAAACAATAGAGCACTCTAGGCAGCCAATAATGCGTATATAAATATATAAAAGCATTGTAAAATTTGCCTATGTTCATAGAAGGTCGATAGCTTTATGTTAACAAGGCCTCCACTGCTGACAAAGCGGTTGGTTTCAAATCTCAGTTTCAAGCAACTGTTTGTCTAGCCACAATGAAGAGCCATGACATAGCAAAACAGGCTGTGTGGATGACTAATCTCGACATGGATACACTTGCTACATCTAGCCACACTGATGAGTCTTGAAAAGACGAAATAGCTGTCTGCGAATGTCTCTCTCTCTCTATCTCTCTCTCCCATATATATATATATATATATATATATATATATATATATATATATATATATAATTATGGTTCATTTTATGTTCCAATAATCATGTTTTTATTTTTTTCACATTTCCAAAAAACATAACATTTTTGTGAGATGTATTTTTTTACGAGCCGTTTCATTTGCCGTGAGCTAAACCACATTTTTATGTCAATATCGTCTCTGCAACACTACAAAATCATCAGAAAAATCTACAAAGAATAAAAAGTTCTTGGATTAAAATGTCTTAAAAAACCCTACACTATACAGTGGGTCATTTTTGGGCGAAAACAAATAAAAAACAAAGAAAAGAGAAAACTCACAAGTGGAGAAACTCACTAGTATACCATATATGTCCCCTATTTATAGATTGAGTTATCTGCTAGAGGAAATAACGGTTTCCACTAAGCGTAAAGTAATAATCTTCTGTAAAGAATAGATTTCTCTAGGTTATCGGTAGTGTGATAAAACAATATATATGTAAACGAAGAAAGTACACATATAGTGCTATAATTTCTCCTACTATTAGTGGTGAGCTTGTTAGTGCAGTGGATTAGGTACTTGACTGCTGATCACATTTAGATGTGACGGGCCGTTCCGGTTTTGAATCTCGGTGTGGATACACTTGCTACTTTGCTACACTGATGAGTCTTGGAAAGACGAAACAGCTATCTTTGAATGACTGTGATATAGTCATCCACAGACAGACTGTTTTTCTGTATCATAGCTCTTTAGTGTGGCTAGACAGGCAAGTGCCTCGAGCCGAGATCGAAACTAAGCTGCCTAGCAGACAGTCAGCGCTTCTATCCATTCGGCCGTGAGTCACAAACTGTGAGTAAGTGACATCTCAATGTTTATATAAACACTGTTAATTACTAATAAGAGCTCCATTTGTTTACACGAAGAGCTTTTTCATTGTCGCTGATGTGGGCAGTAAATAATTTATTTATACAAACATTGACAAAAATGGACATCTCATAACGGTTACGTTTTTTCATCAACTTTTTGGGTGATCGAACTATTCTTCACAATTCTTGAGATAACGAATAAAAGAAACGTCCAAAATGCATCCTGTCTTGATTTATTTATGTCTTACTTTTCGATCTACATAAGCCATCATCAGGTTATAAATTTTGAATGTTTCCTTTATTCTTTATTTGAAAAGTTTTTTAATCTCTGGAAAAGTTTATAAAGAAACACAAGGATTATGTGTTGTCCATTTCTTTAAACAAGTTTGTCTAAATCAGCGTTTCTCAACCACGGTTCTCTGGAACCCTAAGGTTCCACAAAAAGGTCTCTAAGGGTTTTATTTACCTCCTCTCCAGGAGGTTAGGTACAACGCCAGTTTTATCTTACTCCCACAAGGTAAGATGTGACCCAAGGTCGGGTCGGGAAAGTGGGACTTGAAAAACCAGCACCCGAGAAGGTGAGCACTCTGGCCATTAAAAATTGCCTGGGCAGCTCCGTCGGCATTCCCCGGTAGGAACGCCTCAGGCAGTAAGCAATAAACTTACTCTTACCCAAAGAGGGGAGGCAAAGCCTGGGATGGTGGACCTCCTAGAACTGCACAGGACAGACCTATAGACCGGCGTTAATCAAGCCTCGAAGGTCAAGACAATACCAGTCTATAGGGTGCAGTATCCATTGGAACAGATATTACACTTTGATCTTGGCCAAAAGGCCGAGGATTTATTTATCTACCTCCCACAAGGTAAGATGTGACACAAGGTCGGGAAAGTGGGATTAGAAAAACCAGCACTCGAGAAGTTGAGCACTCTGGTCATTAAAAATTGCCTGGGCAGCCCCGTCGGCATTCCCCGGTAGGAACGCCTCAGGCAGTAAGCAATAAACTTACTCCTCCCCAAAGAGGGGAGGTAAAGCCTGGGAGGGTGGACCTCCTAGAACTGCACAGGACAAACCCATAGACCGGCGGAAATCAAGCCCCGAAGGCCAAGACAATACCAGTCTATGGGGTGCAGTATCCATCGGAACAGATACTACACTCTGATCTTAGCCAAAAGGCCAAGGAGGACAAGAACAAGTGAGATAAACTTTGAATCTGCCGAATCTTGGTACATAATATTGGTTACTTATATTTATTTTTTCCGTTTGAGTTTAGAATTTTCTTTTCGAATAAAAACTCCCTGATGAAATATTATAGACGAACAATATAAACTTTATTGAGCATTACCAAAAGAATTGACAAGGAAGTATGAATCTTTGCTTAAACCAGTTATTCAAAACTATATACAATGATATTTACCACGTGAACTACAATGAAAATAAGATGAGAAAGATAAGGTATACAATTTTGTTCTTGTGCAGAAGGCTTCCTTGTAACATGTATTTTAAGGGTTACACAAGAGTAAAAATGTTGAAAAAATGTTGGTTTGAATATATGAAGAAAGTTAAGTTATTCATTTACGATAGGAAAGAAAATTCTTGAAGTTAGACATTTTAAAGTAACTTCACGATAGGAAAAAATAAGAACAAAATAGCGAGAACAAATAAGAAATGTGTCATAAAAGATTTGCCCTAAACTTTCAAATTTGAAGTTATTTCTATGCGGCAATGTTAGATTTCTTTGCTGGCATAGAAAAAAAATGAAATAAAAAAAAAAATTCTAGCATGAGACAAAAAGTATTTTAATAGTAAAAAATACGATTCATCAAAATTATTAAAGCAATTTTAATTCCTTTGAAAGCTTTTGATAAAAAAAAAAATGTTTTCCAAAAATTGCAAGCCAGACAGAAACTGCTGAAAAACAAAAACCTATTTGAAAAAAATGCACTTACTATTCAAGATGAATAGGGAGACATATTTGTTTTGCTTTTCTCAATAGAGAAAGATTTAGATGCATATACAGAACAAAAATAAATGTACACTATACACACATTAAGTGAATTTTAAATTATATTAAATCTGGCTATCTTTTAAGATGTTACAGCAAAATCATGAAATTCTACTTGAAGATCTTATGGATCAATATTACTAATGCAACTTAAATAGACAGGATTATATATATATATATATATATATATATATATATATATATATATATATTACAGAAAATCAGAACAACATCGGTACCGTCGGTTTCAAATCCAAACAAAGGAGACCTATAATTGGTTTCCTTTACCAGACTCTCTGTTCATGTCTGCCTCCCCGAAAAATGGCAAATGTTGTTCTGATCTAAAATACATATATAAATAAATATTACGCTCTTACGTTTGATTTTTCTTAATAATTGAGCACTTTGCTGGGTTCATTTAATTTGTTAAAATTAAAACGCACACACCAATAAATGTCTCTATATCATATAAATGATGTTAAGACAGTCATCCATAAATGCAATAGATAGAAGAAGAAGATAGCAGAACAAAGAATGAAGAAAAAACATTAAAAGAAGGAACAACATGGACCAACAGCTGTTTCGCTATATCGCATCTCTTCAGTGTAGCTAGTCAGGCAAGCGTTTTAAACTGGAGTATAATCTAAATAATTACTGGAAAATCGTCCTATTTTAAGCCGGCTTTATTCAGTTCATATAGCATTTTAATACAATTTATACCTTCTTCAGATATCTAAAAGCTAGGCTAAGAGGGAGAACTGTTTTTAAATCAGAGACAACATTAGAAATAAATAAGAACGATACTCTGGGTTAAAGATAAAAGACACAAGAAAAAGGGGAAAGAAAAGAAAAGGGAAATAAAAAGAGATAAATTGATTTGGTGACCTTTTGCTGGAATCAGCAGACAGACTTAAACAGATTTTCCTTTAACTGGATTTCAAATTTAAAACAGTTTCATGTACTTCCACAGTTTTCAAGTAGGAATAAATATGATTTATCTTTTATGCTTAAAACACGTTCTCCAAAGCAGCCATAAAACAGTTTTCTATGACAGATCTAATGCATTCAAATCTAGCCATCTTTCTAGTAAGGCTTTGAATAATAATAATGTTTTGTAATCTTTAGATGCGTTCACACATCTTTATAAGAGACATGGCCGATCAGTCTATCACGTTTCAGTTTGAAATAACATGTTATCGCTAAATGATTAGATTGAACCAAAGGCTTCCTTTTCATTGGCTACTTCTTATTTTAAATGCGTCAAAGTATCTCTATGAGAGGCTCTGTCTGTCAATAGGTCTGTCATGCTTAAGTTGGAAATAGCATTTTCGTTGGTCTGTCCTGCTTAAGTTTGAAGCATTTTTGTTGGTCTGTCATGCTTAAGTTTGTTATATTTCTGTTGGTTTGTCATGCTCAAGTTTTAAATAGCATTTTCGTCGATCTTTCGGGTTTGAAATAACATTTTCATAAAAAAACACAGAGATTGAATGAATCCACCGTAAGAATATTTATTCTTGTTATAATCCAGACAAATTGTAGCAGTTATCTCCTCCTTTCAAAACATAACTACACTGGTTGGCCGTTAGGTGTCGCCTTTTCACCAACAGGTGGCGCTGGAAAGCGACACCAGAGTTATCTGCCCTTCGGACTATAAAACCAGGTGCAAACGGAAATTCTCTCTCTTCTTCACCAACCAGCCTCGGCAGAACAACGCTGGCACCAGCGCTCCGTTTCACTCGCTTTTTCCTACTCAATTGGCCTCGACAGAACGATGCTGACACTAGTGTTCCGTTTCTCTCTTCTCTTCTGGTCGATTGGCCTCAGCAGAACGACGCTAATACACTAGCGCTTCGTCTCACGTTTTTCTCTTCAACTGGCCTCGGCAAAGCAACAACCAACACACGTTTCTTCTGTCAACACGTGGTCAAACAACGGTAAGAGTTCTCAACTCATTTTCTTTGTGTACGGCTTTCAAAGACTTTCCTCACGCCGGATTCATTTCTTCTTATACCTTTTTCAAGAACTGTTTTTCCATCGACACACATGCATACATCACACACTTCATCATTCCACGTACACACACATTCAATAAACGTTATTTGAACTACCTCATTTTGTTTATTAATTATTACTCTGTCTTTGCATGCAACATCGCTTGATTTACTGAACACGTTTATAATCGGGGGGACACGACCCTCGATCCTAACACAAATTAACATTTATTTTCAAACCTGTTTCATTTGAGCTGCATTTAATCAAGGGAGGCGCTGGAAATCTCATTTCTTTGATCAATCATAACTCAAAAACCAATAAACCAAATTAGTTAAAACTTTACACAAAATTTTTATTTGATAGGTTCTATAAGTGTGTAGAATTTCAGCATCATTAATCAAGGCAACCCAGAGATCCAGAAAGGTCAGGAGTGATTTTGTGAAATCCGTGTGTACGTACGTACAGGCCACCCTGTATCTCATCAACTATTTGATGGATTCAGCTGATTTTTGGCAGAGATAGAGGTTCTAGTGTCTAGGTGATGGCATTTTAATTTCAGTTTACCATATACCTTAGTTTTCCAGAAAATTAAAAAAAACTTAAACATGACCATAGTATTGAAGCATAGCCTTTACAAAAGTAGTGACATTCCATGATAAATGCCAGTATACTGAAATCATATGCCCTTAATAGGGTTAAGATGAAAATTCATATACACTAAATGTACAAAAGCAAGGAAATTCCCAAATTTTTACACTTTTATTGTAATTAAGGGTATGACTACATATCAACCAAACCATTTTATTATCACATCACTACAGTATAAATCTCTATGCATGAGTGGATGAAGTGTGTGAGGTGCGCTGAAGAAAACTTCCTATCAGTAAAATACATAGCCCTGTTGTGCTCGCATACCCTTAATGACAATGAAAGTGTAAAAATTTGGGAATTTCCTTGCTTTTGTACATTTAGTGTATATGAATTTTCATCTTAACCCTATTAAGGGCATATGATTTCAGTATACTAGCATTTATCATGGAATAATAAATATGACTTATCTTAACACTTTATTACCATTTCATAGCTCATGACATGTAATTCTCTCTCTAGTCTAATAACTAATCAGACAGGGGTAATAGTCAATGTTAAAACAATGTTCCGGAATTTTTTTAGATGAGAATTGATAATGTAACCTCCGACCTTCTTCAGATATATCTTTTCATATAGGTTTATTGAGTTACGTTCGAAAAGTTGCACCTGAAGAAGGTCGGATGTTGTATCGGCTGAAACGTTGTGAAAACAGCAACCAAGATGAGAATAGGGGTTCAAATAATCCAAATAATACCAATGCTTGACTTTTCATATAAAGTTTGATTATTAGAAACAGAAAATATGATATTATCACATCGAGCTGATTGAGTAATACACATACTTCCCAGAATGCAAATTTATTTATTTTGCTATAATTACGGATGGCTTAAATAACCTAAAATCATTTTAGAAATGTCTCCTTAATATTAGCCCAGTCTAATAATGCTAAAGTAGCAGTAACAATGACTGTATAGAATATAAAATATAGATTTAAATAAATGATGACAGTTGCCCATAAAGGCAATAGATAGAAAAACAAGAAAACAAAAAAAATATTGTCAAAGAAAAAGTTAGCAGAAGAAAGAATGAAAAAAAAAAACATTTAAAAAAGGAACAAGTGAGAAAGACTCGGATATCACATTAAGAATATATACGTATATGCCATTGCCACTGCCGGTTTAGTATTATTAGACTAGGCTAGTGTTCAGGAGAGATGGATCAACGTGCAAGATAATAGGTTATTAGGACGTATTAAAATTTATAAGATACTTATAGATTTGTAAGTGTACTTGTCTTTCCTTATCACATGAAGGATCGAGTGGATTGGCTAAAAGGTATACTCAATTACTGTTCCCTTAGGGATCACATGAACCAGCCTACATAAACTTAGACGCTTAGGGCTCAAACACTTTTTTTCCCCATTTTGACTATTATGTAGAAGGCAGTTGCAAGCAAAACCAATTTTCCTACGATTGAAAGAACCTGCTACTGTTGTGGTCAAAGTGCATGCACCTTTTACCTGAACACTTCTTCACATAAGATAAGTTCATGCGAATGCACATGTTTGCAAATCCTCTTTGTGTATATTTATCTTTTCATTGCCTCTGTTCAGTCTGTAGAGATAATGAATAATGGATACCATGCGCATGTAATTATGAAACAAGGGTTGCACAATCTTCAACCACACCTCTCCTGAATCGGCACTGCTTGATTACGGTGGCAAGGAGACGTCCATGACGACTGGAAACAATGCCAAAATAAACAGAGAGCACATACAGCAACTGGTATTCCCAGATGGTTACCCATTTAATACTGACCAGGCTCAACATCGCTTAACTTCGGTGATTTAACAGGAACCGGTGTGTCAACGTGATTATGCCGTATTATATTTACCTTTTATTGTTTGTATATTATTCTTTATTACTTGCCCAATTAAAATTGTTCAATTAATATACACGGTTGTTATTCCTTTTCTTTAAAAGCTTTTGCTCCCAATTCAACTTTCAGCACTTATTTTCAAGTGTAATTTCTATTTTCTTTCCAGGAAGAATTGAACTTTCTTTTGGGGATAGAAATCCCCATAGGCCTTCTGATTTTCATAAATAAATGCTTTTAGGGTTCTCATTTTGTTCCGTTTCATTATCATGGATATGACTGTCGAGATGCTAAGATCCTTGAAAATATTCAATTCGTTGAAAATATAAAGAACAGAATAGCGAAATTCTTTCCATTTCCTGAAGATCAAAAATAGTCAGATCCTTCCTTCTCCTTCCTAAAAAAATACCTGAAAACAAACTTAACCACTAAAATAGCTTCATCATTCATACTGTGTAAAATTACATAGTATCATTATTTAACTTTTATCTGTGTCCGAGTTTTCCAATGTTAATCATCAACTTATTAATATCTTTGCCACAGATTTAGATAAAACATTTCTCACTTAATATTATTTTAAAAATTTCTTCCCGAGTATATTTAGCGCATTTTATGTTGCAACATAACAATTAAAAATACGCCTTTAAAACATAAACAAATAGTAACTCCTTGAAATATACATAATTTTTTTCAAATTAGCGGCATCAAACATACATTTTTTTTACTTATAAGTCACCACTTATCAGGCTAAAAGCCACTTGAGGATAAGGGTTGATGACTTATGAGGACGGTCTATGACAAGTGTTTATTGACATTAGATTTGAAGATGACCATGTTGTAGCTCTCAGGGAAGCAATCTTGTGAAAATGTGTTCCACAGATGGGACATTTTTGGAAAGAAACTCTGTTCATGGAAATTCCATTTGCTGTTAGGCACTATACCGCTTGCACTACATTTAATTATTGGTGAGTTCAACTATATATGGCTCAAGCTCAAATTAATTAGAATGGGGTTAATAGGGCCAAAATATTCTGTTGACTTTCCATGTTGAAAATAAAAAAGACTGGCTTAAAAAATTATACCAATTCTCAATGATTTTGTGTTGTTTCAAGAGTGTATGTAAAATGCATGTATCTATTTACATGGTATATTTGTTTTATAAAAATCTAATAAAGGTAGAGAGGAATAATGGTGAAAAAGAAAGAAGAGACCTAGCTCGAAATAACTTTCTGCGACTCTATAAAAACAGGAAAAGAATGAATTGTTGCCGGAGTGAAACACAAGAAAAAGAAGGAAAAGTGAAATCCATCAAAAAGTAATTAACGATCAAATTGGAAGTTTTGATGAAAATAAAAAAAACGAGAAAGAAAAACCCAAAAGGAATTGAAGATTTGAGAATGATTCAAGAAAACAAAGAATTACAAGAACAAGGAGGAATATATTTTGAAATCCATGAATGCAGAACGATACAGTAGCAGCTTACCATTCCTTTTGAACTGGATGTTTTTGAAGAGAGAGAGAGACAGACAGACAGACAGAGATGGAGAAGGGGAGAGAGAGAGAGAGGGGGGCAGTAAGATACCGTCACTCACTTTCTAAAAGAAGACGGAAGATAAAAAAGCGTCTTTTGAAAGTGTCATCGCCTGCTGTTATTTCCAAACTGTCCAAGGAATGTTTGGATATTGAAAGGAAACTGCAGAAGTCTTTTGCTGACTCTAACGCTTTTATGGAGGGAAAGGCTGTCAACTCCATTAAAAGTAATTCAAAATATTTCTTTTCATATGTCAAGAAAAAGTCCAAAGTCAAGACAAAAGTTGGTCCATTGGTGGACCAGAATGGTGTTCTTACTGGTAACAGTACTGAGATGGCAGAAATTTTGTCAAAACAATACACAGACGTTTTTAGCAAACCAATGCAAAGCAGTCAAGCTTCACATAATCGCACTTTTGATATAAGTTCTATACTGTCAACTGTTACTCTAACTGCAGCCGATTTTGAGCTTGCAATTGATGAACTCTCTCCGTCAGCTGCTGCGGGCCCTGACGGCTTTCCTGCATTACTACTGAAAAACTGCAGGGCTCATTTGGTCCATGCTCTCGTATTTCTATGGACGAAAAGTCTTGAAGAAGAGGTCGTTCCAAGCAAACTAAAGAATTCTCTTATTACACCCATTCACAAAGGTGGAAGCAAGTCGGTGGCTGCCAATTATAGACCAATAGCTTTGACCTCCCACCTCATTAAACTTTTTGAGAAAGTCATACGGAAACACATAGTTAGACACATGAATGAAAATAACCTGTTCAATGACAGTCAGCATGGGATGAGATCTGGAAGATCTTGTTTAAGTCAACTCCTTGAGCAGTTTGACACCATTCTATCAATTCTTGATGATGGCGCTAATGCAGATGTTGTCTACTTAGATTTTGCCAAAGCTTTTGACAAAGTTGACCACAAAATAGTTCTGCAGAAAATATTTGATCTTGGCATTCGTGGAAGCATTTTCAAATGGATCGAATCCTTCCTGAGTAACCGCCTCCAAACAGTTATGGTTGATGGTGCAACCTCGAAGCCACAACCTGTCATTTCTGGAGTTCCCCAGGGAAGTGTATTGGGACCCATAATCTTCCTAATCCTTATTGGGGACATTGATGAAGATATCGCCATGTCAATAGTCAGGTCATTCGCCGATGATACAAGGGCCACAAAATCCGTTCGGTCTCCCGAGGATGCTGTGTTGTTTCAAAAGGATCTCGATCAGATCTACAAATGGACGGAGGACAATAACATGGAGCTAAATGACGTGAAATTTGAGCTTCTCCGCTATGGTAATAACGACCAGCTAAAAAGCGAGATATCATACCACACTCCGTCAGGAAAAATGATAAACATAAAGCAAGAAGTGAAGGACCTCGGTGTATCTATGTCTAGTGATTGTCTTTTTAGCAATCAAATAAACAAAGTTGTGGAAAAAGCCAAGAACCTCATTGCCTGGATCCTGAGGACATTTAAAACCAGAGAATATCGTGCAATGGTCACGCTGTATAAATCCTTGGTCATTCCAGTTTTGGAATACTGTTCTGTCTTGTGGAACCCAAGTAGCCCTAGGCTCATCCAAAAGCTTGAAGCCATTCAGTGGTCCTTTCTACGGAAAATTCAAGATGATCGGAACTACTGGTCATGTCTGAAGAAGACAAAAATGTTCTCGCTGCAAAGAAGACGTGAA
The DNA here is from genome assembly GCA_963556195.1 of Sepiola atlantica. Taxonomy (NCBI): domain Eukaryota; kingdom Metazoa; phylum Mollusca; class Cephalopoda; order Sepiida; family Sepiolidae; genus Sepiola; species Sepiola atlantica. The sequence continues at coordinate 66,502,898 of OY744517.1, read as the reverse complement.
AGGTACCGGATAATTTACATCTGGAAGATATTGGAAGGAAAGGTACCGAACATTAATGGCCACATTCAAGCCCGAGACAATGAACGCCGCGGGAGGCACTGTATTGTTCCCTCGCTAAAAACTGGTGGGAAAATACGAACCATTTTTGAAACGAGCTTACCTGTACAGGGGTCACAACTCTTCAATGCCATGCCTAGGTGTATTCGGGACATAAAAAATGCTGCTGTGGAACAATTTAAGCGCTCTCTTGATGCCTACCTCGCTAATATCCCGGACCAACCCCAAATTGTCGGATACACGGCGGGCAGGCAAGCCGACACCAATTCTATCGTGCACATGCAAGCACATGCTGGTGCGGTTCCTTTGTCTCACAGGATCCTCACATCAGCCGGGGCGAGTTGAACAACCAGCAAGCCTGAACACGCCTGTTCGAAGCACCAGACAAAAAAAAAAAAAAAAAAAATAAAAATAAAGTATAGAAAGTTTGAATTACAGAAATAAACATGATTCACGAATAGAAGAAGTGAATTAATGAAAGATTAGCCTCATTGACTGTAATAAAAACCATCACAGATTAAAAATCACTGAAAGTTTCTTTTCATAAGGGAAGAAAAAATAACAAATAAAAAATACAAGGAAAATCTAGAAGAGAAAATAAATTCAGCAAATCTGATGTACAAAAATAAAAAGGAAGAAATTCCAGGTGAAATAAGATGTTTTTAATTATTTCAAGAAAAAAGAAAATATTGATTCAGATTCAACTTCAGAAAGAGATTATTTTTAGAATCATTAAAATTTACAGCTAATTTAAAAACATATCTTTTTATATATAAAAAAAGGTCTTGGGTGAGGAATAAAATAAAAACTGCTTAAATTGAAACCTTTTCTGAACATCTAATCTGTTTCATGTAACCTATCATGAAGTACTTGATATACATATATATATATATATATATATATATATATATGCATATCTAGTAGTCCATGATCCTAATGTAAGCCCCCCCCCCCAAGTTCAACCCTTTCTCACTGTGGTATGGACGGTAGCAACATGGTAGTATCAAAGTACTCGGCTAACAGAGCTCTGGTGTAAATCAATGAGGAGTCAGCATCAGGATCCGTCGTCCTTTGGTCATCTCTGCCTCTGCATGTAGCAAGCATGGATGTTATAGTATCTAATCGTACATTTTGGGAACGACAACGATTACTTGCACCAATCATTCTGTAATTATTTGTAATCTGTAATTATCTCCCTTGTATATTTCTGATGTATATAAACAATGAGTGCTTACGTGTAACTCTCTCTTACGCACCGAGTGACCGATCAAGTAACATCGTGTTTGTATCCTTTTTGACTTCTGTCCCCTTTGCTCGTATTACTTCTAGCTTTCAGTGAATAACCACATCACAACAACTGGCGACGAGAATTTAAAACGAAAAAACTCACAGAGTATTCGAACATACGAGCTAACGTTTTTTTTTATTAAAAAAAACAAAAGAAAACAAAACAGAATGTCTCACAACGGTCCTATGCATTTTCCAAGTTTTAGCGTCCACGAAAATCCGAGTACTAACGGAAATCGTTGGCAAAAGTGGTTGGACAAACTTGAGAATGTGTTCGTGGCTTTCGATATTCGAGAAGACCGTAAGAAGAGAGCGTGTCTACTTCACCTTGCCGGAGACAAAGTTTTTGACGGAGATACAAAAAGGCGTCGGTGCAACCGTCGAATCCGATGGATCAGAAATACCAAACACCTACGAAATAGCAAAGAAATCACTGACTGACTATTTTACACCGCAAAGAAATATGTCTTATGAGATCTTTAAATTTCGACGCGCATCGCAGAATGTTGACGAAAGTCTAGACTCATTTCATGTGAGATTGAGGACCCTAGCGTCCACGTGTGATTTCGTGGATACAGATAGGGAGATATTCGCACAGATTGTCCAAGGCTGTTCATTCTTTAAGGTCAGACGAAGGGCACTACGAGATGACTCCACACTCAAACAAGTGATAGACGAGGCCAGAGCAATTGAATTAGCTCGCACACGAGCCGCAGACATCGAAAGACAAGAGGTGGTTAGTGCCCTGTCGTCCCATAACAATAAACGAGACCGCAGGCAGTACACACGCAGAGAAAAAGAAAAAAGAAATACCGACGAAAAACGCAACTATGGACACACACAAGGCAGTAATCGCCAGTTTACTCCGAGGACCCAGCCACGTGGCAAAGACGCCGGACATGTCTGCCTCTACTGTGGATACTCAGCAACACATGTGAGGTGTCCTGCTAAGAGACAAGAATGTAGGAACTGCCGGAAAAAGAACCACTTCGCAAAAGTGTGCAATTCAAAACCGGTAAGACAAATTTCCTACTCATATTGAAATGATATTGAATCCATTTCTACGTCGAGTGATAAGTCTGTCTACACAGTAAAAACTCCCACATCGACAAAAACACCCACAGCCACCATCCTCGTTAATGACTCCCCAGTGACCTTCGTTTTGGATACCGGTGCCAGCATAAATATAATGTCTGAACGCACATACGACGGTCTTCAGTACAGGCCGAAAATACACAGCACTCTACACAGATATTTACCTATCGGTCCAGGAAAGCCATGCCAGTCCGTGGATTTATCACTACCCCCATCGAATTTAAAGGAAGACACTGCAAAGCAAAAATGTTCGTTATCGACAATAAAAATCCCTTATTCGGACACAATCTACAAAATCTACTCGGTGCCCACTCTGCTGAGGCACTGGGTATGATATCCTTTAATTTTACGTTTAATGTGATAACATCTATCGCAGATGAATTCCCCTCATTATTCGATGGAAAGATTTCTGGACCCACTGTTAAGCTGCACATCGATACTTCGGTCCCACCGGTGACACAGAGACAACGGAGAATACCCTTTCACGTGAGGAAGGACGTCGAGTCGGAATTAAAACGCCTCAAGGAGATGGACGTGATTGAGGATGTTACTGGGCCTACCCCTGGGTAAGTCCCGTGGTGATAGTCCCCAAAAAACCGAGTGGCATGCGAATCTGCATAGATATGCGAAAAGCAAACAAAGCTATTCAAAGGGTCAAACATCCCATGCCGACCGTGGATGACTTGTTTGTAGATTTAAACCACTCAAAGGTGTTCAGCAAGCTAGACATGTCGAGCGCGTACCACCAATTAGAGCTGGGGGAGTCCAGCAGATACATCACCACGTTCACCACATATGCTGGACTATTCCAATACAAGAGACTGTTGTTCGGAGTAAATGCAGCTTCTGAAATATTTCAAAAGGCTATTGCAGATATTTTGAGGAGCATTCCAGGAGTCAAAAACCTCTCAGACGACATTATCGTCGACGGACGTGACCAAGCCTCACATGATGCCAGTTTGAGGCCCACACTGGAACAACTACAAAATGCCGGGGCCAGGCTAAACAGGAAAAAGTGCCTTTTCTCGGTGAAACAGATCACTTTTTTTGGACATACCTTCAGCGAAAAAGGGGTGTCACCAGACCCAGACAAAATTGCAGCAATTGCAAACTGCAAATCGCCCACCAACGTTGGAGAATTGCGCTCATTCCTGGGCATGGTCCAATATATGGCGAGGTTCATCCCGCACTATGCTAGTGTCACCAAGCCACTCCGACAACTCACAAGAAAAGACAGAGAATGGAGGTGGTCCGAGACAGAAGAGAGGGCAGTGATAAAATTAAAAAAGGCCCTGACTTGAGCTGGAGTTATGGTCTACTTTGATCAGAACAAGAAGACAAATATCCTGGTAGACGGGAGCCCCGGTGGACATGGGGCAATGCTTACACAAGACGGGAAAGTCTTGTGTTATGCCAGCCGTGCTCTCACAGATGTGGAACAGCGATACTCGCAGACGGAGAGAGAAATGCTAGTTGTTGTATACGCTGCTGAGCATTTTCATCTTTATTTGTATGGGTCAAGGTTCACCATCACCACTGACCACAAACCACTTCTCGGTATTGTAAAAAGTTTCAAACCAGCTACGTCCAGAATCAAACGCTGGCGCCTACGCCTCATGCAATATAAGTATAGCTTGATATACCGGCCGGGAAAAGATGACCAGAACTGCGCCGACTACCTCAGCCAACATCCCCACCACCAACCCAAGAGAGACAATTCGGCTGAGGCATATATAAGATACGTGGCTCACCATGCCATACCTAAGTCGATCACCCTCGAAGAGATGAAGCTAGCCACGGGAAAAGACCCCTTGCTACAGAAAGTGATGATTGCACTTTCAGATGGAAAATGGAACGACCCACAGTTATCCAGTCTCACACATGGCAAAGATGAACTATCTGCATATGATGGTCTCATCCTTCGAGATCACCGCCTGGTGGTCGCGTCCACCCTGCATAAAAGAACCGTAGATATAGCTCACCGCACACACCAGGGCATTGTTAAGACGAAGCAGCTAATGAGGGAAAAGGTCTGGTTCCATGGAATTAACAAGCTGGTGAAGGAAACAGTGCGCAACTGCATCCCTTATCAAGCTACCAACTCAACATCATCACACCGTGAGCCCATATGCACCACACCACTTCCTGCTGCCCCATGGACTGAAATCTCCCTGGACTTCGCAGGTCCTTTCCCATCAGGAGATTATGTGCTAGTCGTCATCGACGACTACAGCAGATTCCCAGAAGTAGAGATACTCCCCTCGACATCAGCAAAAGTGGTCATTCCCCGCCTCGACGCAATTTTTTAGCCAGACAAGGATACCCCGATATTGTCAAGTCTGACAATGGTCCCCCCTTCCAAGGGCAGGAATTCAAGGATTTTGCCACTCAAGCAGGATTCCGCCACAGAAAAGTTACCCCTGCGTGGCCAGAGGCGAATGGAGAGGTTGAACGGTTTATGAGAACTCTAAACAAGTATGTTCGCACCACCACTGTGGAGGGCCTGAATTGGAAAACCCAACTAATTCATTTTCTAAGGCAATACAGGGCCAAACCCCCCACAGTACAACCAAAACATCTCCATTCGAAGTCCTCACTGGAAGGAAGATGAAAATCGGCATACCTGCTGTTCTGAAAGAACCCATGCCAAAGTCGATTCACACTCACATAGCGGAGAATGATGCACGAGGGAAGAGGAAAATGAAGACCTATGCCAACACAAAAAGAAAGACAAAGGCCTCTCCCCTTTGCCTAGGTGACAAACTACTTGTCAGGCAGAAACGTCTCAACAAGCTATCCCCACCGTTCGACCCGAAATAACTGACGATTATCTGTATAAAGGGTAGCATGGTGACAGCACAAAGAGAAGATTACCAAATTACCCGAAATTCCTCTCTCTTTAAGCGAATAAGTCCAGATAGCCCTCCCAGAGAAAGTGTAGAATCAGACTCTGAAGATGAGTTATATTCGCATCCACAACAGGAAAACTCAGACTCCAGATACGAGTGCCAGACGCGAGTGCCGCCCACACCGGCAACACCAAAACATAACCCACCAGTGGTAAGACGCAATCCAACGCGGAAACGACTCCCACCAATACGCTTCGAAGACTATATCAGATAGATAAGTGAGTAAAGTCTCTATTCTGTCTTAGAAAATTCCGAGAAGAAACAGATTCTGCTTCTGAAAAATCGAAAGTCGATTCCCCCCCCCCATCCTGCAGACGACGTAAGTAGTTTTCAATTATGTATTTTACAAAAAAAGAAAAGAAAAACGATTCTTCCTTGACTGAGACAATTGTTTAATTGGTGAAATATACTTTGAGGGTTTCCCTTTGAAATCAGAGAATCCCATCGACATATTGCATACATAGATGATGGACAATAATGGATTGTACTCCCTCCCCGTACGCATGCGTACATTTAATTAAGGTGGAGAGAGGTATAGTATCTAATCGTACATTTTGGGAACGACAACGATTACTTCCCTTGCACCAATCATTCTGTAATTATTTGTAATTTGTAATTATCTCCCTTGTATATTTCTGATGTATATAAACAATGAGTGCTTACGCACCGAGCGATCGATCAAGTAACATCGTATTTGTGTTCTTTTTGACCTCTGTCCCCTTTGCTCGTATTACTTCTTGCTTTCAGTGAATAACCACATCACAACAGATGTGTCAGTTGCAGAACTGCAAATCTATTGAAATGAGGATAACAACGTTGTTTCTACACATGTGCGACTGCCATTTCTTTTGTTTTGTCTGGGTCAAACCTTGCCCAACTTGGTATGCAACCGCTGGGTCTTGCTCTGGGTGTCTGAGGTAAAACCTGCAATCTTGTCGATATAATGAATGGCTACAGCTAACGAGAAGTACTTCATGCAGACAAGAGAATCCTGAGGCACGATCTATGCAGACATCGGATTCACTATTGAACAACAACAATCCCACTAGCAGCAACAAAGAACAAGGCTTGATCTGATCTATTTTCAAATGCCATGGACGAATTGTCCTTGAAATGTTAAAGAGGCCTATCTTGCTAGTTTACAAGTAACTTGAGGAATATGTTTAATTCATAGCTTTCAAAAGAGCATTTTCTATCTATTATCTATTAATAATATAGTTTATGTATCTGTCTGTCTGAAGCCAAAACCATACTATTTAAGACTATTGTACTTATGAAATAGTATAGTATATATTATTTCAGACTAATGTACTATCTTTAAAAGCTCAATTCAGGGGTATAGTGTAGTGTAGTATCTGCTCTGTTGTCATGATACCGTCCTCCCAGGCATTATCCCCTCCTTTTTTGAGAGGTGTGAAGGTAGTGTAGTATCTGTTCTATTGTCATGATACCCTCCTCACAGGTATTACCTCCTCCTTTTTTGAGAGGTGTGAAGGTAGTGTAGTATATGTTGTGTTGTCATGATACCCCCCTCCCAGGCATTACCTCCTCCTTTTTTGACAGGTGTTGAGTTAGTATAGTATCTGTTCTGTTTTCATGATACCATCCTCCTGGGCAGTACCTCTTTCTTTTTTTGAGAGGTGTAGAGGTAGTGTAGTTTCTGTTCTGCTTCCAACTAGCAAAAATATTTTTTAGGTAGGGGAGGATAAAAAAATTGGGGGGAGTGAAATTTTTTTTTTCATTAAAAATATTTCTTTGGGTGGCGGAGAGTAAAAAAAATTGGGGGGGGGAACAATTTTTTTTACAAAAAATAAATATTTTTAGGAGGTTTGGCGTGGGTAAAAAAAACTTTGTTTATGGGGGAGGGGGGTGAAAGAAATTTTTTTTTTCTATTTTAATTAAAAATATTTTTGGTCCAAAACAAAGAAAATCAGCGTCTAACCACCCAAGAAATATGACTGGGGCGCCATTGGTTTACGGGTGAGTGTTCATTTCTGACGCGGCAGCCTAGCAAAAATAGACGACCGTAGGGAGGCTATTTTGGCTAGTAAAATTAATATAAATTCTCTCTCTCTCTCTCTCTCTCTCTCTCTCTTTCTCGTGTATGTGCCTAGACATTCACCTCTATTGTGCCAAGCCAGCCAGTCCAATGTGTTATTGTCCAGGTCAATTAATTAATACTAACAAACTTTCTCCACTTCTCTCTCTCCACCCCTATCTTCACTCTCACTGCCCTCTCTCTTTCTCTTTTTTCTTTTTTTCTCTCTCTCTCTCTCTCTCTCTCTCTCCATCTAGCATGTCTTCAACTGCATTATGTCAAGCCAGTCCCACATGTTATTGTCCAGGTCAATTATACCATTGTTTATGACAACTGGTTATTATGTGTTCCACAGTTTGTAAAGGGTCCCCACATTCACACTGGGCACAGTGCTTGAGACCCTATTGCCACGCCAACACATCCCACACTCTCTTTCAGTTCATCACTTATATCCATTCTCCACATAGTTAAAACATCACAAAAGGTGCTTGTAATCGATTGTTGATTTGATGCCATAACATTAAAATCACATAGGCCATAGAGAACATACATCGAACCATGAATAGCTGAAGCATCTGTTTATCTTGTGTGAGAAATTAAAACTGTAACATTAAAAATCACATAACTTACATTTCTTTATAAAGTTTTACTGAACCGAGTCGTAACCTTTACTATTATCATCGTAGGTATCAAATACGTGGCCCCCCACCCCACCGTCCGGATGTAAATAATTCAATTTAATTCAACAATATTATGAATGCATATATAAAGAGCTTACAGTTAGTATTTCCTCTTCTTGTTTAATGGATTCCTCATAAAAATTATGCACAAAGTTTTTTTTTGTTTTTTTTAAACATGGTTCACCCCAAACAAAGCAGGCCGCCACTGTAGACGTAAGGGGCTACGGAGAAAAAAAAAAGGGGAGAAGGTTGGGAGGGGGGGGGTCAGCCTAAATTGGGATCTGCGCAGCGAGATGTCTGTTTACATTAGTTTTAAATTTCTGCATGTCAGTACTGTCGGGGAAACAGGGGGCAGGGAGGGAGTTCTAGAGGCCAGCAGCAGAAGGAAAGAAACTATTTGAGTAGAAGGCTCTCCGGCATCTGGGGACCTCCACAGTGAATGAATGAGATTTAGTTGATTGTCGAGTTAGTCTAGTGAATTTACGTCGTGTGGGCACCAGAGTAGCCAATTCATCGGAGCATAATCCATTGAAGTATTTGTAAAACAAGCACAAGGATGCTACATTGCGGCGATGGGACAGGGACTGGAGCTTGGTTGACAGTGAGGGACCTATTAGGTTGGCGACTCTTTTTTGGACCTTGTCTAAGAGGGAGAGACTAGTGGATGGTGCACCAGCCCAGATGTGACAACAATACTCCATGCATAGGCGGATGGTGGCTTTGTAGAGATACAGGATAATGTCAGGAGTTTACTAGCATGGTAGAGGGAGCCAACCTTCTTTGCGGCAGCCTTGGCAATGTCTTCAATGTATTTTTTCCAATTCATGTTACTTGTGAATGTTAAGCCGAGGAGTTTGAATGTTGAACTCTCAGGTAGGGTGTTATTTGCCATGACAATCGGTGGTTGGAGAGGTTTCTTGTAGTTATTGAAGGAAAGGAGCTTTGTCTTTGCGGCATCAAAAGTTACCAACCATTTATGACCCCAATCCACTACAGCCTGGAGGTCATTTTCTAAGGATTCAGCCATTGCTTCGGATATGATCGCATCCGTTTTGCCAACATGACGAGAGTAAAATGTGGTGTCGTCAGCAAATAAACCAATCTCAGACTCTATGTCATCAGGGAGATCGTTTATGAAGATCAGGAACAATAAAGGTCCAAGGATAGATCTATGGGGTACACCAGCATTTATGTCATGTTGCTTAGATGAACGGCCATCGAGGACAACCTGGATCTTTCTTTTGATTAGGAATGATCTAATTATATTAAGTAGTTGCCCAGTAATACCGTATGAGCGTATTTTCAGGAGAAGCTCTTTATGCCATACTTTGTCAAAGGTCTTAGATATATCAAGCGCTATGGCCCTAGCTTCACCTGTCTTGTCGAGTGTATGATACATGCATTCAGAGATGACAGTTAGGATGTCTGCAGTAGATCGTGCTTGTCTAAATCCATACTGGCGGTCAGATAGAAATTTAGCATTAACTAAGTGCCTTACTATTTTACCTGTATAATAATAAACCATAGATTATATGCTTTAAGATAAACAATAAAATTAGAAATCAATAATACCCCAGTAATTATATATTGAAACCTGCATTTTAAAATTTTTATGGAAATTAGACACTACATTTACTTTGGTAATGGTCATTTCTCTCTCTCATATATATATATATATATATATATATAGCCATGAATATTATAACTGTCCTGTTTTTAAATCTCCGAAACAGTTACATGGTAAACAGCTGATGATCCCCGTGTTAATATTAGATGCTTAAGGTCTCCTGTTTTTGTTTCACTCTTAGAAACTTAACCCCCCCCCACTTTTTTTTTTATTTACTTATTTATTTATTAATTTTCCAACGAATGTTAAGTCTGCAATATCTTGGATTTAGTTAGTTTCTCTGGGAATTTAAACTGCATTTTACTATTTTTTTTTCTTTGTTTAAAATGACTCAAAGCTTCTTTAGACTATATATTGGGTATTTAGATCTGTATGGCTAGGTTTCCTTCCTCTTATCTAATTACCTTTCTGGTACCTAAGGTACTTAAGCTTTATTCTTTATTTATTTATTTTTTAATGCAACTTTAATTCCTATATAATTTTATTGCTAGCTACCATATTGCAGAATGGTTCTTGGGTGTAGTGTTTAGATAGTATTATTATTATTATTTTTATCATTATTATTGTTATTAAAATCAAGATATAATGATACTAAACCGTATGTATAGAATCCTTATTTCAATTCATTACATTGCATTGCATAATTTGATTTTAAAAAATGTCTAAAATTTAGGGTTTATGGTTAAAGGGTCTTAAAAAATTGAAATTCGGAGAATCTTGTTTAATTGGTGTCTAATGACTATGGATAAAATTCAATGCAAATCTGAAATATTTGACTTTTCAGGTTGTGGCCATATTATGCCCCCTAAAAACCCGTTAAAATACTCCAAAGAAACTGAAATTTGGGGAATATTTATTAAATAATGTCTAATACCTATTGCTAAAATTTCATAAAAATCAGAGGTATCTGAATTTTAACGAAGGACTTTTTGCATAGAATGAAACTAAATATAACTCACATCCTTACACCTAGCAGCTGTGTTCCAAAATTCATAATGATCAGTTGATTAGTTTAAAAGTGACTACTGTACATACAAATATATAAACATATACACATACCTAACTTTATATAAATAGAGTTGACCATTTGGGAGATAAAAAGGGGTTAAAAAAATATGAAAGTTTACTCAGAAAAAAGTTAGAATTAAAACAAATATAAGAAAGTAATAAATGTTAAAATTAGCATAAAATTTAATATTTAATTATGTGAAAAGGGTTTACGAGAGATAAACAAATTGTCTGAATTTTAGGCCAACCTTTTCAATGCGGTTTAATAACCGTTATATTGTTATGCAAAAAATGTCAGAATGTAAAAACAAAGAATGAGCTGAGGTATTCAGAAATTGCTAAATGTTAAAAATTAGGATGATTTTTTAAGCAAAGAGATACGCACTTGTTATAAACAAGTTAATTGGTAAGTCAAATGACGGGTGTGAGAGGTGTTTAGTAGACATCTATTAGGATGATACGATATTTATATGAGAATCTCTCTCACTTTCTTCCATTTGCAAGCAAAATAAAATGTTTAATGGTCTGTGGCATAATTTTCGGTACAACGAAATGTATGTATATTTATATAACTCCAGTTGCATTTTTTTGCCAGCCTGGGAAGATGGTATTATGACTAATGAACATATACTACACTACTCCCAAAAGTTGGTGGCTATGCCTGGGAAGATGGTATCATGACGAACAAACATATACTACGCTACCCCCAAAAGTTGGCGGCAATGCCTGGGAAGATGGTACCATGACGAACGAACATATACTACACTACTCCCAAAAGTTGGTGGCTATGCCTGGGAAGATGGTATCATGACGAACGAACATATACTACACTACTCCCAAAAGTTGGCGGCTATGACTGGGAAGATGGTATTATGACGAACGAACATATACTACACTACTCCCAAAAGTTGGCGGCTATGCATGGGAAGATTGTATCATGACGAACGAACATATACTAAACTACCGCCAAAAATTAATGGCAATGCCTGGGAAGATGGTATCATGACGAACGAACATATACTACGCTACCCCCAAAAGTTGGCGGCAATGCCTGGGAGGATGGTATTATGACTAATGAAAATATACTACACTACTCCCAAAAGTTGGCGGCAATGCCTGGGAAGATGGTATTATGACGAACGAACATATACTACACTACTCCCAAAAGTTGGCGGCAATGCCTGGGAAGATGGTATCATGACGAACGAACATATACTACACTACCCCCAAAAGTTGGCGGCAATGCCTGGGAAGATGGTATCATGACGAACGAACATATACTACGCTACCCCCAAAAATTGGCGGCTATGCCTGGGAAGATAGTATTATGACAGACGAACATATACTACACTACTCCCAAAAGTTGGCGGCAATGCCTGGGAAAGTGATATCATGACGAACGAACATATACTACACTACCCCCAAAAGTTGGCGGCAATGCCTGGGAAGATGGTACCATGACGAATGAACATATACTACGCTACCCCCAAAAGTTGGCGGCAATGCCTGGGAAGATAGTATTATGACGAACGAACATATACTACACTACTCCCAAAAGTTGGCGGCTATTCCTGGGAAGATGGTACCATGACGAACGAACATATACTACGCTACCCCCAAAAGTTGGCGGCAATGCCTGGGAAGATGGTATTATGACGAACGAACATATACTACGCTACCCCAAAAAGTTGGCGGTAATGCCTGGGAAGATGGTACCATGACAAACGAACATATACTACACTACCCCCAAAAGTTGGTGGCAATGCCTGAGAAGATTGTATTATGACGAACGAACATATACTACGCTACTCAACAACCAAAGGGGGAGGTAATGCCTGTTAGAATCGTGTCTTAACCACAGAACAGATATTACACTACCTCCCACTGAATTGAGCATTGAAAGATAGTACATTAGTTAGAAATGGTAAACTGAATTGAACATTAGAAGATAATACAATAGTATAATTTCGGCTTCAGGCAGATACTACACTACCTCCCACTGAATTGAGCATTGAAAGACAGACAGATACCAAATCTCTTAGTAATAAACGTCTACTTATATGATTTAATCAAACAATAAACCTATAAAAATTTCGATGCTTTGTTTCTTTGGGACCCGTGCTAAAGTCACTCAGCGTCGATGCTTTCCGGATGTTTACATTAAACGCCGGAGAGTGCCGAATGAAGAATGCGTTGACTTACTTGCCTTAAAAAAAACACAAACGAGGCTGGATTTACAAGCTGGACAAAGCAGGCAAAAATGTTTCGGAATTATAATTTTTTTTTTTAACGAAGTTTAAAATAACTGTTTAAATAAATACGTTTTTTTATTTTATTTTTATTTTCTAATCAAAAATTTGTACAAAAGATATATTAAAAAGTTAATCAAGTAAATTTTTTATTTTACACTTTTTTAGCGATTTTTTTTTTTTCAACTTTTTTTCTGACTTTTTTTAGGAATTAGGGTTAGGGTTAGGAATTAGGTTTAGCGTTAGGAATTAGAGTTAGGGCAGGGGTAGAAATTAGGGTTAGCGTTAGGAATTAAGGTTAGGGCAGGGTTAGGAATTGCCTTTTTTTTCTTTGCCAATCAATCCATGGTCCTGACAGAAATTTATTGTTTCTTTCGGGAGTATCGACAGCCAGTGCTACCATGTAAAAATTAATGTTTAAATGTAAAATCGCGTTTCGACCAGTTTGCACGTTTAGCGTTTCATTCAGTTTGACTGCTTAGATATCGTCTGCTTACTCGTCTCGCTTCGGGCTTTCCGGCATTTACCGTAAACCACCGGAAAGCACCAACATCGAGTGACTTTTAGCACGGGTCCCAAAGTAACAAAGTACTAAAATTTCTTCCATTTATAAAAATGATTTTTTAGTCTTGGCATTCTTTACAGTAGTCGACCACATAAACGCAATCACATACACACTAAAGTTAACACATATGCACACTGAGGAATGCACATATCAATGACGAAATCATATACACACAAACGCTATAGTACAAACGAAATAGTAAATAGCTCAAACCAAGAATCAACCAAAATGTCCAAGACAAACCAGATGATGAATATCCCATCAATGCACATAGATCAATAGAGGTCTTCACATGTCTGCCCCAGTTGTGGATTCCAGTCGCATGTTTGCCAGACCTGTATTATGGATCGCCTTGACATAGATTCATATAACTTTTTATGAACTATGCTGCATATAACCACCTTTTTTTTACTAATGGGCCACCATTTATCAAAGCCGAAAGCCATCAAATATAATGGTTATAATGGAACGATTACTAGTTGAAAGATGAAAACCCTCATTGGATTTGAAGACGACCATGTTAAAATCTACAGGGAAGCAGTCCCTCGTCAATGTATTCCACAGGCGAAGAAGCTCTGTTTGTAGCCTGCATCCTAGTTTCATTTTTCACACTATCAACTTTACTGATTATTTAAAAAAAAAACTTTCTCAATCATGTGATCTTGTTCGAGCAATCACAGCTTTGTATTTGAACCTCCATCTAAAAATGGCAAACAATTCATAAAAGGTCGAAAACGAACAGAATTAATGTCAATACATTTATTGAAGCAAATTTAATATTTATCTATATTTTTAAAAAAATGGTTGTTAAACAATAAATAAGCAATTAAAAGTTTGGTGAACTTATACGACAGTCCCCCTCCCCCCACAGAACACACCATAATATTTTTGTTATTTAATTAAAATAAAAAATATCTTCGGATAAATATCGATTAATTAAGTGGAACTACAGGTAGATTAAGAACTAACCAGTTTATGTGCAGGAAGTGTAAGACGATGAAGATGGATGAGAACTCAGATGTGGACAAAGTATATCTGGATGGCGAAGATATTGAGGTTTTTTAGAAGTTTTGTTACCTTGGTGATACAATTGGAGCACAGGTTGGAGCAGGTGCTAGTGTGATTGCAAGACTTAGGAGTGGATGAAGTAAGTTCAGGGAACTTCTGCCATTACTAACCAGCAGAGTATTATCACTGTCAACCAAGAGAAGAGTTTATCAGGCACATATATGCCGTGTGATGTGAAACTATGCCAGTGAGGGTTGAGGGCATGCGTTGCATGTAGAAAAATGATATGAGAATGATACGATGGATGTGTAATGTGAGATTTAATTCTGATGACCTCAATGGAAGATTAAATCTGGACAGTATAGAGAGATGTGTGCAGAACAGGAGACTTCTATGATATGGCCATATTGAAAGAATAGTTGAAGGTTCTTGAGTTAGTAGATATAGAACAGTTGAGGTAGCAGGTCCAGTTCACAGGAGAAGGCCAAGAAAAACATGGGAGGAAATGATGAATAAAGGTATAAATAAAGACTTAGCCAGGGATAGATTAGTTTGGAAGTCAATTTCTTAAAGCCACCCAATGCATGCCAGCATGTAAAACGGACGTTAACCCGATGATGGTGATGGTGATGATGATGATGATGATGATGATGATGATGATGATGCACCACCAAATTTTCAAATTATTATGCGTTTTCTTTTTTAATGACTTGTTCAATTACTAGATAGGCTTGAGCGTTCAGTTTTCTATTTATGTTTAATGCAAAATGATTGCCCCTAATGATGATATTTCGATGGGCTTGTAAAAATCTAGACGATGTGTGTGGGTGGGCGTGGGGATGTATACATTTGCCCACTGGCGTAGCTAGGGGGGGGGGCGAGGGGGGCGGGCCGCCCCGGGCGGCACACCTGAGGGGGCGGCATTTTGAGAGAGTAAAAATAGAAAGTAGAGAAAAAAATTAAAAAAAACAAAAGTTAACAAAAAATATGAAATTTTATACTATAATTTTATATAATAATAAATTTAAATGAGAACATTTGAAAACCTGAAAATGTTATGAAATGATAAAATCATTTTTATTTACTTTTTTGTCGTTGTTGTTAAAGTCCGAATTTTCGCCAAATAACATGGATGTATCAAGGAGAGAATAGTCCGATGTAGTTTTCTTTTCTTTGTCTTCATAATGTTATTATTAAGAGGGCGAGCCCTCTGAAGAGAAAAAACGTCTTGTATCGGTGCTTTTTTAAATCCGTGTGTGTAATCGCTCGGTTTTCAGAAATTTGTTGTTGTTAATAACGTTTCAACTCTTTTAAAAATAGTTTTAATATATTTTAAACAAATGTATTTATGAATGGCAAATAAGGCTATAAATTTATTTTTTGTGAGAGAACTGTCGCAAGGCATCAAGTCGGTTGAAAATTTACAAACAGATTTTTCGCGCCTTTTTTTCGGCAAAGTTATCAATGACTCTATCAAAATTCACTTCCTCGACAAGTTCCCTCTCTATTGAGAGGATTGCCAAGTCTGTAAGTCTTGTCTGGCTCATTGCTGATCTAAGGTAGTTTTTTATGAGCTTCAGTTTTGAGAAAGAGCGCTCACAGCTAGCAACGCTAATAGCTCTGGTGAGGAAAATTCTCAGCAAGATCACAATATTAGGGACGGAATCCCCAAGTTGGTATCTTTGTATAAAGTTCAAAAGTTCAAGAGGTCCATCGATTTTGTCTTTTTCTGAAGCTTTTACAACATACTGTAACCTCTTCTTTTCAGCAAAGAATTTCTCTTTTTCTATATCTTCGTCAAATCCACCAAGCTGACAATCATAATTATCATCAAGCAGATTTGACGGTATAAGAAAAGCGTATTTATTTGCAAGATTGTGAACTTGTTGAAATCTGCAAGATATTTCTTCAGTCAATCTGTCTATGACAGACAGCATTTCCCGTCTCAACTCAGTATCAAAACTCAGCGCTGCATCAGTCAATCCTTCACCATCCATTCGTTTCTTTTTGCGAATACGACGCTCCATGCTTATCCCCATTTCAGAGCAGAGTGTTTTTGACTCGTCTATTGCAGTGTCCACTATCTTTTCTCTATTCTGAAGAAGGAAATCTTTCAACGCCGTCAGCCTGACAGAACTTTGTTGCAGATCCAGCCCTTTTTTTTGAAGATATTTCTGGGCATCATTGATTTCTGGGAGAATAGTTTTCCAAAGGTTCAGAAATAAAAGAAACGGAAACGATAGTACCGAGTTGAGAATTAAAGATGCATCTGATCTTGTGGTTGCATTTTCTCCTTCTTCTGTGAGCTGTTCCAGGGCAATGACGACTTCCAATATTGTTTTTATCACAACATCTACAGCATCTGCTCGACTACTCCATCTAGTATCCACAGTCCGTTTGATACTTAGACCGGTCAACTGAATCAAGATGTCCCAGCGATGTGTAGATGCAGAAAAGAACGAGAATAACCGGTCCAGTGTGCCAAAAAATGTAACAGAGTGAACCGCTACTGAAGCTGCATGTACACAAGCTTTCATATAAATTTTTATCGAATAGGTGCGAAAAGAAAGTTGGATATTTGGGTGTATATACACCGACATCAAAGAGGAAATAACATTAGATGCGAAAGTTTGAATTCATTAATTTTATTACTGTCCAAACGTTTGTTTTTGTAGCATACTTTTTATAACTCCTTGTAAACTTTACAATTGCTAGCTGGGGGATCGGACAAAATCACCCCGGGCAACTCCCACCATCTACTTAAAACAAAAGGAAAACAGATAAAATCTCAAATGAATAAAAAATATTAAAAATCAGTTTTCATATTTTAATTTTAATTTAATTGAATTTAGGAAAATTAGATACCGTAGAACTAATTTTCGCAAGGTATGAAAATTAAGAATAATGTTAACTTAATAATAATGGACCAGTTTTCCTACCTAGCAAAAAATTTTCCATGGACGAATTATCCATGGGCGAATTATCCATGGACGAATTTTCCGGGCACCCAAATGCCGGGGGGGGGCGGCAAATTTTACTACCGCCCCGGGCGGCAAAAGGTCTAGCTACGCCACTGCATTTGCCAAAAGTTAATTTTATGTCTCAGAATAAAAAAAGTGAAATTGATCAATAATATTTCATCAAGTAAACAAATAATTAAATAACTTTTAGTAAATAAGTCTATAATTGTATATAACAAATTGTATATAACATTTATGTAAAATTATGAATTCTAATAAACGAAGTTGCACGACTGCTTGTTTTTGTTTTTGTTCTTGTTGTTCAATGTTTACATTATGTTTATTTTTCAAAACTCTCATATTAAGTAAAATTACTTTTATTTGTGTATAAATATTTAAAAAAGTAATGTTAATATTAATTAACACACAAAAATTACACTTAAGATTACTAAAAATAAAATAAAACTAAGTAATTAGAAATCAATAATATTTTTAATTATTTATAATAATCAGATTATTAAACTCAATATGTTAATTAGCTATCTCATTTACTCTATAAACTATTATTTTGTAGTATATATAAGTTGGATTTGATATTAAAAGAATGTAGAATAGGTAAACAAGTAAATAATGTTAGATCTTATTTCTTTATGATCTTTTTATTCTATATAATAAAGAAAAGTTAGTCGGATTCTTGATTTTTTGTCATCGATACGTTCCTTTCTACAAAACCAATATTTAATTCTGAATAGCCATTTTGTTTTGTTAAACGTTGGTCCATGTTGTTAAGAACAATAAAATATAATTCGAGTTAGTTTCTTCCAGAAAATAATTTATCCCGTGGGATTTTTTTCGTATAGTCCATAACATCCGTCCATTACATACTTACTTCCCTCCCTTTGGTTGGAGGAGAAACATTCTTTGGAAAAAAGGGTTGGAACTGTGTATTCATCGAATAGAGACTTACTTCTTTTTCTTTGCAAAAAATATAAAATTTAAAGAAAAAGCAAATTGAAAGTAAATACACTACTGCATAACTTAATAGTGTAACAGTGTTGAATCTGTAAGCATTTTCTTAAATTACTGTACATATGTTTGAGAGTAAGGAATTCAATACTGGACTGGCAGAAGTTTGGGAAATTTTATATTTTCGACGAGTGACGGTGGTTTATTAACAGTCGAAGGAGAGTAAGAAGAATGTCGCGACCTCATTGGTTAAGAGGAATTGCCTCTTTATCTGGCAACAGATGTATGTTCAACTCCGATCTTAAAACGTACAAATGGCGGCTGTTGATACTAGCACCGGAAAATGAGTCAAAGGTGACTCGTGTTCGGGTATATATATACATTATTTATTTATTTATTGATTCTTAGGAGTGTTAATATATGAATACAATGGTATAAATATAATTTTAACCGATATGGGAAACCAAATATCAGTTCCATATCAATGTACTTATCAGACCGTAACACTAAACTGTCATAGTCTAATGATTACATTTACTTGAAACTTCCAGTTACCATGAAGTTTTGATATCTCCTGTCTAGACTGATTATAATTTATCATTAAATGCTTTGTAGCAATAACATGTTTTTGGTCTGTTTTCATGTGAAAATGTAATGTTCTTGCAGTACAGTCATCAAATAAGTTTAATTTTAAATGATTCACAAACTATTAAAAAAAATCAAAGATCTAATAAGCAAAATTAAAATACACATAAAAGTATTTTTTTACGCAAATCAACAATATAAATTTAACTAGTTATGGTTAATGATGGAAAGCTTCAGATTAATGAGGCAGAAATGTGTATGACTCGCCCAAGATTAAAATAGAAATCTAGAAATCAAATTACTTGAATCTTACCAAGCAACATTTCAACATGGGAAATATTTAATAAGAAGTAAAGTCAGTTCCTTTGTCATTGATAGTTTACTTCCTACAAAATCAATATTTAATTCTGGTTCATTAATTTTTCTTGTAGATCTTGTTAGGAGGCTGGTGACTGACCCGGATTATATTTATAGCAGATGTCTGGGTGTTATCTGCCCAATCAATGGTTGAATTGTGGCAAATGTGGATATAAATGGCGCACCAGTTGATACTAAAGCTACTTTCTGCTATCTGGGTGACATGTTGAATGCTGGTAGTTGCCACTGAAGATGTAAGGGACAACTGAGAATTAGGGTGTATAGAATTTGATACTTAGGACTCAACTGTACGATCAGTTGAGTAGCAAGATAAGTAAAGACTCAAGTAACCAAAAAGCCAGTTTATATGGAAGCTGGACTGCTTCACTATGCCAAGTTGGGCAAGTCCATTATATGAATTCTGATTGGCTGTCAGTCTGAGAGTGAATAATTCTATATATAAATACTGCTTCATTCAAGCAATATTTGCCTATAGGATATAGGACATGGGAGCCGGTAAGTGCTAATTTGATTCTATAGGGTGAAAGTTTTGGGGGGTCATCCTAAATTGGGAGTTGTGCAGCGAGATGCTTGTCCACATTAGTTTTAAATTTCTGCATATCGGTACAGTCGGGGAAACAAGGAGCAGGTAGGGAGTTCCAAAGGCCGACAGCTCAAGGAAAGAAGCTAGTGGAGTTGAAGGCTCTCCGACATCTGGGGACCTCCACAGTGAATTAGCTGATTGTCGGGTTGGTCGAGTGTATTTACACCAAGGGGGGATGGCGGCACTAGAGCAGTAAGTTCATCGGAGCACATTCCATTGAAGTACTTGTAAAACAAGCACAAGGGTGCAACATTGCAGCGATGGGGCAAGGGTTGGAACTTGGTGGATAATGAGAGACCTATTATATTAGTGACTCTTTTTTTAACCTTGTCTAAGAGGAAGAGACTAGTGGATGGTGCACCAGCCCAGATGTGACAACAATACTCCATGCATGGGCAGATGGTGGCTTTGTAAAGATATAGGATACTGTCAGGTGTGCAAAATTTTCTAGCTTGGTAGAGGGAGCGCACTTTCTTTGCAGCAGCCTTGACAATGTCTTCTATGTATTTGTTCCATTTCATGCTACTTGTGAATGTTAGGCCAAGGAGTTTGAATGTATTACTGCTTGCTGTTGTGTTGCTTCAAGTAATATGTAACAGTACTACTTAACTTTGACTGTAATCAGATACTCATGAGAAACACCAGGTCATATTAGCTAGTAAGCAATAAATTCTCTCATGTCATACTGAATTTTTTCATTCATAAATTTATAAATTTGTATCTTAATTTCTATTAAATTGTTTTGTTTATTACAGTTTTATTTCGACTATGAATCGAGGGGGGAATTTTTATGGTTAGAAGGGGGGATTTGGTATATAAGTCATATATATTTTTGGATTAGAGTTAGATTTGATCAAGCCAAAAAAGCCAAGGAAAACTCCCTCGGAAATTCTACACTATGATTTTCTTGTGAAAATTTAGGGAATATTTCTTTTTGGCAACGTCGAAAGTGATTTTTAAAGTACCAAATCTGGTGGCTCTATATAAGAAAAAAAATAGATAAATAAATTCATATGGGTCAACCTGCTATCTTCCTTTAATAAAATGTGTCAGCTCCATTTAAATACATTGCGCAATGAATGTGTAAGGAAGAGAAGTAAAGGTGTTGAGAGAAGTGTTATCGGTGCTTTTGATGTCCATCATGATGTTTACACATCATCGTACTGTGTTTTCACACATTGACCAATACAAACACAATGGCAACTTGAATAATGCAATTAAAGACGGACAATAGAACAATATATTGAGAGTAATCAATATGATTGGTGATGATTAGATAACACCAATCTTTGATTGTGTATGCTGATAATTGTTTGTGTGCATGTAGACTTCACGATAGTATTACATCGAATACGCCATCTAAAATGGTGGCCAATTTAAAATTAATTTTCGGTGAATGCATCTGTAACTAAGTCAAGGCAGATTTTCAAGTGAATTTCTAAGGCTGTTTTACATATACTTATGACTGAAACAATAGGATATTTTTTCTTTTCTTTGTAATATGGTGTTCGACGACTACATACTATAATAGCACCATGTACTCTTTACTATGACTGACTGATTTGAGCTATGCACATAAGCTTCCGCAAATCTGGTAAGAAAAACATTTCAAAATGATTGTAAGCATTTTGACAAACATCTTTTAAGGTGGAACTAGGTTTCTAAGCTTCATATGCCTTTCAGATAAATGCGAGTGTAAATTTTAAGATTGTTAGTGGGTATATCTCTAGTATATTTCAATGGTGATAAAATTGACATTATTTACATGTCTTGAGCTGTTGTCCATATCTTGACTATGAAAGAAGACCAGAGAGTACCAAAACCAAAAAGAAGAAGAAGAAGGTACTCTTATAGATGACGCACTATGTTTCCATGACTTCGCGTCGTCAACGTTCGGGCAGGTCTTGGAAAAGCCCGAGAGTCGACAAAACTATTAACCAATCAAGTTGCAGCAGGCCTTAGACAATCAGGCTACAAGCAGCCGATAACTTTTGGAAGAAATTAATCGCGTTCAATAACAAAAAAATGAATTTCTATAATTTCTGTCGGCTCATTGAATCTCCCGAAGGACTAATTAAGTTCTGTCAGCAACAGAACCAGTACACAAGGAAACTTTTGGACCAGCTGCAACCCTAACCGTTAACCCTAACCCAGAAACTGTCATAAAAGAATAAACAAAAACATAGAAAAAAAAAAAAAAAAATTTGCTCAGAAACAGTTGTTTCGGTGTTTATGTTAACAAGAAAAAAAAACATGTTAACAAAAAAATGTAAAACAAAAACATTGAAAAAAAAAGAAAAAAAACCAGAAACGTTTGCTTAAATATCAAACAACATCATCTTATATATTTACAAACATTTTATTAACAATGTTTCCTTTGACAAAAAATAAATAAATAAACATCTAATTAATAACAATTATTTAGCTATGGTTTGTTATTATCGTCTGCCAGTCTTCAATTTAGTGTTTGGCCGTTTTCCCCTCATCAACTCTTGGACGCTTCCGAGATCTACCCAAATATTGATGACGCAAAGTCACGGAAACATGGTGCGTCATCTATAAGAGTACTACTACTACTACTACTACTACTACTAATAATAATAATAATAATAAAGCATCAGCCTCGGCTGATACCACAAAAATAATTGTGAAGGGTCAAGGAGGATGGAAAGACCGAGGAGGGAGAGCACTAACCAGACCTCCACTAGAAGAGTGCAAAGAGTACTGGAACCTTGAGGAGGCTTATTGCCATCCAAATCACAAAGAAGACTAATAGTCGTTGTCAACGATAAATCAATGGTAAGTGGCTATTGTGATAACGCAAAGTCATTTGTAATGGCTATCGAAAGAGGTGGAGAGTACTGGAAATCTGGGGAGGTTTGTTGTCACCCATACTCCAGGGAACACCACCGGTTATTATCAGTGAGTAATCACTGATGATGACCTGTGTGAGAACTCCTGGTAAGTACAAATTATATATATATATATATATATATATATAGTTATATTAATTGCTATATTTATAAAGGGTAATGCTCAATATTTGTGATAGAATTTATGTAGATTTAAGTTTGTAGACATAGGAAAACTGTTGAACTTATTGTCTACAAATTTAAATCTATATAAAAACAATTACGTTTCCTGTGGTTTCACCATGAGTAAAATATGTATATGTAAACTATGAGATATCATCTACCTCGTCATAGCTTTTCCATTTTCGAACGCATTCATGAGCTCTGTTACTGAACAATCCATCAGTTCTGTCACATTATAAGTACCTTGCGTAAAGATTTTCTAATGTCACATTTGTAGAATTAAATTGAGGCTTACCTGCATAAAATCCACCAGATAGTTTATAGGAAAAATTCTAACTTGAATTAAGCAATATTTATATAATAGTTTATTTAGTTGGAGCTGAATTGGTCAGACAGCTGAGCATTGACTACTAAATTCAATAACCTTGTATTCTGTTTGAAGATAGTTTCAACTCTATTTAGGCTGAACCATTTACAATGCATATAATTTTTTTTGAAAGCTGCACATTTTATACAAACCTTAAAGAATTACACTTCACTTCAATGAAATACAAGTTTGTTTTTTTTTCACTTAAAAGCTAACAAAAAAAAAAGAAAAGAAACACACAAACAATTGTATTGCTGAATAGAGGCAATTGACTATAAGCTTTCACTGACCCAATGATAGCATGAAAATAAATGTCAATTTTATTTTGAGTTTACTTGTGTCATGTATTGTAAATATTTGTTGAATCCAGAGTTCTTTGAATTGTTTTTGATTGGAACTAAGTTTCATCGTAACTTCAAAACCTACTGACATATATCCAAATGCTTAGAATTAGCACACCATTATTTTCTGACCGTTCCACGGAGACTGACTGCAATCTATTAGATTGGTAAGAAAATAATGTCATTTTTTTTACTTCTAACTTCAAATGCTTATAAATCAGTTAGAACTCAACTTTATTAATCTAAATAAAAAACATTGCGATCAATAATTTTTTTCCATATAGAAGCACGTTAACATATTTTAGTTGCATACAATTTTCATGTCTGGGACTCAATAAACCCTCAAAAAACCTTTGTGAAGATTTTCTCCTGCAAGAAGTGGTTATGATGTTTGTAAAAGTGGTAGTCAGTGGGTGAGATGTTCAGCGAATATGGTGGCTGAATGATCTGTTAATGTTGTGAACTGTCTGTGCTGCTTTATGATCAGCAGTTTGAATTCATACAAGAAAACTGCTTGCATTTGATTGCGTTCCATAATTTTCTTAATAATCTGTGGAGGTGTTCTTCGATTTCCATGGTTTGTCTGTAATCCACTTCGTTGACAAAACCAGCTGGTCATATATCTGTAGTTGCAGTTGTGATGTGGCAGCCAAAAATGTTTCCATCTTCCTCTCTCGCCTGGTAGCTGTAATTATGTATAACATAAAACAAAAAAACAAACTCCAGCAAACTTATTGCTCAATGGCTCATATTCCTTGAGTTTGCATTCTCCCACAGCACTGTAGAGTTACACAGATAAGCTCCCCATCGCCTAGCTACATGGGAGGGGGGGGGAGTAACGAAGAGGGAGCTTCGAGAACTGCGACTGAACACAATCAGCTTATCTGGTTAAGAAAAAGACTTTACTTCCTTCTTTGCTACATTTAACTTTGGACTTCTGCCCATGACGCAACTTCCTGTACATTCTACTCTTAGCTTCTAATGGAATCTTTCATTCTCTTAATTTTTAAACTTATGTGAAAAATTCCCTATTCTAACCTTATTCTTATACATCCACATGTAAATATTGCTACAAAGCTACAAGAATATAATGATTAATGTAAATCGAATACCAGAGAAATGTACAGAGAATTGTGTGCTTTAAAATGGTATATAACATTAACATATTCAAATAAACACTTATTTCAAAATTGAGTGGCAAATGTAAGTACAAAAAAACGACATTGTTTTATATATAATGAGAGTAATATTATATAGTAGCAGGACCCATGTCCCGGAGTTGACTAGAGAAATTGAGGAACCCAAGAAACTTCTGCTCTCACCCCTGAACCCCATATTATGCTACATTTTCGTTAATGATAAACAAC
This sequence comes from Sepiola atlantica, assembly GCA_963556195.1. Lineage (NCBI taxonomy): Eukaryota > Metazoa > Mollusca > Cephalopoda > Sepiida > Sepiolidae > Sepiola > Sepiola atlantica. The sequence goes on along the minus strand of OY744517.1, from coordinate 66,477,793 downwards.
TTAAAACTAGTGTCATAACATGATGTTCGAATTTTTAAATGTATGTCAATGTACAAAGGTAATCAATTTTCAAACAATTTATATATCTTCTAGTTGTAAATAAAATCAAGTAAAAAGAACTTGTTTACAAACCGAAATCTTATTTAAGCATAAACTGACTACATGATAAGTTGTGTTAACGTAAAAATGTATATACTATTACTCCTCTCTTGCTAAGAATGAATTAAATCACATTTTAACTAAATTGTTCAAGTCTTTGCATGAATATTGCTAAGTGTGAGAGTGAAAACTCTTCCGACTTTCTCTTTTGGGGACGATTTTAATTAAAAATAGCGCTCAGGACTAAATATTAAAATCGAATAAAGTGATCAGAAGTAAAATTTTGTTTTCTAACAACATAGATGAATATGTACCAGAAATCATTAACTGAGCAGATTTATGTATGTAACTTTGTTTACCGCAGCTACCGGGCACCAATGTAGGCGCAAAAAATGACTTTACTTCATATATTAGATGTATCTAACTATGCCCGAAATATAACCTAAGAATCATTGAACCGATTTTTATGAATACTACGTATCAATACAAGTAACATATATTTATATATTTTTCTTTTTTTTTTCTTTATTTATTTAATGAAATTTAAACCGTAGATAAGACCAGACCTCTGCATGCCACTAAAACAAGTCAACACATTCATATATTTTACATTTATTGAACAGTATATAAAGTCGATGTCTGGAATATTAGTTCAGATAATGGAGCCTCAGATCGTTAAGAGAATGAGGGGATATGAGAAAAAGCTGCAGGAGAAAGGTCTTCAGAACTGTATATTCTCTCATGGTGACCCAACATTATCTGGTCAGAACTGGGAAATAAACTATCAGTCAGAAAACAGGCGATAAAAGATGGTTTATCTACAAGCAAGAACACAAGATAAGCTGCTCATCTCAAAGTATTGATTGCTAAAACAACAAAACAATCTCTCTTTTTGTTCGCTAGTTTTGTAGCGAATTTCTGCTACTGTGCTGGTAATAAATTTCCTCCTCTCTAATCTAAAAAATTCAGAAAACATAAAATGATATTTCAAAAATATTCTTCGTATCCGCTGTGAAATTGAAGTTTAGATTTATTTTTCCCTGGATGAGAAAAAAAAAAGGTAATCTTCTTTGGTCTCAAGTCACTAATAAATAAAATACCAGAAAGGATTAGATTTTGTGTTGTAAGAAAAGAAACAGAAAAAATAAATATTCATTGTCATCTTACTTTTTAGATTATCAAAGAAAAACATCAGTCATAACGTGAACATAATTTCAAGCCGTCATATTGAAACCTACAAGTTATTTCTCTAATAATCTTCTTCAATGTGAGTTTTGCATGTTTCTTTTCCTTGCTGTTTTTCATCTTTCTTCTTTTTTGCTTTGGACCAGTATGCTTATATTAATAATTAAATCAAGGTCTCTGATGAGCAGCATGTCACAACTAAAGACTGTATTTTTGTTTACAGGTTGCGAAATGTTTGTAAGACGATAAAAATATAAGCATTCGCAAAAATAAAAAATAAATTTTAAAAATTATGATTGTAGACTGAGGTTTTATCTTGGTCATTGGAATTCAACTATCAATATATATTTATATACATTTGTTTTCATACAGAGAAGGTTTGTCAATGATAAACCTAAGAGGGATGATAGATGAAAGAGGGTCACATTAACGGATGTAATTATTAAAGGTAATTCTAAATAAATATTCTGAACACAATCGAAATAAACATGTATTGCCAGGGTAAATACATTATAGGGAATGCTGAGCTATGAAAAGTAAATACAACTTACTTTAATGGTGTCTGGGAACTATTCTTCACAATAAGAGTACGACAAGTGGTGACAGTGCTATGCTAAAATGGCTCGATGCCTGTGGAGTCCCATCTAAATTGCCACATACGGCATGAAAACCATGTAAAAACTGAAAGCTAGTAGACACGTCTACCTGCCTCAGAGTCTAACCAGAAAGCATCTCGCACCATGCATATGTGAGTCATTTTTTTTTTGCTTCAGAATTGACGAGTCTTTCTCAGTCGTCGTCGTCATCATCATCATCATCATCATCGGTTTAACGTCTTCTTTACATGCTTACATGTGTTTTAAAAAATTAGCTTCCAAACTAATCCATCTCTGACCAGGTCATTATTTAAACTGCATAACGTGAAATGCAACAGATTTTCTTTGGAAGTCATTTCCTTAGTTGAGGCAAGATTTTTTTAGGCCGGATGCCATTCCTGATGCCAACCCAGTATGGTGATGGGGACGAGTGCTTTTATCGAGACACCATCTCTAGGTGATTACCAACCAAGGCTAACGAGTGCTTCACCTGCCCTTATAATTAACCTCATCACCAGTATAATTCAAGGGAGATAACTCGAAAACCGTTAAAGAGACATAACTCACTCGAATATACTAATTCAACACGTCTATTAAATCTGCACGTTTGGGAATGAAAACGGTATTTTAAGTTTAAGCATCACAAAGCCTTTTATAAAGATGCTTGGATATATCTCAAATAAGATGCATCTATTCAATCTGCTGGCTTAGCGATTCAAATGCTATTTCAAAGTGAAGACCGTTGCACTAACCTACCAACAGACAGACTGAGACACTCATATAGATGTGAGGACTAATCTATACAAAATGTTTTCTTTTAAATAACATACAAAGTAAAACAAGCAATCATATTTCTAGACAGCAAGATCTATTTTTCATTATGTACCCTATGTATGCATTCATAATTGTGTATTTTAAAGAGAATATAAGTGCCAACGATATAGAGAACAGGCTTATCATATTTATCAGTTGAACAGAAAAAAAGTGACTTGGATCAACCATTTAGCTCAAGTTAGATTGTTTGAACCAGGAAAAAGTGAGTTTGCAAAGCCAGTTAAATATAAAATGACTTGAAAGACAAATTATTATTTAAGTTGCTGCGAGTGTCCCAGACTCTGGGGTGAGCAACACCAGACAACGTCTCATGCCTGCTTTTCATGCAGTCTGATCCAAAGGGTTAATACCAATCATGTTGCAAGCAGTCAACCCACTTCAGATGCACTCCTGGTTTTCCACGCCCCCTTGTGCTGGGGTATCCATGTGTGTTATTGAGTTGATGGAGGAGGTGGCAGCACGCTGTATATGGCCAAACCACCTGAGATGTTGAGCGTGTATGGCATCCAAAATCCCACCAATACCAAGCTTCTGATAGAGCACGGCTGAAGAGATTCTTTCCTCAAAATCCAAAATTATTCTCTTTGTGCTCGTTATATTTCTCCCCATCTCTCTCTCACACACTCTACAGCTACGAGTTAAATAATATTACTACCTCTGGTGATATTCTATTTTGTTTTTAATGGACTATTCCGGTCTTTTTTTTCTTTCCTTTCTTTATTATCTTCGAACAGTGGCTGAAGCGAGAGTGATATATACTGTATAAAATAAGAGTGGGGGGAGGTCAAACAACATACAATGGGAGAGGATGAGAGTAATATATAGGAACTTAGTAAGAGATGGGTCACTTGATGAGTTAATTGCAAATTACGGCTAATTAGAACAATTAAAATGGAAGTTTTTTCAAACATAACTTCATCCCAAAACTGAGGAATCTTTTGGCATGTATTTTGTGTGATTAAACTATACAGGGAAAAAAAGCCGTATGGAAACAAACGCTGATTAACTCAGCTTTAGTATAATAATTAATATATGAATGAAGATATAAGAAATTGGTGATAGAAACATGATTGCATTTGTATAGCTATTCAAACTTCTATATTCAATATTGTTATATAAATATATAATTTTGAAAATTGAGCAAAAAGTTGTTATAAGCCATGGATAAGATGCAAATATTTTTTGTTATTTATTTATTTTTTACTTTGGTCTTCCTTCCTCAGAGATGATAAGTGTTTCATATTAGTAATAAAAATATTAACTTTTAATATTTTATTAAGATCCTTTTTTTGTTGTAGTGTTCGCTTGTTGTCATGAAACAGTGTGGTTAAAACAGTTGTTAATTTAGAACTTTAAGGCACGTGGTATGGCAGGACGTAAATATTAAATTAAATATTTATTATTAAATAATTAAATATATATATATATATATATATATATATATATACTTGAATGCATAAACACATAAAAATTCTAGCACAAAAACAAATGTCATTATGAACTTGACCTTTTAAAATGCTTTTGATAACTAGGATAAAAATATCCTTAAACTTACATGAATTTAAATTTTGCTGGCGAATTCTTTGTTCCATTAAGTTAGAATAAAATTATAAAGTTTCTTTGAACAGTTAAATTTTATTTCAATTAATATTTTTGCTTGTCTGAATTAATTTTTCTTTTATATTATTATTGATTTTAGCTGTTAAAACCATCGGCAATATTCTACACTGATTTGCATAAATTTTCATGATTATTCTAATGAAAACAATGCCACCAACACATTATCTATAAGAGATGTTATAATTATCTAAAATGTATTTCATAATTAACTATGAGAGATTTATAGGCAGAGCCAGTGTTACCTACCTGGATCTGATAATTTTGACACTGGAAGCTTCTTCATATTATTTTCATCCCTTTATTTTCAATTTTCCCAGAAAAATTAATTTGAGACGCTTTTAATAGTAACAGCATATTGAAAATTAAATAAAATGTTACTACACATGTGTGCTAATTTGGTCCAGACTTAAATTCCATCAAAATTCGGCTCTTTTGAAAATTGCTATGTTGTTTAATTTGAAAACTTGTATTCCTTATAAAATATATAATCCATTACATATGTTGTGGCCCTGTTAGGGGCGAGAAATAAAAGCACAAGAGAGGAACTAAGTACGCATATATATTAAGAAAGAACGGTAGTACAAAAAAATATACAAATGAGAGGGCTACCAGCGAGACTGCTCAGTCCGACTGTCAGGACTGTCTGCTGAAATATTGACTGCTCGTAAAAGCAGTACCTGCTGCTATCTATAGCTAAGAGAGTTAATGCGTGGGTGGGTAAATTACCATAACAGAATAAATGCTCAAAATATCGTCATTAAATTGTGTGTCCGATTAGTTTGTTTATAAAGAGAAGTCTCTTTGTGGTATCTGTATATCATAGAGCGTGCGGCATGAGCCTCTAGTGCACGTACCATCCATATCAGAAGCTCCCAATCCTTAGGTTGGGACCCAAAGCAATTTTCTTGAGGTTGTGAAGCCATAAATATAATCATCTAATTAAGATAAAAACCACCCATTTTTACCGGGGGAGGTATAAATCAAAAACAGAAAGGGATAAAAATATTCTTTAAAATGAAAGTATACAAATTCAGTTATTTCCTTTTCTCACCATTTATTCCCATTGAACTGAAAATAGAATAGAAGAATAAGTCTCTGTTTCTGTGCTAGCTGCTGCATCCAACATTTCGCTGCTTGTACATGCTCATTAACACATAAAGCTGCTATCCTCTCTCAATTTTGCAAGTTTGTTTTTGTTTTTCTTTTCAAAATAATTCATTTATTTTATTTTTCTTGTTGAATAACAAGAAAAATAAAATAAATGAATTAAAATGTCCACATTTTTTTATGTTGTTCTGTTTAAGACCTAAAATTTGGTTTCATATCCGGGTGGGGTCGCAAAAAGTATGGTGATGTCGGAACGCAGTCGTCATTGAAAAAAAAGGCTGGAAACCACTGATCCATAGGTTAAAAATCTATAATCGATACGTAAAATTATAAGAGATAAGAACTTTTTAGAAGAGCCCACCTTAAAAATATAGCCAATCATCCCCCCCCTCCCCCAAACAGAAAAAATGCGGGTTGTAATAAAAAGAAAAATGTATTACTTATTCAAGAGGATGGAACTAATTCGTGTCATTGAGTATCTGCATAAAAAGATTGTTTCCCTTATATTTTTACATCCACATAAACTCACACAGATAGCTGCCCACCATTCTGCGATGCGTTCCACAGTGGCGATTATTCTGCACTTTGTACAGCTTAACTCTAACCCTACACATGTCTAGACAAGAATCACAAAAGTAGATTATTGCCTTGTGCATGGACTGCATATGACTGTCTCCTCTCCTCTCCAAAAGACCCAAAAGATCTAAGCCTATCATATTGACGTGCATTATGTTAGTATGATAATAATTATAAATATATAAAATAACGAACATTCTTTCAGTTAAAACATTCTTCATAATAACGCCATTTTGAAATAATTTCCAGTTGCATGCAAGCGTTGTTGTTGTTGTTAATTTTCTGTACATTTCCAATAAATTCTTGATTCATTTTTTGCTTTCCGTTTCGTTTACAAATAGTGCAGCATGTGGTTTGATTTTCTCAAATTTATTCCCATTTTCTTTCATTATCAATCTTTAATTTCCCAGTTTACATTTGTTATTTCGTTCGATTTTTATCTTTTTTGTAATTTTATATTTCGTTTCATACTGATTTTTTCTTTCTTTTCAGGAAACTTTGTTCTCTGTCTTTTTTTCAACTTCTTACCTTTTCTCTTTTTTACATTTTTCCCATCTTTCTTTGTTTCAGTAAATATTATTTTCTTCCTTTTTTCTGCGAACTTCATTCCTTTCTTCTTTTGATCTTTCTGTCTTTCTTTTTTTCTGCGAACTTTATTTCCGCGTTTTATTTTTCGTTCACTTTGTCTTTCGTTCTGTGAATCGCATTTCTTTTCTTTCTTCTCTCTCTCCCTCTCTCCCCTTCCTTCCTTTCCCTTTTTCTTTTTTCTCTCTTCCTTTCCCAATTGCTTTCTTTCTTTCAGTAAACATTATTTCCTTTCATTCGGGGGGGGGGGGAGACTTGCTTTCCTTTCTTTCAGGAAACTTTCTTTCTCCTATTACTCTTTCTTTAAAATGAACCTCGTTTCTTTCTTTCTTTCTTTCTTTCTTTCTTTCTTTCTTTCTTTCTTTCAATGAACCTCATTTGTTTTCGTTCTTTCTTTCCAGAACGTTCTTTATCTATCACTCTTTTTTTCTTTTTTTTTTCAGTGAACCTCGTTTCTCTTTCTATCACTCTTTCTTCTAACACACTTTATTTTCTGTATTTCTTTCAATGAACCTCGTTTTTTTTCCTTTCCTTCTTTAGTTCTTTCAGTGAACTTCATTTCTATGAATTTTTTACTCTCTTTTCTTTTTGTTGTTGATGATTTACATGTTTTGTTGTTGCCAAGAAACCTTTTCTTTTTATCCTTTCTTTTTATGGACGTTTTTCTCTTCATCCTTTCTTTCATTGATTATTCCCCTCTTTCCTTCTTTTTTTCTGTTTTCCTTCAATTAATGTTTTTCTCTTTCTTTCTTTTAACTTTCTTTTTCTCCAAACCATTCTTTCTTTCTTACAAGATTTTCATTTCCTTCTTTTCTTCAAATGTTTTTCTTTCCTTTTACCCGTGGAACTTTTTTCTTTTTTTTCTTTTCATGAACATTTCTCTTTTCTTTCTTCCTTTCCTTCCTTATTTCTTTTCCCTCGTTTGCTTCATTTTTTTTCGTTTCACTGAAAAGCAGAATCTTGTCGACGACAACAGTCACCAAAGAAAAGAAAAAAATTAGATTAAAAAGAATAAACCTTTAATCTCTTGAAATAAATTATGTTATTTTCATAGCAATGTCTGTTGACACGAGTATTTTAGAGTTTTTCTTTGTCACTGCACAACCCGCTCTCATTCAACAAGCATCATGAATAATCAACCTTTAAAATATTTTATGAATCTTCATATACATCGATATGTACATTCAAAAATACACCGAGGAGGCATGCACAAACATGTTTGTATGCACGAGTATTTATTTATACTTAATTCAAACATGAATTCATAAAACACACAAAGATAGACATCGATACACGCTGACATTTTGAACACAAATAATCTACAAGTAAAACATAATTAGATTAAATTTGCATTCGCCGTTTTCAGTATAAATTGATTCAAACAGTCATGTTTGTATTTCAAATCGTCTTTTTTAGAAAATCTCTTATACAATACTAGCAAACATATGCATCTAATATTACCCCCCCCCCCCCCGGCATAGCCCAGGAATAGATGAGTATTCCTGTCCCAAGCCCTGAACTCCAAAATCATCATTATCATCCTATTCGGTGTAACGCCTGTTTTACATGATGGCATGTGTTGGACAGATTTTAATAATCGATTTCTAAAACTAATCTATCTCTGGACAGGTATTTATTTATCCCTCTTTCCTTCAAGTCTATAGAATTTCGTACTTAGAGCTCAACTGTGTGACCAGTTGAGAAACAAAATAAGTAAAACTGAAGAAACACCGAAAAATCAGTTTACATGAAAGCTAGAATGTTTCACTATGCCAGGATGGCAAATCCATTTACTGAGCTCTGATTGGCTGCCAGTCCATGAGTGAATAATTCATTATATAATGAATTTGCAAATGGAATATTGAAGCCTGTTATGCTGGTAAGTGTCAATTTGGTTCTATATCCCCCCCCCCCCACAGTACACAAACGTAATGGTCTTTGGAGAAGAATAAGCTCCTTTTGTCCTGGTTGATTGAGAGGAAGTAACGTGAACAATGCCCGGGCGGATTTTGCTAGCATTGGTTTAGCAGTGCTGGGTGATGTTAGATGCCTAGGCGATGTCATCACGTGTCCTCTGGTTTGTGGCACTGGTGTACCAGGTGTATAGGAATCCCAATGCGTTAGATTGAGTGATTCAGGCAAAGCACTGGGAATAAGAACTGGAATTGCAGGTGTTGCAAGTTTTCTGAGGAATATGCGGTTTTGCAAAGTGATTTTGCCTGACTCATCAATCCTGATCCGATACTGACGGTTAGGAAGAGTTTCGACAATATAGCCTGTTGTGTCCAATCAACGATTGTTTGCACGTTGTATTAATACTCTTTCTCCTTATCGGAGTGGGAATAGAGTATGCGCTGTACAGTTGTATCGCTCAGTGAGGTAAGTGTCGCGTTGAGATAAGCTTATCTCACGGTTCCTAGCTGCAGCTATCCATTTTGCGTGTGGCTTATATAGTGCAGGTTAGGATAGTATGAAGTCACAAAGTCGGTGGTGGAGCAAGGGTTTTGTCGGGGATAAACCAATACCTTGGATAGGGGTGTTGCGATATTGCAGGATGGCTCTGGCAACACTGTCATTATTAAACGAGCCCTGAGGACTTGTATTGCCATGAATTAGCCTCTTTCCTGTTTTTACAGCAAGCTCTGCTCAACCATTAGATTGATGGTATTCCACTGAGGACTGTCTGTGCTTCACACACCATGTCTTGAGGAACTGCTGAAACATGTTGGAATTAAAAGGTGAGCAACCATCGCTACTTAGTTCTTCTGGGGTGTCATATGTGTGGAATAGTTTCCGACAAATAAATATTAGTTTTGAGGTAATGGCATGAATGGTTTTAGATGGTACAAAATAATCCAGCCAGTGAGTTTGTCTGACATAAAAAAGGTCCATCACTATCTGCTGGAAGGGCCAATCTGGAGCTGGAGTTAATATTAGTGGTTCACATGGCTGACTTGGGGCAATGCTTGTGTATACAAGGGAATTGGTTCTAAAGTTGCGGATGCATTTATACTGGGCCAATATACCTATTCATTGGCACAGGCTTTCATGCCAACCACGTCATAGTGGGCTGATCATAAATAGCGTAGTACTTTTCCTCTGAGATTTGGGTACCACGATTCCCCCATCAATCAGTGCTAAACACCTGTCGGTACTTAGTCGATGGCGTACCTCCCAGAAGTTACCGATTTCTGGTTCAGTAAGTGAACATTTGGATGAAAAACCTAGTTGTATTGTGTTGATTAGAGTTGTGTAACACGGATCATTTTGGCCTGAGACACGTATGTGATCAGCTGACAGGATTGGATTGTTGTCCCTATAATCATTCATGGCTTGATGGGTTGTTAACTCCACAATGACATCTACTATGTCCAAGAGATGAATGTCTTCAGAGGAAAGGTATGTATGGGATAAGGCTCTAAGGGCACTCATTGTGAAGACTGGATTGTGGGAGATGGCATGGAAACCGTGATGCAACTTACCTGGGCACTGCTAGATCGTAAAGAAAATACCTGAGTTATTTCTCTTTAAGCTTAAAGAGACGTGGGTTTTGTATCTTGCTAAGATCCCTGTAGCCAAATACTCCTATTAAGGGCTGGTGGTATGTTACTGCTATTACATTAAGGCAGCTCATAATGAATATACAACATTTATCTAATTGCCACTGCTTCACCTTCAATGGGCATGTATCAGCATTTTGCATTCGTGCAAAATCTGCTGCCTGCAAATACGATGTACTAGCCCTCAGGGCAACATATCGATACTTTCTCAGGGGACATACACAGTGCTTCTGTAATAGCAGGAAACCCATACCTTCTTTACTCCAGTCTGGAGCAAGGCAAGTTGCTCTATTAATATCAAAGGTTGTAACACCCTTTTTTTTACCAAATTCACAATGATTTGCCTAAATCTGAAAAATGCATTCTCGAGATCTTGATTCCAAATGAAGTATGAATTTTGTTTGACAAGGTCTCAAAAGGGAGACATTATGAGGCTTAGGGACCGTGCCCATGCTACTTGGTTAACTAATCCAAACCAAGACCTTGCATCAGTTATATTCTTTGGGATAGGAAAGTTGGTAACTGCATTGAATAAATTTTCGGAAAGAGCTACTCCTGATGATATTTGAAGGCCTTCAAACTAAACCACATTTTGGCAAATTTTGAATTTATTTTTGTTAAGGACAATTCCGGTTTTTGCACAAACTGATAGGTAGTCTAATGTATGATAGAAAGCATCTATACTATTTTTAAAAAGTAGCGTATCATCGACTTTTACTCTGTGAGAAATGTTCTTAATGATCTCATCATATCTATGCATATAGGCATCACCGGAGGCTAAGCATCCCTGAGGCATCCAGAGATATATGAAACGGACCCATTCCGTGATAAAAGTTGTAAGTGTTTCAGATTCCTCATCTAAAGGGATTGAATGATAACCATACATTGCATCCAAAACGTTATTTTTTGTTGGGTGGTACCTGTAATGCCAATTGGAATGGTGAGCTAGTGTGGTGTGTCTCTTGTTTACACTACGAGTTTAAATGCTGATAATCCATCATTCTTCTCGAGTTTCCATCTTTTTTTGCAGTGATTACCATAGTGCTGCACCAATCGGTAGGGGTACCAATGGGCACTGGGGTAAGAATGCCTCTTTTGACATCATCCCAAAATGCGTGTCGTACTTGCCCTTTGAAATTATAAGGAATTGGGTTGTGTCTGGCTTTAGGAACGGCTCCCTCTTTAAGGTGAATATGGGTGGGAGAGCCAGATATAGATGGGAACACCCCATCGTTTTTGAATGCTGTCTTGGCAAAATGCTCTAGAAGCCAATCCTAAAGCCTACCAGTGTTTTCTTCCGTTAGGGGAAAAGGAAGTCTTTTTGGGAAACTTGACAATTGATTCACACACTCGATGTGTTGTATTCCGTTATTAGCCTGGGTTGAAAATGTTACTGCAGGGTTTGGGAAATCTTCAGGCAGCATTCCCACATAAATAAAGTCTGAAATAAAGTCGCTGGAACCCCTTGCACCTGTAAAGGGCTTGCTTGCTTGTTCTTCCATGAACCTCAAATTTCATAGGTAGCCATCCCTAACATATGAGTGTGAAATCTCCCACAGCCCAAACGATTTTTCTTGATGGGACTAGGTTATTTATTGTGAGCCCCATGTTAAACAAATGCCTTGGTCCCCCTAGACATATAGTGGCTCACTATCAGGAAATATCTTCAGCTTTGTTCAGTAGTCACCAGGGATGTTTTTCGCCTGTCTGGGATCTGGATCTTGTGAAAATATGATAACATACGCATCTATTTCTATGACTCGATTTTCACTTGCGGTCGTATATGTATACCTTGTTTGGTTAAATGTGATGTGAATGATAAGAGAATCCATGGTAGCCTTGTCAATCCCAAGTTTCTTTGCTTGGCACATTCTTGAAAGGTGCTGCATGTTTGACCCCATGCTGGGCATTTGAACTGGCAGGAGCTTGTTCCCGGGGTGCTATGATGGTGGCTGCTACAACCCATGCACTCGAAAGCAATTAGGTTTAGTAGAGTTATTATCACAGTTAGGAGAGGTGCTGATACGAACATGAACTTTTATTAGCTTGAGCACTGATTTTTTGCTTGCAGTATGTAGACATCAGCACAATAGCCATATCAGAGGTAAAGTCTTTGAAGTTTGGTCTCGCAATGCTGATTCGAATGTCTCAGAATGGTAGACATTTTGTTCGAGGAATTTGAGTATTCCGGCTTTGGCCAGCAGGTCTACTTGGAGCATATCGTTCGCTATTTCCCTGATGAGTTGGTATTTGATTTACATATCAGACAGATCATGCTCACAAAGGGGAGATAAAAAATTGCAGTCCAGGGCTGATGAGATAGTTCTGTATTGTCTCAGTCTCACCTTGTGACATGGAGGTAAAAGTAAGGCGATGAACGATGGGAGTTGACCTCTGAGTAACCAGTGCCTCTATCATTCCTAGTAGCTTGTCTGGGTCAGTGGTGAAGAATTTAAGGTGGGTGTTGACTATGGCATCCTGGACAGACTCCTCAGCAGAATTGTATAGCTAGATGTTGGCCTGAAATGTCGGCATACCTGTCATTTTGGTGAATACTTCCCAATCAATTCTGAATTTTCTGAATTGTTGGGGGATCATTTAAAGATGGAACTGGGGCAGTTTGGCTGCTGTTGCTATATCATAAATTGCATGAACAGACAGTTCTTTAGCGTGTTTAATGATTGATGTGACTCCTGGCTCTTTTAATATTGCCCAATCCATCATTTGTAGATTCTTCTTTGTTAGTTTCTCACTTGCAAATGTGACAGCATAGGTTTTAGCTGAGCTAGCAGAGATCCCTGCCTTGACAAGCTGGAATATTTCACTATGCCAAGATGGCCAAATCCATTATCTGAGCTCTGATTGGCTGCCAGTCCACGAGTGGATAATATGGCGTCATTCAAGCAATATTTGCATATGGAATATTGAAGCCTGTTATGCCGGTAAGTGTTAATTTGATTCTATATATATATCCTTATCACTTCCTCCCATGTTTCCTTGGATTTCCTATGTCAACTGACCCTACTATCTCAACTTTTTACATCTACTAACCCAAGCACTCTCATCTATTATTTCAACATAACCATACACTCGAAGTCTCCTGTTACGATGTACACATCTCCCTATACTGTCTAGATTTAATCTTCCTATGAGATCATCAGATCTATGCTTATCTGTAATATATTAGCTGACAACACCATGCTCTAGTTTCGTCATGTGGGTAAAACTGACGCGCACATATCCGAGGCAAAGGCTGAATCGTTAGAAAATGACCTCCAGCCTGTAGTGGAATCTGGTCATCAATGGATGGTAACATTTAATGCTGCTAAAACAAACCTCCTTTCCTTCAACAACTACAAGAAATCTATTCAACCACCGATTGCCATGGCAAATAACACCCTTCCTGAGAGTCCAATGTTCAAACTCCTCGGCCTAACATTTACAGGTAACATGAATTGGGACAAATACATAGAAGACATTGCCAAGGCTGCTGCAAAGAAAGTGGGTTCCCTCTACCGAGTTAGAAAACTTCTCACACCTGACAGTATCCTATATCTCTACAATAGCTTCTGTCCTCATGTTGCCGGCCTTTGGAACTCCCTCCCTGCTCTCTGTTTCTCTAACATGCAGAAATTTAAAACTAATGTAAACAAACATCTTGCTGCACAGCTTTCAATTTAGGATGACCCCTTAAACTTTCACCATAATTCTCAGTAGCACCTTACGTCTACAGTGGCAACTTGTCTTGTTTGATGTGAACTAAGTAAAAAAAAAAAAAAGACTCACATTACACATCCATCGTATCATAATCACATAATTTCTCGCCATGCAACGCATGTCCTCACAATATAATTTTTATTATTTTTGGAAGGTAGCAGTGGTGAAGTGGACACCGACGCGGCCTAACGACCTGGATGTGCTATATTCGAATCCAGTCGATTCCATAACATCACTTTCACTATGGTAGCCGATTTTAGAAAGAATTGGGGAAAACAATACCAATAACAATATCTAGCCGGTCAAAACTTCACGTGTGTGCGTGTGTGTGCGTGCGTGTAAAACTGATGCACCCTTGTGTCAAATAGAAATTTGATTTTTAGAAATGTTATGCCACCTCGCCCCCCTTGAAAGCAAAAATAATTCTTTTAAAAAGGAATGTGATTTTCTGTAATTTTATTATCTTTATGGAAAATATGAAGAAATAATAAAAAAAGAATTTTATATGCTATCATGTTATCCGAACTCAAAACATTTAGGTTGCCAACAAAAACGTTAACTACTACAAATAATAAGTCAATTCAATGAAATAGTGAATGTTAGCAAGTACTGTTTCTGTCAACCAATCAAACCTTACGACTTCGATACAAACAGACAAAGCAAGAAAAAAAAGACTAACTTTTTAAATAGTGTATAGATATTTGCACATGTATCATATCAAATTAATAGGAGTGCTAATGAGATTTTTACATTTTCTCCAGATCACACCCTAAAAAAATTGTTATCTTGTGAGTGAATGCTGAGAGGGTAGTTATAATTTTTTTACCTGAAAATGAGTGCAGCAAAGGCATTGACCATCTCCACAATAAACTTGACCTTGTGTCATGGGAATACCCCCTTCTGAAGCCTTCCTCCTCCTGGTTCAGAAACACAGTAGGTCCAGTAGAAGACACGTCCAATGCCAGAAAGAGGAGAAGCCTCGTTCAGAATTTCGAAATTTATAGCGCACGTTTTTGTGTACATCTGAATAGAATAGTGCATCTCTTGTTTTCCAGTAATAATTCAGGAAAGATAACTTGGCTATGGTTCAAGGGAAATAATTCATGCATATACTGAGCCGACACCCATAATAAATTTGACCTTGTGTCATATCTTGCCCTAGAATAGAGGCAGGTAAATCCCAACATGAATTAATGCCTTTTGATAATAATACACATTTATTTTAAAATTAGACACAATCTTAGGATACTTTTCTCCCAGGGAGTACCTCCTCCATTCTACAAAAAAGAAGAGGGGCGGTATGTTGTCTGAGGTTCCCTAATAGAATATCGAGGGGACTGCAGTAATTTTTTTTATCTGGTCACGAGTGTTGATAAAGTGTTGGCCACTCCTGCAATGTCATATCTTGCCCTCGTGGAGAGGCAGGTAATTTTGAATGCAATATACCTTAAAGTGATTACGTACATAGTAACAGCAGTATTAATATTAAAATAGGATAATAATTCTCAATGTTTCAGAATAGAACAATCTTTACCTCTACAACTCAACATAAGAATTCATAAACAAAACATTAAAATGTACAAATACACTCATCAAAAACAACTAAAGAATAAACTGATCGAATAAAATCTTTGCATTGTTCATCGTTACGTTTTTCTTTTTTTGAAAATTCTATAGAAAAAATACATTGTGAGAATCGTGACAAATTCAATCATAGCTTTAACATCTGTCATGTCTTAGGAAGACAAGATGATCACGTGAAAAGCATTCAAAAGTATCAATAAAACATGCATGGTGTTAAATGATGTTAAACAATAAATAGAATAAAAGTAAATATACTCTGTTAAATTTACTCTTGAGGCATTTTTAGTTGTCATGATTTAAGGTCAGATCCTACTTTGTATGCACCAACACAAAAGACGAAGGTTTCTCATTTTATGATCTTCTATCGAGTGTTACATTTAGTAAAAAAGTTCAATTAACACACAAACAATAAAGTGATACGCGCTCTTCTTTGTTAAGAGCTTCATATGTAGATGTGTCTTTGCATGCGATTCAAAAGAAATTTCATCATTTTCAAGAAGATCATTTCTTTATTTTTATATATGTTTTTATTAGGAAGATAATTTGTAATCAATAATATCATAGATCTACATGCTGAACTTGAAGAAAGAAAAGGTAATTGCTTGAGTGTTGTGTTTCAAGTATTATGAAGAAAATATACTTCACGCATGAGCAGACATATGAGATTACATGCACGTGCATGTGAAATACAGAAATCGTATGAATTCAAAAGTTATAAACACATAAGAAAAATATTATGAGATTAAATATAAACGCACTCACATATACACACATACTCTCACACACCCACATATATATATATATATATATATATATATATATATATATATATATGTGTGTGACATATTTCATTAAATATTACAGATGATTTGTATTTGCATTTTTTCCCCTTGATTCTTTCAAGATGCCTGATTAATGTTCGAGTTTGAAGCTGGAACTAGTAGGGTACCCAACGAGCACAGCAAATCCATCTTCCAGTTCTAGCTTGAAACTTGAACATTAATTAGCCATCTAGAAAGGATCAAGGAAAAAATATGCAGACACAAGTATTCTCTAATATTTAACAAAATACGTCTCCAAGAAAAATGCGGCCCAAATATATATATATATATATATATATATATATATATATATATATATATATATAATGTTAGATATATGTATATGTTTATATATTTGCATGTACAGGATTAACTCCTAGATTAATTCACCGATCATTATGAAATTTGGAATACAGTTGTTAAATGTACAGAGTCGTAATGTGGGCTATATTTAGTTCAATTTAGATTTATGCAAAGGGGGTAAAAATGATGCAGGAGCCCTTTGTGGAAATTCAGATACCTTTGATTTATGTGAAATTGTAACAAGAAATATCCGACATGAATTAATAAATATTCTGCAAATTTCAGTTTCTTTGGTGTATTTTAAAGAATTTTAGGGGGGGATATCATGGCCACAACCTTCCATTTGAAAATTCAAATATTTCAGATTTGCATTGAATTTGATCCATAGCCATTATACACCAATAAAGAAAGATTCTATGAATTTTAATTTCTTCTTCAGAGTCCTTAAGCTTAAGCCTTAAATTTGAGACATTTTCTACAATCAAACTCATGTAATGGATTTTAATGAAAATTGGAATATAGACATAAGATTTAGTATCATTATATCATGATTTGAATCTTCATAAGGGGACATAAAAGTGGAATTTTTTGTTTGGAGAATTACTTATGAAGCTCTGTTGAATAATTAAAATTTTAAATATTGAAGTTCATTTTTGCTTTTGGAAATTGATTCTTATTTGAATCGATTTAAACTATATAAATTTGGTTTTATCTTATTACATATCTATTTATCTCTCTATCTCTCCCCTGGAAAACTCACTTTGATATAAGAAATTGTATACAGTTATAAATATATACCAAGCTTCATATTTCCAACCTGAAAGCTCAATGTACGTAATATACAGAGAAAATATTAAGGAATAAAGAATAAGATAAACTTAACACATACCAGATAATAATTTATTTCGACCATAACTGGTTTCTTTCAGGTCTGAGAATAAGAATGCAATTATTGCATTCTCTCTTTCATTACAAATTATCATGAAACTTTTCGTCAGATACAACACGTGGGATTTTACCTTTTTACATTTTTACGCCTTCCACGGCCAACCCGACCAGATTTCGACGCAAAGAAGAGTATGTAAAAATTGTAAAGGCAAAAAAGAAAAACGAAGAGAAAAAAGAAGGAAAGTGAAGAGGTCCAAAGTAGAGAGTAGATAGATTAAATTGTATGTGCTAAAGGTTGGGACCAAAATTCATCGCCCACCTATATACCGAAAATGGGGAAGAAAAATAAGGTCAGAAAAAGTCAGAAGGAAAAGAGGTTCAGCTACAGATGTGACAGCATGTAATAACCATAAAAGGTAGGGATTTAATTATCAGTCTTTCCATCAGAAATATATATAAATATTGTACATACACAACTACTCACACACCCACACCCACACACCGAAACACACACACATACAAACACAACGGTCGTGTATCTGAGTCAGAATATAGTTGGCAACAAAACCTCTAGGAGGGTTTACTAGAGAGAAAAAAATCAAAGAGCCCAAAAATTTGCGTCTAGTAAGGGAGTAAACACAAAAGTAAAAAGCTAACAAGAAATATTGTTATATATACTCTATTTGATGCATGTATAAACTCCTTTATACACACGTGTTGGACTTCTTGTTGCTATCATCGTCGTTGTAACACAGGTTGTTTTTTCGTCTCTTGATGAACTCGTACCGACGCTTGTTTAGTTTATAAAAGGTTTATTCAAAAGAACAGAAACTTTGCATGAGAGAGAGAGAGATTGCCAGATAGTCCGTCTCACTACATCAGCCTCTCGACGTGTGTTGTTCCCATTTTGTGGGAAGCACACAAACACGTCTTTTCTCGGTCAAGTCTCGCTAGCTAAGAGTGAGAAAGAGGGCTTCGCCCAGAAATCATGTGGGTTGTATATATTCCGCTCAGTGTTCCTCATTGACCCATGACCTCTAAACGTTTCCAATCCAACAAAACTACTACTATGTAACAATACCTAACTAGAGATTTAAATGATATTAAAATATATTAAGAAATATTTAACTAATAAAAAGCATAGCATAAGATATGTGTACGTGTGAGTGGTGTCTGTGCTCATATTTGTAGAGAATTCTATAAGGAATTTAATTAAATAAACAATCAAAAGTCATGTTATGACATTGAAGGATGGTAACAGGGGATAACAAGATTTGATGAGGTCATGTGTGACTATGACATCACACATCCGAGACATGAGGCAGCCTCTTCCTCCCTAGAACCAGATGTGTCAAGTGGTTGCTCCTAACAAGTCACTCTGGCCCTGATGATGAATAGGGTGTGTGTATGTAAATAGATGTCCAGATAATGGTCACATCAATCCATACCACATACATCCATGTCAGGCTTCCTGGACTCAGAGGGAAAATAAATCTGAAACCCTCAATCATTTCCTGTCATTAATTTTGTCCCCAGAGAAGCAGATCATGTGCCAATACGATTGAAGATGGCCGACTGACCGTGCCAGCAAGAAGACGACATAGCAACAGTAAGTATTTACCTTCCTCCCACTGCAAGAAGATGTGACATAAAGGCTGGTGATTGAAAAGCCAAGGGGCAAGTGCACTCTGGCCCACAAAAAATGTCTGAGCAGCCCCATCGGCATTCCCCGGTAGGAGCGCCTGAGGCGATTAGCAATAAACTAACCCATTCTCAAAGAGAGAAGGTAAAGCTTGGGAGAGTAGACCTCCTAGAACTGCACAGAACCACACTTCCAAACAAAAGCAAGGTTATCACCTATTCAAAAATTGCCCAGTCTCTGTCGGACCGATTGTCAAGAATCTATTGTTGATTGGTATGAACAATACAAATTCAGGCCTTTTTTGATGTACTAATGAGTCACTGCTTATCAAGGCCCAAAGCCTACTCAAGGATAAGCGTTAATGAGTTTGTTAGGACAGTGAGACAATAACGATTGTTGAGACTTGGCAGAATTTGATTATTTAACAAGAATTTGTCAATATTGGACTTGAAAATGACCATGTTGTAGTCAGCTGGGTAGCAGCCACGTGGTATTGTATTCCATAGTCGTGTAGTTTTGGGAAAGAAACTTTGCTCATAAAAGTTCCATTTAGTTTTAGGTACACAGAGGAAGAAAGGACAATTAGTTACAGTGGTTGTAGCTAGACGAGTTTTTTGTTATAAATGTTTTACAGAGGGGGAACCATAGATTTCAGGATAGTCGAGCATCTGCCATGAAAATAATGATAAAGTAGAGAAAGACTAGTAATCTCTTTTGTGAGAAAGAGGCTGTAGGGAAGAGAAGAGGATACCCACCACTAGATTTCGAAGTCAGTGTTGTACTCTGTCAAGGCAGGAAAGGATGCTCTGAGCGACACCTCTCCAGATGTGGCAACAGTACTCCATCTTAGGCTAACAGTAACAAGTCAAAGTGTCATTAATTAAAATAGTATACAAGATTTGTTTTGCTCTCATTTTAATTAGCATCATTTGTCATCCCATTTCAAATATTTTGTTTAGTCTCTTTGCCCTTGCAAAGGCTTTGCCATTAATTAATAATTCATTTTATATGTTAATTGAGATTTACAATCAGCTGAGACAAACTTATATCACACCCAATTTCCCCTCGAGTCATCGTCACTATATCGAGTGCTATCTTTAATGAATAATATTTCAATGCTATAGAACATTATTAAGCAGAAGAAAAGCTTATGAATATGAGTTGCTAGTATGTGGCATATTTATCAATTATATTATAGGATTATAGAAACCCAAATATTACTCAATTATATTCGTGTACACATGCACACAGGCAAATATAAGATGGAGTAAATTGAAAGTTATTAATCTATGACGGCAGACCAAATCTATAATAATTTTGTTATGGTAATGTTTTAAGCTCTATTTATAAGAAAGCCCAAATATCTCAATTGGTAGACCTCAGACTGAAAATCTCAAAGGTTCATGTTTCGATTTCCGATCATGGCATCCGCTTTATTTGTTGCGGGTTTATTATTTACTATTAATGCAATATTCTCCATTTCGAAATGAATCAAATTCCGCAATGTATTTATTACGTTTAAAAATATTGTGACTAACGGGCAGATGGATAGACGGACAAAAATCTCTATTTATATAAATAAAAGTACTTTTTTCTTTTTACTAACGAGTCACCACTTATCAAGGCCAAAAGCCATTCGAGGATAAAGGTTAATGAAATGGATGGATTGTCAGTTGAATTATGAAGAATATTACGAGAGGATTGAAAATGATGAATGAACAAAATTTGATTACTTATGGTGACGGTTTATAACAAGTATTTGTTGAAATTGGATTTGAAAACAAACTATATTGTAGTCTGCAAGGAAGTAGTACTGTAGTAATGTGTTCCACAGATGGGAAGTTCTTGGAAATAAACTGTTCATAGAAATGTCGCTTCATGCTAGGCACACCGAGGAAGTAAGGAAATTTCCTTTCGATTGCGATAAAAAGATGATTTCTTGTGAATGTCTTACATGGAGGAACCAAAGATTGGAGCTCAGTCGAGCACCTTCCATGGAAATAACGATAGAGTAGAGAAACACTAGCAATGTCTCTTCTGTGAAAAAAAGGCCTGTGTGTTCCGATAGTGCTCAATACTAAAATTGTTTTTAATAAAGCTTATATATTCATAATTTTCTTCTTTTGGTTTACACTGACAATGCTAATGTTCCAATGTATTGGTTTCTTCAGAGCCAAGTGCCCTAGTTAAGTGTGGAAGTTAAACATATTTACAAAAGAATTAAAACAGCATGCCAAGCAGTTAATAAACATCTATATAATAAATTATTTATTCATCTCAAAAACATTTTTTTTTTTATAAACTTGAGTACTTTCGGTACTTTATAAAAAAAGAAGAAATATTCTTCTGAAGATGGTAGATTTACCGCAAGTACTCAAGTTTATAAAAAAAAAAAATGTTTTTGAGATGAATAAATAATTTATTTTAAAAACAAATAATCTGCGTTGTACAAGGTTTTCTAAATATTTTATGAAAAAAATATCTTTATTATTGCCACCCACCCAACGTTTCAAATTGTGTGACTTTTCAAAGTATCCTTCCACGCCGACCACGTGACACACAGCCATATCAACACTTTTTTCACTTCGTCAAAACACCTAGACGGATTTTCAACTTGGCCACGAGAATGTCTAAACCAAGAAAAAAAAAGAAAAAAAAGAAAAAGAAGAAATATTCTTCTGAAGATGGTAGATTTACCGAAAGTACTCAAGTTTATAAAAAAAAAAATGTTTTTGAGATGAATAAATAATTTATTTTAAAAACAAATAATCTGCGTTGTGCAAGGTTTTCTAAATATTTTATAAAAAAAAAATCTTTATTATATATATATATGTATAAAATAGTAACTCTGCGTGTGTGTGTCCGCCTGATCTTTGTGTCTTATGTTCACCCAAACCGCTGAACAAAATTGCATAGGCTATATAAGAAATATATCACTTCAACGCTGGGAGTCCACCCCCCCCCACCCCCACTAAAAACTGTTTTCTCTTTGATTGAAATGAAATTTAAACCATAGGTAAATGACCAAAAATGATGTCTATTCCCAAAATTTCAGCAAATTTTGATAATATGAAGATGGTCTCCGGGGCACAACCCCTCCACTGAAAACTGTTTTCCCTTTGATTCATATGAAATATATATATATATATATATATATATATATATATATATATATATATATATAATCAAGGAGAACATCTCTATCTGTGCATGTCTGTCCCTAAAAACAAAGACATACTAGGAAGTGTACTTTCAATATAATCGTATTCACATGTACAATTTGCATGTGAACATAATGGAAGTATATTGGCTGCCCCTTAAAAAAGACTAATGACAATTTTCAAACATGTTACACAATGAAATTAATTTATTTATTAACGTTAGTCTAAGAGTATTAACATATATCTGAATAGCTCAGTGAGTAAGATATCTAGCTGACAACATCAAGGTTGCTGTTAAAGTAAACTCTCCCTACCATGATGTTGCATATGATGCTATCCCACACTCTAACCTGGGTTACACTGGGTAGTTCTGCTAGTATATATATATATATATATATATATATATATATATATATATATATATATATATTTATTCTACACTCAGCGTGCCACCCTCCTGCCTCTTCACACATACTGGTGATGCTGCCTTCTCAGTTACTCTCTGTTTTTATCTTGCTTTTTGAATTTATTTTCTTCAAAATACCCCAATATACCTTCCAAGAGGAAATTACCATTATCGACTTGTCAGCCTACCAAGAAGGAAAGAAAATATGACTTAAATTTGATTATAAAAATAATGAGCTAAGAAAATGTTGATAAATTATGATTTTAAGATGACTACAATATCATTACACAGTCCAATATTCTTAAGGTAATTTAACATGGGCGACTTACTTCCAACCAATTGTGGTCATAAGTCGATGACAACCTGTATATATAAGAACTTCATAATGGATAAAATTAAGTATATGTAAGTGCAGGGAATAACATTACATCTATAGTAAGAAATCTTTATATCTTCCAAGTTAATTCATTAATTAATTTATTTATCTTCACTTATATGTGATAAAAATCGAAGATTTTGTATTTCTTGGCTCAGTGACACCAAGTTCCTCATCTAACATGAATAGAAGAATAGGAATGTCAACTTCTGCATTTGAGCGACTATTGAGGACATGCGTTGCATGGATAGAAATATGAAAATGGTATGATGGATGCAAAATGTGAGTCTTAAAGACCGGCTTTGTTTTGGTGACTTCAGAGGAAGATTAAATCTGGACAGTATAGGGAGATGTATGCAGAACAGGAGACTTCGATGGTATGGTCACATTAAAAGAATGGGTGACTGTTCTTGTGTTAGTAGATGTAGAACAGTTAAGGTAGCAGGTCCAATTCACAGAGAAAGGTCAAGGAAAACATGAGAGGAAGTGATAAAAATGGACTTGAAAGAAAGACGGATAAATAAAGACCTGGGCAGAGATAGGTTAGTTTGGAAGTCAATTTCTTAAAGCCATCCAACACATGTTAGCATGTAAAATAGACGTTAAACCAAATATGATGATGATATGGAGCAGGAATATCAACACCTCCGAAGTTAAGACTTTACAATGCATTGATATTTGCTATTGCTATGCACGTGAAACAGAGACTGCACTGGCAGAACTCAATATCTTTGAAATTAAATGTTTAAAATCTAAAAGTAATGTTGCGAGAGAAACAAAGAAATTCAGATATCAGAAAGAAGCTTAAAATTAAAAGATCTATCAATAACATTGTTTGAAAAAAGAGAATAACGTAGTTTGGGCATGTTTCCCAGCGACCAGACTCCAGCTATGTGAAGGAATCATATAAAGAAGGTTTAATAGAAGAAAGATCAAGAAAATGTGCACCAAAGCGATTGGCTGATCAGATAAGGGTTAATACTGATATGCCACTCCTGACAGCTGAAAGACTGGTCCAAGATTGTGATAAGTGACAGAATGTTGTTATCAAACATGTGGCGAAGCTCTCTGGAGTTTGCACATAAGTCAAATAAGTCATATGTGGATTTGAATAGCATCTAGTAACGGTTGGTGAAAAGACACAGTGATTAAGTCTTACAGCAACTAATTTTGTCAAATTATTAATTTACCCCAAAAGTACATATAATTTGACTGCCGATAACCAAATCAACTAAAAATAATTTCACGTATTTCATCAAGTAAATTTAAGAGTACTTTATCATAAAAATATTTGTTAAAATGTCAAATATGCACACTAACTCGGTTACAAAGAGAGCCAGATGTTAAAAATATATAAATAATACTAAAAATATGAGAACCTTGTATGTTTGTTTGATAGACAGAATGTGGGATAACTTATTTGAGAATTACCCCCCTTGATAATGGGTAATCTCAAAATCAAGGAAGAAATTATAGGTGATAACTCATTCAAGAGTTACCTCCCTTAATCCGAATCAATGATTAAAATGAAGAAAAGTATCATGGAAGCAGCGTAATAAGGTGTTTCTGAGTTCTGTTCGCATGCTATGAAATATGGATTATAGCTAAGGTTAGAACTTGGTGATGAAAATTTGAATTTGAATAAATGTTATTTTTATATAAAAATGGTGCCTATAGTTTGAATGCTCGATCGATATTTTCGAAAAATGTAACACCCGTCACTTTTAAGTATGAATTTTTAATTATACAAACATTTCGAGCTACATATGTGCATACATGTTTCAGCTACAACCTGATTCAGACTGAAGGAAAACAATATAGTTAAAGACAACATATAAGTATTTCTTATACAATTATTTATGCAATCTGTGTGTGTATTTTCTATTCTAATATTGTTTTCATTTAGTCACTTGAATTGTACTTTCTTTTATCTTTTGATTGCCTAAACTATTTTGATGACATGATGTGTCCAACACATGTCACTTTTTATCTCTATCCAATAAACACTAACCTTGGCTTTTATCCATATTTCATAGCGTGGGAACAGAACTCAGAAACACCTTACTATGCTGCTTCTGTTATACTTTTCTTCATTTTAATCATTTCAAAAAACAAAAAATTGCTACCATTTTTTTTGTTATGACGCAAAGAGCTTTTTCCTTAAAGGGCAAAGTGCCACATTAAAAAAAATAAATATTTTTCATTTCTTTTAGATTTTTTTTTGTCTATTAGTCAGTCCGTTTGTCACGCTTCAGTTTGGAAATCACTAAATGTGCAAATCGGTGCGTCCAAGCATCTTTATAAAGGTGGTGTCTGTCAGTTGGTTGGACTTAAACTTAAGTTTGAAACAGAATTTTCTTCATCCTGTGACGCTTCTTCCATAATTTATTTCATTCTCTTTTCCAATTTTGCTTCTTCCATAATTTATTTCATTCTCTTTTCCAATTTTGCTTCTTCCATAATTTATTTCATTCTCTTTTCCAATTTTGCTTCTTCCATAATTTATTTCATTCTCTTTTCCAATTTTCCTTCTTCCATAATTTATTTCATTCTCTTTTCCGATTTTGCTTCTTCCATAATTTATTTCATTCTCTTTTCCGATTTTGCTTCTTCCATAATTTATTTCATTCTCTTTTCCGATTTTGCTTCTTCCATAATTTATTTCATTCTCTTTTCCAATTTTGCTTCTTCCATAATTTATTTCATTCTCTTTTCCAATTTTGCTTCTTCCATAATTTATTTCATTCTCTTTTCCAATTTTGCTTCTTCCATAATTTATTTCATTCTCTTTTCCAATTTTGCTTCTTCCATAATTTATTTCATTCTCTTTTCCAATTTTGCTTCTTCCATAATTTATTTCATTCTCTTTTCCAATTTTGCTTCTTCCATAATTTATTTCATTCTCTTTTCCAATTTTGCTTCTTCCATAATTTATTTCATTCTCTTTTCCAATTTTGCTTCTTCCATAATTTATTTCATTCTCTTTTCCAATTTTGCTTCTTCCATAATTTATTTCATTCTCTTTTCCGATTTTGCTTCTTCCATAATTTATTTCATTTCCTTTTCCAATTTTGCTTCTTCCATAATTTATTTCATTCCCTTTTCAAATTTTCCTTCTTCCATAATTTATTTCATTCCCGTTTCCAATTTTCCTCCTTCCATAATTTATTTCATTCCCGTTTCCAATTTTCCTTCTTCCATAATTTATTTCATTCTCGTTTCCAATTTTCCTTCTTCCATAATTTATTTCATTGTTTTTTCAAATTTTCCTTCTTCCATAATTTATTTTATTGTTTTTTCAAATTTTCCATCTTCCATAATATATTTCATTGTTTTTTCAAATTTTCCTTCTTCCATAATTTATTTCATTCCCTTTACCAATTTTCATTTTTTAATCCTATTATTTATTTCATTATATTTCTTTTGTCTTATCTCATTCATTCTTGTTTCTATTTTCAAAAATGAAGGATGCAAGAGAAAATGTTTTCTTCTTTTATCTTCTAATTATCTTTTATTTTTCTTTGCTTAAATAATTTTTATTTATTTTGTTTTTAATTCTTCTCTTTTTATTTTATCCATCATATTTAAATATAAATAATAGATTTTTTAAAATTTTAAAGCAGTTAAAAAGGTGTGACACAATTATTTGATAATATTGTTTAGTTCTCTCGTGACATTTATTTTTGCATCTCTCCCAAGACAAGGTTTAATTTATTTATTTTTCTCCTGTTTTGGTTCTAAGTTATTTTCTTCACTCACGTTTTTCGTAATTAAAAATAAGAAAAATACATTTTTTAAAACATTATTCCTGATTCAAACTGCATCCTCTGCTAGATCTCAGCAGGCTATCATGCTAAGCATTACCTCCTTCTTTTGGGAGACCGAATTGGTTTACTGCAGATCACTTGAGGCACCTCTACCATGGAATGCCGACAGATCTAATCCATACTATTTTTGTACATTACTAGAGTGCTCCCTCGGGGAAATTGGATTACTCACGTTAAAGAACAGACCACATATGTAATATCCTGCCTTTTGTGGAAAGAACAGTAAATAGGAACTTATCACATCAGGGAAGCAGGTAAATACTATTCAGAAGAGAGAGAGACGGGAAGAGAGAGAAGGGAAAGGAGGGAGAGAGAAGATTTTAGACGAAGTAATGTAGCAGTCTTGGATGTTCACTTTAAATATACGAATAGGCTATTTTGCCGGGACCGGCAGAATAACGACCCTCTCGTTATTTTGGCGGTCCCGGCAGAATAACGATGGGGCTGTTATTTTGCCGATTCAGGTTTATTTAACCTAACTGTTACAGTTACAGTGAAGATTTCACGAGTCAACTTAACTGCCGGTTTATTTTTATTTCAACATTTTTCCAATAAAAAAAGAAATAATTAAAACTTCTGACTATTTTTAAAAATTAAATAAATAATTTATACGGCGATTTTCGCCACGACTTACGAAAAAAAGTTTTATTTCACTATAGACTAAGTAACTACGATGAATTTCTATGTCCATTAAAATGCATTTACGTATTGTTTTTATTGTAAAAAAATACAAATTATGTTTTTAAGTACAAATAATTCGCTTTGAAACCCGTTTATGTCTACTTTTTTAAAAAAAATATAACTCTCTACCGGATTACCTCACAATGTTTGTTTGTAAAAACAATTAAACTTTGCATTAAAATTCGTCGTTACATGTAGCAGTTGAAATTATTGACAATTACTACTGTTGTTATTTTATCGCAAGAAAAACATTCAATTTAATGGTTAATTTAGTGAAATGATGAGAAATAATCCTAATATTTATCTTAAAAGATAGTGAAAAATCAGTTTTAAAATTGCTGTTTAGACTGTTTATAAAACTGAAATAATATAAACGCAGTGGCGTAGCTAGACCTTTTGCCGCCCGGGCGGTAGTAAAATTTGCCGCACCCCCCCCCCCCCAAGCATTTGGGTGCCCGGAAAATTCGCCCATGGATAATTCGTCCATGGAAAATTTTTTGCTAGGTAGGAAAACTGGTCCATTATTATTAAGTTAACATTATTCTTAATTTTCATACCTTGCGAAAATTAGTTCTACGGTATCTAATTTTCCTAAATTCAATTAAATTAAAATGAAAATATGAAAACTGATTTTTAATATTTTTTATTCATTTGAGATTTTATCTGTTTTCCTTTTGTTTTAAGTAGATGGTGGGGGTTGCCCGGGGTGATTTTGTCCGATCCCCCAGCTAGCAATTGTAAAGTTTACAAGGAGTTATAAAAAGTATGCTACAAAAACAAACGTTTGGACAGTAATAAAATTAATGAATTCAAACTTTCGCATCTAATGTTATTTCCTCTTTGATGTCGGTGTATATACACCCAAATATCCAACTTTCTTTTCGCACCTATTCGATAAAAATTTATATGAAAGTTCCCCTTTAAGTATGAAAAGAAGGAGAAAATGCAACCACAAGATCAGATGCATCTTTAATTCTCAACTCGGTACTATCGTTTCCGTTTCTTTTATTTCTGAACCTTTGGAAAACTATTCTCCCAGAAATCAATGATGCCCAGAAATATCTTCAAAAAAAAGGGCTGGATCTGCAACAAAGTTCTGTCAGGCTGACGGCGTTGAAAGATTTCCTTCTTCAGAATAGAGAAAAGATAGTGGACACTGCAATAGACGAGTCAAAAACACTCTGCTCTGAAATGGGGATAAGCATGGAGCGTCGTATTCGCAAAAAGAAACGAATGGATGGTGAAGGATTGACTGATGCAGCGCTGAGTTTTGATACTGAGTTGAGACGGGAAATGCTGTCTGTCATAGACAGATTGACTGAAGAAATATCTTGCAGATTTCAACAAGTTCACAATCTTGCAAATAAATACGCTTTTCTTATACCGTCAAATCTGCTTGATGATAATTATGATTGTCAGCTTGGTGGATTTGACGAACATATAGAAAAAGAGAAATTCTTTGCTGAAAAGAAGAGGTTACAGTATGTTGTAAAAGCTTCAGAAAAAGACAAAATCGATGGACCTCTTGAACTTTTGAACTTTATACAAAGATACCAACTTGGGGATTCCGTCCCTAATATTGTGATCTTGCTGAGAATTTTCCTCACCAGAGCTATTAGCGTTGCTAGCTGTGAGCGCTCTTTCTCAAAACTGAAGCTCATAAAAAACTACCTTAGATCAGCAATGAGCCAGACAAGACTTACAGACTTGGCAATCCTCTCAATAGAGAGGGAACTTGTCGAGGAAGTGAATTTTGATAGAGTCATTGATAACTTTGCCGAAAAAAGGCGCGAAAAATCTGTTTGTAAATTTTCAACCGACTTGATGCCTTGCGACAGTTCTCTCACAAAAAATAAATTTATAGCCTTATTTGCCATTCATAAATACATTTGTTTAAAATATATTAAAACTATTTTTAAAAGAGTTGAAACGTTATTAACAACAACAAATTTCTGAAAACCGAGCGATTACACACACGGATTTAAAAAAGCACCGATACAAGACGTTTTTTCTCTTCGGAGGGCTCGCCCTCTTAATAATAACATTATGAAGACAAAGAAAAGAAAACTACATCGGACTATTCTCTCCTTGATACATCCATGTTATTTGGCGAAAATTCGGACTTTAACAACAACGACAAAAAAGTAAATAAAAATGATTTTATCATTTCATAACATTTTCAGGTTTTCAAATGTTCTCATTTAAATTTATTATTATATAAAATTATAGTATAAAATTTCATATTTTTTGTTAACTTTTGTTTTTTTTAATTTTTTTCTCTACTTTCTATTTTTACCCTCTCAAAATGCCGCCCCCTCAGGTGTGCCGCCCGGGGCGGCCCGCCCCCCTCGCCCCCCCCCCCCCTAGCTACGCCAGTGTATAAATGTACATATTGTTGAAAAAAAAATTATCTAATTTAATTTCTTTAGGGACTTTAATTATTTTAATAATCCGATTTCTTAACAAGAGTTATTTATTTTTATATCAATGAATGAAAAAAATTTTTTTCTTAAATAACTAAACCATTTTTATCCGACGCAAATTACTTCTAAATCCGACTAAATAATCTAATTGTCTGTAATATTTTCGTTCATTTAATTAATTTTTACTTTTAATGTTTTTTGTATTAAAAGCAGATATTTCGTTTCTATTCAAAAGATTAAAATAACCGACAGAATAACAACTGATGATGACGATGAAAATAAATTGTTATTAAATATTTCTCCTTATTTGTTTCATTACCCTTTCTTTCACAAGACAATAACAGTTAGGTTAAAAAAACATTAGCCGGCAAAATAACGAGGGGCTCGTTATTTTACCGGGACCGGCAAAATAGCCTCTTCCTTAAATATATCTATATAATTGTTATGGTACCTTATCTTACGGACGACATAAACTCTTCCGCTCAATATAAATACTGGGAAAACATGCCTCTCGGTGTTGTAACTATCCCAGTCTAATACTGTCAGTCAAGACAGACGTACAACCACTCTTGTCATCTGTTGTATTATACTTTTTCAATACACTTGATTCTCTAAACTCTGAGTTCGTGTTTTCTTTTACAGACCCTTACAGGACCACAACAATAATAAAATGAAGTCGTTTTTTTCCTGTGCAACTTCAGACATTATAGGAAAATAACTGACCACTTCATATGCTAAACTGTTCTGCTAAGCAATTAGCCTAAGTCTGCATGGGTGTTTCCAGAAATTATGCAATGGTTTTCCATCCTTTCAATATTTGTTATATTTTATCCGAGAAATCTGACCCCCACAAATAAAACTTTCAAAGAGAAAGTAGCTACATTTTTTTACCCACTTCAAATTATCTACTCTATATGCTACCCAACTCATCGGGTTCTTTGTTTATCAAAGGGACATTTTGTCAATGCACCACTACATTGCAGATTTAGGTAATATAATTATTGTCATTCCAGCTGCTTAAAACTGAGACGTTTGGGGTAACCTGGTTAAGTTTTAATTAACACATCGTCACAGGCCATATTTCCGATCACAGGTAAGTACATTTTTGATGTTGGTCTTTTTTATTTGACTTATTATGAGTTATTTTCGATGATATATTTTCTTATATACTTTTTTTTTAATAACACAAACAGATCACAAATACGTAGCTATGAAATTATGATGTGTGCTAATTTATGCTCTCAAAGCAAAATAAACAGTGGGATTTCTTCTTAGACCGAATAAAATTATTTTCTTTGGGAATATTCTGAATTGGATCCTACTTTTTAAAAAACAAACAATAAAACAATCATTATAATCAAAATAAAATTGTTATTAAGACTAAACATATATGTTTGCTTGGATTATTTGTTAGAGAAAAAAATACTACATTTCCGATTAAAAATAGCTGTTTACTTTTCTTTTATTTACAGTATTACTTGTGGAAAATCCCACTATCCAAACAAATTAAACATTGCCTTGGTCAAGAAGGATTTCTTCTTACGTGAATAAAATACAATATGTTCAGGACTATTCTGTTTTTGATACGTTTTATAAAATTATTTAAATTTCTATTAGTTAGTTTCGACAATTTATTTTTTATATACTTTTTTACTAACATAAATATGTCACAAAAAACGTAGCTAGGAAGTACCCCATGCGGAAAATTATGCTTTTGAAACAAAATAAACAGTGGGATTTCCTTTTAGGCCAAATACAATTATTTTCTTCGGGAAACCAATAAGTCAATAAACATATTTCATTAAATATTTGTTTCCTTTGCGTTGTCTGTTTTTTCATGATTTAATTTATGTGAATTTATTTAGAATTGAACGAATTATTTATCGCATGCATACATTATAACTTTTGTTTTCATTATCCAAATTTCAAAATTGAATGACTTTTATACAAAAATTATACAATAAAATAAACAACAGAATGCCCGCCAGTAATTAAAACACTGAATTAGCGTTCGATTATCACGTCATTATCAAGTAAATTGGAACTTTATTTCATGACAATATAAACAATATAAGTATGATCATCAAAATGTGAAGTATCACTATTGCAGAATTGAACAAATTATTTATCGCACAGAAACTTTGATATCTGTTTTCCTAAATGACATCTCTCTCTCTCTCTCTCTCTCTCTCTCTCCTACCTTCTTTCCTCTTCTCACTCGGTTTAAACTTATGGCAAAACGTCTGATGTCGCTGTTATGTATAGCACAGGTGTAGCTGACTTGCCATATTTTAATAATAGTCACTTTATTACGATTGTCACATCTCTCACTCTCTCTGTCAGTCTGTCTCTCTCCCAACCCTTTATACATACATGCATAAATATATATATTAGAAATGCTTAAAAGTACCATTGATACTTTAGAAATGTCGAACTCTACCAAAGATTGGCCTTGTCTTAGAAATGCTTAAAAGTACCATTGATACTTTAGAAATGTCGAACTCTACCTAAGATTGGCATTGTCTTAGAAATGATTAAAAGTGCCATTGAATACTTAAGAAATGTCGAACTCTACCAAAGATTGGCTATGTCTTAGAAATGATTAAAAGTACCATTGATACTTTAGAAATGTCGAACTTTACCAAAGATTGGCCTTGTCTTAGAAATGCTTAAAAGTACCATTGAATACTTTAGAAATGTCGAACTCTACCTAAGATTGGCCTTGTCTTA
This sequence comes from Sepiola atlantica, assembly GCA_963556195.1. NCBI lineage: Eukaryota > Metazoa > Mollusca > Cephalopoda > Sepiida > Sepiolidae > Sepiola > Sepiola atlantica. Next base: position 66,445,072 of record OY744517.1, on the reverse strand, counting down.
GAAATGATTAAAAGTACCATTGAATACTTTAGAAATGTCGAACTTTACCAAAGATTGGCTATGTCTTAGAAATGATTAAAAGTACCATTGATACTTTAGAAATGTCGAACTTTACCAAAGATTGGCCTTGTCTTAGAAATGCTTAAAAGTATCATTGAATACTTCAGAAATGTCGAACTCTACCTAAGATTGGCCTTGTCTTAGAAATGATTAAAAGTACCATTGATACTTTAGAAATGCCGAACTCTACCAAAGATTGGCCTTGTCTTAGAAATGCTTAAAAGTACCATTGAATACTTTAGAAATGTCGAACTCTACCTAAGATTGGCCTTGTCTTAGAAATGCTTAAAAGTACCATTGATACTTTAGAAATGCCGAACTCTACCAAAGATTGGCATTGTCTTAGAAATGATTAAAAGTATCATTGAATACTTTAGCAATGTCGAACTCTACCAAAGATTGGCCTTGTCTTAGAAATGCTTAAAAGTATCATTGAATACTTCAGAAATGTCGAACTCTACCTAAGATTGGCCTTGTCTTAGAAATGATTAAAAGTACCATTGATACTTTAGAAATGTCGAACTTTACCAAAGATTGGCCTTGTCTTAGAAATGCTTAAAAATACCATTGAATACTTTAGAAATGTCGAACTCTACCTAAGATTGGCCTTGTCTTAGAAATGATTAAAAGTACCATTGAATACTTTAGAAATGTCGAACTCTACCTAAGATTGGCATTGTCTTAGAAATGATTAACAGTGCCATTGAATACTTTAGAAATGTCGAACTCTACCAAAGATTGGCTATGTCTTAGAAATGATTAAAAGTACCATTGATATTTTAGAAATGTCGAACTTTACCAAAGATTGGCCTTGTCTTAGAAATGCTTAAAAGTACCATTGAATACTTTAGAAATGTCGAACTCTACCTAAGATTGGCCTTGTCTTAGAAATGATTAAAAGTACCATTGAATACTTTAGAAATGTCGAACTTTACCAAAGATTGGCATTGTCTTAGAAATGATTAAAAGTACCATTGAATACTTTAGAAATGTCGAACTTTACCAAAGATTGGCTATGTCTTAGAAATGATTAAAAGTACCATTGAATACTTTAGAAATGTCGAACTTTACCAAAGATTGGCCTTGTCTTAGAAATGCTTAAAAGTACCATTGATACTTTAGAAATGCCGAACTCTACCAAAGATTGGCATTGTCTTAGAAATGATTAAAAGTACCATTGAATACTTTAGAAATGTCGAACTTTACCAAAGATTGGCTATGTCTTAGAAATGATTAAAAGTACCATTGATACTTTAGAAATGTCGAACTTTACCAAAGATTGGCCTTGTCTTAGAAATGCTTAAAAGTATCATTGAATACTTTAGCAATGTCGAACTCTACCAAAGATTGGCCTTGTCTTAGAAATGCTTAAAAGTATCATTGAATACTTCAGAAATGTCGAACTCTACCTAAGATTGGCCTTGTCTTAGAAATGATTAAAAGTACCATTGATACTTTAGAAATGCCGAACTCTACCAAAGATTGGCCTTGTCTTAGAAATGCTTAAAAGTACCATTGAATACTTTAGAAATGTCGAACTCTACCTAAGATTGGCCTTGTCTTAGAAATGCTTAAAAGTACCATTGATACTTTAGAAATGCCGAACTCTACCAAAGATTGGCCTTGTCTTAGAAATGCTTAAAAGTACCATTGAATACTTTAGAAATGTCGAACTCTACCTAAGATTGGCCTTGTCTTAGAAATGATTAAAAGTACCATTGAATACTTTAGAAATGTCGAACTCTACCTAAGATTGGCATTGTCTTAGAAATGATTAAAAGTGCCATTGAATACTTAAGAAATGTCGAACTCTACCAAAGATTGGCTATGTCTTAGAAATGATTAAAAGTACCATTGATATTTTAGAAATGTCGAACTTTACCAAAGATTGGCCTTGTCTTAGAAATGCTTAAAAGTACCATTGAATACTTTAGAAATGTCGAACTCTACCTAAGATTGGCCTTGTCTTAGAAATGATTAAAAGTACCATTGAATACTTTAGAAATGTCGAACTCTACCTAAGATTGGCATTGTCTTAGAAATGATTAAAAGTGCCATTGAATACTTTAGAAATGTCGAACTCTACCAAAGATTGGCTATGTCTTAGAAATGATTAAAAGTACCATTGATACTTTAGAAATGTCGAACTTTACCAAAGATTGGCCTTGTCTTAGAAATGCTTAAAAGTATCATTGAATACTTTAGCAATGTCGAACTCTACCAAAGATTGGCCTTGTCTTAGAAATGATTAAAAGTACCATTGAATACTTTAGAAATGTCGAACTCTACCTAAGATTGGCATTGTCTTAGAAATGATTAAAAGTGCCATTGAATACTTTAGAAATGTCGAACTCTACCAAAGATTGGCTATGTCTTAGAAATGATTAAAAGTACCATTGATATTTTAGAAATGTCGAACTTTACCAAAGATTGGCCTTGTCTTAGAAATGCTTAAAAGTACCATTGAATACTTTAGAAATGTCGAACTCTACCTAAGATTGGCCTAGTCTTAGAAATGATTAAAAGTACCATTGAATACTTTAGAAATGTCGAACTTTACCAAAGATTGGCATTGTCTTAGAAATGATTAAAAGTACCATTGAATACTTTAGAAATGTCGAACTTTACCAAAGATTGGCCTTGTCTTAGAAATGCTTAAAAGTACCATTGATACTTTAGAAATGCCGAACTCTACCAAAGATTGGCATTGTCTTAGAAATGATTAAAAGTACCATTGAATACTTTAGAAATGTCGAACTTTACCAAAGATTGGCTATGTCTTAGAAATGATTAAAAGTACCATTGATACTTTAGAAATGTCGAACTTTACCAAAGATTGGCCTTGTCTTAGAAATGCTTAAAAGTATCATTGAATACTTTAGCAATGTCGAACTCTACCAAAGATTGGCCTTGTCTTAGAAATGCTTAAAAGTATCATTGAATACTTCAGAAATGTCGAACTCTACCTAAGATTGGCCTTGTCTTAGAAATGATTAAAAGTACCATTGATACTTTAGAAATGCCGAACTCTACCAAAGATTGGCCTTGTCTTAGAAATGCTTAAAAGTACCATTGAATACTTTAGAAATGTCGAACTCTACCTAAGATTGGCCTTGTCTTAGAAATGCTTAAAAGTACCATTGATACTTTAGAAATGCCGAACTCTACCAAAGATTGGCCTTGTCTTAGAAATGCTTAAAAGTACCATTGAATACTTTAGAAATGTCGAACTCTACCTAAGATTGGCCTTGTCTTAGAAATGATTAAAAGTACCATTGAATACTTTAGAAATGTCGAACTCTACCTAAGATTGGCATTGTCTTAGAAATGATTAAAAGTGCCATTGAATACTTAAGAAATGTCGAACTCTACCAAAGATTGGCTATGTCTTAGAAATGATTAAAAGTACCATTGATATTTTAGAAATGTCGAACTTTACCAAAGATTGGCCTTGTCTTAGAAATGCTTAAAAGTACCATTGAATACTTTAGAAATGTCGAACTCTACCTAAGATTGGCCTTGTCTTAGAAATGATTAAAAGTACCATTGAATACTTTAGAAATGTCGAACTCTACCTAAGATTGGCATTGTCTTAGAAATGATTAAAAGTGCCATTGAATACTTTAGAAATGTCGAACTCTACCAAAGATTGGCTATGTCTTAGAAATGATTAAAAGTACCATTGATACTTTAGAAATGTCGAACTTTACCAAAGATTGGCCTTGTCTTAGAAATGCTTAAAAGTATCATTGAATACTTTAGCAATGTCGAACTCTACCAAAGATTGGCCTTGTCTTAGAAATGCTTAAAAGTATCATTGAATACTTCAGAAATGTCGAACTCTACCAAAGATTGACCTTGTCTTAGAAATGATTAAAAGTACCATTGAATACTTTAGAAATTTCGAACTCTATTAAAGATTGGCCTTGTCTTAGAAATGCTTAAAAGTATCATTGAATACTTTAGAAATGTCGAACTCTACCAAAGATTGGCATTGTCTTAGAAATGCTTAAAAGTATCATTGAAGATTTTAGAAAAGTCGAACTCTACCAAAGATTGGCCTTGTCTTAGAAATCTGTAATAGTTAACATTGAACAGATTTTTAAACTGGTACCCCCCTCCCCGTCTCAAGACGGGTGACACTTATTCCCACGAACAGTTTTGCATTACTTTTATGCCTCCTTCTGAAGATTAAAATAAAAATATAATGCTACTAAACCTTATGTTTAGAATCCTTATTCCAAAATTTATTAAATGATTTTGATTCTAGGAAATGTCTAAAATTTAAGCTTAAGGGGTTATAAGAACAAGTTCATAGAAACTTGCTTAATTGATGTCTAATGACTATGGATAAAATTTAATACAAATCTGAAATATTTCAACTTTCTAATGGGAGTTTGTGCTCGTATTGTTCCTCCTAAAACTCTTTAAAATACCACAACGAAACTGAAACTAAGAGAATATGTATTACTTGATGACTGATACTAACTTAAAATTTCACAAACATCAGAGATGTTTAAATTTTCACGAAGGGCTTCCACCCCCTTTTCAGTCCCGTTTACATGAAACTAAATTAAACTAAATGTAGCCCACATTACTACCCCTTATGCCTAGCAGCTGTGTTCCAAAATTCATAATGATCGGTTAATTAGTTTACGAGTAAATCCTATACATTCAAATTATAAACATACACACATACTTAACTTTAAATATAAATAAAATATATATATATATATATATATATATATATATATATATATATATAGCTGTCATAATGGTATACATTTCTGATACACTTAGAGAAATTAAGTGTGAGTAGACGATTTTCAAGTGCATACAATGGTTTCATATACTTAAGTACCTAATTGAAATACCTACTATCATGCAGTTCAGAAGCAGGCTGAGAGTAGGAAATATTGATTATAGTATGAAAGTATAAAGAGTTGGCAGCGACATAAAACGATTGTTCAGAGATGCTCTCTTGCTATCACGAATTGCTGCCTGGCTGCAGATGCAACATCAACTTAAAAGTGGTCACACAAAACCGGAAACAGAGTGTCTGGAGCCAATCACTCAGCCTCGGGCAGGTGTGAATAGAAAGAGTCAGAAGAGGGGAATATTTTTAGTAGAAGCGTTTCCAGTTCTTGAACAGACATTGCAAATTGATGATATTATAAAGAAATTCTAACAGATGTTTTCTTTTGCTGCCAAGACACTTCTCTTTGAGTTGGTCTGATATCATGCAAAGAAGTCAGCAGATGCTAAAACGATTTTGCCAAATTCTTAGGTAACCGGAATTTCAAGAGTGATTTTTGAGGTTGCTATTGATAGTAGACAGAGTATGGCATGACCACTTGATGGGCAGAGTAGCATAAAGAAATCAAAATACCTTTTATTATAAACATTCACACCTCTAAAGACAAAAGAAAGATTGCACACAGTGACACTTTCATCTTTATTATTTTTTACCCTTGTTGTTTCAATGAAATAGATGTGTTTGTCTCCTTGCTTCAGTCACCCGGTTAACTGTTGGATAATTTAAGAGAATAAAAAATAGCTTTAGGGTAAGGGGGATTTTGTAGGTGAGGAATTGCGATTTACATTATTTACAATCAGACTGGTAACCTTATTTTGGTTGTTGTTGCTACAATGTTTTGTTATGTAATGCATGCACTGAAGAGAAGTACTAGACTATCACAGGTACAAATGAAAAATAAAACAATATGAAATTGGTCTTTATACAGAATGTGAACATAGAATCACAGAGTACATGAAAGAAAAACATATTTAAAGGTCTAGTGATAGTCAGTACACATGCTTGAGAAAAAAAAGAAACAATAAGAATTGATTTTTTTTCTCTCCAACAACAAGGCAGTATTATGTTTCAAACATTTCGAGATGAGGATTGATAATTTGGATTATGTTGGACGTTATTCTCACAACGTTTCGGCCGATGTGTGATGTGATGATAAAGCAGCATATATGTTGGACGATAATGACCTCCTAAGTAGACCTAGTATAGAATTAAATACAATATGGAAATCAATAATTATAAATAGTAGATTATATATATATATATATATATATATATATATATATATATATATAAATAAATAAATATAAATAAATGTTTTGAGGTACAAAACTTATAAATACATTTAAAAAGAATGCGCGGAAATCTCTCAAAGGCCCTTTCGACTATCATCTCGTCAGGAGAAAATCGATAGTTTTAATTAATAATAACGTCGAAAGAAAGAGCAAAACGGAGAATTGAGTGTGCCAAAATTAACGATAAAGCGATTAAAATTCAATTTAATGATTTCGTTAAAAGTCGACTTTTCTATGAATTTGGAATTTTTCTAACAGGTATTATTCATCTTCATGATTAATAATAATTTATCAATTGTTTTTTTCAAGATCTTTTGTGGGAAATTCCTCTATCATGGTTTTGCTTTGCTCTTGAAGTTGGTTAAGGCTAGCTCCGTTGGGATTGAGTTATAAATGACCGTTTGAGGAGGATTTCAAATTTCGGGAGCAAGATTATTTTGAAGAGGGGCCTGGATTTTTGTCCCCATTCTTCACATGAGTTTTTTTATGTATTTTCTGTCAAGACTTTTAAAACTTTTCCCATCTTCCTTTCTCCTGTCTTTGGAATAATGTTTTTCTATTACCATTAAATGAACACTTGCTCTGATGATCAGCAATGTTAACTAAAGACTATATATTTCTCTTGACTTTGCTGTGAAACGCGCATAAGATATAGAAAAGGTATTAAATTTGGAAAAAATAAATAATTTTTTTGCTTGTGAGACGATGGAGAAATACAGGTATTCACCGAAATATGAAAATAAAGAAATTATAAGAATCAATGAAAATTATGGTTTTGGATTGATTTTTCTGAAGGTCATTCGAAATGCAACTATATATATATATATATATATATATATGAGAGCAAATATTATTAAATAACATGGAGTGTTTTTGCTTGATAAAATTTAGTATTTAGGTCAAATTGGTGTATGTAAGTCCTGTGGGTTTCTTGTTCAATTTTTCTTTCCTTTTTCGCGAGTACTTTCGATTTGATTTGTAAAATCATCTTCCGGCGGTTTTAGTCTTGGTGTCTTTACAAATATGTCTTTACTGTTGAGTTTTTTTAAACGGCTAGTAATTTATAACTTTAAAAAGAGCGTTTATGATATTGAGATGTTTCATATGAAAGTGATTACGTTCTAAGCGCATGCAAGATTCAAAAGTATGATTGCTTAACTGCTAAGAATTTGATAACGTAAATTACTATGCTAGACACTTTAAAATGTTGCGACTAGTTTCGTAATTAACATTATTGATTGCGGGATGTTTAAATTTTATGTAGAGGGCTTCAAGAATTTTTTTTTATGTTGATATCGTGGTGTATTATTTTAGTATTGTTAACTAGAATGTGTTTATATTGAGAAGGAGGCAATCATGTTTTTTTAGGTGTTGGCAAATGGAATTAGTGTCGGAGAGATGTAAGGTGAGTCTTCGGAAAAGTGTTGTGGTAATGAAACTGATGTAAGAATTAGTTTTATTATTATGGTCGAATATACATGGAACAAGAAACTCACGGAACTTGCATACACCAATTTGACCGAAATACTAAATGGACTATTTGGAAAAAAAAAGTATTATGAAGCAAAAACCCGTGTTATTTAATAATGTTTGCCTAAATGAAAATATGCTGCCTAAATAGACACAATATATGTATATATATATATATATACAGGGTGACCCAAAAAAACGGGCCCCAACTCTAATTAGGCCCCGTTTCTTAATGTCCGAATGAAATGAATTTTTGGTCATAACTAGTTTATTATATTCAAAACATCACATCAAAACACTAGAGTCTTTGGCCTTTTTTTCTTCGTTCTACAGCATGTGTTCTAGATGGCCTCCATTTAGCTCCGTACATTTCTTGAGGCGCAGAACGAAGTTGTCCATGACGTTCTTACAGACTGAATTAGGAATGGCTCTCATCTCCTCCCTGATGGCTTCCTTGAGTTCCGTGATGGTTCTGGGTTTTCCTGCGTACACTCTGTCCTTAAGATAGCCCCAAAGGAAAAAATCTGGGGGGCTTAGGTCCGGGCTATGGGGTGGCCACTCAAAATTAGTCTTGAGACTGATCACTCGGCCTCCGAAGTTCTCTTTCAGCCTCTATCGGGACAGGTTTGAGGTGTGAGAACTTGATCCGTCTTACTGGAACCAGAACTTGCTCATGAGCGACGGGTAGAGGGTCTGGAGCTCACTCTTGAAGGTTTTGAGGACCTCCACATACCGCTCCTTGGTGACTGTCACTGCTGCGCCAGGTTCTTCGATGAAGATTGGTCCGATGATGCCTCTGACCGAGATTGCAGCCCACACCGTGCACTTAGGAGAGTTCAGGGGCTTGATGGCTACTTCATTGGGTCTGGAGAACCCTCAGAAGACATTTGTCTTGGAGTTCGCCTTTCCGTCAAGATGGAAGTGGGCTTCATCTGAGGTCCAAAGGAGGTTAAGGAAACCTGGTGTCTCCTCGATCTTATCGAGCATCTTGACTGCCATAGCGCTCCTCTGCTTCTTGTCTGAGGCTGTAAGGGTCTGCAGCACCTGTATTCTGTATGGGTAAGCCCTGATATCGTTCACCAGCACTCTCCTGCAAGTCTCACGGAAGATACTGAGGGACTGACTTTGCTTACGCACAGAGCGTTTCGGACTCTCCTGGAGAGACTCTCTCACACTTTCGACCAGCTCGGCTGTCCGCTTCTTGGGACGTCCCGAGTAGCTTGGACGGTTCTCACTGGCAGCGTTGAGGTTCTCCACGGTCCCATACTTCTCGAAGTGGTCCACCCAGTTCTGAATTCTGCTTTTGGATGGAGCCTTTTCACATTCGAACTGATGCATGAAACTGTCCTGGGTTTTCTTAAACGAGCCTGTCTTGTAGTAAAATTTAACACAGTGTATTCTTTGTCCCAGCTCCCACTGAGGTCTTGGTGTACTCACGGTTGTTGATTCTGCCATGTCCTGTAAAATAAGGGCAATCGGTGAATAAAGAAAGGAGGTATCACATAAAGTGTACACGGGGCCCGTTTTTTTTTGGGGGGGGGGGCACTCTGTATATATATATATATATATATATAGTAATAAGTAGTAATACTACACATCTAAAACAGGATTATGTTTAAAGCTCCCCAAATTGTCCACATGGTGCAATGGATAAAAGCGTTGAGTGATAATCAGTTCTAAGTGGCAGTCTTTTGGGGGTTGATGGTTAAGTCCTCACTACATACGATACTAAGAATTTTAAAAAATTATTTACTTAACACTTCTATCCAATCATGGCTGCCATAAGGAGAACAATCTACCTCCATGAATTAAATAAAGGGTTCAGTTCGAAATCCGCAAAGATTCCCGAGTTCAACATAAAGATGCTAGAGTTCAAAAAGATGCATCTGAAGAAGATCGGAGGTTACATCAGACAAAACGTTGTGAGGATAACATCCAAGATCAGAAAACTTGTCCGAATAATCCAAATAATACACACAAGGCAGTAATTAGTGATATTTTACTGTCTTTATGACACTAATTATGATTCATGTAATGACCACTAACTCAACAGGAACAGGAATTTTAGCAATAAAGAAAAAAAAATCCTTGTTTATTGAGAATATTAAAGAGCAAATATTCATGATATAAAACTCGGTAAAAAAAAACAAAAACTTCTTTACACTTGATTTCCTCTAAAATAACTAAAGCAAGATTCCTTTTATTTATTTCTATTTATGGCATCTGAGAAACATATGATACATATATCCCAAATCACCTACATGTACCCTTTCTATGATTTTTGCTTAGCTTACTGCCAATAACAGCCTGAAGATAAGTATTGTGCTGGCTAACCATTTGAAATAGAACTGTATATAAGTAGATTGTTATAAATCCAAGAGTTTGTTGAATTGTATCAGAATAACTTGAAGAGAAGATAATCTTTCTTTTTATTTCTTTTTTTTGTTTTAAGATAACTAAGCAAAAAGCCTAATAACAGGATTCGGAAATAAATGAACGACAGCTGCATACTTAGTCAACCAATTTATCTATGACACCCAATTAGTTGTGTAACATAGTTGGGGTGGATCCACTTCGTCAGTAGAATCAGCTAGTCGAATTTCTGTAGTCACAGTGGTGAGGTGGCAGTCAAAGTTCCCATCTTCTATTTTCTCTGTGGTTGTAGACGTCTTCTTCTCCTTCTTTTTCTTCTTCTTCTTCTCAATAACAGCTTCAATAAACGTTATTAATAAAGAATCATCACAAATACAATTGGGTCTTAAATATCTCTTTTGGGTTTTATTCTTTCTTTATAACATACATGTATATGCATAAAACATTCCACCTTCTCCCCCATGGGGTAAGAGGCAGCAGCTATCTAAACCCAATTGCATGCTCTCTCTCTCTCTCTCTCCCGGTTCAGTTGAAATAGAAAGATCGCCTCTACTCATTTACCACATAAAACTGGTGGCTTCCTGTCTCTGTAACGTCACTGCCGAGACACGTTGCTTTTACTCAAATTCTAATTCAAAAATTCCACTCTACTTAATTTCTAACTTTACATGTAAATTTACCACACTAATCCTATCTTTACACTCCTGCCTCAAAATATTATCACAGTTGTGCATAGTCTTAATCTGCTCTAGACACAGAGTGTCCTTTCCTCTATTCAAAACTGATAGATAGATACTTTTCGTGAATCTCCATCAGTAAACCAATTTAATTTCTATTAACCTTGTAATCCTTCGACTATGGGAAAAATAGTAGGAGAGACTGGTCTCCCTAGAATTGGTTGAACAAAGTCTAAGAGCCTGTGGTAAAAGCTTATTGATACAATCTGAAACGATGCTCTAAGTTGCACGCATGTATGTGTCTCAAAATGAAAAAGACTTTGTAAACAAAATGGTATAATAAACTTTTAGTGTAGTTTCGTAGCAGTTTGGTTTTTTTCATCAATGGCAGAAAACCTTGACACCTTCTGAAAGACTCTTCAAAAATTGGCTCATTCTGAATATTGCTTCTTCTCAGTTCTTGTGAATATTTTTAGTCACTGAAAATGACAATGAAGTTAGAAGTCGGCACGTCTGCTTTTATCCTTTAGATATGCTTGAAATAGTTATTGTTAAATATTTGGTGAGTGGACCTGCTAGTATATAATTTGGTTAGTTGGAAATAACCGGCAATGAAAGTTCAGTCAGGGTCAACTTGGGAAGCTTGAGGTTAGTTTAACTCGGCTGTGAGAATTGATAGAAACGGATGTGATCTCACATGGCTCAAAGAGAGAGTGAGTGAGAGAAGTGATCAGTTCGTTGGAAGCCCTAGAAGTGTGAACATGTTTTAAGATGCTCTGATAAAATATGATTAGATAGTGATTATCAATCTCTCTCTGTCTCCCCTACCCCCGTACCCTACTAGTCAGTGATTTAGCACAAAGATCCAGCAGAATAAACCTACATTTGTCTTCTAACAATTTTTGTCTTCACTTAGTACTTTTTCGAAGTATAAAAGAACTTAATTGTGAGTGTGGATTTCCTCAGTCTGGCGAGGAAAAGGTGCATACCACAAGGTAAAATTATCAACTTCTATGTGTGCTACAAGATTGAAACGTAACATTATTGTTTCTGGAGAGTCAGTGTATTTTTTGTGTGTTCCCATTGGAGACTTGTTTCAGGTACAAAAGTTCTGTTTTATCAAGTGTTGTTTATTGTGCAGTGGTTTTGAAAATATTAGCATTTAATGATGTCTTGCATTGAATCATAACAGTGATTCTTTTCACTTTATTTCTCGTTCCCACATTAAAAAAACAAAAACACTAAACATCTTTGTGTTTTCCTTCAGAGCTGGATGACTAATTTCAAACGCCAGGTCAACAAGATTAGCAAATTAAACTCATAAAAATCTATTTCCCATGGAAACAGCAGTTGTATTACTTTGGACATATACTCCTTCTTTCTTGGCCTTTTGGCTAAGATCAAAGTGTAGTACCTTTTCCGATGGATACTACACCCTATAGACCGGTATCGTCTTGGCCTTTGGGTCATGATTCTGCCGGTCTGTGGGTTTGTTCTGTGCAGCTCTAGAAGGTCCACCCTTCCAGGCTTTGCCTCCCTTCTTTGGGGTAGAGTAAGTTTATCGCTTACTGCCTGAGGTGCCCCTACCAGGGAATACAGGCATTTTTTGTAGGCCAAAGTTCTCACCTTCTCGGGAGCTGGTTTTTCAAATCCCACTTTCCCGACCTTGTGTCATATCTTACCACTGTGTGAGGAAGATAAATCTCTACTCCTTATAAGTAGAGCGCAGGAATAATACATACGTATATAGATTGACCCCCAAAATTGCCACCTATGGAATCGTTAATAAAATTCACAATCGTTTCTGCAATCCAAACATATTTGGTACAAATAAACTTCGGTCTATATCTGACTTATCCACCAAGTTTTAGCCACGAGTGTCGAACAGTCTTTGCTTTATCACCATTGCTCCAAATGTGCACCTCTACGTTGATGAAGCTAATTTTCTATTGTCTGGACATGTGAACTCAAAGAATAACATCCTCTGGTGAGCAACCACACCAGAAGATTGTCTGCAAAGGCTATTACACTCGATCAAGTGCATTACATGGTTTGAAATATCAAACCATTGGATCATTGGTTCTTACTGGTTTGAAAATAAGAATAAACAGTCAGTCATGATTAATACTGAGTGCTATCGAGTGGTCATTAAGATGTTTGGGACAGCTTTGGACGAAGAGGTGTTGTGGGGGATGAACAGTGGTTTCAACAGAATAGGGCAACTCCCCACAGTTCAAATGACCCGTTAGAATGGCTACAGAGACACTTTGATATTCGGCTTATCAGTAGAAGGTATGATCCTAAATAGGCTTCACACTCATTGGACCATAACCTCCCATATCTTTATCTGTAGAATTATCACAAAGATCATATCTATCAAAACAATCCCCAGACTATTCCTGAACTAAAGAGGGTCATCACAGCCAAGAGATTTATTAACAATTCTGCACATCATATCTAAGTGTGCTTGCAGAGCAGAAGTGCACATTTGGATCATATCATTAAACGGTGATAAAACAAAAACTGTTGGACATTCATGACTGAAACTTGGTGGACAAGTCAGGCATAATCTGCAGTTTATTTGCCCAAAATATGGTTGGATTGTAGAAAGGATTGTGAATTTTATTAACGATTTCATGGGCGACATTTTTGGAGGGTGGTACCCTGTATCACAAACATAAATCATAAGTTTGGATTGTTTTATATAGATATATAGGTATTTTCTCAAAAATACCTATATATCTATATAAAACATACAAAATCTATTCAATTATCTATTGGAAATAAAATGGTTACATTGTACATATACTTTAGTCAATGGCATCTCATTGCTGACTGAATATCTCCTAGGGAGAGTGTTTATTCACAGAGTGTTGTAATGGTGTCTTCTGATATTTTGCCAAGTTACATCAAGACCACACATGTTCCTGAAATATATAAAATGTCTTCATACATTCTGAGAAGACTGCTTAAACGAATTATTCCATCGCTAAATTCGGATCAATCTTTGGGGAGTTTCTCAAGATAAGCAAGTTTGGCTCTGGAATCAAAAGAATCACTGATGTTTTGTATTAATGTCGGTCGGACTGGATACAAATTAAATTCTTCCTTTTATTCTTTTTTCTCTTTTTATCTCATCCGGCGGGTGGGATTATATCTTATTGCAACTTCAAGCAAGTAAACAGACAATGATGGCAGGTATATTGTTACAATCTTTATTGCAGTCATGATAAGCTTGAAAATCTGACGAGCTCTCCTCGCATTTTATTACGGGACTTCTGGAATTAATTTAAAGAATCAGTTTAGCGTTCCAGTCTGGGTAGATAATAATTTCAGAATATTTGTGAGAGTTTTAAAACTTTTGTTCATGTGTTGAGAGAAAGTGCAACAGCATCTAAAAGGCTTTTCCTAGTAAGCAAACACATAAATGTGCATTATGTTTCCGAATTTTTGAGATGACAATTAGTAATTGTTAAAACAATATATATATATATATATATATATATATATATATATAGTTAGTTAGGTATGTGTATATATTTGTATGTGCGGGATTCACTCCTAAACTAATTCACAGATCATTATGAATTTTGAAATACAGCTGCTAGGCATAAGGTTCGTAATGTGGGATATATTTAGCTTGATGTAGTTTCATGCAAAGGGGGTAAAAAGGAGGTGGAAGCCCTTCGTAAACATTCAGATATCTCCAATTTTCTGTGAAATTTTAACAATAGGTATTAGACATCAATTAATAAATATTTCCCAAATTTCAGTTTCTTTGGAGTATCTTAAAGGGTTTTTAGGGGTGGCATAATATGGACACAACCTCCTATTTGAAAATTAAAATATTTGAGATTTGCATTTAATTTGATCCATAGTCATTAGACACCAATTAAGCAAGATTCCCTGAATTTCAATTTCTATTCAAGACCACTAAAATTAAAGCCTTAAATTTTAGACATTTTCTATAATCAAAATCATGTGATGGAATTTGATGAAAATTTGAATAAAGGCTTCTAGACGTATGGTTTGGTATGATTATATCTTTATTTTAATCTTCATAAGGGGACATAAAAGTGGTGTAAAGCGGTTCTGTTCGGCGAATTCATTTTACAAATCTTGGTAAGGGTATTCTTATATATATATATATATATATATATATATATATATATATATATATATATATATATCACCCCCTTTCTTTCTTTTCCCTTCCCACCAAAACTTAGACAAAATTATAAAAACACAAAAGAAAAAATGACAACAACAATCTTATAGGAAAAAACGAACCAACTCCTGATGACGATCGCAATGATCGAAAGCATTTGAGATGGCAGAAAAAAGAACTCTCAGAGCCATATTACACCAACTGCGACCTGAGACCCGAAAGTTTTGTCGCTGTGTTGAGTAAATAATTAAGAAACTCACAAAACGTGAAAATTCTGTGGTCTTCAACCAAATATATATATATATATATATATATATATATATATATATATATAATATAGGACTTATGTAAATATTTTTACATGATCATGTATTTGCGCTCTAAAAATTCAACATAACAACTGATAGTGTACGATCGTTTCAGAGACGATATATCTTTATTAATATCGGATCTCATTATCAGCACAGAGATTAGATATCAATTTAGAAGCTAACAGACAGCATCAAGGTTATAGTGATAAACACTCAATTATACAGCAAATTAGAAATAATGAGGGGAGTTAGCGTTAGGATGCGTCAAATCAATACCGACTGGGTAAAAAACACTATTTAGGGATGTACAGTGGGACTCAGAGTGAAGAAAAACGTATGTAACATTACAAGCAATGAGAAAGTCATTTTGAAACCTCTTCTTAGACATGTGTAGGTTTAAGGTCCAGGTCTCTAAGTTGATATCGATCAAACACTTATTTATCCCCATAGAAAATGCAGAATGAATGCCACTGTGGAATAAATCGCGGAATGTTGGACAGCTACTTTTTGTAGTAGCAAATTGTTCTCAGTGTTCAGATACACCTCTGCCAGTGAAGGAGAAATCCTTCCAAACTGAGGCAATTTAAATTGTTGTCCCACTTCAGAGCATCCATATTAAAAAAGCGATCTTGTGTGTAACTTTGCCCTCGTAGGGAGGTAAGTAAAAATAGGGACTCATTACCGGATTTAATCGAGTCATTAATGACAGCCATGTAGTAGTAAGACTACACATCTAAAACAAGAATAGGTTTAAGGATCCCAAAATTCATACTAGAAGTGTCCAACTGGACCCGTGGTGCAATGGATATAAGTGGTAAGTAATAATTAGTTCTAAGTGACAGTCTTTTAGGGGTTGAAGGTTCAATTCTCAATTCAGATGATACTAAGAATATAATTAGTAATTATTTAAGACTTTTACCCGGTCACGAGGGCAATCTACCCCTCATATATCCCTGCAAAATTTGCAAAAACGGATATACATGTCACTGAATTTAATATTCCCTAGAAACTTCCTCCTTCAACGGTGAATGCTGCACCAGGACAGGATTCAGCAAATATTTAAGTAAACTAAATCAGTATTCATTTTCATTAAACAAATATGAATTCAAATCTGAAAGTAACAAAAACGGATACATATGTAATGCCCCTATTTACTTGCCTCCTCACGAGGACAGAATTAAACACAAAGTCGGTTACTGATCTGAGAAAATCCAGCTCCCCAAAAAGGGGCACTCTGGATTGGAACAAACATTTAAATTGCCTCAGTCTAAAAGGATTTCTTCTTCACTGACCGAGGACAGTAAAGATATAATATAGTATCAGAGCAGATACTACACTTTGCTCCTAGCTCAACGGATAAAAACTCTTGGCGTTGTTTCCCTTAAATTTCAGACAGTCATATTCAAACAAATATAACTTAGATAAGAATCGAATTTTTTTTTCAGATCTTTATAATTTTAAAATTACACCGGTTAATTAAATTGTTGTAAGGAAGCGTGTCTGTCTCACTGTTACATATTTATTCTCATCCTTCTTTTTTCCTTTTCTTTTGTCTCATTCTCATTCTCCCTTTCATCGATAGACAAGGCAGGTTTCTAACATTTAATCGTATCTGCTAATTACAAAATGTTCAGCCATCTTAAAGAAATGACTTTGTTCATTTTAAGACTGTGTTTGAAACTTTCTCTAGCCTACATTGTATAAAAGGTTATATTAATACACTACTTTAACTTAATGTTGATATAGTAATAAATGAGGAATAGCAAATAAATGTAAAGTCAGAAATATAGAATTTCTCAAAGTATTTAATTAAAATGGCTGACTTGTTTTCTAAGAAACCGAAATGCATCCTAGTGGATATAATTTAATAAGTAAATTATATTTTGTAAAGAAATTATTTCGTCTAAATAGAATTTTTATTTCATGGTGTAATTCCATTAAAAATTTGTTTTCTAAGAAACGAAAATGTATTCTAGAGGATTTAATATAATCAGTAAAGTATTTTTTTGTAAAATAGGATTTTTATTTCACAAAGTAATTCATTGAAATGGCTTAATTATTTGATAAGAAACCGAAATGCATTATAGTGGATTCAATGTACAAGAATGTAGTATAATGGATCTAATGTAATAAGTAAATTATTTTATGCAAATACATAATTATTTCTAAATAGGATTTTAATATCACGAAGTATTCATAAAAATGGCTGACTTGTTTAAAAAAACGAAATGCATGCATTCTAGTTGATCTTATTTAAAAAGTAAAATATATTTTGTAAATAATATATTTTTTTATAAATAGACATTCTAGTGGATTCAACGTAATAAGTAAAGTAAGTTTGTAAAGAAGTTACTTTTTCCAAATAGAATTTTTATTTCAAGAAGTAATTCATTGAAATGACTGACTTGTTTTATAAGCAACCGAAATATATAGTGGAATAAATATCTTAATGATATCACGTAAGGTTTCTGTTTGACTCGAAAACAGTATACAAATAAAAAGAAAGAAAATCGGATTCAAACCAGGTTAGATTTGAATCAGCAATCTTTCGGTTATCAACTAAACACATTTCTAATGTGCCAGTGAGCACAAATTTTTAAACTGTAAATTCAATTGCTAATAAACTTAGATGTCAATGTAATAGTCACTGTTATTGTGTATGTATTAGTTTATGAGCTTAGTGCAGAAGCATTTAAATGACTGCTGAATAAGTTCTGTAGTAGTATAGTAATGTTGCTATAGCGATCATTGAACCTGTTAGAATTGATACTGTCTGGCACAATGAAGCTAGGAATAAACGCACGCATGCAATGTCACTTACTGTAAAATGGCAAACAAGGCTGTAATTAAATATATTCAATACATGCTGTAAAAGAAATGGACAATATGTAAGTGAATGATTATGGACTAAGATAATGACAATGCATGTTTCAAATGAAGCCGACGCCATTTTTTTTTAATCGATCGAGTATGGAAGAAGAGAATGATAGAATAATGATTAGAGATCAGTTATTGCATCATAGAGAAGTCAAAGTTATTGTTTTAAAGAAGTATAACACCTCAATACCGCTGGAATACAGTATATTATATTAAGTGAAATGTATGTTGAAAGCAATGGTGTTCATGGTGTTCGCATTTGTAGAAGATCAAATTGGTTTAGAATTACCAAAAGCAGAAAATGTTTGATAAACATAAGTCTGTTAATCTTTTATTCCGGTAAATGAGAATGTAAAAAAAATTATTGGGATTAGCTAATTAAAATGCGCGTGCAAGAAAAAAGTGTAGGTAAAGGGAGCATCCTTTGTTTAGTTCGAAAATATAGCGTATATAATGTACAATAGCAAGATTGAAATATGAAATAATAACGGTGCTACAAAAGTATGTGTTCTATAAAAAAAAGTCTTTCCAGTGTAATGGCAATGGTAGTAGATCTGAGTGTGAGAGTGAGAATTTTTCAAACTTCTTATATATATAACTATCTTTAGAAAAATATCGAGCATGACAAAATATTAAAATCGATGAATTTGAACGAAACAAAATTTATAGTTTCTGAAAACCTGTACAAATAATTAGCCTAAATTGATAGTAAAGTAGATTTATATTATTAAACAAACTAACCATCCATTTGAAGTTTTCAAACAAATCCCTAGGTCGATAGGCCAGAGACTAGCCACTAATTCCAGCAATGTAAATATATTTGATCAACACAAAAAGAATATGGAACAGTTTGTTTATTTAAATAGCGGCTATAATAATAAATTAACATTTAATAAGAATAATTATAGAAAAAAAACAATAGAAAACGAAACATAATCTAAAATAACAGAAAGGTAAAGACACGAATTGGCAAGATATTCTTTAGGATAATAGATAAACATTTTCCAAAAAATAATAAGCTATTAAAGTTATCAATAGGAATAGCATTAAATTTTGTTATTGATACATGAGTAACATGCAATCAATAATAAAAATATATGCAATAAAAAATTAACATTTATAACAGTAATAATGGTACCTATGCTATTAATTCCAATAATACCAACTTATGTAACTGTATAAAATATATATTTTAACAGTGTGGTGCTATTTCTGTATTTTTACTCATGAATGTCATCATGTAGTGACCTATGGGAACAAAAAATAAAAATATTAGCTCTAATATCAATTGGAAAATCTTAAAATTAGCTCATTCTTTCAATATAAATAGCAGAAACTGTAAACTATGCTTAGAGAAGTTAATTACAAACTTCAAAACCCAAATTAATTTAAGAAACAAAAAAAATACAAGAACTTATAGATAAACTGACACTGCAGAAAATTCCATAATCTGACCCCTCCTCTAAAAACACACACACAGATATATGTGGTGGCGCTAGTCTTGACTGGTGCTGCTCAAAGTGGTCATGAAGGGTCAAAAAGGATCGAAAGGCTGATGAGGGAGAACATCAACCATACCCCCACTGCAAGGGTGGTCATATTCCAGAGAACACCACTGAGCGATCACTGATAAGTACTTGCGTTAGAACTCTTAGTGTGTAAAAAAATAATAATAATAATAATAATAATAATAATGATAATAATAATAATAATAATAATAATAATAATAATAATAATAATAATAATAATAATAATAATAACGGACGTCATAATAATTAACAAGAAGGAAAGAAACTGCAAAATTGTAGATTTCGCCGTCCCAGCAGACTACAGGGTAAAAATAAAAGAGGCAGAAAAACGAAGCAAATACACGGAGCTTACCAGAGAACTGAAAGAAATATGGAACGTGAAGAAAGTCAATATAATACCAGTAATTGTAGGAACACCAGGAACAGTCCCAGAAAAACTGGAAAAAAGACTAGGAACAATTGGAATCAATGGGAAGACTGATACTATACAATGAACAGCAATGATGAAAACAGCTGAAATCTTTAGGAAAATTCTCGAATGCAGAAACCAACCCACATAAACTACAAACATTAACGAGCCACATGGAAACTGCAACAGAAGTAAAACAAAAAGATGGAAGGAACACCACGTGAACCCAAGGGAACTGAAACTGCAAGAAATCTTATAAACTGTGTTCCCCCCCCCCCTAAAAAATGGCATCGGCCTCGGTTGATAACACACGAAATAGCTGTGAAGGATCAAGAAGGATGGAAAGACCTAGGAGGGTGAGCATTAATCAGACCTACACTGGAGGAGTACGGCGAGTACTGGGACCTTGAGGACGCTTATTGCCACCCAAATTCTAGTGAAGACCAATGATCGTTGCCAGTGAGAAACCAATGGTAAACGACTGTTGTGATAACACAAAGTCATTTGCAAAGGTTATCGAAAGAGGTGGAGAACACTGAAAATCTGGGGAGACTTGTTGTCACCTAGACTCAAGTGAACACCACCGGTTATTATCAGTGAGTAATTTGTGATGATGACCTGCGTGTGAACTCCTAGTGAGTAGAAATAATAATAATAATAATAATAATAATAATAATAATAATAATAATAATAATAATAATAATATTTTTTATAAAGCACACAAAAATAAAATGACAGCTGATGAATACATTGAAAATTAAAAACAAGTAAAAATAGATAAAATGTAAAGAGTAATAACATTTTTTTTCGTTGCTGAAACTTCAGATAAAAAAAACACAAGAAAACAATATCGACAATGTTGGGAAAAGAAGAAAAACATGTACATAAGAAACAGACATTATAATAAGAATAATAAAAAAAAAATGTTTCACTTAAAAAAATTATGATTGATAACTTTTTTTGTGTGTGGTTGGTTAGAAATCTAACACGAACAGACATTTATTTATATAGCAACATAAAATCAGGCAACTTTCTGAAAAACACCTGCTACCAATTCTATTATTTTCTGTTCTTTTCAGTATCTCAGTACGTAAATTCTGAGAAACTAATCAGACTGCATATATTGTAAGAATATCTCCAACAATAAGGTTTGTTTTAATTTTTTTTACACAATATTACTAAAAGAAAAATGGTTGGATCATTCTACCACTCCAGAAAGTATCTGACTCCAGATGCAATCCTCTAGCTGTATAAGAGTCAGATAGGTCCCAAGATGGAATACTGCTGTCACATCTGGACAAGTGCTGCACAGAGCACTCTTTCTTGCCTTGACAGAGTACAACATCGACTTCAAAATCCAGTGGGGCTGATTTCTTCTCTTCCTTACAACTCTTTATCACAGAAGACGTTGCTAGTCTCTCTCTACTCTATCGTTATTTCCATAGAAGATGCTCGACTGAGCTCCAATCCTTGGTTCCTCCTTATAAGACACCCAGCAAATATCTGTCTTACTACTACCACTACAGAAATTGACTTTCCTTTCTCCCTCTATGTGCATAACATCAGGCAGAATTTCCATGGACAAAGCTCCTTTCCAAGAGCTTTCCGTCGGTGCAACACATTACCGTGGGACTGCTTCTCTGTTGATTACAACTTGGTCATCTTCAGATCCAATGTCAACAAATTCTTGTCATAAACCACAGTATTCAAATGCAGTTCAAACTTTTGATCAATTTTAGTACTCCCATAGTGTTCTTCATCTCTTGACTGACAATCATTCCGTCTCAGTAACCCTTTTCCTTGAGTGGCTCTTTACCTTGATAAATGGTGACCTCAATAGTAAAAAACAAGTTCTCTATGAATTCTGATGAAGGTCATTGATGAATGTTTTATTGAAGACTGCCTATTACTTTCAGATATGCTATTATTTCACTGTCAGAGGATATGTGTGTGTAATGATGTGAAAAAAATAAATAAAAACATACATATACACACACACACACACACATTGCCATCAACGATATCGCATAATGCTTCATAAAAGTATAGAGCACTGTAGGCAGCTGATAATGCATATATAAGCATTAATGTTTCCCTTACCTTGTAACTTGTGCTGATGGCATAGTGGGTAAGAAGTCTGACTGTTGGTGCAGCAGCCGGGTTTCGATCTCATTTAGTCAAAATATTTTTGCTACAGCAAAACAGTCTGTCTGTGGATGACTACATCTGCCCCCACCGCACCCTTTTGGGGGTTGAGCACCTTGATAAGGGAAATTACCGGCTGTCACCAGCGATAATGCATAGCTCATCATAAAAAAAGAGTACGTTAGGGAACTGATATTGCATATATAAGTTTTAAGATTTCCTTTACTTCTGTACAGGTTAAAACACTTGATTGTCTACCCACATTAAAAGCTGTGAAACAGCAATAAAGTCTGTGAGTGACTATAGTATATATATATATATATATATATACACACACATGGTTTGAAGAATACAAAAGGTCAAAAATTGCCAGTCACCATGCACTGTTGACTATGTCATCAAACTTAAGATCTCTCTCTTTCTCTCTCTCATATATATATATATACATATATATATATATGAATATGAATTAAATCCTATATTTTTCAATCAATTGTCTATGTACAAAGCCATTAACAAATACTACATGTCTACAAATTATCAATAGACCAATTACACTTATCTCTTTACGCAATTAAATCCTACAGCACAAAAACAAAATAAATAAATCAAACAATGTATTTATTATTAGAGAAACTCCATCAAAATATCACACGGACGTAGTAGTAAGCACTCTACATGATATTTTGGACTAATCAAAAATTTCTAAAACTATATCATGCTGTGAGCCGATTCCTGAGAAAGTGTTCATTTTCCCTTTTCTTCTTTGCTAAACCAACGTTACTCATGCTAAGGCAATGCAAGGAACAATTTATTTCTGCTGTGGTTATGTAGTTTATATTCTGTTAACTTATGTATAAACCTAAGCTCTGTTTTTCTTTTTTTTTTTTACTTCATCTCTTCATTTCTGTTTATATTGTTGTTTTGTGAATGCTATGGTTGAATTTTAAGTTCTACTAAAACCCCAGCAGACGAATACATCACCTCCCACCTTTATAACTAAAAGAGCAATGTGTGTTTATTTGTATATTTATATATGTAGAAATGTATGTACTTCCATCCCACGACAAAAAAGTTAGCGAGTAAAAAACGTGCCGGATGAAATCATTTGAAATGTTGAGGGGAAGTGAGAAAGCAATTCGCAAATCAGACAATCCCCACTGTCTGAAATGAATTCGGAAAGAAATTCTCCACTCTAAGTAAAAAGTCAACGGTTGATATTTTTCTTTTATTTCAGGTTATCAGAAATGATAATAATAATTTGTATATAAAAGATTAAATTACTGACGTAATTCTCTGATTTTATATGAATATTAGTGCACATATTGGCGCAGCATAATTTTCTTTCATGGTGGGTGTACACTAGTACACACTGACACACACATCTTCTTTCACCACGAATCCTAACTTTCCAACTCACTCATTCCTCACATTCTTGACATAGCCACCTGGTGAAATATTCCCACTTTTCAAATATTTCACACCTACTAAAACAAAATCTCCCCTCTCCCCCCTCACCCATTTCATCCTCTCGACCACTTCTCTCACACTCTCACCCACCCATCCCTCCCACTCTCAAACCACCTCATTTTTTCAAATCTTTTCTAAAACCATAACATTACCCACTCACCAAAATCACAGCGCCTCCCCCCTCCTCTTTCCCCATCTCTCCACCTCTTCACTCACTGCCACCATTATTCCCGCTCACCCCCACCCCTCCACTTTTTTCACTCAGAACCATCCACATTTATTTCATTCCATGCTACTGACTTCACCAAGCCCGAACCCCGGTACTACTGCTCCCAGCAGTGGCTACTACTTCTGCCCATCAACCTATCATGTAAACCCAATATTTTCATGTACTTGCATGACATTTTTCTTAATATTATCATCCTGAAGAAGTCTTAAAAATAAAAACGAAACGTTGATGAATATATAAATAAAAAAATCCTTTTTGGTTTTTCCGTTTTCATTTTCCATCACGTCAGATTACCTTCATCCTTCCTTTCTCATATATATATATCCCAATAAATGATCGTAGTAAGTGAGCCAATGTGCCTCTCTTTATCTTCTTTTTGTAGCAGCACTGTAATAGTTGTTAATGACAACAGCACACATTTATTTTGGGTTTTAATATTTTTCTGTTATTTAAAAAATTTATTTTTCTTTAAATTATACATTATCTTTTACAGTATACATAAATTGTTCTCGGCATCATCATACACCATATCGGTCTTCCGACCACCCATTACCCCATGGGGAAGAGGAAAAAACCTCCCATAATGTATGAGTGGCACCGCATTCAAAACCCTAGAAAGATTAGACTTGCTTATTTGCCATGTCTCATTCCAGAGTTACCGTGACGTCATTTGTTGCATTAACTTAAATTTCGAACCTTAACTTCTAGTATTTTATATTTTTACCTAACCCTAACCCATATACCATATTACTATATATGAAAAGTACACTACCATTTATATATATATATATATATATATATATATAATTATTTAATAATAAACATTTAATTATTTACAGACGTATACATTTCATCCTGGAGGAATCATCCGTGTAGAAATAACTATTCAAACCAGTCGAACAATTCAAACCACGGAGCAAGAATCATATATAACTCCAAATCCCGACGCCCTAACCAATGAGGCTAATTTGAATAGCTATACTAAGTAATGAGAAATAAATCCTATTATGCCGTGGAAGCGGGCAACGATATTCAGCCGTTATAACAGTGTTCAACAGGAAGGAATATGCATTTATAGCTATGATTTGACGGTCTGTATTAGGGGAAAAAGTTGTATTTTTTATCTGTCTGTCTGTCTATTTGTCTAGGTTGCAACTGAAAACAAAACCCTATACCAAGATCAAACAACTCGAGTAAATTTTTACAAGGAATCCAATTGTAGTATTAATTTTGTATTGCGGGTTTTAAAAATAATATCATAGAGTCAGTGTTTACATCCGACATCCCCGGATAGAAAAGGCGTTTTACTTTATTTTAGAAATTAAATAAATGTGATAAAATTGGTTATATGGGGCTCCAGGCCTGAAGAAAGAGTAGACAGGGGTCTTGATTTATTCCGGGCAACATCGGGCGTACCTGATAGTTTGTTTACACTAAAAATTTCAACTGTTATTTATTCTATTCATTAAGCAAAGAGTTTTGTTTCCTTTTTTCCCAGAACTAAATTAGCATTACACACATAATGCTATAAATTAATAGCAAGAAACGTGGAGAAAAAACTGTGAATGATTTACTTTTGAAATGCTTGAGCTGCTCTTAAAATGGTGACCCAAAGTAAACAAGTTACCATTGCTTGTTTTGCAACTTTTATAGCTGTCAGAATTATTTTCTATTCAAAGTCAGTGGACTAAATGTTTTTAATTAGTTCGTTTCTCTACAAAAAAAAGAGACATGGCGATTTTTTTTTGTTATGTGTTTCTTTGTGTGTTTCTTTGTTCATTTGTCCATGACATTAGTTAGAGTGAGATGGTAGTATCTGTGCCCCATTACAAAGATCAGTTGTCTTTTCTGTCTGTTTGTCTGTCTGTCCGATTAAACTAAAAAAAACTATCAAAAATACACTTAAAAATCTTACATATTCTGATTAAGTATGACATCGAACAGGTTATGGTAAAATAACTTACAGTAATATTCATTCATTTGGACTCAGCACAAACCAAATTGGTGATTGTGGAGTAAGAAAAAATATGTCTTTCTATTTAAGAAATCATGGGAAATAGCTTTATAAATAGTTCCCCCTGAACTAATTGAAATTGAAAATTATAGAAACTAAAAAATAAGAAAAAAGTGGTAATATAGGATATCAAGACTGAGAGCAAAGGTACATATTTATTCTCGGGCAACGTCGAGTAGCCGTGCTAGTTATTACTAGAAAAATGCCTAATAAATACCAACATGGACTATGAAATAGGCTATGTCGAGTTCAAATTATATTGAATCTATTATAGCCAGTTGTGCACCAATACCGTTAAGAAAGATATGAGCGTGCAATTTCTCTCCAGCTATAGATTAAAATAGCAATTTGCGTTCAATTAATCGTTTACACTATGTTTTGTTTCCGCATTAAATAATCAAAACAAACGAATAATAATAATAATAATAATCATAATAATAATAGTAATCATCAGCAGCAGCAGCAGTAGTTTAACGTCTAGCTGACATGTGTTGAAATTGACTTCTAAACTAACCTATCTCTGACCAGGTATTTATTTATCCCTCTTTCTCTCGTCTATTCTTATCACTTCCTCCTATGTTTTTCTTAGCCTTCCCCTGGGAATTGAACCTGCTACCTTAACTGTTTTATATCTACTAATCCAAGAACTCTTTTCCATTCTTTCACTGTGACTATACCATCTAATTTCCTTTGTAGCCCATTTCCTCCATCTGTGTGGTCTTTGCTTTATGTTGATCATATTTATTTACCTGTATTTGGTCTGTTGTATTCAGTTACCTGAAATAAGAAGGGCCAACATACACAGGATACTGACCGGGTCCTCCATGTTGGCTATCAAAGAAGCCCCTTCCAATTTTGATATTCGGTTTTGGGGGTCACTTTTTTAATGGTTTTGTTGGTGTATGTGACAGCATCAGGCTCAGGCTTGTTTTACTTGTGATCCTGTCACAGAACTAGTGTTTATCTATCCCATATGTAGAATTCACAGGACATTATTACACATATTGTACATGTTAGATGTTTACAAGAAAGAATGTTGATTAGTATTTCTTTGGCCTATAACTCAGAAACCAAGCGTTTCCGAACCTATGTTTATGGGAACTTTTTCATTATGTACACATATAGAACACAATCCCAAAGTTATGCCATCGATTTTCCAAACACCCTGTATAATATGAATATACAGATCAAATTCTCTTAAATATTTAATCAGATAGATCCTAATAGTGTCCCTGTAAATTCATTCTTTAATCATTATTTCTGAATTCATCCAGTTAATTCTAAAAAAAATTCTATTTTAATCTTATTGGAATTTTTTTTTCAAAAATATATCATAAAAAAACGACTATTGTGTGGTAGATTTAGTGTTTGTAAACTTTCTTACCAATAAATTTCTACGGTGAGGAGATATATTTAAAAGCTGTGTTCCATATTTAGAAATACCATTAATAATTTTGAAGGTCTCAATTAAGTCATCCTTCATTCTTCTCTCTAGTAAAGTAGTTAAACCAAATGATTCAAACCTATTTTTATAGCTGATATCCTTTATTCCTTTTATTAGTCCAGTCACTTTTTTTTGTAAAAAAGTAAAGTGGTCGAACATAGTCGAGGGCGACCCGAAGGCTCCCTTTTTATTGGCTACTACACCATGATGTAGGGGAGGGCGGCACTCCTTTCTCAGGATTACTCCACTTACCCTGGATATTCACCTTATAATGCTCAGTGTTTAGCAAGGAGAGATCAAGTATCATATTTTGAGTATTTGGTATGACTTGACCGAGGGTGGAACCATGATCTCCGGTACATTAGCGAACACTAACTATTATGCAAAAATGGAGCAGTTTCTTTGTACAGTTTCTAATTTTAATATGATATCCCAATTCCCATACCTAGCTACGAAAGTAAAACAATTCTTTGCCATCTTTGTAAGAATGATTCATTTAAGAACAGTGTCTCCTCTGAATACCATTTTGGTAAGTGCATTTGTCTAAGCTTGATACAAAATACTAGAGATAGAAAAATAAAAGTATACAAAAAAAGAAATAATAAAGAAAATATTTGATTAAAACACTTGAAATAAAAACGGATGAAAAAGACTATTCGCATAAATTCAGTTTTTGTTCTCTTTATTTCACTCATCTTTTTAGTAATTTCATAATAACACATGATTAAATAATGAGGTCTTTTTTCTGTCCCTGATTCAATGACCTCACTCTAAGTTAATTTCGTGTCTGCAGTTTTTTCCTTTTTACATCTGCATTTTTAACTGGCAAGACAAATTCAAACAGTAGATCTATATTAGTATTACAAATCATGTGTTTCTTTTATTGATGGGAGGATTCCAATATTTTTCCCGATTCTGATACAATTACCGATTCTGTTCTAAATTTCCAATTCCGATACAATTACCGATTCTGATTCTAAAAGTAGAAATTCATTTTTTTAGAGGGGGGATTTACGAGAGAGTCCTCATCTACTTTTAAATGTAGATAATTCAGGGCAACAATAACCATAAATAAAAAAAATCAAACTAACATTTTGGTAATTTTTTTCAATTTTTATAGGTGCTTTTAAATTGATGCAAAATTCACAAGGTGTTTCCATTATTTTGTCCAAAACCTGTATATATATATATATATATATATATATATATATATATATATATATATATATATATATATATATATATATATAATGTATCCACATAAAATTTTATGAGGAGATATAATTTTTTATGTACCAATTTTCAGTATTTACTTCAACAGTGCTCCATACGTAAGTAGAGCTAGGTAGTAAGTATGAAAATATATTTATGGCAATTAAGCTACACAGACGCTCCCGCGTTTCATCCCCGAGGGGGGGGGGATCTCCAGGCGGCAATTAAGCTACACAGGAATCTTCAGGCATTTAAGCCTGAAGATTTCCCCCGGGGATGAAACGCGGGAGCGTCTGTGTAGCTTTATTGCCATAAATATATTTTCATAACTTACTATATATATATATATATATATATATATATATATAGTCATCCATAGACAGCTGTTTCGTCTTTCCAAGACTTATAATTGTGGCTCAACGCAGAAAGCACATCAAACCCAAGATTTGAACATCGAACATCAGTCACTACATATCATTACAGTTCAACAAACGTGGCACATATATAGCAGAATTGTTAATATTTATAAAGAAGAAAAAGACTAAGTCATAGTAATATCAATTGTAGTTAACTTAGCAGACATATTTGAAATAAAAATGTCCTTATTTAGCAATGAACCAAACAGACATGATATTAAATAAAATCTTGTGCTCATGTTTGGTTCAAGAACGATGTCTATCCAAAACTTATTTACAATATTAAAAAATAATATGAAAAAAAGATTATATTTACTGTCCTTTCATAAAAGAGACAGGAAAATGCATATTTTTTGTTGTTGCAATATTGAATAGCAAATGTGATTATATTATTATAAATAAACCTCATGCAAAACAACATTAGAATTAGATTTGGTACTGGAAATTTATTTATTTCAGATTTCAGAATTGATGTCAAATTTGATTTGAGAATTAAAGCAAAAAACTAGAACAAAAAAGAAAAAAAAAGATTAACAATAAAAAATCTGAATAAACGAAGAAATGCTAAAACAATAATCAGATATCTGAATCGCTTTACATACTAAACTGGCTATCTATAACAAACAATACACATTAAAAGTGAACACTGCTTCATTGTTTGGTGTGCACGCTGCTTTTATGATAAAGAGAATGTATGTACTATTTTGGATGCTATTGAACTTTCTTGACTGGAAGCAAGTTCGTTTCGTTTATTCTCCATTTTGTATTGTCTCCTATTACTGATGTTAAGTTAATTTTTGATCCGATATTTTTTAACTGTCTTTGCTGACAAAATCATAAAGACAAGAGCACTTTCGATTAAATTTGCAGTGATATAACTGCATTTCACCCTCCCCAATAATTTTTTTTTATAAAACATTATTTATCCCCAATAAATTATTTCTTTTAAACATTCCAATAAATTATTTTTTGCAAATAAATTATTTTTCAAAACATTTTAATAAATTATTTTTCAAAACATTCTTTCTCCAATAAATTATTTTTTAAACAATCTAACATAGACCTAACCCTAACTGGTAGCTACTCGGAATTGGGGTTAGTAGTAAAAAAATGTTGTTAACTACCTTAAAACGCTAGAATGGCCCAGAAATGGTGGATCATTTTACGTTAAATTTATATATAAAAAAGATCCCCCACTCTAAATTTTAAAATAATTTTTTTGCTGGTTTTTCTTCTTTCTGCCAAGTTTTTCAGGGTGTTCACATGTAATCGCCTAAAAAAAGTAGAATAGTTTTTATTGGGGGGAGGGCGATTTAGAAAAAAGGTGTTATCTACAAATGTACAATAAAAAAACAACTTTCTCGTTATGGCGTTGTATTTTTATGGTAAAGAAAATAATCTAACACTATAAAACCTTAAGAATAGGTTATAATAAAAACTAAATTAACCGGAACGAAATTGCTCCAGTCAAGAAAGTTCAAAAGTACCCTATTTTAGTATATAGGCTTGAAGTAATGTTCCTTTCTTTGATATCTGTCTTAAAATATAAAAAAAATCATTAATTTAGAGGTTAGGTGTATGATTACTGACATAGACTAAGAAATCAGTAAGTCACATGCAAATCCCTACAAGTGTATTACCATTAAAAAGGGGTACTATGATAAAGTACCCCTAGATTTACCTAAGGGTGAGGATGAAATAGGTTCTGATTCGATTCAACAACTGGTTATGGAATAAATTAATATGTGAGTAGCAGAAACCATTGTTAACTACTAAATAATACTTAAGAAATATTTTTTTGAAAGCCAGCAGTTTATTTGATATTGTAATAATATTTAGGTGCAGATGTGTAAAGATAGAGTTAGTATGGTAAATTTCCAGTAAGGTTAAAAATTAAGTAGAGTGGAATTTTCCAATTGAAATTCGAGTAAGAGCTACGTGTCCTGGCGGTGACGTCACAAAGATTGAAATCCGTTAGTCTTACTTAATTAACACGGGAGATCTTTCTCTTTCGTCTGAACTGGTAAAAGGAGAGAGAGAGAGCAGTTGGGTTTGGATAGCTGCTGCCTCCCCTCCATGGGGAAGGGTATTGGGTGTTTTATGCATTTACATGTATGCTATCGAGAAAGAATAATACCTCAAAAAGGTTTTTAAAACCAAATTGCACTTGTGATGTTTCTTTATTAATAACGTTTATGAAAGCTGTTATGTAGCAGAAGAAAAATAAGAAAAAGAAGACAAAGTGAAGAGAATATAAGAACTTCACCTGTCACCTCACCACTGTGACTACAGAAATTTGACTAGCTAATTCTAATGACAAAGTGGGCATAGTGTGGTGATTGAAGAAAACACCAGCTATATACTAACTTGCCATAAATGAATGAGGACCCCTGTTTACTCACAGTCCTGAACCTCATATTACGATTTTATTCTTATTTTTTAATATCTACGAATTTTGAATTTAAAGTCAAGTAAAACGTCATCTTTGCTATTTAGGAATGTCCTACACAAATTCGGACCCTATTATTGTAAAAACTTAATACAAATTTAATACCACCATTGGATTCATCATAAAAATTTTACTTGAGTAAAGTTGTGTTTGATCTTAGTATCGGGTTTTATTTTTCATTGCATTCTCAGACAGAGAGAATACAGACAAATACTAATTATGATGTTTAAATAAATCCCCAACAGACCCGCCTCTTGCAGAAGCTAGACTAAAAGCTTCCCAAACGGCTGCTGTGGGGCTAGCTTATATTAGTTCTATATTTTACATATTTAATAACAAATGTCAGTGAAGATTTCTTAAGTTTTTTCTGATTCATTGTAATTGATATGAAAATGCAATGAATTATTTGTTTAGCTTTATTGGTAATAAGATATGTAATAGTAGCTGTTTAAGATGAGTTATATTATAAACAGTTTCAGTTTCCTTTTCACCTATTGTGATTGATATGACAAATTGATGAGTTACCGTTAAGTTTGTCTTGATCAAAAATGACATGAAAAATAATAAAGAATTGTTGTTTGTTACAAATAATACATTAAATGCAGTTAATATCTTTTAAATTATCATTTAAATATATTCCATAATAAATGTCTGAGGTTAGTGAGAAAAGTTATAAAGACTGAGCTAGCAAATGTATGAGGTTTGTGACAAAAACTATAAGGACCAAGTAAGTCTGATGTTTGTGAGAAAAGTAATAAAGACTGAGCGAGTAAATGTCTGAGGTTTGTGAAAAAAGTAATATAGACTGAGCTAGTAAATGTCTGAGGTTTGTGAGAAAACCTATGAAAACTAAACTAGTAGATGTCTGAGGTTTGTGAGAAAAGCTATGAAAACTAAACTAGTAGATGTCTGAGGTTTGTGAGAAAAGCTATGAACACTAAACTAGTAAATGTCTGAGGTTTGTGAGAAAAGCTATGAAAACTAAACTAGTAGATATCTGAGGTTTGTGAGAAAAGCTATGAAAACTAAACTAGTAAATGTCTGAGGTTTGTGAGAAAAGCTATGAAAACAAAACTAGTAAATGTCTGAGGTTTGTGAGAAAAGCTATGAAAACAAAACTAGTAAATGTCTGATATTAGTGAGAAAACCTATGAAAACTAAACTAGTAGATGTCTGAGGTTTGTGAGAAAATCTATGAAAACTAAACTAGTAGAGTTCTGAGGTTAATGAGAAAAGCTATGAACACTAAACTAGTAAATGTCTGAGGTTTGTGAGAAAAGCTATGAAAACTAAACTAGTAAATGTCTGAGGTTTGTGAGAAAAGCTATGAAAACTAAACTAGTAAATGTCTGAGGTTTGTGAGAAAAGCTATGAAAACTAAACTAGTAAATGTCTGAGATTTGTCAGAAAACCTATGAAAACTAAACTAGTAGATGTCTGAGGTCTGTGAGAAAATCTATGAAAACTAAACTAGTAGATGTCTGAGGTCTGTGAGAAAAGCTATAAAAACTGAACTAGTAAATGTCTGAGGTTTCTGAGAAAAGCTATAAAACTAAACTAGTAGATGTCTGAGGTTTGTAAGAAAAGCTATAAAAACTAAACTAGTAGATGTCTGAGGTTTGTAAGAAAAGTAATATAGACTGAGCTAGTAAATGTCTGAGGTTTGTGAGAAAAGCTATAAAAACTAAACTAGTAGATGTCTGAGGTTTGTAAGAAAAGCTTTAAAAACTAAGCTAGTAAATATCTGAGGTTTGTGAGAAAAGCTATAAAAACTAAACTAGTAAATGTCTGAGGTTTGTGAAAAAAGGTACAAAGACTAATCTGTTTCTGTTTACTTCATTTATTTGACTTAGTGTATGGCTAACATCAACATTCTGCTGTCAAGATAATGTAACAGTCGAACCAAAAACATTGACATGACATCCAAGCAAGAGGTTAACAAGTGAAAAGAAGATAAGACTCAAAGTCAAATAATAACATTTGGATTCATTTTTACTTATATTGAAAAGTTGGATAAGAAAGTCATTTTACAGTTGGGAAATTTAGAGTTTGTGATATTTTGATGCAAACTTCTTAGCTTTGATGTGAAGTTGATAATTTATTTGTTGATGAGTATTTTTTTGTTTGAACGTATTAAGTCAATTAACCTGAGTTGATGTCAGATCTTTTTGTTCAATGTTTTTAAAGTTGTGTGAATAGACACCAATTATTGAACTAAAAACTAATAATTGCAAATTTCTGCCTGTAATTCATTGAAATTGTCCCTCTGGTATTATTTCATAAATGAAAAGAAAAGAAAACAACTTCCCAGACAACCCAATAGATTACCACAGAATTCTGACATACTTATCATTTGTTAAATAGACAAAAAAATGGATGTAAATTTTGAAGTAAAACAAAGATCTATAATTTCAGACTGTCACAAGGCGGGAACCCGGTTCACAGAGTCACCTTTGATTCTGCACGTTTCTGCTCTATCCTCTCGGCCGTATATATATATATATATATATATATATATATATATATATATATATATATATATATATATATGGGGATGGCTAAGTGGTTAACAACGTGGGCCTGGGTGTGCCGGGTTCGAGTCCAGTTTGTTCCACAGAAACACTTGCATCAAAACCCACACCTGACCATGTATCTAACCTCCTGGACAGGAGGTAAATAATAATAATAATAATAATAATTATATATATATATATATATATATATATATATATATATACATATATATATATTTATTTATAGACATGTACAAAATCTATATATATATATTTGATTGTCAACGGGCTCAAATCTAACCATGTGACTTTCTGAATTTTAAATTTCCTTTTCTTTTCTTCCCCATTTTATTCTTCCCAAATATGATCTGAAGTAAAAATCGGATTCTAACTCTTCCTGATGAGATCTCAGTTTATAACAACTATTGTATCGATAACATTGACATGCCAGTGTCGCAGATTTTGTACATGTCTGCATAAATAAAAATGATCATATATATAAAAGCTCTATTAGATATTGAGCACTTTTTATAAGCTCGGTTGAAATTCTTTTGATTTCTATCCTGTGGATGTTTACCTTGTCTGGATTATATTATATATATATATATGATGGAAATATTTATTAAGACATCAGAAGTTCAAAAGCAAGGCGGGGTCTCGTTATCCATGGATTTTCAAAGATCAATTCTTTTCATCAGAGGATAAAAATCGGTAATGTAAATATTACCGGTAACATTAGACCGATGCGTAGTCTGTATTTCAGCCCTAGATTTCAAACTGTAGACACCAATTCTTGAATCCTCATTTTAAACTCCTTATTTTTACCCATTGAATTCCATTACTCTGCCTGGAATCTGAACTCGGCAATGACCACTGTATTAAAAATCTGATTTTGACCTATAAACTTTCATTTTGGATATTCCGGACTGGTTACCCCATTTCTCGCTCTTCGCAACTTATATGGATCTCTATGCATACAGATTCATCTGATTGCTATGGAATACGAACAACTTCTGAACATATGAGTACCTTGAGTATTCTTTTTCCAAATTTCCCTTATCGTAACAGCATTTTCGTTGACATTGACTTTTCTAATTTTATGATTCTTCTAGCCAAAAAGTTTTGTATATATATGTATTAATTTTCAAAGTCTAATGTTACCGGTAATATCTACATTGCCGATTTTTATCCTCTAATGAAAAAAGTTGATCTTTGAAAATCCATAGATTAAGGATAACGAGACCCCTCATTGTTTTTGAACTTCTGATTCCTTAATAAATATTGTTTTTATTTCCATCACTCATTTTATTAATTTACTGCTCTATCCAATATATTGAGCTTTCTATTATCATGATAGATTATTATTTAATGATACATAAGTTATCTTTAAATTCTTATTCAATGTTATATATATATATATATATATATATATATATATATATATATATATATATATATATATATATATATATAAACTGTATTCATTGATTTAAAAACTTCTAAACAAATGATAAATATGTCTTTACATATATTTTTCAGTTAAAAAATATTATTTTTATTTATCTTGACAGGAGCTCTCTAACTTAGCATACACAAACAATTTATGAAACATTTTTCTCTGTAACGGAAATTTTAAACTTCTGACAGTTTATATTTATTTCATTCCATATTTCTAATATTTTGATTGGTCGACTTTGTGTAAACGATGTTGTTTGTGTCCTGCACACAAATAAGCTGACATAATGCAATGAACTAAAGTCGATTTATTAACCAAAAACAATGCATAAACAAACGATACAAAAGGGCTTGTAAAAAAAAACAAAAAAAAACACACACACAAGTAATTTTTCACTTCCAAGTCTCCTCGTTTTGTCAGTTTTCACTTAGGAAGATTTTCTCATGGTAAACATAAAATATAAACAAAGTTAAACATCAGTTACAGAAGTTATTCTGGTGATTCAATGTTGTAGTAATGCACAACTGTTTTAGAAAAATAGTTTTTTTGAAAGGTCATCTATAAAACTTGATGGAACATTTTCAAGTATTCTCTCTGTGAAAACTAAGTATCCTAGAAGTGAAATACCTTGTTATAAATGGAGACCTGCAGAGACGCTACTTGTAATACACCAACTATAAAGAAAAGTAAATAATCTATTTTATTTGTCTTATTTTATTAAGAAATATATATATATATAATTTACTATTACATGTATATACACATATAATATCATAAGGTGATATAATATATTATGTATATATTTTCAGTATTTACTCCGGCAGGGCTCAATATGTGAAGGCATTTAGCCTGATGATTTTCTACGAGAATGAAACATGGACGTCTCTGTGTAGCTTACTTGCCATAGATATATTTTCATACTGTATATATATATATATATATATATATATATATATATATATATATATATATATATATATATACTAGCGTTTTTTTGTTGTTGTTTTTTTTAACATAGTTCACCCCAAACAAAGCAGGACGCCACTGTAGATGTAAAGGACTACTGAGAAAAAGAAAAGGTAGAATGTTGGGGGGGGGGGGTAAATCTAAATATCTTCGCAGCGAGATGTCTGTTTCAAAATACTATGTCATATTATTGATTTAAATAAATGTAACCCGTTTTGATGGTAATATAGGAGTGATGGATTAAAAAAAAACTTTTGCATTTATTCATTTATTAATATATATATATATATATATATATATATATATATATATATATATATATTGGTTGTGTAGTCAAACTCAAATGTTAAGCTCAATGGGTATTAGACGTTGCTTTTTACATTTGTTCTTGACAAACCTTTTCTGTGAGAATAAATGTATACTTATGTAACTCCAACTGTTTCTTAATTATTAACCGTTTTTTATCTTTTTATTCCGACCTCGTGTGTATTTAAGAAAACACAACACACACAACATGGCGCCCGTGTGTTTTGGAAAGAGCCCAAACACCTTGTTGCTATGTTGCTGGTGTTAACGCACTAAAATAATTTATATAATATGCTAAGACAATTTCATGTTTGTAAATATGTTATCATTTTCCATCCTTTATTTATAAGATGGGATTGCCCAATCGCCAAAGATGCAATATCAAAAAAAGTCATAAAAAAAATTTATCTGATGTCGCTAGTATAAGACGTGAACTTCGAACTAAAATACACTTTCTTGGCCTTCAAGTATCTGTTATCACCAAAGATTGAACACTAATATCATGGGGTCTGCATTTGCGATGAATGTTTATAGAATGGAAATATGTCACAAACTCCTACAAGGGTTTTGGAGATTGACCCCCATAATCAGATATATTATAAAACTACATTAATCAGAGTACTTAGATAAGTAATTTCATTTTGGTCAAAGGAGGTGCAATAACATTGCATGGTCTGCACTCTCACTGAATCCATAGAATGAAAATATTTTTAAGCATGGCAGCAATGCGCAACAGATGAAGGATACAACTGTGGAATTTCCACAGATCATGCTAATAATAATAATAATAATAATAATAATAATAATAATAATAATAATAATAATAGATCACATCAGGAACCAGCCGTTGTTGCTTTTAGAGTGCAACCTGTCACATGTAACTTGAAACATACACTTCTAAGTAACTTCTATTACCCTAAGAGTTCCCATGAAGAAGTATTACTCAATATGATAACATAATAACCTCATATGTTAAAGGAAGCAACTAATAATAACCTACTGCCCTCTATTTCTGACTGATGCCTGTCAAGGAATAGCAAATATTGGTTTACACCCCCTTCTAGATCCAACCCTTGAAGCAATAAGTATATAAATATTTTTACTACACATTCATGTATATGACCTTTTGTATGATGATTTTAATTAATTTCCCTAGCATCAGAGGTTTATTATAAACCACGATGAAAAAGACAAAGAAAAGAAACAGCAGCAAGTTAAAATATCATATGTATCTATAGACTCTCTTTCTCTCTCTTCCTTTCTTTATCTCTCTCTCTCCCTCTCCTCTCTCTCTCGTTCAAATAAATAGATAGCTGTTTCATGATTGAGTGGTAGACTTTGAAAAAAACAAGAACATAAGTCATGTAAGTTATTATTAATTATTTGTAAATCTAACATCTACATTTCATCTACTAATCAGCACAATATCTATAGACCTGTGGATAGACCTTACATAATATATGTATATATTTAAAGTCAAACAGCCTCATTATATATATATATATATATATATATATATATATATATATATATATATATATATATATATATATATATAAAAGTTCTTTATATAAGAAAAGTTGTCTGTCTGTCCAGTTAAAAGTAAAAAAAAAACTTACCCAAGACAAACCCACCAAGCTGATATATCCTTATTCGGTGTTACCTCGGACAAATAATATGTAATTTAAGAAAATATTATTCATTCTTTGGGGGATCAACTATAGTAGAATTCATCAGGGGGTTGACATTTAGATCACCTTTTAAATATTATCATGTAGTAATTTTGAAAGAAATTACTGAGTCATTTCTCAAGCTTCTCTTCGGACTATTGTTCTCATAAACATCATTTATCTCCAGAAAGGGGGAGATCAAGAAGACAGTAACTCGGCGTTGCCAGAATTCAATGTGTTTTTGGCGTTGCCCAGGCAGATTAATAGTAATAATACAGCATTATATTTGGTAAGTGGTATATACTGAATCCAAAAGTGCTCAATACCGTAGATGAAGCAGGTGTGTATAGAAACGCTTATTCCTTTTTATTTAGTGTTCACAAGAAACTCGGCGTTACCCGGGAATACATTAGATTTCATTAAATTATTGAGACGGAGAAGGAAGGACACAAGAAACTCAGTGTTGTCCGAGAATAAATATGAACAGGTATATGTTTCATTAGATTGTTTAGCTAGAAAAAGGGAAGACAAGATACTCAGCGTTGCCCGGAAATACACCAAAACAAATATAGATTTCATTATATTATTGATACGGAGAAGGAAGGAGACAAAAACTTGGCGTTGTACGGGAATAAATATAAACACGTATCTGTTTCATTATAGCGTTTAGCTGGGAGGGGGGTGGGGAGACAAGTAACTCGGCGTTGCCCCGTAATACATCTAAAATATAGATCTCATTATAGTATTGCAGGGGAGTGGGAGGAGACAAGAAATTTGGCCTTGCTCGGAATAAATATAAACAACTATCTCTTTCATTATAGTATTAAGCTGAGAAGGGGGAAGACAAGAAACTCGATGTTGTCAGGGAATATATATATAAACAAGTATCTGTTTCATTATAGTATTGAGTGGACGAGGGGGAAGACAAGAAATTTGGTGTTGCTCCAGAGCAATAACTTTAAAACTGAAAACTCAGGTGAATTTCTTACATTTTTATTATTATTGTTAATACAAGAGAGAGGAATAAGCAGGGTGGAGAGTAAGGACGGTGGGAGAGAAAGAGAGGGAAAAGAGGAGGACAGGGATATAAAGAGATGAAGAGAGATATATAGAGAGAAAGAAAGTTTTAAAAGAACGGTGTTACACACACTTTTTAACATCTTCTATTTTGTTGTTTATGACCCCGGGCAACGCCTGGTAGCCCTGCTAGTCTCTCTCTATACATAAAATAGATCCAAGAATCCATAGATCATGAAAATAGATCCAAGAATCCAAGGAAAATATTTAAAGACATATTCCGAAAAGTCCTACAAAATTTTGTATAAAAAGCAACAAAACCACTAGTGCTCAATTGCAAAAATAAAACGAGCCAAAGTGTATGTATATATATATATATATATATATATATATATATATATATATATATATATATATTCTCTGTCTTCTTTGGTCTGAAGAGGTTGACTCTCTGTGAAGAGTACAACCGAAACATGTATGCACATATGTAACCAATAATGTTTGTATAGATAAAAAAGTTATACTTAAGAACAGCTCTACTTGTTATTGAGCACTTTTTATAAACACTTGAGTTTCAACGGATTTACATTTTCTAGAAACTAATACAATACATGTACTATATATATATATATATGTGTGTGTATGTGTGAAGTTATACGATTAGTTGACTATAGAAAAAACTTATAAACCATTTGTTATAAAAAGGAGAAAAATATGTTATAACTTTTTTCAAAAACTTGTTTAAAACTAAAAATGTTATTGTTATTTGACAAATAACCAACCCAAACAACTAAACGGTCACTTTTCACACGTACTAACCAAAAAAAAAATTAATATTTGCTATGGTCGTGATCACGACTTGCATTCTTCCTGGCATTGCTTTTATATACGTTTTGACAGTATCTTTTGTTATTGAGGTCCGAATAGTTTATAACTGTTCCGACAGACTAGCTTTAGACAAAACTTTTGTGTGATCAATCTTTAAATCTAATAAATCCCAAATGTGTACAATAGGATAAAAGTCCGGAATTTGACTTGGCCAGTCAATCAGTTCCAGCATGCCGGATGTCTTTTTCTTGAACAAATAGTCTCTGCAGTATTTTGATTTTTTTTACAGAAAATTAATTCAAACATAAATACAGTTACCATAACATGACTTTTACAAATGAAATATATGAGCACTCAACATCACAATCAAAATATATTTGAAAAATAGAACAGAAAGAAAAGCCCAAATGATAGAATTGTATAGAATTCTAAAGAAAACTGCCGCATGCAAAGAAACTTCAA
>OY744517.1:66394493-66396993 GCA_963556195.1 Sepiola atlantica | reverse complement strand
AGGTTTTTTCCTTAGAGTCTAATATTTAAACCGGTTAAAAGTCATTAACAGCTTTTTTTAATAAAACGTTTTTCTTAACCTGTAGATAAATCACCTTCTATAATTTGCACAGTTTATATTGGGAGTATTAATTCAAAATATTGGGATACGAAACTAATGGATGTCATTATATATATATATATATATATATATAAATATTTATATATATATATATATATATATATATATATATATATATATCCACTGACCGTAGAAGAAATTCAAGCTTTATATCTGCACTTTCTGTTTACATGTCAGTCCCATGGGAAAGCTATTCTTTACGGTAGATTATTGGTTTAGGCCAAAGGAAAACTGTATTTTTTTCTACCAGAGAGTTCACCTTTTAAGTAGGGGGCATATATATATATATATATATATATATATATATATATATATATATATAGTCATTTATAGCACGTGAGCCATTACAGGTCCCCAACTAGGCTTAAAATTGTAAAGCAGACTGTGACCTCTAGCTTAACCAGATTTAAGAGTTCTCATAACATTTTGAGAACAGTACTAGAAACCAAATGCATAAACATTACTTACTACTGGACTTCTCGCAACACCATTGAAATGGTGTTTTTTGATTTTATGTAGTTGCATCCTAATAGTTACATACAGTGTATATCACAAACAGGGCGATGATACAGAAGAAAAGGAATATATAAATGACGATGTTTGAAAGAAAATGAGAAAAATATTACCTGAATTTCAGAGATTGAGGAAACCCAACTTACCTGAAAAACAAAGATAAAATTAGATTAGAGTGATTAAAATTTTTTTGGTTTTCTTTAATATAAAAAAAAAAAATGAGCACTTCTGAAATAAATTATGTAACACATATATGCACAAAATATATTAAGTGATAATAAGAATATAGTAGTATAAAAATATACTTATGGCAAGTAAGTTCTACATAAACGTTTGTGTTTCATTCCCAAAGAAAGTGGTCAGTCTAACAAATTCCTACCCAGATGAAACACAAACGTTTCTGTGTAGCTTACTTGCCATAAGTATATTTTTACCCTACAACGAAGCTCTACTTATGTATTGACTACTTTTGAAGTGAATACTGAAACAAAAATATACACATAGTATATTATCGTATAACATAAGAAATATATGAAACAGTAATATATATATATATATATATATATATATATATATATATATATATATATATACTAGAAAATATGTGAGCAGTTGAGTCACCCATTGAGCTCGTGTTAGATCGTTTGAATCAGGAAAAAAGTTAATTTTCAAAGATATAAAAAATAAAAATTATCAATTATATGTATATATATGTCTGCCTCCATAGCATTTCATTTTATTATATATATATATATATATATATATATATATATATATATATATATATATATATATACGAGCAGAATACCCGTACCAGGATGGGTAAAATTAATTCCTCGAACAGAACAATTTCGCACCATTTTTATGTCCCCTTACAAAGATTAAAATGAAGATATAATGATACTAAACCTTATGTCTAGAACTATTATTCCAATTTTTATCAAAATCCATTACATGATTTTGATCCTAGAAAATTTCTAAAATTTAAGGCTTAAGGAGTCTTAAGAAGAAATTGAAATTCAGGGATTTTTTCTTAATTGGCATCTAATGACTTTGGA
Source organism: Sepiola atlantica (assembly GCA_963556195.1). Lineage (NCBI taxonomy): Eukaryota > Metazoa > Mollusca > Cephalopoda > Sepiida > Sepiolidae > Sepiola > Sepiola atlantica. Next base: position 66,395,302 of record OY744517.1, on the reverse strand, counting down.
TAAAATTCAATGCAAATCTGAATTATTTGAATTTTTGCATAGGATTTTGTGACCATATAATACCCCCTATAAAGATAAATTATTGGGTTTCATATTTTTTAATAATAGTCTTAAGATACAAAATAAAACGATTTAAAGAAGATGAAAAAAATAGGCAAAAAGAAAATCCAGGTAAAAAAAAGGATGGGTAATGAACTTATAGGAGGCATTACCAATAATTTATTGTAAAAAATCTGCATCAGAAGATAAAGGCTAGAAGTATCCCAGGGAAAAAAAGATAAGATCCAATTAAATAACTTCCAGCATGAAAGCTGGATAAACCAGATGAAATGTCAGATTCTACTTAAGTGTAATCAGATCATTTGGCCAGCTTAAGCCATAAATATTCAAATCAGTGCCATAAGGGCTCAATTACTCTGACAAAAGAAACAAGATGCAAAGTACATTAACAACTAATTTAAGCAAATAAATGATTCATAAAGAAAATAATGAGATACTTTTTTTATACACGGTTATATAATCCTTTTATCTTTATACGTGGCTACAGTATCAACTTCTTTTTATCGACTTATAAAGTAAATACTGCCATTTTATTTTCCCTGTTAATTTGATCTTCTCCTCTGCACCCAATGCTATAAAGTTGTCTCCCAGTCTGTTATTATCAGGGGCATGATCCGGCTGTGTGTTTGGGTGTGTGTGGTGGGGGTATTAGGATGACTTTTGTGTAGTGATGGTCACAATAGATCTATGTCTCCCCACGTCACATGGAACATTTCTTTTTATTACCAACTAGATGTACCTACCCAACG
>OY744517.1:66386926-66394293 GCA_963556195.1 Sepiola atlantica | reverse complement strand
ACACACACACCCACACACATACACCACACACCCACACTCACATACACACGACTACACACACTCATCCACTACACACACTACAACACGATCACTCACACACACACCTACACACCACACACACATTAGCACACTCACTCACGACCACACACGACAACACAGTCACACTCATACACCACACACACCACCACACTACTCCCACACACTTACACAAGTACACACACACCCGCAATCACTCACAACACAGCACAGGACACACACGACACTACACACCCACACACACATTACACCACGACACCTCACTCACACCACCACATACACACGCACACACACACATCACTACACGACACCTACACACAACCACACACCACACTGACTCGACACCACCCACACAGACCACACACACACAACACACATCGACCAAGTTACACAACACACTCCTACACACACTACTACACACACACACCCTACACCCTACGACATTACTACAGGACTCGACACACTCCACACCCCACACTGTACGCCACCCCAACTCCATACAGACAACCCCTCCCACGAGACGACATACTATCCCCATGTAACTCCCCACCATAAACCTGTATTGTCTTGTGCCTTCGGGTCTTGATTTACGTCGGGTCTATTGGTTGTCTTTTCTGTGCAGTTCTAGGAGGTGCATCCTCCAGGCTTTGCCTTCTCACCCTTTGAGAAGGGGTTAGTTTATTGCTAATCGCCTGAGGCGCCCCTACTGAGGAATGCCGACGTGGCTTTCAGGCAATTTTTAATGACCAGAGTGCTCAAATTCTCGAGCGCTGGTTTTTTCAAATCCCACTTTCCCAACCTTGTGTCACATCTTACCTTTTGGGAGGAAGACAAATAACACAAACCTCTTTCAATTGAAATGCTTGATGATTGTCAACTTACAACAACAGAGCATATGTCAGTAAACAAGATTTTGTTACATTCCAAAGATTTTATTTATCTCACGAAAGGTTTTCAAAACAGTCAATCTTTGGTGCAATTATTTTACGAATTCGTTACGTTCATAGGAGACCAACCAACATTAGTATGTCAATCTTGGATCCGTTTTCCTTGAACTCTTCAGAAAGGAGAAAAAGTTGTCAATTGGAAAAATTATACATTGTGGTTTAACATGAAAAACAGCCATCTTGAAACACTCAATGCAGAGCTAATGCAAATACGCATAACCTTCGATCCGTAATCATTATCCTGGTATAAAAATTTGAACTGGCTAAATGATAATTATTGTTTACTTATAAAATACTTAAATTAACTAGAAGATAAGTCTCACTATACGTCATTTAAATTGGGAGTATCTATTCAAATCATTTGAATATAAAACCGAGTACTGAGTTAATAAAAATATGTACTCAATTTAGCTTAGGTTTTTTCCTTAGAGTCTAATATTTAAACCGGTTAAAAGTCATTAACAGCTTTTTTTAATAAAACGTTTTTCTTAACCTGTAGATAAATCACCTTCTATAATTTGCACAGTTTATATTGGGAGTATTAATTCAAAATATTGGGATACGAAACTAATGGATGTCATTATATATATATATATATATATATATAAATATTTATATATATATATATACTATATATATATATATATATATATATATCCACTGACCGTAGAAGAAATTCAAGCTTTATATCTGCACTTTCTGTTTACATGTCAGTCCCATGGGAAAGCTATTCTTTACGGTAGATTATTGGTTTAGGCCAAAGGAAAACTGTATTTTTTTCTACCAGAGAGTTCACCTTTTAAGTAGGGGGCATATATATATATATATATATATATATATATATATATATATAATATAGTCATTTATAGCACGTGAGCCCATTACAGGTCCCCAACTAGGCTTAAAATTGTAAAGCAGACTGTGACCTCTAGCTTAACCAGATTTAAGAGTTCTCATAACATTTTGAGAACAGTACTAGAAACCAAATGCATAAACATTTACTTACTACTGGACTTCTCGCAACACCATTGAAATGGTGTTTTTTGATTTTATGTAGTTGCATCCTAATAGTTTACATACAGTGTATATCACAAACAGGGCGATGATACAGAAGAAAAGGAATATATAAATGACGATGTTTGAAAGAAAATGAGAAAAATATTACCTGAATTTCAGAGATTGAGGAAACCCAACTTACCTGAAAAACAAAGATAAAATTAGATTAGAGTGATTAAAATTTTTTTGGTTTTCTTTAATATAAAAAAAAAAAAGATGAGCACTTCTGAATAAATTATGTAACACATATATGCACAAAATATATTAAGTGATAATAAGAATATAGTAGTATAAAAATATACTTATGGCAAGTAGTTCTACATAAACGTTTGTGTTTCATTCCCAAAGAAAGTGGTCAGTCTAACAAATTCCTACCCAGATGAAACCACAAACGTCTTCTGTGTAGCTTACTTGCCATAAGTATATTTTTACCCTACAACGAAGCTCTACTTATGTATTGACTACTTATGAAGTGAATTACTGAAACAAAAATATACACATAGTATATTATCGTATAACATAAGAAATATATGAAACAGTAATATAATATATATATATATATATATTATATATATATATATATATATTATATATACTAGAAAATATGTGAGCAGTTGAAGTCACCCATTGAGCTCGTGTTAGATCGTTTGAATCAGGAAAAAAGTTAATTTTCAAAGATATAAAAAATAAAAATTATCAATTATATGTATATATATGTCTGCCTCCATAGCATTTCATTTTATTATATATATATATATATATATATATATATATATTATATATATATAGTATATATATATACGAGCAGAATACCCGTACCAGGATGGGTAAAATTAATTCCTCGAACAGAACAATTTCGCACCATTTTTATGTCCCCTTACAAAGATTAAAATGAAGATATAATGATACTAAACCTTATGTCTAGAACTATTATTCCAATTTTTATCAAAATCCATTACATGATTTTGATCCTAGAAAATTTCTAAAATTTAAGGCTTAAGGAGTCTTAAGAAGAAATTGAAATTCAGGGATTTTTTCTTAATTGGCATCTAATGACTTTGGATAAAATTCAATGCAAATCTGAATTATTTGAATTTTTGCATAGGATTTTGTGACCATATAATACCCCCTATAAAGATAAATTATTGGGTTTCATATTTTTTAATTAATAGTCTTAAGATACAAAATAAAACGATTTAAAGAAGATGAAAAAAATAGGCAAAAAGAAAATCCAGGTAAAAAAAAGGATGGGTAATGAACTTATAGGAGGCATTACCAATAATTTATTGTAAAAAATCTGCATCAGAAGATAAAGGCTAGAAGTATCCCAGGGAAAAAAAGATAAGATCCAATTAAATAACTTCCAGCATGAAAGCTGGATAAACCAGATGAAATGTCAGATTCTACTTAAGTGTAATCAGATCATTTGGCCAGCTTAAGCCATAAATATTCAAATCAGTGCATAAGGGCTCAATTACTCTGACAAAAGAAACAAGATGCAAAGTACATTAACAACTAATTTAAGCAAATAAATGATTCATAAAGAAAATAATGAGATACTTTTTTTATACACGGTTATATAATCCTTTTATCTTTATACGTGGCTACAGTATCAACTTCTTTTTATCGACTTATAAAGTAAATACTGCCATTTTATTTTCCCTGTTAATTTGATCTTCTCCTCTGCACCCAATGCTATAAAGTTGTCTCCCAGTCTGTTATTATCAGGGGCATGATCCGGCTGTGTGTTTGGGTGTGTGTGGTGGGGGTATTAGGATGACTTTTGTGTAGTGATGGTCACAATAGATCTATGTCTCCCCACGTCACATGGAACATTTCTTTTATTACCAACTAGATGTACCTACCCAACGCTGCCCGGGATGCAGTGACATCATTTTTAGTTTTTTTTATTTGCTTGCCCATTTTTTGTCAATTCATTCAAAAAAAAGAAATAAAATTTTAGTTGTAAGGGTGCCAACTCTTTATATATTCTTCAATTAAAAATATGAGTTATCCCCTTGCTGCTTTTGATTTTTCGGTCATAATTGAAAAATGTTCCATTTTACCAGTTGTCCAGGTGGGACTACATATTTTTTTAAAAAATAAATTGTAGCAAAGTACGTTATTATAGTGGCAATAACATGGTACAACAAAAAAATGAAAATTGTCTATTCAGAATCAAAGTTCGATATGTCAGTTTAAATGCTATTTAGGTCAAACTTTTAAAATTTCACAAGATGACTTTATATGTTAGAATACAAAGACATGGTAGGTTATCTAACATCTAAGTTTTTTTTTAGTTTGCTTACTATATATAAACTATACAAAAGTTTGATTTTTCTTAGCATTTATCTAATAATTTTATAAATAGTGACTACATTAAAAATGAGAAATATGCGTGACTCTAAAATTATAAACTCAGATAAAGACTTATTAACAGTTGGCAATACATTTGGGTCTATAATGAAACTAGACGACCCGGTGACTTGTTGGGTTACAACTATTACCACTATTTATTCTACTTCGACTTCATTCAAAAATTCATGAACTGTGATATATCTGTTAAAACATTCTTCTTAGAAAATAAAATATAAGTCTCTTTTAATTCTATATTATCCTTATGGATGATATAGATGTCCAGAGAGTTATCGGCCTCTGTCTTTTAAATATAAAACTTGAAATGAAAATCGATTTCATCGATTACATAGTATATTTGCCTCAATATTTAATTTTGTACGGCACAATTCCGATATACTCTGCTAAATTTTATTGGTTAATCATCTATGCTCATAAGGAAAATGCAAATGGCTGCCAACATCTTATCGGCCATCTCAACGCTGAGTAAGTTAAGGGTGATTTCGTTATTCATTATTCTTCTGTTCATTTCTGGCTAGATTTACATTCCAACGATTATTTTAAACTAGAACGGCTACCCGGTTTCGCCCTGAGGGTGATGAGTTAAAGAAATACAATAGCTTGTTAATATATCGTTCATTTTGTTGTTTATGAAAACAATTGCTGTGCGCGGTCTTTCATCGTTTTTATGTGTTGGGATTAAATATCCCTGGAAGAAAGTTCAATTCTCGCACGTGAGAATGCAGCAACAAATATGTAGATAAGTGCAAAATAGAAACAGGGCAACAGCTTTTGTGAGAAGGAAGACAACAACAATCGTATATAAGTTTAAAACAGTTTTACTTGTGATAAAAAATGAGGGCATATATATACAACTATATACAACAAATGGTGAGTTCAAAGTTCAGAAAAGAGGAAGTTAATTTAGGTTTGCGAAAACGTGGTTTGCGAACTTATCTTGTGGGAGTTTCTGGTAACAGGTTGCACGTGCGCCCGCCTCCATTCTGGCTCTTGCCGAGATGTAGTCACTTCAGTCCAAGATGGTTGGTAACAGGAAGGAGTGGGGGCTCTCTGCGACTGCCTTCGTGGGCTTGTGTCAGAAGCATCCAGCCGCTGTCCTACCAGGTTCAAAAAGGTTGGTCGAAAAGAGGCCGGGACACAGCATGCAAGCGTTTTTATGGGCTGACTCACGTGACTCCTAAGGGAGTAGGGGTTGGGATGCCTGACAGCCAATCTGTGAGACCCTTAAGGGACAAGGCTGAAGCCAGTCAGTGAGGGGGACGTTAATAAATTCCAATATATGGTCTCCTTCAGATATATAAAAAATAAAATGTTATTTAGTTTCTTTTTTCATTAAACGGCGTGCATGCGTTACTTTTCCTTTTTCGTACGAATTACATAGCCATTATTAATTTTAGTAGGCACCTGTTAATTATGAATTTAAACTTATCTTTCTCTGAGCACACTTCTTTCTTCTTTTTTTACTTTATATATTAACCGTGGTCAGCACAGTAAGAATTCCATTGTTTTCGTTTGTAACGGGCAGCATATTTTTCTTCAGATATAAATACAAACAAAAAAATGTTATTTTTGTTTTCACACCGTGCGTTACTTTCTCTTATTTCGTATGAATTACGTAGCCATTATCGACTCCAGCAGACGCCGATTATTTATGAATTTAGATTTATCTCCCCTGTCCACGTGCTGTCTTTTATAATGGAAATGATATTTTCAGTCATGTTAAAAAAAAAAACTAACACCAAATTCTATACATATTTTCTTTTTGGCCTGTAAATAATACACTAACATTTATAAGCAAACAATCCATCCGTAGATTTCCACGTTTCTTTTTTTATTTCTGTAATAAAGTATTTTTTTTTCTTCTTTTTTATGTAATAATTTTATCTTTGATTTTAAGAACGTGTAGCAGTAGTAGTCCTTACTACAAACGGCAGCAGCAACAGTCACTATTAACAATGTTTGAAATATCTTCTTGACTTCTAAACCGGGCACTGATTGGAACAAACATTTACCTTCAATTCTGATTTAACCAATCAAAAACAATCTCTCATGCGAGCAGAGCACATGTCCCGAAGGTTATTTAAGGGAGTGCTTGACAATGTTCCTTCTCTTTAGCTGCAAGCAGCCCCTACTGTATAATCAACCCACGTCGCTGAGTTCAACCACCAAACTCCTCTCTTGGAATGCAAACCAAAACCCGCCGAACCATGGGCTCTCGGCATCGACAAGAAAGAAGGCTTCAATATCCAAGATGGCTGACCTGCCGCATGTGGACTTATTTCAATACACACTTACAAACCACATATGAACTCAGCCTGCCTTTAAACCACAAATACATGTGTACGGTCTTATTAAGAACATTCTCTTATTATGAACTCTTCTCGGTTCTCTACAAACAGGACATTTATCCTCCATATTATAGACTCTCAGACCTTTTTCCACGTCCAGACTCCTGGATTTATCCTCTGTTACTAACACCTTTTTTATTATCACATGTGAACGAAGATGGGCAATAAAGTTGATATAAATGTGAGAATTTGACTTCGTCCTTTTTCTTCATACTAATGTACATAACGTGTAATTGGCTGAATAGTATCATAATAATTAAATTTAACTTTCAAAATCGTATTTCAAATATTAATAATAATTTGGTAAAAAAAGAAAGAAAAGCATGTTTAAATACAAATAAATAACAAAGCAAAACAAGAATGAAAGAAAAAAATATCCCAGGACAACGCTGGGTAGGTATAGTTAGTTCTAAATAAGGTACGTCTGATTTTTTTAAACCAGTCAAATTTCAATTTTTGAATATTATTTGAGAATCGTTAAAAAATGTTACTATGAACCATAAGAACTGTCAAATGTTTTTTCTCTTATTAAATTAAATTTTGTATTTACTTATTCATTTATTTATTATTTATTTTTGCTAGTATATCACAACCCTCCACCCCT
>OY744517.1:66254426-66376926 GCA_963556195.1 Sepiola atlantica | reverse complement strand
ATTATTTTAAAGGGGGAGGGTTAAATGTGGATCTATATACTAAGTGTGTTATTCTATTAATATTATGATTATTATTTTTATTTACTTTATTATTATTATTTTTTATTTTCATGGTTTTATATTTTTTATCTATTTGAACTGTAATGCTGTATTATTGCATACAGCAGTGAATGTCAATGTGACTTGCAGTGTGTTATCCTATTAATATTATAGTTATTTTTATTATCATTATTTTTTTATATTTTTATATTCTTTTAATATTTAGGAGGTAATTGTAAATACATATACTAAGTGTGTAGTTCTATTAATGATTAATTATTTATGCTGTTTATTTATTTTTATTTTTTATATATATATCTTTTAAACTGATTCAAATTTGCTTTGTAATGTCATTATTGCAATGTGTGGTCTGAAGTTAAATATGATATATACTATATCATAAGTTCAAGTCTGCTATTAAGGTCAGGGCGTAACCTAGAGATAAGTAAAGCTTCAGTATAACAAGTACCCCACACGCTCCTTCCTTAGTGACGGCATCAAATGTAATGAGAACCGTCCTCGGCGCAGGAATCCTTCCAGACTGTGAACACTCTACTTGGGCCCGTGATGTCGTAGTGGCAAGAAAAAGAAAGATGGGTCGGAACTCATCTCGGTCGGACGATGATGATAGCTTGATTCGCTGTGAAGGCAAGGTTACTCAAACAACAAACTGACAACAGGAATAAGTCAACAAACTCGGTTAGGTCTTTTCGTAAGCAATAATTATTTAACAAGAGAAACAATTAGTTTTAAACTTTAACTCAAAGTCTGTTTTTCGATAATGGCTTTGTTTACTAACCATCTCGTCTCTCTGTGTATCCTCTATTTACGATTTCCCAGTTGCTAATTAAGTTGTAATTTGTCTACTGAAAACGGTGTGTGAGGGGGGAGTCTCATGGTCCTGCCGTCCCGAACGAGAGCACGTTCGCGCGTGCTCACGCCTGGTCGGCATGTCCGTCTTGGGCGAATTCCAATTTCTAACTCCCCGTAACGTCTTCTCGTTTCAACAACAAAAACGAAAAACGTACAACTCATACCCTTTCTTTCTTCAGCCCATTTCTCCATTCCCTCCCTCTCTCTCTCCCCTCTCTCTTTCTCTCTCTCGTTGAGTGGTACGACAATCGAAATTCATCGCTTAGGTTTTTTTTTAGATCTTATCTACACTAAAGAAAACCATTATCCTCTCTCTCGGGGCCAGGGTGGGGCATACTGACCTACTCTCCCTCTCCCTCTCTCTCTGGTTGGGTTGTTTTCTTTCCTGTCACCGTAAAAGACCTGTTCTCCCTCTCTCTCTACCACGGGGGGAGGGGAGTGACCAAAAGACTCTTGACCAAAATTGTACGGCCGTTATCAACATTCCAGCTCTCTCTGGCTTTGCTCTTCCATTGTATCTGGATGATTACATCTGACGGCTTACACACTTTATCACGCCAGCCCGGCGCCCACTCTGGCCAATACCTGCACAGTCGGAATATGTACTAGTTCTTAGATCTCCACTTGTTTCTACGTAGGGCCTGATTTCCTTGATGCATATTGGTGCGCCCTAAAGGGGGCAGATTGCGTCGGCTAGAATCACTGTTTCACACAGTAACGCGAAGATTTCCAATGTTCCTCTCAGTGGCCAAGATGCTAATTTTGATAAATCTGTTCAATAAATATTTATTTAAAACAAATATTTCTCGTTGTTCTGGCTTCTTAAACTTACAGATTCCTATTCAAATTTACACAATCTCTAATATATATATATATATATATATATATATATATATATATATATACTAGCTGTATACACCTGGCGTTGTATGGGAGTTTATTTACTTTCATTTTTGTTTCGTTCTTTCCTTGTAAATTTTTACCAAATTATTATATTTTTAATAGGATTTTAAAAGTAAAATTTGATTATTACGGTATCGTTCGATCACTAAATTATTAATTGAACGAAATTGTTATAAAACTATAATTTTGTTATGGTAATGTTGTTTTAATCTCTGTTTATAAAATTATTGGATGTAAATAGCTCACAAAACGATCAATCTTTTAATACAGTGAGGATATGCTAAGAATTTTAAAACCAAGAATAACTTTCTATTCGACATTTTAAATGTTTCCAAATTCCTTTCAAACTCCGAAGGGTCACAAAGTAATTCATTCTTTTTGTTTAACTTTTAACAACATATTAAAATAGCTAACTTGTTTATGAAGAAACCAAAATGCATGGTGGTCGATATAATTTCGTAATTACTTTTTCAGAAAAGATTCATAAAATTACGTTTTATTTTAGACTATTGCATTTTTGCTTAAAATAAATAAATAAATAAATAATTCACTGTGTAATATTTTCATAAATACATTGTTTTTCATTTATTTTTTTTAATACGAAATATGATAATTTTTCGAAGTTTATCATTATATTTTTAAAAATACAATATATTGTTTTTTTTCTGCTGAGGACGATATGTGTGTTACTAAAATATTACTTCATAAAAGACTTGTTTAAAGCTTAAAATACAACATAAATCCTAGATTTCTTATATATTGTTTTTTTGTTTTATTTTTTTAAATACGATATTTTAATAAATACATTTTATTTACTTTTAGACAATGAAATCCTATTTTAGTAAGGTAAATTATTTAAAATTGTTTATCCCTCGAAATGAGCAACTACGATTAATAGGGTTTTACAATAATATAGTGATGTATGCTTAAAAAAAGACTTTCAAACTGTTTAGTCTTCAAACTGAGAAACTTATATTAATGAGGTTTTACAATAATATCGTGGGGTCTTCATTCGCGCCGGACATCCATAAACAGCAAAGACTATGTTTTACTTTATTTTATTTCTAACTTAAAAATTGAAGGTTATAGAAATTACAAAATAAAATTAGTAATATGGATTCAAGTTTGGGAGCAGGAGTTTCTTGGGTTCCTCGCTTTTTCCTATGAATTCCGCTAGTTTATAGTAATTGGCTATGTTTTGCTACTCTTTTTTATTATATTAATTACTCATCTGCGTTTTTATTGAAAAGCAATAAATTGGAATATTAATGAAAGCATGTTTTTTATCCGTTCATTGTCAAATTACTTTGCTAACCATGATTACGCCATACACAAAAGGAGATGTAAGAGAAATGTGTAATAAATCAGTAAGCAATTATGAGACAAATAGTAAAAGCCAAACTTGAAACACTTATCTTTAATAATCTACGGTTTAATTACAGATCTTGACAATGATCAAAAGTTCGGTTGAAATCACCTGACCTTAAAAATCTACATTGTTACTATGTTCTTTGATCCCGGAAACCTGTATTTTATCTGCAGTGTTTAATCAAACTTGTCTTAGTGAAAAATCGCTGTGTTGCTTACAAAATAAAATACATCCGCACACACAATAATATACACGAATAGACACACATATATAAATAAATATATATACACACACATATGTAAGCATACACATCCAAATAGAAATGAGTACACACACATAGGTGTACATATAAGCATACACACATACATATATATATATATATATATATATATATGTATATATATATATAAGCATACACACACACACATATATATATATATATATATATATAAGCATACATACATAAATACATATGAAAATGTAAGCATAAGTGCACACATGCACATGTAAGCATGCACATATACACAAGCATACATATGTATATGAGCATACGCATATGTAAACATACACACATACATGTAAGCATTCACACACACACATATATGTAAGTACACACATACACACAGATATAAGTATAAACACTGATAAATAAGCATACATACTCATATATATAACACATATATCAGCATATACACACACCCACACACACATATATATATAGTGCGTGTTAAAGTGAATAATTTCAGGAAGAAATCTGAGTATGAGGGCTCAATGTAAAAAACAGAGCTATGATGTGTATGTGAAATTTTTCTTTCTATACTATATATATATATATATATATATATATATATAGGCATACATACGCATACATATTTATGTATATATAAGCATACGCTCGCATATGTATGTATGTATGCATATACAAGCATACACACATGTATATATGAGCATACACAAACATAGTATATATATATATATATATATATAAGCATACACAGAGAGAGATCGTTCTAGGTATCATTAGAAAACTGTCAAATAGATGATTCATAGCCAATTAAAGCAGAGTAAACAGTTTTTTCTTATCAGATTTTAAAGAAGAGAGTATGTTAATAGTTTCCATTACTCATATCCAAGAAAAACAGGTTAGAGATGGCAGTCTATTATTCATGCTAAAAAGAAAACAAAGAAGCTTTCTGTTCAATGGAGGGTAAATTTAAATTGTGTTTTTTTCATAATAGTATTTTTAAATCACCTAACGAGTGTTTGCTAAATCGTAATCGAGTTAGTGATCCTCCTTCCTATTCTGTACATATTCTATTATATATTATATATTATATATATACTAGTAGAATATAAGTAATAAATATAGCATTAGTTTTAAATGTTTATGTTTTTCTTTCTTTCTTTGGGAGTATGGTACAGTTTCGGTTTTCGGTGGCATCCTTCTAAATGATAAAGTTTACAAAAAAAAAGTGCCCACGTTACTCACCTTGTTTCTTAGATTACATATTCCGTTATTCATAATGTTTAGAATTTTACCAAACACATACATATTATTGACGTTCACACGCGTATTGTTCCTTTACAAAATGAATTACTTAATATAACTGAACATTTGATGTAGGGCAATTCTTTTCTCTGTTAAATTGTTTGTATATAACTTATATAAACAGTTATTTGGGAGCAGGGCGAGCTTAGGTTGGTGCACCCCTTAAATAGTAAAGTTTACAAAATAAATGTGCCCATGTTACTCACCGGGTTGACTAGAATATATATTCGAAAATTCATAATGATAAGCTCATCAAAAAACTTTTTAAAACTTTACATATATGCACTCCCTAAATGTTAACATTTACAAAAAAAAAATAAAGTGTCCATGTTACTCACCGTGTTGCCTAGAATATATATTCCAAAATTCATAAAGACCCATTCATTTAGGGGATTACTCTGTGTGTGTATATATATATATATATATACACGTACCTAACTTATATATATATATATAATAATGTTATGTAGTTTGCTTGAAGCATTGTGTGTAATATGTATATAGAGGGGTCATATAAGGCTATCACAATGCAAAAAGTGGAAATATGCCAGTGTTGAGGAAGAAGATAAATACGAAGTGATTTTAAAATATTTTCTTTAGTAAATCTTACTTGATTCAGTCACAACTTCTAAACAGTGACCTAATGTATGTAACCGTTCCCCATAATATATTTTGAAGTAAGACTTCTTTATCAAATTGTATGTGTTTCAAATATCCTGAAATTCGTGTGGTCTTAAGTGTTGATAATCTAGTTTTCCTTGGCATTACTGCAGTAAATGGTACAGTGATCCAGCAGTTAATATATTTAAACGTTATAAATTATGAAATAATTCCCGTTACATTTATTTATTATTGTTATATTTATTTATTTTAAGTTATTTGGTGGGTGTTAGATTAATTTTAATAAGTTGCTCCAATGTTAAATTCAAAATTCAATCTGTTAACGATTGTTGTTTCAAATTAAATTATTAATATTAAATACTTGTGCAGAATAATAAGAGGTAATAACGTATAAATTTTGTAGTGAGTTATTTCCCTTGTTATAGTGAAATATTTTAAAATGTTTTAAAATGTCTGTGAAGCTTATATATCTTTACATTTTCTAATTTTATTTTTGTTTTCGTTTTGTAATTATTTTCTTATAATAAATTTATTGTAAATCCGTCTACTAATTCTATTCGTATTTGTGATCATTTTATTTATTTAATTATTTTTATATTTTTTAATAATTAATTGTAAATCTATTTACTATTTTAAATCTATATACTATTAGTATTTGTGATCTTTTTTATTTTTATTATTGATATTACTTAGTGTGTTATTTAATTATTATTCAAGATAATTTTTCCTTTCATTAAAAAAAATTATTTTTAGATTAATTGTAAATCTATATACTAAATGTGATCATTTTATTTATTATTCATATTTTTCCACTAATGAATTGTAAATCTATCTACTCAGTGTATTATACTATTGGTATTTGTGATCATTTTATTTTCATTTATTCATTTATATATACCTTTTCTTTACTTATTCGAATTTACTTTGAATTCTTATTTTTTATAATGTGCGTGGGCTTAAGTTTAAATATGATATCTACTATATTATAAATGATGAATCAAGTTCTAGTCTGTTATTAAGTTCAGGACATAACCTAGAAATAAATAAAGCTTTATCCAAAGATTTTCAATGTTCCTCCCCGTTGCAAAGATGTTAACTTTGATTAATCTGTTTGTGTTATTGCAAGTGTTAAGGTACTTAAAAATGATGATGATTCTGTTTGTATATGTTCTTTAATTAAATAATTTGTGTTCGTGTATGTTCTTCAATTAACACACACACATTATATATATATATATATATATATATATATATATATATATACGAGAGAGGGGCATGGAAATGAAATAAATGGCACATGATGACTGTCGGTTTCTTTCCCTGCATTTGTGATTCATTGGGGGCTGATTTACATGAGAAATATCTTCTTTGACCTTATTTTTGTATGTGAGAAATGATTTTCTCTTACCTTCAATCTCTGAGCAATTCTCTTCAGGAATAGAATTGGTGTTGAGGCTAGGGTTGAACATTTACGACAATTTTATCACATCCAACATTAGACCAACAGTAAACAGAAATATGTAAGTGTAAAATCTTTTGAAATTTTATAAAAAATATCAATTACTCATTTTTATTTTACCTTTTCATCATTAGATGATGAATCTAGGGGAAAAAATTGGCTCTTAAGTTTTACCAAATCAAACATGTTAAATATATTATAACTAGCTGTACTTTCCCGGCATTACCCGTAATGTATTTGCTTACAATTTGTTTTGGTTTTTAAACTATACCGGGTTTTTTTCTAAAATAATATTTTTTTTGTTTCAATCAAAGAGAAGTAACTGTATGGACAAATACAGAGTTATGGCTCTTTTTTTAAGATGGAAATAATTCTGACCCAGATAAAGTATTTTCTGGAAAGAATTAAATCGAAGTAGATTTTAGTCTTCTTAGCATGCTACAACTATTCATATGAAAAACCTCCGAACCAGAATTAAGTATTGATTTTGTATGAAGAAAGCTACCAATGACAAAGAAACGATAAAGAGTCTGGCTTGACTTTATATATTAGATGTCGTCATAAAGCTCTTATAACGTTTGGTTAAATAATGAAGCCTGTGTCAGTTGTTGACTGCCGAGACACTGCATCCTTTAAAATCACATGTTTCCCGATATTCTCCTAAACTACATCCCTTCCATGCACATGCACTTTTGATGAGTTGTAGGGCACCTGAGCACTGTACACAGTGATTTCATTATTATTTATCATTTCCTAATTCTGAAGAGCTAGTTTCAATTCATGTCAGACTTAGAACTTGGCATTCTTTCGATTTTATAGCCATGAAAGAATGGATGAGAGTTCTTGGTGTAGAACAGTTGAGGTAGAAGGTTCAGTTCACAGGAGAAGGCCAAGGAAAACATGGGAGGAAGTGATAAAAATAGAGCTGAAGGAAAAGAGGGATGAATAAAGATTTGGCCAGAGATAGTTTACTTTGGAAATCAATTTCTTAAAGCAAGCCAACGCATGCCAGCATGTTAAATGGGCATAAACTGATGATGATGATGATGATGATGATGAAAAAGAAGAAGAAGAAGAAGAAGAAGAAGAGCTATTTTCAATTTATGTCAGACTTAGAACTTGGCATTTTTCTTCCTTCCCCACTAAACAGTGCTATCACCCAATCTCCAAATTAATGAGATCTTTGACAGTTTTAGACATTGGAAACAACAAGAAGAGCTTAAACGCAAAACATAAACAAGGGGCTTTCAGACACACCTGGGTCTTAAAGGTGAAATAATTGTGTACTTATCAAAGAAAGTGCCAAATATCTACTAGGTAAGTGTAAATAACTTATAAGTCAAAACGGTTCCAGTTTCTGATAGGAATAACATTCATCTTTGATATCCTTAGTGCAAGAAGGTATGTGAGTGGCCTATATTTTAGCAATACAGATCGTGAAAGAGACAAGCTGAGTTAAAGAGCCACCAGTTCATTTATACATGTAAAAGAGAAAGAGGTCAGCAAGGTCAACTATTGAACTCAGCAAACCTGGTTGGCATCTTCCTCTTCTACATTTCTCCATAATCTCATAATCACAGCTCTGGTTGTTACTTCCATATTCTCCACCATATGACCCTATACAACACTGTGAGTAACCATTATAATCCCTGATAGAGCAACCCTAGGAGCATTGTCATGATGTGAACCAAGGCTGACATCATTATCTATGTTGCACTCTGGTCAACTGTGTTCTACTCTGATTTATTTTTTAGTAATGAGTCACTACTTATCAAGGCTAAAGAACAACTCGAGAATAAGAGTTAATGAGATGGATAGATTGATAGTTGAATGATGACGAATACTATGAGTGGATTTAAAATTTGCACATATCACTCACTCAAAACAACAGCCTACCCAGAAAACAGCAATTCTTCCCCCTTTGTCAGAAACATCGCTCATGAAATATAAGGACTAAAAGACAAAATAGAGGGTGAGGGTAGCAAGAGTATGTCCACTGACAAAACATATTCCCTGATCAGCTCTGCAAAAGTAGATGCCGATACCCAGGATTGAACCATGATCTTTTATGCATTGTAGATTTTTTTAAATAAAATGATACCCGGTTCCTTGAAAAATCGAAACAAAACCTATAATTAAATAATATCATCGGAAAAGGTATGAATGCCCAAATCGCTTTGGTTATAGGTAGAATAGAAGCAGAAGTTTGCGTATAATTTTAGCTATTGGTTTAATTCATAAAATATGACTTTCCTAAACAAATAACGAAAAAAAAATAATGGAAAAAGTATCTACTCCAATATTTTTTAAGAACTATTTGAGATACTGTATAACCCCCAGAAATTGATAATATATTTATCATTATAATAATAATGAAGATAATGATAATAGAAAAAACTAATCATCGTCATTGTCATCATTATCATCGGTTTAACGTCTATTTTACATGCTTGTATGTTTTGGACGGTTTTTAGAAATTGACTTCCAAATTAACCCCTGGCCAAGTCTTTGTTTATCGCTCTTTCTTTCAAATCCATCTTATTATTTCCACCCATGTTTTCATTGGCCTACCGCTGCAAATGAATGATGCAACCATAACTGTTCTACATTTACTAACTTCTCATCCATTCTTTCAATGTGACTAAACCAACAAAGTCTCCTGTTCGATACACATCTACCTATACTGTCCAAATTTAATCTTTCTCTGAGGTCATCCGATCTAGGCCTGTCTTTAAGACTCACATTATAGATTTTCAACCCTCACTGGCCAGGTTTCACTTCCATACATGATTACATTGTGCAGACATGCCTGAAAAACTATTCCGGTAACACTCTGCTGGTTAGTAATGGCAGAAGTTTCCTGAACTTACTCCCTTCACCCCTTACTCTTGCCATCACCCCAGCACCAGCTCCTCTCTTTGCTCCAATGGTATCACTAAGGTAACAAAATTTCTGGACAACTTCAATAGTCTTGCCATCCAAATATACTTTCTCCACATCTGAGTTCTCATCCATCTTCATTGTCTTACACTTCTTGCACACAAACTGGTTATCATCTCTCAACCTACCTGTAATTCTACTGCACTTCTTGTGTTCACAATGTTTACAAGTACCACAAAAAGTAGGTTTGCTACAAAATGCACTTACTTCCGGCAAAAACATGCATGGATCTTAAATGGAAATAATTTGAAAAGGAGATGCTCAACCTCGAAACATCAGAGAAACATTGACACTGTATAACACACTATTGATGGAAGATAAAACAGTAAATAGGAAACAAAAAAGGAAATTATTACATTACATATTCTGGATTATTTGGATTATTCGGACTACTGGACTCATTTTGGATTTTATTCTCACTACGTTTTGGCCGATATAACCCTCAACCTTCTACAAGTGCATCTTATCGAACTCAAGAATCTGTACGGAATTTCGAATGGGACCCTTTAGTTAATCACATGGTAGCTTTCTATCGTTTCATCAGCTATATAAATCTTCAGTAATTCGTAATTGTATTCGCAGTATCGGCCACACTAAGGATTGAACCTTCAACCTCCGGAAAACTGTCACTTATAACTGATTATCACTTAGCACTTATATTCATTACGTCACAGGTCCTTGTGGACAATTCTAGTATGAATTTTAGGAGCCGTAAACCTATTCTTGTTTTAGATGTGTAGTCTTACTACTTATCACTACATATTACTACTAATTACTATATATTACAACATATATAAATGTATATATATATATATATATATATATATATATATATATATATATATACATTTATATAATTAAACAAGTTCAAATATATTGATAACATTTAATCCTGAACAATATGTGTAAGCATAAAAACGTTGCTTGATCTGCGTAGACTGTTTCTAATGTTGATTTAATTATATATATATATATATATATATATATATATATATATATTCGTAGATATGGTTTAAAGGACTTATCAACTATTCTTTCTTGTAATATTTGAATATAATAAACTTGTAAAGTATGTAATTTTACATTTGTTTTATTATAACTTTCTTTTCTGTTTATCTCTCTCTCTCTCTCTCTCTATATATATATATATATATATATATATATATATTTATATATATATTTATGGTATTCTAATCTATTATTTATAATTAATGGTTCCCATATTGTATTAAATTCCATAGTAGGTCTACTTAGGAGGTCATTGTTGCCTAACATATAAGCTGCTTCTTTGAGTCGTCTTACTCTCCACCGTTCTTTATAGATAATGTTTACTTTGTCCCATAAGGGTAGATGGTTTCCCTTTTCCCTCCATATATAGTCGAGCATACCCGATTTTTCAATATCCAAATAAATTTTAATTATTTAAAAAAAATGTTATTTCAAACTTTAACTTTATAGATCGCTAGACTGACCAATGTACGAACAGCCTCTTATAGAGATGCATCTACAAATGCTCTTTGAAACTTAAGCGTGACCGACCGATAGACGGAACCCCTTATAGAGATGCTTGGATGCATCTAAAAACTATCTACATTATGTATGGACGGCAATGAAAGTTAAAAAACAAACTTTTAAAGGTAGCTTCTAGCAGCACACACTATAGCTTGTGAAGATATTGACTTAAAAATGTTAGAACACAGAAAGGAAACATGAACGTCTAATATACAAACTATAAGCTTTCGGTAGAAAATGATACTAAAAAATCCGAAATGTAAAATAATTTTAAATAGCTGATTTTTTAGTATCATTTTTTGCCGAGAGGTACGTTAAATTTTTTAATTTGATTTACATCTTCAAAGTGTTCTCTATTTATAAAGGTGGTCACTGAGTTTCGACGATACATATAATAAGACGTATTTTATTCTTGAAATGAAGTAATTTAAGTGACCTAAAAAATCAATAAATTTCTTTTTTATTTTAATAAAATAAATACTTTATATTAACATTCATTTGTTAATTAATAAATACTGAAAATTTAATTAAAAGCAGATAATTCTCTGCTTTTAGTGGATTTTTTCAATCCAGTGAATATTCATATTACGGTTAAAAAACAAGTTAGTTTCACTTTCATTGCCTCCTCTTAGTTATATGCTTGACATGCTCTGATAATTTGTTTCAGTAATTAATTACTTTTTCGTGAAAGAAATCTTCATGTTCATTAAGTGAGCGATTAAATTGTTCCTTATTAATTTTTTTAACCGTTAGTTACGAAAAAAATAAACACACTGTTTTACCATTTCGAATACTGCTACTACAACAGAGATTTGTGGAATTTTAAAATATTTTAGCTATTATATTTATTTAAGCAAATTGTTTAAGTTTCAAAATAACATCTTGTATGTATATTTTTTTCAGAATTTAAAATAACATTTACTAGCAAAGGTATGGAATATTTGTTTGTGATTGTAATAACTAATAAATTCAGTCATTAATCACATTTACTAATCACTAGATTAACTATTTAAGGACTTACAAAAATACAAACAAATTTATAAGAACATTAGAAGAATACACATCCTAGGACGGGTAAAATAAACTCTCCAAACATCATCATCATGGCCGTCACTCGAATCGAGTATGCGATTTCCAGGGCTTCAATTATGGGTTCTCATGTGAGAATACGGTCCAATGCGCGATCCACATATTCTGTCACATTTCGGGCATGCGTTATTGTTTGGTAATTGTGCACGTCGTTGGTTTTCGCGGCGTACTATTCTTGCTGTTCTCAGGTCTTCGGCATGACGACGCCGTTCACCCTCAAACCTATCCACACCACCTCCCACTTCATTCCTCCACTCTGTTCTTTCGAGTGCTCTCGCTTCCCATGTTGTGAGATCAATCCCACATCTCCTCATGTCCTCCTTCAAACAGTCCCTGTACCGTTTCTTCTGTCCTCCAACCCTCCTAGCTCCCACATTTAGCTCAGAGTAGAATATTTTCTTTGGATAGGACTGGTCGCTCATCCTTACAACGTGACCAGCCCATCTCAAACGACTCCTAACAATCAAAGCCTCTACACTAGAGCAACCAGGTGGTGTGGTGAAGGAAAACTCCCATCCATCGGCTCCCCAGGTTGCAGATAGGGGAACGGCCTTTAAATATAAAGGTTTGCTGTGAATATCCAATAAGCAGTGCCGGACAAAATCGCGGGTTGCCCTTTGGCAAAGCATAGTACCCGGGAGCCACCCTGCCAGGGATACGGTGAAGTACTCTCCAAACAGAACAATTATGAACGACTTATGTTCCCTTACAAAGATTAAAATCAAAATATAATGATACGAAACCTTATGTCTGGAATTGATATTTCAATTTTGATCAAAATCCATTACATGATTTACATTCTAGAAAATGTATTAAATTTAATGCTTTACCTAAGGGGTCTTAACAAGAAAATGACATTTAGGGAATTTTGCTTAATTGCTGTGGATCAAATTGAATGCAAATCTGAAATATTTTAATTTTGAAATGTGAGCTTGTACCCATACTATGCCCTCTAAAATACTCCAAAGAAATTGAAATTTTGAGAATATTTATTAATTGATGTCTAATACTTGTTGTTAAAATTTCACAAAAGTCGAAGGTATCTGAATTTTTATGAAAGGTATCCACCCCCTTTATCCGCCCTTTATATAAAACTAAATTAAACAAAATATAGTCCACATTATGATCCCTTAGGCCTAGCAGCTGTTTTCCAAAATTCATAATGATTGGTTAATTAGTTTAGGAGTGAATCCTGTACATATACACACATAACTTTATGTAGAGATAGATAAGAAAGAAAGAGATAGAATAGACACACGTAAATCATATATGTCTTTTTCTTTTGTTTCTAAAAGAAACATGGAGAGAAACTTAACTCTGAACCACTTGAACATAATATAGCATACAATTAATAGCTCTTAACTGTTTTTTCTATTGCCAACAATGGAATTGTGTAAAACAAAGCGTTGAATGAGTCTGGCCAATGACCATTGTATCAGTATGATCTCAAGTGACTGCCTTTTTCTTACAAGTGTTTTTTTAATTAGTTCAAGATTAACTGTTTTTATTTTTATGAAAGATGTAATCTGTTTCCGCTCTTCAAAGATTTAATTCTCCATTTATATAAAGTTAGGTATGTGTATATGTTTATGTATTTGTATGTACAGAATTCACTCGTAAACTAATTAACTGATAATTATGAATTTTGGAATACAGTTGCTAATTGTAAGGGGGTTGTAATGTGGGCTATATTTAGTTTAATTTAGTTTTATGTAAAAGGGGACTGAAAGCTCTTCGTGAAAATTCAGATACCTCTGATTTTTAGGAAATTTTAATTATACGTATTAGACATTACTTAATAAATATTAAATGTGATCTATGGTTTTTAGACACCAATTAAGCAAGATTCCCTGAAATTCA
The DNA here is from genome assembly GCA_963556195.1 of Sepiola atlantica. Classification (NCBI taxonomy): domain Eukaryota; kingdom Metazoa; phylum Mollusca; class Cephalopoda; order Sepiida; family Sepiolidae; genus Sepiola; species Sepiola atlantica. The sequence goes on along the minus strand of OY744517.1, from coordinate 66,362,712 downwards.
ATTTCTTCTTAAGACCTCTTAAGCTTAAGCCTTAAATTTTAGACATTTTCTAGAATCAAAATCATGTAATGGATTTTGATCAAAATTGGAATAACAATTCCAGACATAAGATTTTTTTATTGTCTTGATTTTTATCTTCATAAGGAGACATAAAAGTGATGCAAAACTGTTCTGTTCAAAGAATTAATTTTACCTTTCTTGAGATGTGTATTCTTCTAGTTTCACCATAAAATGCAGGCATATTGCTAACTAGAAGTGTAAACATATATTGCTAATTTCATGAACTGAACAAACATATGTTACTTATACAATATTTCATTGTTACTATGTTTCGGCAGATATCCCTATGGCCTTCTTCATGTGTACTGTTCATTTCCAGTGTGTATTTCCTGTATTTTATTTTCCTTCTATCCATGAGGTTAGATACAAGGTCAGGTGTGGTTTTGAAAAGCCAGCACAATAGGATAAGCGAGCTCTGGCCAACAAAAAATGCCTAAGCAGCCCATCAGCAGGGGCACCTCAGGTGACCAGCAACAAACCAACCCCCTCCCAAAGAGAAGGTAAAGCCTGTGAGGGTGGACCTCCTGAGACTGGTGCATTCCCTGTATATTTAAATATGGTTGTTGTTGTTGATTATTTATCAACGTTGATGTTTATTATGTACTTGTATCCAATGAACTAATGATTTTGACGGTTATTTTATAATTTCTTTTTACTAATGAGTCACCGGTTATCAAGGCCATTCGAGGATAAGTGTCAACGAGATTGATGGATTGTCGGTTGAATGATGAAGAATATTATGAGAGGATTGAAAATAATGAATGTAATGAACAAAGTTTTATTACTTATAGAGACGGTTTATGACAAGTATTTGTTGACATCAGATTTGAACACGATTATTTGGTAGTCTGCACGGAATGTGTTCATGGAAATTTCGCCTGATGCTAGACACACGGAGAAAGAAGGAAAAGTTCTTTTCAATTGTGGTACCAAGACGAGTTCTTGTTTTGAATGTCTTAAAAGGAGGAACCAGAGATTGGAGCTCAGTCGAGCATCTTCCATGGAAATGGAAATTCATTAACACTCAAACATAGTATTACATAAACAACCGTGTGGGGTATGATATCAATGTTCTTTTTAACAACTGCATTTTCTGGTCTTATTTTTAATCAACGGTTTCTATATTGAATTAATACAGGGTGAGCCAAAAGTAGGTGGACAGCATTTGGAATAGGTTTATATATCAGTTATATTAATGCAATTATTTATTATAACTTTGTTATAACTATGTTATTTGTGTTATTAATGTGTTGTATAATTAAAATTGTATAATTGTGTTGTAATTTTAATTTAACCTGTTTTCTTTTTTTTCAGATTGTTAAGAGAACCCATAATGTCAACTTTTGGCTCACCCTGTATATAAATACTAGGTTGACTGATAACGTTTGAACAACTAATATTATGAGCAGAATCTTTCAAACGTCTTATTCTCCAGTGTGGCTATCTATTTATTATTGATGTTTATTCCACATGGGCTGCTGAGCAATTAATGTCAAGTTTGATAAAAGTTTTATAGACAAAGCATGTTTTTTTTTCAGTCTGTCCTGGGTCTATAAAAAGGGAACTAATATTAATAGTCAGTACTTGTAAGAACTATTATAATTAATTCTCTGTGTCTGAAGCCATCCGATATATAAACTTATATATCACTATGAAGAACCAGATTGGCTGGTGACTGTTGGAGGCCTAGGGATGAAATCATCAGCGATGTTCTTGTGTGGATGCCAAAACAGGGATGAAGTTCAGTGGGGAGACCAAACAGAACCTACATCAAGTAAGTAGCAGAGGACTCACAATGCACCTATGAAAGAAAACGTACCAGGTGTGATGGAGGATAGAGCAAGATGGCGGGATAGAGTTAGGAAGATCTGTGACACTACTCCGACTAAATGATGATGATGATAAAAGAAAAAAAAGATGGTGACCCAGTCACTACGTGCAAGATTTAGATAAAACGACTGAGACAATCATGAGAATATCCAACAATTAGCAGACATATATACAGACAGATGACTCTCATATTAGTATAGATGTATTTTTTGTAAATCTCAACAATGACTACACTTAAGCATAAAAAAGTTGAGAAGAGGCCAACACCGTTCAATAATCAATTATTATAGAAAATTGAAATCATATAAATTCATAGATAAACATTTAAACGAATCATAGCAAAATGGACTTGTTAGGAATTCTTGATTAGATTCCAAGAATAGTTCCTTATCACATCAGATTGTTATTTGTCTTAGGATTAACGCTGCATTTTTTTCCTACCATATCAAGGAACCGGAAAGCTGGTTCCGTCAGATAAGGATTAGTTGCAGGCTCTATCGTTTTCTTAGGAAAAGTCTTTCGATAATCTGTCAGCATCTATATAGCTGTATGTTAAAACATAAAGTAACAAGAAAGTAAGCTATTATATGATCGAGCTACAACATTTAGAACTTTCTTTGAAGCAGACGCAGATGACCGGAAATCGTAAATAATATTTCTTAAATGAAAATATCCAAAAAGTTTGTTTTTTTTTAAATTTAAATATGACATTTTTTTAATACACAAGTTTGATGGATGACCAATATTTACGTTATTCATTGGATGTGTAAATGGAGAAAAAAATATCTAGTTACGATCTTGACCTTAGGTGCATTGGCAAATTGACTGGATTATAGTGTGAATATTTAATGTAAAGAGATGATGATGATGATGATGATGATGATGATGATGATGATGATGATGATGATGATGATGATGATGGTGATGATGATGATGGTGATGGTGATGATGATGATGATGATGATGATGATGATGATGATGATGATTTTATTTGTGTTACTGCTAGCAGTTTTAATTCATCTTTTTTATATCTGCAAAAGGAACAGAGCAACACATGTATTCATGTACAATTTTCCATTTGACTGCCTTGCAAAAATTACGATACGTTTTAAATGGTCATTAATGTACAAGTTCCAAAGTGTCTTTAGGTGTGCATTCGTACTAACCTTGGTGGGATAGCAATTGGATTATAAGAGAAAGAGAAGCAAAGAGACAGACACAGACATAGGTAGATAGAGAGGGGGAGAGAAAGAAAGAGAGTCAACAGATGACGATTAGAACGGAAGTGACGCCGCCGTTACTGACATAGCGTTGCCACGAACGATAGTCAGGGAGATACGTTGGAACAACCAGGCTGACTCACGGGGCTCGTATCTAGACGTTGAAATCCTCAAATGTCCTGAAAAAAATTTAACAGTCTCTTGGATTATTGTTATTTAAACGCATTATGTTGTCTTCAGCATTCTGTAGTTGTAACGTTGGTGTGTCGGCTGAACATTTAACTTTTGATAAACGATCTGTTGCTTTTATTCCATCGGAGAGGATCAAAACTGGGTTAGTTAAATCGTGCAGGAAGCGTTTAATTAGTCCAGAAATCACGATTAAAATTTTAGTATGAACTTTGTCTTTTATGTCTTCCTTGTTTGTGTTTTGATTTTTGTGGACGTCTTTGCAAACAACGATTATATATATATATATATATATATATATATATATATATATATAATTATTTATAAATAATATTTTTCAAATTAACCCATATACATATCTGTTTCATGTCAAACCTGCAATCATCAGTATGGGAGGAGAAAATCCCTGCCAGTCATACGGTTCGAACCCCGATACAAAAGTCATATTTAACTCAGTAATCAGAGCATGTACATATGTGCCCACCACATATTGTCTGGAAATGGGAGAGTAAATTAACGTCTTAATGACAAATTCGGCGGCCATAAGCAAGCCGTCAAGAGCACTCAATAGGCGGGGTCTAGAGTGTTATATATATATATATATATATTATATTCTCTGTCCACTTTGTAAGCGTTGCCTTATGCATGGAAAGGGAAGGAAAGGAAAGTGAAGCCGAACGATAAGCGAAGGAAAGGCAGTGGCTTAACATACCTGTAACTTTCTCTCATCAGAAAGTATGTTTCTTCCAACCTAGATTTAGTATGTGCATAACTCTAATTTGAATGCAGATTATTTTACTATATAAAAGTATTATAAGTTAATTAGCGTCATGCAAGCCTAGTGGGGCAGTCTCCAGCAGGGATTAGATCATCTCTAGTAAACACCATATACTTAATTTGAATTTCTGAGATAAAGTATTTTCCTCATTAAATTATTTACTAGTTTATTTTTTTATTTTACTAGCTACATATCTATTCTACGGACAGTGTTAATTTATTAATAAAAATAAATTGAATAATTTAGTAATGTTTAAATGAATTCATGAATTTAAATAATTAAACAGATCATGTTTATCTAATACATAAAATAAAGCTAGTCAGATTCTCGAAGTTTGACAGAGATAGTTTTGAATCTGACAAATCGATATTTGATTCTGACTACCGATTTCTTCCTTTTTATCCGTTATTATTTGCTCACTAGGAGTATTCACACAGGTTGTTATCAGTGATTGCTTACTGATAATAACCGGTGGTATGAGTGACAACAAGTCTTCCCAGATTTCCAGTACTCTCCATCTCTTTCCATAACAATTGCAAATAATGTTGTGCTATCGCAATAGCCAGCCACGATTGATTTTTCACTGACAGCGACCATTGGTCATCCTTCAAGTTCTCAGTACTCTTCGCACCCTTCCAATGGAGGTCTAGTTAGTGCTCTCTCTCCTCGGCTTTTCCATCCTCCTTGACCCTTCACAATCATTTATATGATATCAGCCGAGGCTGGTACCATCACCATGTGTGTGTGTATGTGTGTGTGTTTATTTGGGGGGGGGGCAGTTTATGAGATTTCTTGCAGTTTCACTTCCCTTTGGTTCACAAGATGTTCTTGCTTTTTTTTATTTTTATTTTTTACTACTACTACTACTAGTAGTAGTAGTACTACTACTACTACTACTACTACTACTAGCGAAACTCCATTGAAATTCCACGGTTGCTTTCTTTATCTATCTGCATAATTTACTGTTAATAATAATATTTCCCTTGAAATAATAAAGTTCACTCATGGTTAATAATATTAAGAAAAAAGTCTCTTTCTTCTCCCATAAAAATAACTGACCTTATCAGTTCAATATTTTATAAATAAATAAGGAAATGTTATACTTTTCGAGCATTGAACCCAATTACGGTAACTAAAATAATTGGAGGTGGATGCAAATGACCTAATTAATACTTAAATCCAAATAAAGTTACGGAAAAGTATCACAGGAAAAACATAGCAAACAATGTAGCGCTGTTTCTGTATCTTTCTTTTAATATGCTATCTGTTGAATTCTCACTTTTTAAAAAGCTACTATTAAGTATGATCAAAAACTTTAACCATAAATTTCTCTATTACCAGCCACGCTGAATTCCGATTTTTCTCTAACTATTTTTGTCTGCAACTTTTTCGTTCTAGTGATAGAGGCAGTTCCAATTATATTTCATTTGATGTGTGTGGATGTATGTGTGATTTGGTTTGGTTGTTTTGTGGCTTGCCAACCTCATTTAGGTCATTTACTGCTGAGATACAATACCTATTCTCAACGATTAATTGTATACAATTAGTTGAACACAAGTTACTATTTTACCCGAACAGTCTTGTACCACTTTTATGTCCCTTTACGAAAATTAAAATCAAGATATAATGATACTAAACCTTATATCCAGAATCTTTATTCCGATTTTGATCAAAATCCATTACATGATTTTGATTCTAAAAAATGTCTAAAATTTAAGAATTAAGCTTAAAGAGGCTTAAGAATAAATTTAAATTCAAAGAATTTTGCTTACTTGGTATCTGATGACTATGGATAAAATTCAATGCAAATCTGAAATATTTAAATTTTCAAATGGGAGGTTGTGTCCATATTATACCCTCCAAAACCCTTTATAATACTAAAAAAAAAAATGAAATTTGGAGAATATTTATTAATTGATGTCTAACGACTATTGCTAACATTTCACAAAAATCGGAGGTATCTGAATTTTTACGAAGGGCTTCCATGTCTCCTTTATACCCGCTTTGCATGAAACTAAATCCAACTAATTATAGCTTATATTACGATCCTTACACCGAGCAGCTGTTTTCCAAAATTCATAATGATCGGTTAATTAGTTTTGGAGTGAATCCTGTACATATAAATATATAAACATATACACATACCTAACTTTATATAAATCGAAAGTTCAGATTAAAATAAAAAAATTTTATTTTAACACTACACAGTGTTATGTTTTTTAAAAAAAAAAAATAATACTATCTGAAACAATGGTTTAAAAAAAATGTCTACACACCCTTTTAAATTTAAATTGGCGTAGCCGCGCTTAGAGACATAACGTGATTTTCTGACCCAAAAGCCCATTACCATTGGACGATGAAGAGAAAAAAAAACACTGCTTTGACGAGGAGAATTTTATTTCTCGAAAGCTTAAATTAAAATAAATTTTATTTATTTTAACACTACACATTGTTATGGTATTTTTAAAAAAAAACAAAAAAAAAACAAATATATATATATATATATATATATATATATATATATATATATATATATATATATATATATATGTGTGTGTGTGTGTCTATCTATCTATATATGAATATACGTTCATACGTATATGTGTATTATATCTCTGTAGACAACAGTTTAAACTATATTGGAACATTCCATAGCAAATGTGGGCATTTGATTTGTGAATTCCTTTCTTGTATTCCTGTTTAGACAGCTCCTCTTTATGTTGATATAACCATAAGATAACATTGTTATATTTTATTTTCATAAGTATTGGTTCTCCTCAGGGTTCATGTGTCACAAAGTACTTCAAAAAACATAAGGGAATGAGTACGACAATGATTGAGTGGCTAAGGGGCTACCGGGTGCAGGTGGAAGGGTAAGTATTTTAAAAAGATCTTAAAATTGGTAATGGATCTTCCATTAAATTAAAAATAAGTATTAACACTTAGTATTTTCTGTAGTTAGTTTCCATGGAGGAGGAGGAGGAGGAGGAGGAGGATGACGACGACGACGGAATACTGCTGACTTCCGGTTGGTTGATGGGGGCGTTTTTGTTTTCAAGCCTACAAGTTTAATATAGCATTAGGCCACTTCTTCTTCACATTTTGGCTGATGTAACCTTTGACCTTCGACCTTCGAGCTTCTTCGAGTGCAGCTTGTCGAACTCGGAATTTTGAACTGAACCATTAATTCACGGGGATTTATTGTTCTCATTCCGTCAGCCATGACCGCGTAGAAGTCTTAAGTAATTCTTAACTATATTTTAATATCGCCTGTACTGAGGATTGAACCTTCAACTGCCAGAAGACTGTCACTTAGAACTGATTACTACTTAACACTTTATCCATTGCACCATGGTTCATGTTTAAAATTCTGTACAGATTTCCTAGTTTGACAAGACGAACTTGAAAAAGGTCAGAGGTTACATCGGCTGAAACGTTGTGAGAATAACATACAAGATGAGAATAGTAGTTCAGATAATCCAAAGAAGACATTTTTAAAACAGTTTATCTAAAACTATTTATAGATTTCACAACGTTATTTCTATTTCTTTTTATATACGTCCATGTATAAAAGGCTCTGTCTGTTGGTCTGGCCATCCACTAGTCTGTCATGCTTAAGTTTGTAATAGTATTGTCTGTTATGTTTGAAATAGAAATTTCATTGGTCTGTCACACTTAATTTTGAAATAAATTTTGAGATGCATCAACAATAAAAGGCTCTGTTCTTCCTTTGGTTGACCCCTTATTCTGACACACTTAGGTTTGGAATAGCGTTTTCAATGCTAAATACACAGATTATCTAAGAATCTCAATTCTAATTTAATTATTTTATAATCAGTTAAGACATTACATTAGTATAATCTTGTTCATCCTTGTAAAACTTTCACTGAAAGAACTCGTCTTTTTACCACCACTGCAAAAAACTTTTATTTCTTCCTCCGTGTGTGCCTAACATCAAACGGAATTTGCATGAACAGAGTTTCTTTCCAAGAACCTCCTATCTGTAGAACACATTGTCACAAGATTGCTTCCCTGAAACCTATATGATAATCTTTAATTTTAATGTTAATAAACACTTGTCATAAACCGCCTGTACTAGTCATGAAATTTGATTAATTTAATTCATTATTTTCAATCCTCTCATAATATTCATCATCATTTAACTGTCAATCTATCTACCTCATTAACACTTATTCTTGATTGGCTTTTAGTCTTGAGCGAGTAACATTTTTTTAACCTTCTTTAAAAACTTGATCTGTTTGTTGTATGCAACTTAAGTTAACCTTCCTAGACCTGGAGAATCCATTGCAAATATTGCAGGGGAATATTGACAATGTGGCTTGTTTTTACATAGCAATAAGTAACTCGGTTCTTGAAGCGATTCTTTAAGTTTTCTCTTGTTCAATGACTTTCTTAACTTTGGCATTTGGAATCCACTTTAAATAATTGTGGTTAATATTATAGATCAACTGTCGCTGTTACAGTATTTACATTGTTTACATGTCCTCATACGATACAAAAGGTACGACTTGCTAAGGAGACAAAGGAGAATGCGCGAATACACTGAAATGGATGTTTACTTACATATATCTCAAATATGGTGATGTGCCACTAGGAGAATTTATGAACAAAGTTCGTTTGAGTCTTTGCCCATGACAAAGTCTGTTAAGGTTTGAAACTCATGCCAAAAAAGCAGATCGTCAGACATGCATCTATTTGGCTTTAAAGCCGAGCAAATAAGAGAATTAGTCTCGTTTTGAGTTTACAATCATGTGAGGGAGCACAAAAGGGCAAAATTATGCGATTGCAACACCTTCAAGAGTCAGAGCCAAGTATCTCCTTTGTCGACAACTGTTATCTCAACAGATACAATGGTCTTTCAGCATTATGAATTCATCCTGCTGTAAGTACTTCAGCCATTAATAAATAAACAGTAACATTTTAAAGGTATATCATTTTTATATCTTAGCTATATTACTTTGCGTCGATATATAACATAGTGTATGCAAGTGCTTCAACTAGTACAGAATAATTTAGAAGACAATGTAAAAATTGACCAAAGTTTCAAATACAACCTTTTTATTATACATTAGCTGTACTTACCCGGCATTGTAATTTTTATTTCCTTGCATATTTTTAAAGTTAAGGTAAATAACTCCTATTATATTCAATTTAAAATGAGTTATCTCCTTGTGATTTTATTTTTAGGTGATTATTTAAAAATGTTTCATATTAGTGTTAAATATTGAGCGAGTATAATTTTTATTAGTTGAGGATAGCAGGAAATAGGGTTCAGTCGGGATGAGTTAGTTTACTCGGATGTCAGCTCGACCTCCTGTGTACCAGAAGCCGACATGACGTCACATTTCTGCAAGAGGGGGATGAGAGAAGACCGGCAGTTTGTTGGAAGTCCTGGAGCAAACAGGACGGGTAGAGATGGCTTAAGATCGACGATAAACTAAGGGAACAAATTTTCATAGCTCAGGATGCCCCCCCCCCCCGTCGCTGACAGAAGAGAAGACAATGCCAACATCTCAATAAAAGGTCCTCTCTTTAAATTGATGATTTCTTCATGTTGTTGTGAAACATTAATTGCAGGTGCCCTGGTCATGGAGGAGTAGACGGCACGAGGCAGAGGAGTGGACGACACAAGATAGGAAATAATTGTTCTGTTATGACTGCATTGATAACAACCCATGTATTTTATTTGGTTGCGACTTGTGAGGCATTTAGACCATCCCATGGAAGGGGATGCAAGTAACTTTTAAAATAAATTGTAACTAGGTCGTTATTATATTGCTAACAACATGGCACAACAATGACAAATGAAAATTGGCTAGTCAGAATCAAAGTTTTATTTGTCAGGTTAAATGCTATTTCGGTGGGTCTGATTTTGAAAATCTGACAAGATAACTTTATATGTTAGATGATAATAACTTTGTGTTACTAAAATAGTTATCAATATCTGTAATTTTTATATTTTCTTGCTATCCAACACTTTTCCTGTTTTCTTTTTTATCACTCTCGTTTTCAGATATCTATTCTTGGAATATAATTTGTCTTCAATGATATTTCAAGTAAAGCCTTGTTCTTCAAGAAAACCAAACAGTTTTTATCTTGCTTCTCTAAAATCAATCATTCTAACTTTCTTTTCTTGTGGCTTTAAAACTGTCCACAGTAATAAAATATAATGCAAAATCAGCAATAAAAATAAATAGCATTCTTTTAAGTCATTTTTGTTTTTTACAGTATAAAAAAATGAATAGGAAGATTAAAAATGAAGTTTCTCTGATATTAAGCAAGTTCACGTATGTGCAATAAATTTAACATGTATTCTTTATTTTCATGTATTTTTGAATTTCTTTTTTAAAAATCTAAAACAATTTTATTCCTCAGTAAAAAAACTGATTTCTTTTTTAAAAATGTATGCATTATTTTATGTTCATTTTTATTTTCATCATAAACAATTAATTAAAAATGCAAAATGATTAAGACATTGAAGGGAGACAAATAGATTAGGATAGCCAGATTGAAGGAAATCACAAGAATGTTTAGGGTCAAACGAAGTGCAACAGCAATACGCTGATAATGTCTTTTATTGTACCCAAATCGCAGACTCGTTCAGCCTCCTCAAACCATTCAACAATAAAGAAACCCCAGTCTGAACCATTAAATTAAAAGATGAGCTTCAGATCGAACTGAATGTCGAAATAGCTTGAAGGAAAAGTAAAGGTTTTGAAGCTGAAATAAAACTATTGATTTTATGCTAGAAGTCACGGAATAGAAAGAGTTTCGAAATCATTGTACGGCAGGCAACGCAAAATAGCACATAGTTTCTGTACACAAAAGAAATCTTTAATGAGAAAGACGAAACACTGACTCTCCAGAAACACTAACAAATTTTAAAAAGAAGTACAGTGGTTGACCATAGTCGAGGACGACCCAAAGGATCCATTTTCATGAACTACTACCTCATAATGTAGGGGATGGCGCCACGCTTTTGCAAGGATTATTTCACTTACCCTGGATCATCACCTTATAATGCTGAGTGTTTAAACAAGGTGGCATTGAGTCTTTGTTATGACTCGCCCATTAGCGAAAACTCTAACCATTACGCCTAATGGACCTGTATTTAAGCAGGCATAAATACAGCAGATACCCTTACTACTGATTCCATTGTCATTTCTATATATGGAAATTAAACAAGGCAAACTGTCCACTGAGCCCATATGTACAGAGTCTTTCAAAAAGCAGGTTCCAAGGTTACCGTCACTAACAAGAAATACCAGGATGTCAAAAACCCATGTTTGAAAGCATTGGTCAAAACTTTCTTCCACTGGCAAGAAAAAGCGAATTGCCAAAATTCATTGTATGTGAAAGGTTTCTCTTCCAACGCCATTCTGTTTAACAAGCCCGTTCGTTTTCGACAAACACACATACATGCGACTTAGGGCTTCTTTTGACATTGTAACAATAAGTTTTCACCAAATTATCTAAATAAGTTTGTTCCTTTCTTCACACATATGTTAATCTTCAATGGTTGTTTTCTTTGGCTGAAAGAGATTAAGACAGAAGAAACTTGCTTCGTGTAGCTTCCATATATTTATAAATTATTTATTTAACATCAGATTTAAGTCTATCGTCACATTTAAGAATCGTTCATTATGACTTAATTGTAACTTTATTCAAATATAATTCATCAATTTAAGGTTTTTATTTTATATTCACCATAGAATTTCCACAGGTTCTACTAACTTAGTTGATAGATTTAAAAAAAATAATTTCCATAAATCAACTTCATACACTATGAACATGGAACAAATTAAAGTTTAGTGGTTATTTTGAGAGTAGTGTTTTCGAAACAAACTCGTCTTTATTATAAGAAAGTTGCAGCAATGCACATGCTGTAATTGTTCAATTTAGCATAATTGTATATGCAGGTTAATGATCATTGGTACTCAGGCTGCAGGGTCGGAAGCAGTGGAACAGATGTGCAATGGCAGATAAATTTGGGCATACATCAAACATACAATATCAGATCTAGAATAGCCAAGAGTTATTTTTACATGTGTTCAGAGTGACCAATCATGAACAAAAGAAAAGATAACAATGGAAAAAACATTGTGTGTTCATCCATGAAAACCATTGCTAAACAGTTCATCAGCTCTGTCACAATATTAGTTTGATTATTAAATTAATATTTGATATCAGACCTAAAAGCTTTACACCTTTAACTAAATATGGTTTATATACAGTACTTAACATCTATATATATATATTGTTATATATCTCTGGATTAATAATGTGTTAAAAAAATATTAGATAATCAGGGTTTCTTTTTATTAAAAAACAACAACCCCCAAACTCCCATATGATCAGTATAGGTGTGTATTAATATCACTGCACTGTGTGGAACAAGCAGTCTTTAATGAAGTGCATCTAATAACCTTATAATTGATGTTATTTTTAAGTTGTTCTTCTTTTAGACGAGTTGCCTTACCAAAACACTCATACTTAATTAGGAAGAGAAAAGATGTATTATACCATTCCTAATGGTATTGATGCAAGCAATTAAATAACCCTAACGAGATTTGAACATGGAATACCAAGATATCATTATCTGTGCTGATAGCAATTACACCAATGGAAATCCTTTATAGCCACTATAAGGAAATGTGCTTGTATTTTGTTGAAAATAAAGTCATTAAAATGAAACCAGTTTCATATACACATGGGAGATAAAACATTTTTATAGAATTAAACTAACACTTACCGGCATAAGGGCCTCAACTGGCATCCATCTCATGGAGGAGTGCTTGTTTGAATGAATGAACATTTATACACTAAAATGGCCACTTGTAAATCTCAGCCAATCAGAACACAGAGAATGGACTTTCCCTTCTGAGCATAATGGAACATTCTAGCCTTGTTATAAACAGGCATTTTGATCTGCTCAACAGTCTGACATATCTTGCTGCTCAACTAGTCGTACAGTTAAGCCTTAAGCATCGACTCTATAATTTTAACTAGTTACAAATAGCTAAATATTACAGCTACTCAAAAACTATTCATGTTATGATTGGAGAGATATAACAAAGAAAAATAGCCTTACGTACTTCATTCTGATGCCTTATATTTAAAAAGAATGATTTGAGGAACATTCATAAAAATCAAATTATTATTTTACCTTAAATAATAATAATAATAATAATAATAATAATAATAATAATAATAATAATAATAATAAAAGTGAAAAATACTATAATCTGCCCGCCCCCCTAAAAAAACGCAATGGCGCTAACATCAGTTGTATCTCTACTGGAAGGGTACAGAGAGTTACTTTTAATATCGAGAGGGATTATTGTCAATATAATTCCAGAGAAAGGTCTTTATCAACGAGAACATGATAGTAAACGACTGGTGTCTATTTTAATTTGCTGCTGATAACAAAGATGGTTTCCATCCAAAAAACAATAAAGTATTTTCTGAAAGTAATGAAACTGAATTACATTTTATTGAACATGGTGGTACGACCCAAGAGAAGGACTAGCTATGCAGAATGAAATATTGATATTGTAGGACGTAAGTTATTGCTGTATTAGACAAAAATTAGTTTTGAGAATCCAACTGACTTATTATTATTATTATTATTATTATTATAATAATAATAATAATAATAATAATAATAATAATAATAATAATAATAATAATAATAATAATAATAATAATAATAATAACAACAACAACAACAACAGGGCATATGTGCTTATTCAAAAGTTTGGAGTCATAAGCTGATAAAAAAATGAAGTCGTAAATCCAGAGTATAACGAGAGGTGGGGACGGTTGTACAAATGTCAAAAACCAGCAAGAAATGAAAACTTTATGGATCACAACCGAAATTTGTAAACACAACTCGCAATAACACCTCACTTGTTTATGAAGCGCGTTATCACTAAATGACCTCAGGTAACTGTCTTTTATGAAAGAAGGTGGTTTATGATTGGTTGTGACATATGGAAATGGGTGTTAATTAGCATATACAATGTATATAAGAATTGGTGCATCCTCTATGTTATTCGTCTATTTCTGTAAACAGAACACAAGGTCTTTTTCAAGATAGAATGTTATTTGGCTGACCACATAGTGGGAAAACATTTTCATTAACTCCTTGGTTTAGAATATGCCCTGTTTTAACTCTGATGATCATGACAATTTGGTGCTTATCGAGATGAGGTCACATATGAAAAAACGGGTGAAAATTGCAGTTTCAAATAGATTAACCGGAATACTCTTTGATATACATATGTATCAGACAAAAATAGGTATCTACACGAAAAAAATTATCGAGTAGAATTTTTATATAAAAATAAAAATCCATCTTAGCATATATTATGGATCTACCATTGATTACAGTGAAAAACACAGAAATCAGGGGGACGTAACTTAGTTTGTCACATTAACACATAATAAATCAATAGAGATCGTCAAAATACGATAAAACTGATTTTTATTTTTTATTAAAAATCTACTCGATAATTTTTCCTATTTTTTCTGTGTATACTAATTATTGTCTAATATGTAAGCATAAACAAGAGTTTTTATTCGGAATTGCGTTTTGCATATGTGACCTCATCTCAATAAGCATCGATAATTTAGATGTAATCTTTGATTTGGGAATTAGCTCTCAAAAAAGCACCGTTCATTAGCAACACTGGATTTTAATGATATAGAACAAAAATTGTTTATCAAATATTGACAACAGTGAACTTACAAATTTAAAACAAAAAGATAAAAAGAAGCAATGAAACCGGTCAACCCTGCTTATTATTATTATTATTATTATTATCTATTAACAAGAACTGAATATATATGAGTATAATACAGCCATATTTATGTAGACAAAAGGACTTTCTTTTAGCTTAGAAGCGGTTTAAAGACTTTTAACGTTCCATTGCTATTTACATAACTTAATATTTTCCCTTTCCTCATGTTTTCTTTTTCTTTTTTTCTTTTTTTCTTTCTTTGATAACGTTTTTATTAATAGCATGTTTTTTTTTAATGTATTCCAAACATTATTTCTAATATTTAAAAGTGTTATTGTGAATAGTATATTTTATTTTGTACTATCATGGGACACAAATGAAACATAATGAAGGCTGATGACAATATCGGCCAAAGAGTGTGAAAAAACAAAAACTAATTAATTGCGTATAAACAGATTAAAGTAGTCTTCTCAGACAGGATTAGTAGTTAGTTTTTTTTTTATTAATAAGAAGCTTCATGTAATTTCATAATCCTTGATAATTATTTCCTTCGGTCTCTAAGAGAATGGCAAGCAGCCAAAATATGATATCACTAACAAACACTTTTCATTTATAAACACGGTGATGGTTTCTTTTACTATATTTAAGTATGATATATGTTGATATAGTATCACTGTATATAAACCCAAAGAAGACCAGAAGGCACATCAGCTGAAACATAGTAAAAATGAAAAGTTGAACGTCATTTTAAAAATTGTTTAGATACCAGTCCCATAAGTTTTGCATTTTATCACTAACACAAACTCAACATCATCTTTACATGTAAAATAAGTAATTGAGAGTAACCCTCTTTTATTTTATGATTATCTCCCTTTTGGAGAAATCTTTAGTAAAATATGAAACTATAAAATCTCACTACTTGTTATTCTAAGTAGAATAAAGCTTTCTCAAATATTCTGTTATTTCTATTTGCCATTGCAACATGATGGTATATCTGCTTAATTTACTTGCTTACAATTAAAATAAGCTTTTACAGTCTAGTTCTAGTTCTAGTTCTAGATTTGAAAATTTTCTCTTTTTATAGTCTAATTTTTCAATTTCAAAAACTTGATTTAATACTGTTTTCCATTCCAACACTTCCAATATAAATATCAACATTGACGAGGACAATAGTTCGAAGATAAACAAAGTAAATGAGGTGATTCCAATCAAGTCAAATAAAGTGGAAAATATCATAAATAAACATTTATAAGCAGTAATAGAAAAAACAGATTGGCATTTCATTTTGACTGACATAACTTTTAGTAGATGGGTGCAATAAGATACCAAAGCTATTTTGTCCAAGGGTTTGGGTAGATTAGGTAATTAGGTTTCGTTTTTTCGCATTTGAGAAGGAAACTTCGAGATGCTTAAAGATTGGTTGTTTTTCTTACTTTCCACTCAGAGCAATCAGAAACTATCAGAGAGAAATTTGCGTGCACTGAGAACGGAAAAAAAGGTGAAAGGGTAATAAGTTTAAAACCAAAAAGAAAGATTTTTTAAAAATGAGGGGGGGGGAGGGGGCAAGAATGAGAAATAGATAAAAAGGTGCAATACACAAACACACACACATATTTAGGGAGGTGCTAGTGATGAAATGAATATAGGCATGAACTGATGACTATCAGATCCATAGGGATACTGGAATCTATAGAATTTGATACTTAGGACTCAACTGTACGATCAGTTGAGCAGCAAGATAAGTAAAAACTCAAGTAACCAAAAAAACAGTTTATATGGAAGCTGGACTGCTCCACTATGCCAAGTTGGGCAAGTCCATTATATGAATTCTGATTGGCTGCGAGTCTGACAGTGAACAATTCTATATATAAATACTGCTCTATTTAAGCAATATTTGCCTATAGGATATAGGACATTGGAGCCGGTAAGTGGTTATTTGATTCTATAGAAACGATCACATAATCCCTTCTGTATCTGATTCTATTTGGGAAATTAATGGCAGCAAATCTAAATGAAGCAAATAAAGAAAATAGTAACTTGCCGATTCATACAAATTGCATTTTGCATTTATATACAGCTAATATATACAATTTTCTAGTCAGGTTTTCAAAGTCAGTCCCAAATACCAATCCATCAAAAATAGCGATACTTGATTCGAACTAGCCTATTTTTTCGTTTTTCCCTTCCACGATGATATTGCCAAGAATATATTTAATTTTGCTTGTGTTTTTTCTAAGAATACTGATTAAAAGGAAGTTGCCGTGTGCAATTACATTGAGTTGTCTCCCTTTAGTTCTTCAAAAATAAATATATATATATTAAATCATACGACTTAGAGCTTGTTTGTGAGTGTGTGTGTATTTATCGCCTCTACATTAATTACATATTATTATTGGTTCTTTAATATTAATCGCTTAGCATCAAGTACTAAAACAAACTTTTAAAAATTCCTATTTTGATTATGAAATAAAAATCATCAAAATCAATTTCCATTTCTTCGTAAACAGTCAGTCACTTTATTATATATATATATATATATATATATATATATATATATATATATACAGGATGAGTCAGAAGTAACTAGACGATCAAAACATTTTATTCAAATAATAAAATGTATTGATATTTAGGTAATACATTGGCTTCATGACTACTTCCCACACAGATGAATTGGGCACTCTGGTCCTATATATTATCCTTCTTGCTCACTTGATCTTACACCTTTTGACTTTTTTCTTTAGGATGCGCTGAAAAGGCGATTAATATTTAATAACTCACTGCAAAGGGTGATAAATCACTCAAAAGAAATCAACACAGTTGTGTGCAACGCTGTTCTTCATAGAACTTCTAAATGCATCGAAGAACGCGGTCAGCATTTCGAGCACTCATTCACTAATTGTGCCCTACAAAGCTTTTGTTTCATGTAAACTTTATGTTTCATCGATTACAGTTAATCTTTTCATGTAAGGTACATGTGCATTTAATAATGTATTACCTAAATATCAATAAGTTTTATTATTTCAATGAGAAATGGTTTTGACAGCCCGGTTACTTCTGGCTCACTCCGTATATGCATGTGCCCATATAACTCAGTGTCTGTTCATATATATCTAGCTTTGTGTATAATATGATAAAAATAATCAAAACTTACTATGGTTCATTTATGAAGTGTAATGTTTTTTCCCCATATATTTAAATATGATGTAGTTTATTAAAACAAAAGAACATCACAATACATAAATAAATCATACATCTGAAGAGGGTTAGAGGGCACATTAGCCGAAACGTAGAATAAATGATGGACTTGAATGCAAAACACGATGCTATTTTCAAAATTGTTACATTGTGAATACCACACAATGAAATTATGCCGTATCTACAGTCAGGTTCTAGATTTGAAATTTTCCTCTTGTTATAGTCTAATCTTGTAATTTCAAGAAATTAGTTTAATCTCGTTTTACTTCAAATATGAATATCAACGTTGATAAGGACAATAGTCCGAAGATAAACAATGTAAATAAGTTGATTTAAAGCAAGTAAAATAAAAAGTAGAAATGCCAAAATGAACATTTACAAGCATAAAAAAGGGGGGATTGTTTTATTTTTTTATTTTAGTTGACTTCACTTTTAGTACATGAGTGCAATAAGATATCGAAGCTATTCTGGCCGGAGGGTTTGGGTAGATTGAGTAATTAGGTTTCTTTTTTCGCATTTGAGAAGGAAATTTTGAGATGCTTAAAGATTGTCTGAATGCTCACACCTGGTTGCTTTTCTTACTTTCCACTCAAAGCAACCAGAAACTTTCTGAGAAATCTGCGTGCACTGAGAACGTAAAAAAGGTTAAAGGTTACTAAGTTTAAAAATGAAAAGGAAGAATATAGATAAAACAAACATGATGGAACAAGATAAAAGGGTATAATATATATATATATATATATATATATATATATATATATATATATATATATATTTTATGTATTCACATAAAATGTTATAAAATATTTTATATATGGATTTTCAGTATTTACTTCAACATGAATAGAGCTAAGTAATAAGTTATGAAAATATATTTATGGCAATTAAGCTACACAGAGGCTTCCGCGTTTCATCACCGTAGGGCATCGTCAGGTTAAGATTTTAGCCTGACGATGCCCTACGGGATGAAACATGGAAACATCTGTGTAGTTTAATTGCCATAAATATATTTTCATAACTTATTATATATATATATATATATATATAAAAAGACTGGGTGTGCCATGTTTATGTCGTATCGGATCCATAGCACTACTTTTACTACGGATATTACCAACCTTCATGTGGCCCCTTCTGTGAGTACCTGATTCTATCAAGAAAGACAATGCCAACAAAACAGAATCATGCAACTAAATAAAATCATAAAAGTCTGATTCATACGAATTTCATTATCTCTCTCTCTTTCTCTGTGTGTGTGCATATATATTATATAATAGAAAACATGAGATCCTTTAGGTTAGCCATTGAACTTGGGTTAGATTGTTTGAATAACGAAATTTGCAAAATAAACTTAGAAAATTAAAAAAATCCCAAATTAGTTTCTTTCTACTCGCTAAGATCAAAGTGTAGTATCTGTTCCGATGCATACTGCACCCCATAGACTGTTATTGTCTTGGCCTTCGGGGTTTGATTTACGCCGGTCTATGGGTCTGTCCTGTGCAGTTCTAGGAGGTCCACCCTCCCAGGCTTCGCCTCCCCTCTTTGGGGAGGAGTAAGTTTATTGCTTACTGTCTGAGGCGCCCCTACCGGGGAATGCCGACGGGGCTGCCCAGGCAATTTTTAAACCCCACTTTCCCGACCCGACCTTGGGTCACATCTTACTTGTGGGAGTACGATAAAAACTGGCCTTGTGCCTAACTCCTGGAGAGGAGTAAATCAATACTCGCTACCCCTCTCTCTCTCTCTCTTTCTCTCTCCAACCACAGTTTAAATAGTATTACTACTCGTGCGGATATATTTTATTTTGTTTATAATAGACTGTTCCAATCTTATAGTTAGTTTTATTACCTTTGATAATTAATAAACAGAAAGGCAGATATGGAAGTGACAGTATATACATTGTATAAAATAAGAATGGAACTTTAAACAACATACAGTGAGAAAGGATGAGTGCGATACACAGAACCTTAGTAAGAGAAGGGTCACTTGGTGAGTTAATTGCAAATTACGGCTAATACGACTAATTAGAACAATTAAAATGGATAAAAAAAAACATAACTCAATCCCCAAACCAAGGAATATTTTAACATGTATTTTGTATGATTAACATATATAGGAAAAAAGCCTTACGGAAACAAACGTTGATGAACTCATCTTTAGTATGATAAAGATAATTCTCTGATTCTTGGTGATTTTTTTTCAATCAGGGGTATCATGATTTGGTTTTAAAAAGACAAAAAACAAATTACTTTCACTTTTATTCCCAATCCCTATATTTAACATATTATCGGATATATTCTTATCGGATGTAGGTCCATGAAAGAAATCTCTCAGAAATTTATAAATATTTTTAAAAATGATGCTGTTTTTTTAATGTCATTTTAAAATTGTGTACCTATAGACATATATCCAAATTTATTAAACCAAAATTGTACATTCCCATGAAGTTATCCTGGTTTATTTGAAGTTAGCCTGGATTAGCGATCCGAGCCAGAAACTAAGTAAACAAATTACACGTTGTGTAGCTAATTGTTTTCCACTTGTTACTTCAGGTTTGGCTTTTGGCACGAAGACTGCCTTTCCAAACCTTTCAAAAGGATGGTTTTCCCCCTACATCAAAAGTAATAATGTAATTTATACATGTCAGTGGTTATGTGGGGTGAACAAACTTATATCTTGGGACACGGATAAATCAACACATCCCATCTTGGGTACAAAAGGGGAAGACGCTTGGCAGACCTTATCGACCCTTTACTGTTGCTTTGGACTCAGTAATTGGTCAGCACCTGGTGGGAAATGCGTTACGTTCTATCTTAGCGGAAGGAAATATAAGAAAGAATATTGCTCATGAAGGAGACCTAAAGTAATCTATTTACCTATCTATATAAACTCTGTGGATCTTGCTTGTTTGCTTGAATGTTCTTATGCACACTTGATTACGTCATTAAAATGATGATATCACTAAACTTGGAAAATAACTGAATATAGTCGATGACGTCACAAATGGATGACGTCATCCATAAAATAAGAGAGAGAGAGAGAGGGGGTGAAAGAGTTCCTTTATCTAAACGACCTGTCACCCAAAGCGTCTACTAGACGAATAGTCTAAGCATCTAGGGGTTTAGTATACGACTAAAACCCTGTGGGGTTTATTCTTGTTTGTTTGTTTGTCCCCATACACACTTGATGACGTCACAAAGAGATGATGCCATCTATTGAAAAGATTGAAAAAACCATACAAAATGATAACGTCATACATCAAATCATATAGTAGATAACGATTCGTCTAGACGATCTGTGACCCGAAGAGTCACGAGTCGTCTACTAGATGAATGCCTAAACCTCTGGAGGTATAGTAGTATGTTACTAAAACTCTGAAGATTTTTTTGTTATCTTTTACTTGCTTGCCACTGTGCACACTCGAACTGTACATGAAATGTTTTAGATCGTGGAAGGAAGAATAAATAACGTAAATAAAGGGCTAATGATAAGATAAGTCGTGAGAGGAATGGTATGATGTAAATAATTATTCACCTCAAACAAGGCATATTATCACTGGGACGTAAGGGGTTATAGGCAGGCTTGTCAACCCCGAAAACGTTTACTTTCGTAGGCTATAAAAGGGCACTCAATTATAAATTCATGGTGATTTAGAGAAAATCACAAAAAGTGTTTAGTCAATTTTCACAGGCGTAGTTCTGTAACATTAATTAATTATTTATATTTTAATTCTCTAATTTACGCAAAAAAAAAGCCTGGCTCCGAAATGAGATTAGCCAATGAAATCATCAGAATCGCGTTTACAAAATAAACAAACAAGATGGCGACCTCCAGCGAAGAAGATACGATGTATGTAAACATTACTGTGATTAGAGGCCAGATTTATAAGGTGCATTCTAAGTGGAAAGTTTTGCAGCAAGATGTTTGTTCACATCACATTTAAATGTTTGCATGTTGGTACAGTCGGGGAAACAGGGAGCAGAGAAGGAATTCCAAAGGCAAACGGTCTGAGGAAAGAAGCTATTAGAGTAGAAGGTTTTCTGGCGTCTGGGGACCTCTACAGTGAAGGGGTGGGATTTTACTGCGAGTTGGGGTTGTTGGAGATATTTACGTGTGGGGGTATAAATGCAGTAAGTTTGTCGGAGCACATCCCATGGAAGTACTTGTAAAACAAGCACAGGGATGAACCATTGCGGCGATGAGACAGGGACTGGAGCTATTGAGTTAGAGACTTTTTTTTGTACTCTGTTCAAGGGGGAGAGACTAGTGGTTGGTGCATCAGCCCATATGTGGCAACAATACTCTATGCATGAGATATAAGATCCTGACAGGGGCGAGACGTTTACTAGTCTGATATAGGGAGCTTACCTCTCTGCAGCAGACTTGGCAGTATCTTCTAAATATTTATTCCAATTCATGTTGCTTGTGAATGTTAGGCTGAACGTTGTACTTTCAGGAAGGGTACTATCAGCCATCGCAATCAGTGATTGGAAAAGTTTTTTATTGATGATGATGATGATGATGATGATGATGATGATGATGATGATGATGATGATGATGATGATGATGATGATCGTGGTGGCGTTAGCTTTGCAACAATTTTACCCGAGTTCAATGGGCGACCCAACAGATTGCATTTTTTTTCTAGTAGGCTTAAAAACGTTTGTAGTTAAAATGGTCAAAATTTGCTCAGATTTTGAGAATCAATCTAATTTTGTGTAATGTAACGATAGTTTAAATTTGATTAAAATCAGATTTAAAAATGTAATTGGGTTCATGTTCTTTAAAATAAAATAAAAGATAAATGTTATCTTCTAAGAAAATCTGCATTGGTAGGTAATTATTCTGTAGTTATGGGTGTAGAAAAGGTTTGATTTTGTGGAGTTAATTAGTCTTACAATTATCTAAATGTGTTACATTCTTTGAGAAACTGTATACTTTTATGATATTAGACTGAACAGATTTGCATATTTTTAAAGTACATCAAATATGCAACAATATCCATATGCATCAAAAGTACCCATTATCGATATTTACTGACAAGACACAAATACACAGTGAAAATTTGCCTGCCAACATAAAAATGTAAGTGCATATTTTTTTTTAAAAGCTATTTGAAAGAAATTTAAAATGTGTTTTATGAATTAAAAATTAATTACTAACACGTTTTTATTAATTTTGGTTTCATATTTAAACTTATATTTTTGTGAAACTGTTGTAGACATGTTTCTACCAACTTTCTGACTTCTGGGAAAGGAATGTTCTCTTTCAGTTCAAATTTTGCTGACATCTTTTTACATCGACCGAGGCCGCCATGAAAAAAAACTTTGGGAAAGTTTTGTTCCAATTCCTTCTTTAGTTTTTTTGACTTGCAAAAAGTGATGCTCGATAAATCCCATAGACTGAACTGCTGCATCTAGTCTTTCCAGATAGATTGTTGGTGTTTTTTAATACGAACATTCTCAATTTTTTGGTAGTTCTGTTTAAAGTAACGTTGATAATAAGTTAACCCTCGAATTTAATTTTTTCACCAGTCACCATTCTGGCTATTTTATTGGTTTTTAGCATGGTTGGTTTATCTAAACTTTTCCATGTATGCAGGTTGATTATCGACACATCTAAACCAGAGTCTAGTTGTGACTTGACACTTGTATTCAGGATTTTTACCTGTACGTACTTTTATATATTTATACCGCCCTGTTCGTTTGTTTTTGTGGATTTAATCCGACTTTTATTTCCTTCATTCCTTTTGCAATGTGAACTTTTGTGTCCTACTTTATTACAAGTAAAACAGGTTTTAAAACGGTATGGGCAATCCATAACCCAATGAAGATCCACAACAAAAACGGGGGTAAGGCAGTAATTTTTCATGTTTTTTTTTTATTGGGGTGGCTTGTTTTTGTAGTAGCATGAAAATAATCTCTCTTTTTGGTTTGCCTTGTTTTTGATAGAGAGTTGAAATGTGATTTCTGACGTATCTTTCTTATGTGAGCAATGTCCGACTCTTCAATAACTTTAGAATCTTGTTTAACACTAACATTCTGGCAGTCTTTGGTAAATGTATGTACTGTTAAATTTGGCTCACTTTCTAACTTGTTTAGGACTCTACGTCTGATTTCTGAATCTTTGGCTCATACAAGTCCTTGCACGAATATTAGGCATTTAAAGTTATCCATGCTAAGTTCAGCTAGTTTTAAATCGTCACAGTGTTTACTTATGACTGACGTGAAAGTTGAGTAACCTTCACTATCTTTTTTTATTAAGTTCATTAACTTCCACCTTTCGTGGAACAGGGAAGTTTTAGGGCTAAATAATTCTGTTAAAAGTTTTACAGCTTCAGAAAAGGTCAAGTCGATAGTTTTTCGGGGTAAAATATAGTCCATGAATTTGATATGTTTGGTGTTCCTCAATTTTCAGAGCAGTGGGCAAACTTTTTAAAAGTTTGCCCAATTTTCACAATCTATTTTGTATAGATCCTCATAACTTCTGAAATATGAAGCAGAGGTTTTATCTTCGTCTGAGGAATAAGTGAAATTGTTAATGGCACTCCAAACGGCATTTTGAGAAAAAGCATTTTCGGTATTTTGACCCCTATTCAAGACTGTTTCTTTAAACTTTTGCTGTCTTTCTTCGATTTTTTGTTGGCTTTCTTCGTTTTTGTGTTATTCCAGTAGACGTTTTTAAAATCTTTCTTCGTTTTTTACTTGTTGTTGTTAGTTGTTTGTTGTTGTTGACCTGTAAGGGGCCCGGAAGAAAGACTCAAACTCAGGATTTAGTGAAACAAAGTATATTGAAGAAAGTATAAATACAGCATATAAAGAGAGTGGTTGAACGTATTAGACTAGTGTAGTTCCAACACCGTTAGGCATGTGCTTCCGGTATTTATAGTGATGTGGAAGAGTTCATGTAGTCCGTAAAGGTAAGTACCATAACAGTAACATAGAAGTTAAGCAGATTCTTTTAGTATATAAAAACTTATAAGTATTATTATTATTATGATTATTGTTATTATTATTAATATTGTAGATGAAAATCCTCAGCTAAATCCCCCTCTCCAAACAAAAATGAGATTCTATTTTTTTAGGCGATTACGTGTGAACACCCTGAATGTAAAATGAGTCCTCATTTTGGGTCATTCTAGCGTTTTAGGGCAATTAATAAAATAAATTTGCTATGGGAGATAAATTCTTTGCGTTTTGTTTTTGCGGGTGTATCAACCTTTTTAAGCGATTATGTGTGGTTTTATGACCTTTGCAGTCGAACTTAGGGTTAGTAGTACAAAAGAAATTTATGAACAGCCCTAAAAATGTAGAATGGCCCGGAAATGAGGATCGTTTTATGTTAAATTTATATACGCAACTAACCTCCCACTCTAAATTCTAAAATAATTGTTTTTGTTTTTTATTCTTCTTTCTGGCAAGTTTTTCGAGGTATTCACAGGTAATCGCCTAAAAAGTAGAATCTCATTTTGGAGAGGAGTGATTTAGCTAATGGTGTTATTAATTACGTGTCATCCTATTTACTTGTTTCCCCATGGAGGCAAAGTTAGACACAAGGTCGGTTTTTAATGTAGGAAATCCAGCTTTCCAAAAAGGGGCAATCTAGATTGAGAGAAAAATAAAAAATTGCTTCAGTCGAGAAGGATTTCTATTTTACTGACTGAGGACAGAAAAGATAAAGTGTAGTATCAGAACAGTTACTACATTTTGAATTATTTATTTGCTAAAAAATGTAACATATAACATGGCACAAGGCCATCAAAAGTGTGGAAAAGTTGGAGTCGTTAGTCATCATCTATCTTACTCTTAGCTCAAATCGTTTCAGTCACCACAATATCACATTTACTGTAGAAAGCATTCTATTTAAAATATCGCCAACGTGTTGAAAATTTAATTAATATATATATATATATATATATATATATATATTATTATTATTAATTAATTAAGTCTTTTTTTATCTCCCCCCCCCAAAAAAAAATAGATGGCTGAAAAAATATCAATAAAAGTTAATACAAAAATATCTGCCCCCTCCCTCTTAAAAAACCCTCAGTGTTCAGAAAAAAAAATATCGAGTGGGTAAAATTTTTGGAGTAGAATTATTTTGGGTCAAATTCTACGGTGTCAGATTAGTCGGAAAGACCCTTATAACATCGTTATAAATGCCTAAAATCCTATCACACGAAAGGAAATTGATTTATCTACAAGTTTCCCAATGTGTATTATTTTTTTATAACTTATCGGTGAGATACAAAAATATGAACATATGAACATTTATTATATATTTTGTTCCTGTGTAAAAATATATTAAAAAAACTGATGTAAACAAATTGTTAGTTGTTACAGTTTGCATACTAGACAAGAAAATCGTTTTCCGGGAGACAGTATTACATTTGGTAAGTAGAATACGTTAATCCAAAAGTACTCAATATCCTACATAGAGCAAGTGTGTTTAAACGCTGTGTTGTCCGGGAGAAAGAATTTCAGTCTTTTGTTATATAGTTGTATACAAGAAAAAGTACTTGGTGTTGCCTGGGAGCCATAATAGTTATAATACAGTATTACATTTGGTAAGGAGTATATGTGTTGCGGGACCGACCAGAGGGTGTCGATCGGCCACACAACTAAGAAAAGGTGGACACAGGCAAGTAACGGCAACGGCAAAGAAGAGAGGACAAAGACTGGTGATCAGTTTAAAGAAGGATGTTTATTTACCATATAGTAATAACAAGTGAAGTGAATTGAGATGGCGTCGCTGGATCAGGAGAGCCTGGAAAGGCTGGAGTAGCGTCTCTGTTGACGGGCAAAACTGGAACGGCAGGAGTGGTGTCATTGCAGAGGAAGGCTGGGTAGCTGTCCATGGATGCTGGCAAGGTACCCGTGCTGTCGCTGGCTGGCAAAAGAGGGCTGTTGTTGGAAGAAAGGAGTTGGAGCCACTGGAGCAGTTGGTGCAGGAGAGTGCTGGTGCAGGAGCTCAGAACTGCAGGATGCTGGTGCAGGAGTTCGGACTGCGAGTGCTGGAGCATGAGAGTGCTGGTGCAGGAACTCGGGACTGCAGGGTGCTGGAGCAGTTGGAGTAGGAGAGTGCTGGTGCAGGAAGCTCGGGACTGCAGGTTGCTGGAGCAGGAGAGTGCTGGAGCAGGAAGAGTGCTGGTGCGGGAGTCGGAGCTGCAGGGTGCTGGGGCACGAGTTCGGATTGCGAGTGCAGGAACTCAGGACTGCGGGTGCAGGAGTTGCCACTGCTGTCTGCAGGAACTCAGGACTGCTGGGCGTTCGGACTGCTGGGAGCAGGAACTCAGAACTGCAGATGCAGGAGTTCGGAACTTCCGATGTGGGGTGCAGGAGTTGCGACTGCTGTGTGCAGGAACTGGACCAAGTCGGACGTGGGGGCCTCCTGACCCCCTGGCTGAATTAGGTTATTTATCTACCTCCCACAAGGTAAGATGTGACACAAGGTCGGGAAAGTGAGGGTTGAAAAGCCAGCGCCCGAGAGGTGAGCACTCTGACCATTAAAAATTGCCTGGGCAGCCCCGTCGGCATTCCCCGGTAGGGGCGCCTCAAGCAGTAAGCAATTAACTTACTCCTGCCCAAAGAGGGGAGGCAAAGCCTGGGAGGGTGGACCTCCTAGAACTGCACAGGACAATCCCATAGACCGGCGTAAATCAAGCCCCGAAGGACAAGACAATACAGGTCCGAATTGTTATTTATCTACCTCCCACAAGGTAAAATGTGACACAAGGTCGGGAAAGTGGGATTAGGTAAGCCAGCGCTTGAGAGGTGAGCCAGCTGACCATTTAAAAATTGCCTGGGCAGCATCGTCGGCATTCCCCGGTAGGGGCGCCTCAGACAGTAAGCAATAAACTTACTCCTCCCCAAAGAGGGGAGGCAAAGCCTGGGAGGGTGCACCTCCTAGAACTGCACAGGACCAGACAACCCCCAATAGACCGGCGTAAATCCAGACCCAAAGGCCAGGACAATACCAGTTTATTAGGTGGGGTAAAAATACCCCTGGTGAGTTTTATTTACTCCTCCCCAGGAGTTAGGCAAAAGGCCAGTTTTATCTTACTCCCACAAGTAAGATGTGACCCAAGATCGGGTCGAGAAAGTGGGGTTTGAAAAGCCAGCGCTCGAGAGGTGAGCACTCTGGCCATTTAAAAATTGCCTGGGCAGCCCCGTCGGCATTCCCCGGTAGGGGCGCCTCAGACAGTAAGCAATAAACTTACTCCTCCCCAAAGAGGGGAGGCAAAGCCTGGGAGGGTGGACCTCCTAGAATTGCACAGGACAGGCGTGCAGTATCCATCGGAACAGATACTACACTTTGATCTTAGCCAAAAGGCCAAGATGGGTTTGTCGAAAACGGGAGATCTCATGTAACATGTGTCAAGTTACTTTCGTCGGTCCTGTGAAAGGGATTAATTTCGATAAATAAATACCGAAAAGATCTTTCGTTTTACTATATTGCCGACAGGTGTCTTGGATGTATTAGTGGGGTTATCGGCACAGTCGGCAAAATACATTTATATTCCTTAAAGGAGAAATAAGGAATATATTCGCTGGCCGTGTTTTTGCTGAGTCATAGTGAACAAAATGGCGATTTGAAGCTGCTGCTGTTTTTATCAGAAGGAGTGACAAACAAAGGAAACGCGACTGCTGCTGCTGTTTACGGTTTTTTAAGATGGCGTCTTTTTCAAACGTAAATCGGTGTGTCAGGCCTCGACATATGTTATAGCAAAGTGCTTAATACCCTAAATAGAGCAGGTGTGTTTACATGCCATGTAACTCGGGAGAAAGAACGCCCCTGTGTTTTACTAGACTGTTGTATACAAAAAAGGTACTTGGCATTACCCGGGAGCCATAATAGTAATAATACAATATTACAACTTAATCCAAAATGCTCGATATTCTAGATAGAGCAGGTGTGTTTAAACACTGCGTTGCCTGAGAGAAAGAAATTCACTGTGTTTACTTATAGTGTTGTATACTAGAGGATGAACTCGTTGTTTACGAAAAATAAAATAAAGTTTACAGTAATACATTTGGTAAGTGGTATACATTAATCCAAAAGTGCTCAATATCCTAGATAGAGCAAGTGTGTTTAAACGTCGCTTTTCCCAGGAGCAATAACTCCACTGTGTTTAAAGTTTTGTGTTACAGTGTTGCATACTACACAAGAAACTCGAGGTTGTCTTGGAGCAATGAAATAATAATACAGTATTACATTTACTAAGTGATATATTTTAATCCAAATCCTACATGAATAGTTATGTTTAAAAAAACTTGACTGTCTTTTGTTATAATGTTGTATACAAAAAAAGGCACTCGGTGTTGCCTAATACAGTATTACATTTGGCCAGTGGTGTATATTATGGAAAAGTGCTCAATACCCTAGATAGAGTAGGTGTGTTTACATGCCGCGTTGCCTGAGAGAAAGAACATCACTGTGTTTTTTGTACTGTTGTATACAAGAAAAGGTACTCGGAATTGCCCGGGAGCCATACTAGTATTATTACAATATTATATTTGGTAAGTGGTATAAGTTCATCCAAAGTGCTCAATATCTTCGATAGAACAGATATGTTTAAACCCCACGTTGCCCGGGAACACTAACTCCACTGTGTTTATAGTGTTTTGTTAAACTCGATGTTGCCCGGGAGCCATGAAATAATAATACAGTATTACATTTGGTAAATGGTATATGTTAATCTAAAGTACTCAATATCAAAGATAAAGTAAGTGTATTTCACACTGTGTAACCCGGAAACAGTAACTCCATTGTGTATTGTTATAGTGTTCTGTACTAGACAAGAAACCCGATGTTGCCCTGTAAAAATACAAGTTTGCAGTATTACATTTGGTATGTGTTGTAAATGATTTTATGATTATTAAACGTTATTTCATGATAGGAGTTGTTACTTATTCTACTTTCTATGAACTTAGGTATGTGTTTAATTATGGAGGGTGGGTAGTTTGATTGTGGATGTATATAAATAAGATTTGAATTTTCTTTCATTAATGGTTTATATTTATTTCTTACTAGGTCAAATATGATATCTAGGAAATCTACTTGTTTAATGTTGCTAGTAATTTCCACTTTAAGCCCTACTTTCTTCATTTTCTTATGTATTATCTTTCTAATTCGGTCAATTTAGCATTAGTGGAGTATTAAAATATCAGTAAACTATCGTCTCTATATAATCCTATATCCCTTACATCTATATCATTATTCTCAGTGATATTGCGCAATATATATAGTTCCACTAAGACTGATGCTCTGCGGAGTCCAGTGATCCCATAGAAACATCAAAAGATCCATTTTGTTTATATATATATATATATATATATATATATATATATATATATATATATATATATAGTCATCTGCAGACATTTGTTTCACCATATCTCGGCTCTTAAGTATTAATAGGTATGGCTAAGTTTTCAAGCAGATTTGAAACTCGACAGCTTGGTGAGCAGTCTGGCCTCTTACCCTATTACCTTAACTATGAAGTAAGGGAAATTATAATGCTTATATATGTTTACATTATCATCGAATTATCAACTGCCTAGAGTGCTCAATTCTTTTATAAAGAGCTATGCCTTACGCTTAGTGGCAAACGTTTATTCCATTACTAGAGAGCTCAACCAACGAGTGAGGAGCAAAGGCATTTATTATTTAGATTATCAATACATGACCAAGCCTACATGTGCTTTATATTGACCTTATATCACAGCGTTAGTTAGTTATATTTCTTATACCGTTCTCCTTCAACCCAGGACTGTACCCTCCTTAATTCTGTCTCTGAAAGTATAGATAGAGCACTCTCACTCGACTCGAATGCCCAAATTCATGTATTTGGGGATTTTAATGTGCACCACCGTGTCTGTCTGGGATTCTCCAGCTTTACTGACACAGCTGGTAACTCTATGCATAATTTCTCCTTAGCTCACTCCCTCTCACAAACTGTCACTTTCTCGACCTGCCTCCCTGATCATGTTGACCAGCAAGCCTCACTTCTCGACTTGTTTTTGACTTCTCTGCCTGAGGCTTGTGTGACGAGTGCCCATAGACCACTCGGGAACGCTGATCACATTGTGGTAATGATTGATATCACCCTAAGAACTCGTCCGAAAACTGATGAGCCGTTGCTCTAAACAACAAGATACTACGAGCAGGCTGATCTTTAATCCATCAGATATCACATCCACAACTAAAAACCTTCTCACTCCTTGCTGATCAGTGTGCAAATGAATTAACCGAATGGATCAAAGCAGGTATAGAAGCATATGTCCCCATACAATAATTCTTCAGCAAACCCAACTCTCCTCAATGGTTCACCTCGGAATGTGCAGCTGCTATTACTAAAAGGCAGCAAGCATTCCGACAATTTGGCCGCCATAAGTCAACTGCGAATAGACAGAAATTCATAGAGTCAAGAAATAATTGTAAAGTTGTGAAAGGTGAAACAAAGAGAAGGTATAAAGAGATAACCAAAAAACGCATTCAGTCTCAGAAACTAGGTACTCTTGATTTCTGGAAAATCTACAATAGTGTGGTGAACAATAGACAATCAATAATTCCCCCGCTATCCAACCACAATGATGTAGTTTGCATGGCAACTGACAAAGCTGAACTATTTACCAAGCATTTCGCCTCAAACTCCACTTTGCACTCAGCAAACTACCACCTCATTAAATTCCCATTGCGGACTGAAGCCACACTTGAAAACCTGGTCATCACCACATCTCAGGTCAGAGACATCATAAAAACCATGACACCTCCAAATCCTGTGGGCCTGATTTTATACTAGTAATATTAATAAAGAAATGATCTGCTGAACTGGACCCTGTCCTCTCCAAACTCTACAACAAATGCCTTTCTGAATCTTGCTTCCCTGATAGCTGGAAAATTGCCTCTGTGGTACCAGTCTTCAAGAATTCTGGAGATAGATCTGATCCCCAGAACTACAGCCCCATTAGTCTACTCCCGATCTTTGCTAAAATCTTTGAATCCTTAATCAATCTAGCGATAGTCCGGCACCTAGTTAATGCTAAACTTCTTTTTAACCATCAGTATGGATTTAGACAAGCACGATCTACTGTGAATATCCTAACGGTCATTTCTGAACGCATATATCATACACTGGACAAGGCAGATGAAGCTTGATATATCTGAAAATACGCTCATACAGTATTACTGAACGAATATTTAATATAATTAGATCCTTCCTAACCAAAAGAAATATCCAGGTTGTCCTCAATGGCCGTTCATACAAGCAACATGCCATAAATGCTGGTGTGCCTCAGAGATCCATCCTTAACCCTCTATTATTCCTGATTTTCATAAATGACCTCCCTGATGACATAGAGTCTGAGATGGGTATATATCCAGGGCAATGGCTGAATCCTTAGAAAATTACCTCCAGATTGTAGTGGAATAGGGTCATAAATGGATGGTAACTTTTAATGATGCAAAGACAAAGCTCCTTTCCATGAATAACTACAAGAAACCTCTTCAACCACCTATTGTCATGGCAAATAACACCCTACCTGAGAGTTCAATGTTTAAACTCTTCGGCCTAACATTCACAGGTAACATGAATTGGAACAAATACATTGAAGACATTGCTAAGGCTGCTGCAAAATAGGTGAGCTTCCTATACCGTGCTAGTAAACTTCTCACACCTGACATTATCCTATATCTCTACAAAGCCACTATCCACCCATGCATGGAGTATTGTTGCCATATCTGGGCTGGTGCATCATCCACTAGTCTATCCCTCTTAGACAAAGTCTAAAAAAGAGTCACCAACTTAATAAGTTCTTCTCTATCCAGCAAGCTCCAGCCCCTGTCCCATCGCCACAATGTTGCTTCCTTGTGCCAATTTTACAAGTACTTCAATGGATTGTGCTCTGATGAACTTGCTGCCATGGTGCCCCCTCGACGTAAATACGCTAGACCAACCCGACAATCAGCTGTATCCCATCCATTTACTGTGGAGGTCTTCAGATGTTGAAGAGCATTCTACTCCAATAACTTCTTTTCTCATACTGACAGACTATGGAACTTCTTCCCTGCTCCTTCTTTCCCCGACTGTACCGACATGCAGAAATTTAAAACCAATGTGAACAGGCTTCTCGCTGCATAGCTCAAAACCTAGGATAATCCCCTAAACTTACACCATAATCCTCGGTAGCCCCTTACGTATACAGTGGCGGCCTGCCTTGTTTGGGGTGAACTATGATAAAAAAAATTTTTTTTTTAATTTGCTGAGAATAATAATAGTGCACAGTTTATAAATTAAAACGTATCTCTATCTTTATAAAGTTAAGTATGTTCAGGATTACTCCTAAACTAATTAACTGATCATTATGAATTTTGGAACACAACTGTTAGGCGTAAAGAGTTCAAATGTGGGCTATATTTAGTTTAAATGCAAAGAGGGTGGAAGCCCTTCATAAAAATTCAGATAACTCCGATTTTTGTGAAATTTTAACAATAGGTATTAAGCATCAATTAATAAATATTTCCCAAATTTCAGTTTCTTTGGAATATTATAAAGAGTTTTTTAGGGGACATAATATAAGCACCCCCTCCCATTTGAAAATTTAAGTGCATCAGATCTGCATTTAATTTGATCCATAGTCAATTTCTTCTTAAAACCTCCTAAATTTGAGACATTTTCTAGAATCACACATCCATCATATATCATTCTTATATCATTTCTCTCCATGCAACACATATCCTCACTAGCCAGGTTTATTTCCATTCATCATCACACTGCGTACACGTGTTTAATAAACTCTTTCCTTGGTTGACAGTGGTAACGCTCTGCTGTTTAGAAATGGCAGAAGTTCGCTGAACTTACTCCATCAAGTCCTAACTTTTGCAATAATCACAGCAGCACCAGCTTCTACCTGTGCTCTCAGGTAAGAAAACAAAAAAAGTAATTAAAATTAAATTCACCAAAGCAACAATAGAAAAAGCTGAATTAGGTGTTTCGAATTCAAACATATTTTCCCAGATTTCAATATACTTTTTTCCGATGGGTCATATTTTAAAATAAGGTGGAACTGAATTGCTAAAAGAAAATATACTTATCTCGGTTGGTTTAAGATAAATAGTAATGAGTCACTACATACCAAGGCCAAAAGCAATGCGAGGATAAGAGTCAATACAATTACCAGTTCGATGATGATATGATAACATGAGAGGCTTGTAATCGATGAATAGAATGGACTAAATTTGATTACTTAAGAGGACGTCTCGACAAGTATTTGTCGAAAATGGACTTGAAAACATAGGGCAGCAGTCCCATAGCAATATGTTCAAAGATGAGATGTTCTTGTAAAGATGTTTATAGAAATTCCGTTTGGTTTTAGGTACACAGAGGAAGAAAGGAAAATTCTTTGCAGTGGTGGCAAGAAGACAAGATCTTGCTGTGAATGTTTTGCAAGAAGGAGCCAGAGATTGGAGCTCAGGCAAGTACCTTTGATGGAAATAATTTACTTTTTTTACAACTGTCCAACATTCTGGCCATTGCTTTTTTTGGCTTGCAAAGAAGCATAGGGTACCTAATATTTATGAATTCCCACATTCCAGGCAGATTATTGAATCTCAATTTATTCATAACACGATTATTTGTCTGTCTTCTGTTTGACATAATCTGAATAAATAAATGCAACAAATAAACATACATAATAAATGATGCATATAACCGAGTTAGATTATTACTATTATTTTTTATTGCTATTATTATTGTTATGCTAAATGTATATTATCTGAGTTGTCTCCTGTGAAGTTGTTATTTTGTTTATATACAAGATCCTTCTGTTTGTTTTCTTGAATGTTGAATGCAGAAGTATGAACTCGTCCAGAGACAGACATTATTCAAATCTATAAACCGGAAACTATGAATTATAAAGAACAACCTCTTCCTACACATCTGCCCACATCATCATCCAACTGGAATTCAATAATCATTACTGAACAGTGTGTATATATACATTTACTATACGCATCCATGACCCGTTGGGTCACTACCACTAGCACTATTTATTCTGCTTTCATTTCATTCTAAATTCATAAAGTGTGAAATAACTTTTAAGACATTCTTCTTGCATAACTAAAAATAATAAGTGTCTTTACTTCTATATCATTATTATTATGTATTCACTAGGATTGTTCACTGATAATAACCGTTACTGTTCCCTGGAGTCTGAGTGACAACAAGTCTCCCCAGATTTCCAGTACTTTCCATCTCTTTTGATAACTATTGCATATGACTTTGCGTTATCACAACAGCTGTTTACCATTGGTTTTCTTTGGCAATAAGCCTTCCCAAAGTCCCAGTACTCTCTATGGAATCGATGCTTAGGGCTCAACTGTACGACCAGTTGAGCAGCAAGATAAGCCAATCAGAACACAGAGAATGGACTTGCCCATCTGAGCATAATGGAACATTCTAGCCTTATTATAAACCGGCATTTTGATGTGCTTGGCACTTTGGCCAAGCACATCAAAATGCCGGTTTATAATAAGGCTAGAATGTTCCATTATGCTCAGATGGGCAAGTCCATTCTCTGTGTTCTGATTGGCTGATATTCATAAGTGGCCATTCTAGTGTATAAATGTTCATTCATTGAATAAGTATTCTTCTATGAGATGGATACCAGTTGAGGCCTTTTATGCCAGTAAGTGTTAGTTTGATTCTATACTCTCGACACCATTCCAGTGGAGATCTGGTTAGTGACCTCCCTCCTCAGTCTTTCCATCATCGTTGATCCTTCACAATTATTTTGTGTGGTATCATGTGCCATAACACTATTAATTATTATTATTATTGTTATAAAAGTATTATTATTATTATTATTATTATTATAAAAGTATTATTATTATTATTATTATACGTCTTTGTGGTGTGTACAGTTGAAAAAGTGACAAATAACGATAAGATCTAGTCTTTTGCCACTTTTTCAATTTCATTTTTTGATAAAGCCCTCGTAACAGTTGCCCGAAACGTTGAGATCGAGTCTTCAGTTTAAGGTCTTCCCTTTTCCATTTTATCTCATACCGTCGGATTTATTTTATCCTTTATTTGTCAGACACATGTATGTAAATTAGATGACCACACTGAGAAAACAGAGTCACTCTTTTAGCTAAGAGAAAAATGCTTGACTTGTTAAGTGAATTATAAATTAGGCCTAATTAGAGCAATAAAAGCAGAATTTTCTTTTTTCAAACATAACTCAATCTCAGAACTAAGTTATATTTCAGCATGTATTTTGTGTTATTAAAGTAGATAGAAAAAAAGCCTTAGGGAAAGAAATGTTGATTAACACACATTTAGTATCATAATAGATTCAAATGATCTTTTCTGAGTAGTTTTTAAAAACATATGGGTTGATAGAATATTTGCTAAATTATACAGGGTGGGGAATAAATATCTACATTTGGAGTGGGCACTGTGCATGCTGTAGCGTCAGTAGATTAATTGATTTGCGGGTTTTACGGCATGTCAACCATTGTTGGATCATTTTATTCCAAAACAATACATGTTTTGTGTACGATTAATTAGTGGATTAATTTGTTTTGTATGTGTCAAGGGAAGAATATATCAGGCATGTGATGATGTATGGAAGTGAAACCGGGCCAGTGAGGGTTGAGGACATGCGTCGCATGGAGAGAAATATTATATGAAAATGATACGATGGATGTGTAATGTGAGTCTTAAAGACAGGCTTAATTCTGATGACCTCAGATGAAGATTAAACAGGAGACTTCGACGGTATGGCCATGTTGGATGAATTTATGAGAGTTCTTGAGTCGGTAGATGCAGAACAGTTGAGGTAGCATGTCCAGTTCACAGGGGAAAACTACAGAAAACATGGGAGGAAGTGATAAGGATGAACTTGAGAGAAATAATGATATAAAAAGACCTGGCCAGAGATAGGTGAATTTGGAAGGCAATTGCTAAAAGCCATCCAACACATACCATTGATAATTATTTGTTTTCCATTTTTCTTTATCGTACCTTAAACAATCAAAACGAATTGTTTTGAAAATAGTTTACTACATTATTGTACTATCATTTGTAGACGTAATGAATATCTGCATGTTGTAGATTAAACATCCCAATACAAACTAGTAAACCATGTGTGCCTCTTCCTTTATAGCTACTATTGATTCAATCATGTAAACAACCATTAATCTCAACTTGTGAGTGTACATTTAGATATCTGAGAAAAAGTATCATTTTTGCTAATTTTTTCTTGGGAGGGGGCACTTCTCAGTCTTCTTAGGAGTCAAACAAAAATTTTCCTGGATTATCAGTACTTGTTTCATGTAAATAACCATTAATCTTAATTTTCTGAAGTAATAAAAAAGAGTGAAAAAAGTGGTTATTCGTTCCCAAACTTTAGGTCTAAATTATCAATAAATGCAACATGCTGAAGGAACAACAATGACACAAGAGATTATATAAAAATATATGGTTTATTGAATGGGGATATGAATAAAATAGGTGCAATAAAACAAGAGAGAACAAACAAAATAATGTCAGTGAAAAGGAATGATGTTGGTTTGAGGTAAATATGGCTTTTTGAAACAACGAAAATGCTAAATATAAAAAATATTGGCATGTTTATATATTTCTATGTAGAGGATTCAATCATAAACTGATTAACCGATCACTATGAATTTTGGAACACAGTTGATAGGCGTAAGGGTGGGTAATGTGGACTATATTTAGTTTAATTTAGTTTTTTGAAAAGGGGAAAAATTTGGGATGGAAGCCCTTCGTGAAAATTCAGATACCTCCGATTTTTGTGAAATTTTAACAATAGGTATGAGACATTAATCAATAAATATTCTCCAAATTTTAGTTTCTTTAGAGTATTTTAAAGAGTTTTTAGTGGGCATATTATGGGGGGCCATCCCATTAGAAAAGTGAAATATATCAGATTTGCATTAAATTTGATTCATAGTCATTAGACACCAATTAAGCAAGAGTCCCTGAATCTCATTTTCTTTTAAAAATCTTTTAAGCTTAAGCCTTAAATTTTAGGCATTTTCTAGAGTCAAAATGAGTTAGTTTATTATGATTTTATTCTTTGTAACTCAGTTTTCTGCATTTACAATCTTATAACTTCATGTAAAATTTTGTGAACACCAAATGAACCAATTTTGAGAAAATTACTAGACTATCAGACTGAAAGACATTGCCAAAAACACAAGTCCTTTCCAATTAACATAGTAGACCAAAATATATTGTAGATAGAAATTCTAGTCATTTATATCAAATCAAATCTATTGACAAAAAATAGCAAAGTGCAACAAGCCATGTAAATGGACAGTTAGAAGATATATACATTTAAACAGTGTCTGAATGTTTTGTCCAAGACGACCTCAATCCTGGATACAATAGATATCATTACCACCTTTGCTAGGCTGCCCAACGAAGCATGAACATAGACAAAGAATGCTGCCCCTCCCCAAGGAGACAAAAACGACCATGGTACATCCTCTCCTGGGTTCCATAGAGACTACAACCTGGCTCCAGGGTGAAAACCCCTTGAAAGGCATATCCAAATCTGGTTGATGTTTTACACCAGAAACACTACCGCATGTATCCTCTGCCACTCAAGTGAGTGGCAATCACCTTTGGGTGATCAGAAGTCACGATGCATCCAGTGCTGCCTTAAACTGTTTTGTCGTCTGTAGGCTGACCACAGATTCTAGCAGCCTGTTCCACGATGCAGCAGCCTGAACTGAAAAAGGACCCCTTTGAACGATTTAGTTGAAATCGTTTTAGGTACAGCTTCTCTAAGTTTCCACAAAGCCCTCTCTGCAGAGTTGGTGTGAAGAAGAGTGCACGAGGCACATTTTAGTTGCCGTGCATGGTGTTATATGCAGCCGTCTACACTCCAGCAAATACAGGTTTAGGGCCTCCAATTGTTGTTCATCGGATTTTATGTGGAGTCCACGGACCATCCGCATCACAAATCTATGAACCTGTTCCAGGTGCTGGATATCCCGAACAAAATAGGGGGCTGAAGCTTGGATGCTATATTCCAGAATGGGTCGCACCAGAGATATGTATAGTAGTAGGAAGATGTCAGCTATCACAGTTGCAAAGGAATGGTAGATAAGAAAGAGCACATTGCGGGCCTTATTTGCCGCCAGAATGCATTGGGCAGTGGGAGTAAACAATGAATCAGCTACAACACCCAAGTCCTGGGATTGCGTCGTCTTATTCAGCATCAGTCAGCCAGGTTCAACGCTGCCTGGTCTTTTTGGTAGGATCAGAGTGTAGTATCTGTTCCGATAGATGCTGCACTCTCTAGACTAGTACCGTCTTGACCTTTGAGCCTTGATTCCGCAGGGCTGAGGTATTGTCCTGTGCAGTTCTAGAAGGTGCACCCTCCCAGGCTTTACTTTCTTACCTTTTGAGAAGGGGTTAGTTTATTGTTAAACGCCGGAGGCATTTTTTGTAGGCCAGAGTGCTCTTCCTCTATGGTGTTGGCTAAGGTGGTTTAATCTGTTGACATTGAGAGATAAATCCCATAGGTTTGACTATTTCCAGACTTGATGGAGGCATCTACGGTGATCTTCAAAGTCACTATATAATCTAAATGAATAAATGCGAAATATTTTTCCATTTATCCTAACTATGTTTATATCAAAACACGTTACGCTTATTTAATTCAATTAGACAATTTAGTATTTTCCAATACATTATATATAGCCAACAGAACACTGCATAAACACATACATCCCGATGCTTCACTAGCATAATAATTTTTTAAACACCCTTCTAATAAATTAATATTCTGAACAATTCATTTCTATTTTCGTGTTACAGTTTTCTTATATATATTCAAAAGTTTTGTTAATATTAATGTTATTATTAGTAGTAGTAATATTAATTCCAACGATTTTATGAAAAACGTTTTACGTTCAAAATGATTATTTTGAAATTCGAATGACTTCTGGTAATTCTTAAACGCATGTGTATGTTTACACGAACCAACAACTTAAATTACCTGGAATAATTTGTTTTTAAAAAAAATACACTCCGCATTGAACACAATAACTAACAAAGTTTTTCTTTAGATATATACTTTATCTTTAAAACTAAATTTGTTGGTGTTTTCGACGACGACAACGATTGAATATGATTATATTTGCTATAATAAAGAAAAAAAAAGTTCCCCCCTCTCTCAGCTTTTTAAATAATAAAAAAATAGATTCATATTTTTTTTAAACTAAATTTTTTTCTGCCTTCTAAATGAATAAATGCAAAAGTTTGTTTTTTTCATTTATCCTATAACTATAACTATATTTATTTCAAAATACCAATTAATTGGGGATGGGAATAATTAAAACAATGTTTTTACTCAGAGACTTCCATAATTTTAACAACAAACTTTGATAAATTTGTAGATTAACACCCTCAGCTAAGTTTAAACAATGTGAATCTACTTTTTAACGTCATTCTAAATTTGACGTGACTGATTACATCCCACTCTACAGTAAAGACTCTGACAAACATATGCACGGGCTAGGAGTTTATGTTAGGAACACCCTCCCATTGACTAGAGAACATAGGTTAGAATCAGATGACCAAGCCTACATGTGCTTTAGCTTGATCCTGCAGTACAATGTTAGTTACAGATTTGAAACTCGACAGCTTGGTGAGCAGTCTGGCCTCTTACCCTATTACCTTAACTATGAAGTAAGGGAAATTATAATGCTTATATATGTTTACATTATCATCGAATTATACACTGCCTAGAGTGCTCAATTCTTTTATAGAGAGCTATGCCTTACGCTTAGTGGCAAACGTTTATTCAATTACTAGAGAGCTCAACCAACGAGTGAGGCGCAAAGGCATTTATTATTTAGATTATCAATAAATGACCAAGCCTACATGTGCTTTATATTGACCTTACATCACAGTGTTAGTTATATTTCTTATACCGTTCTCCTTCGACCCAGGACTGTACCCTCCTTAACTCCGTCTCTGAAAGCATAGATAGAGCACTCTCACTCGACTCGAATGCCCAAATTCATGTGTTTAGGGGTTTTAATGCACACCACCGTGACTGGCTGGGGTTCTCTAGTTTCACTGATGCAGCTGGTAACTCTACCTATAATTTCTCTTTAGCTCACTCCCTCTTACAGATTGTCAAATTCCCAACCCGCCTCCCTGATCATGTGGACCAGCAAGCCTCACTTCTCGACCTGTTCTTAACCTCACTGCCCAGAGGCTTGTGTGATGAGTGCCCATGCTCAGGAACGCTGATCACATTGTGGTAATGATTGATATCACCCTAAGAACTCTTCCGAAAACTGATGAGCCATTGCTCTACACAACGAGATACTATGAGCAGGCTGATCTTTAATCCATCAGAGATCACATCAGTGACGCCCCATGAAGTGAAACTTTCCCTGCTGATCAGTGTGCAAATGAATTAACAGAATGGGTCAAAGCTGGCATAGAAGCATATGTCTCCATGCGATAATTCTTCAGCAAACCCCAATCTCCTCAATGGTTCACCTCGACATGTGCAGCTGTTATTGCTAAGAGGCAGCAAGCATTCCGACAATTTGGCCACCATAAGTCAACTGCGAATAGACAGAAATTCATAGAGTCAAGAAATAATTGGTAAAGCAAAGAGATGTCTACAATAGTGTGGTGAACAATGGACAATGAACAATTCCCCTGCTATCAAACCACAA
This sequence comes from Sepiola atlantica, assembly GCA_963556195.1. NCBI lineage: Eukaryota > Metazoa > Mollusca > Cephalopoda > Sepiida > Sepiolidae > Sepiola > Sepiola atlantica. The sequence goes on along the minus strand of OY744517.1, from coordinate 66,320,935 downwards.
TGATGTAGTTTGCATGGCAACTGATAAGACTGAACTACTTGCTCAACGTTTCGCCTAAAACTCCACTTTGCACTCTGCAAAGCACCCCCTCACTAAATTCCCATTGCGGACCGAAGCCACACTTAAAAACCTGGTCATCACCCGATCTCAGGTCAAGGACATCATAAAAAACCTTAACACCTCCAAAGCGTGATCTTATCTCTGTTATAGTAAGAAAGAAATGCTCTGCCGTGCTGGCAACTGTCCTCTCCAAACTCTACAACAAATGCCTTGCTGAATCTTGCTTCCCTGATAGCTGAAAAACTGCCTCTTTGGTACCAGTCTTCAAGAATTCTGAAGATAGAACTGATCCTCAGAACTACAGCCCCATCAGTCTGCTCCCGATCTTTGCTAAAATCTTTCAATCCTTAATCAATCTAGCGATGCTAAACTTTTTTCTGACCATCAGTAGGGATTCAGGCAAGCATGATCTACTGTGGATATCCTAACGGTCATCTCTGAATGCATATATCATACACTGGACAAAGCAGGTGAAGCTTTCACCAGAAAGGTTGAATTTCAATGTAATTATGTAATAATTTTAAAATGTTAAGTCATTACTTCCGGAAATAACTTTTTATTTTTTTAACGTTTCTTAACCTCATTTCTCTTCAAATTGAGGGGGTAAGAAACGCGGCAAGATCGACACTACCCGCTACTACTCACTACAGCCCGCCACCATCCATCACTACGCCTAGCTCCACCACTACCTGCCACTCTAAGCCCAGGTTTGTTACTGCCTGCTTCTACCCGCCACTATGCCTAGGTCAGCCACTGCCGGCCACTGTATGCAATTACCTGCCACTGTACGCAACTACGCCCAGGTCCATCACTGCAAGCCACTACCTGCCACTCTCTACACCCAGGTTCACCATTACCAGCCATTGCGTTAGTAGTGTTCCCTTGAGCCACCCTTAATTTTATTTGGCTGGTTTCATTAGTACTTTGGAGACATCCTAAAAACGGGAGCAATAAATGTAAATGTCATATAGTAATCAAAAAAAGCTCAACATCCTAGATAGAGCAGGTGTGTTTAAATGCAGCATTGCCCAGTAGAAATAACATTTTTGTCTTTTGTTAACTCAGTGTTGCCCGGAAGCCATAATAGTAATAATTCAGTTTTCTATTTGGTAAGTGGTATAAGTTAATCCAAAGTGCTCAATATCATAGATAGAGCAAGTGTGTTTAGTCATCGTTGCTCGGCAGTCATCAAAATACTACATGGGAAAAAGATTTTCACTGTATTTTGTTATACTATTGTATAGCAGAAAATGTGCTCTGTGTTGTTCGTGAATCAGTGTTCAGTATCGTAGACAGAGCAGGTACAGTAGTACATTTTTAATGTTGTATATGCTTGATGGAGAAAGTGAAAATAAAGAAACTCGGTGTTGCTCGGGAATACATAAAATACATATAGGTTTCATTATATTTTAAGGGGAAGATAAGAAACTCTGCAGTGCCTGGGGACAAATATAAAACAATATAGATTTTATTATATTTTTTAGCAAGTGGGTGGTGAAGAAACTCAGTGTTGCTCGGAAGCAATAAATTTAAAATTGAAAGCTCAGGTGAATAACCTACATTATTATTATTTTCAATACATTAAAACAAGAGAGAGAAATGGGCTCGGTATAGTTTAAAGAATGGTGGGGGAAATAAATGTGTAGAAACGGGAAAGAGGAAAAAGAGAGGGATAGAGAGACAGATTGGCATAGGTAGAGGGATAGGACTTCTTTCTTGGCCTTTTGGCCAAGATGAAAGTGTAGTATCTGTTCCGATGGATACTACATCCTATAGACCGGTATCGTCTTAGCCTTCGGGTCTTGATTCCGCTGGTCTGTGGGTTTGTTCTGTGCAGTTCTAGGAGGTCCACCCTCCCAGACTTTGCCTCCCCTTTTTGGGGTGGAGTAAGTTTATCGCTTACTGCCTGAGGCGCCCCTACCGGGGAATGCCGACGAGGCTGCCCAGGCATTTTTTGTAGGCCAGAGTGCTCACCTTCTCGGGCGCTGGCTTTTCAAATCCCACTTCCTCGACCTTGTGTTAAATCTTTGGAGGAAGATAAATAGAAGGAGTTTTACTATAGATATGTGACACACAATTTTAACCTCTTCTATTTTGTTTGATATGATCTCGAGCAACGCCGGGTAGCCCTGTTAGTAATATATATATATATATATATATATATATATATATAGTATAATTTTTTTCTACACCAAATGATTATGTTCGTATGAATTGACCAAAATATCTTGGTTCTGCTTTAGTCATGTGTTTCTATTTTTACTAGTTTGTTGCCATATGAATGTTGTGTGTGTGTCTTGTTTAAGGCATAGACTTTTACAAGAATGCGAATATTTTACATTAAATTTTGTGTCTTCCAAGTGATTTTATTGAGAATAATGCTATAAATTTGATATTCTGGATAAGACGAGAACTGATTTCTAAAAGTCCCATTCCATAATCTGTGCTAGGAGATCTTTAAAAAAAAAACACATACGGACAGTCTTTTATAAATACCCGCCACATAAATTCTCGAAAGGCCGTCTTATCATTTAGACACCAGATATATCTTAACAATATACACACGTAAAATGTAAACAAATGAATAAAAGAGAACGTATTTCATTGTGTAGTTTGTTTATTGAACTATTTTCATAATTCTTTTTTATTTGACAAGTTGAGGCCGAGGGATTCGAAGCCATTCAAATAGACAAATGGATATTGGAACAAGATCAGAAGACAAAACTCAGGAGAATCGGTAAATGAAAAAGAAAAAAAAATCAGATGTTGTAATGTTCAAATAAGATTATATATATATATATATATATATATATATATATAACGGAAACAGAATAATTTTGGAAATCTTTATGTTTTTCTAAGTGAGTACGAACAACTTTTATTTCAGCTAGCTGTACCTACTCGGCGTTGTCCAGTAGTATACTTACTTGTAAGGAAAGTAGAAAATGAACCTTATGTTTACTTTCGGCAGCTTTATAACTCTCACTTCCCTTATTTTGTCATATTTTGTCATTTTGTCCTCACATTCCATGAGCAATGTTTTCGACAAAGGGGGAAGAGTTGCTGTTTTCTGGGTTGGAATCTATCCATCTAACACTTATTGTTGACAAGTTTTTGATGTTAAAGTAGTATTTTTTTTATAGCTCCTTACATCAAGTGGATCCATGCCTTGTCTTGGGAGATTTCCATAAAAAAAAATCTTTTGCCTTTCTTTTTTACTTTTGTAACCATACCGTTTTCTCTCCCAAATATTATTTTTTTTTTTGTTCTAATCAAAAGAAAGTAATTTTGTACAGATAAATATATAGTGACGTCTCTTTTTATGATGGTGGCCATTTGAAAATAATTCTGACCCGAACAAAATATTTATTTTCTGGAAGGAATTAAATCGAAATATATTTTATTCTTAACATACTGTAACAATCGACAAAAAAATAATAAACTAGAATCAAATATTAATTTTTTAGGAAGTAAGCTATAGCCCAGAAAGAAATGATAAAGAGACTGACTTTACTTTATATATTAGAAGACTTATCACAGTATTTTCTTTTAACCTTATATATATGAGTTAGCAACTCAGTAATGGCAATTATTATATGAAACTGCAGTATTCTAAAGTTCACAGAATTAGCCATCAAAAATTTAGAAAACTACACAACTATCTAACAAAACTGATTCAATATTCAGCAGTTTAATGAATGGAATTAGAAGAATTCAGAAATAGTGGTGACATAAACGAAATAAGAGGGCATTTTTGGAAACTATCAGATGAAGTATTTAACCGAATTTGATCTGCATATTGATATTGTATTTATAGTATAAATACACAAATCAGTCCGACAGTGGCTTTATTGCTGTCGAGCTGAGGTATGGTTTTGTTCAGTCTGAGAAGCTCCACCTTCCCAGGCTTTACCATCTCTCTGAGAAAGGGTTAGTTTATTGCTAAGCGTCTGAAGCATCCCTATGGGGATATACCGACGGGGCTGCTTAGGCATTTTTTGAATTGGGAAGATAGTTAAAAAGGAAAATGCCTAAAACAACAAACAAACAAATAATAATAATATTTCTCTTCATGAATGAGTTTACAAATTTGTTTTCCAAATTTCCTGCTATCTCATGGATGATTGGTTACCTTAATTAATTGCTCATTAATTTTAACCAACAGTTGAATATAATTGAAACATTCATGTCCATTATTATCCTACGAGTGAATGCTTTACGCCAAAAATGATGCTTCGTCAGTGTTCGCACTAATATTCATATTCATATAAAATAACATCTCAGTCGTGGTGAAGTTAAAAAAAAAGGAAAGAAGAAATAAAGAAAACTTCTCAAACTGGAAAGTTTTTAAAAAGAAAGAAATAAAAAAAAATATTAATCGTATAGAAAGAAGAAAGCAAAAGAAAAAAAGGAAAGAAAACGTCTCATTATAGAAATTGAGTGAAAGATTTCTTTGCAAATTCATTTCAAATGGCGGTAGGTATCTGACTTGCTATTTGGTTTCTCCCTTTCCGTAAACACTTGAAATACTTTTGTTTGGCAGTTTTTTTTTACTTGTTAAATTTTGTGTGATGAGATGAATATTTATATAGATACAAATAAATACACATTGGTCTTCGATGCTGGCTGAAACAGAGCTGAGAGGGAGAAGAGAACTAAATACCAAAGTCTTATGTACGACATGAAAAGAAACTGGAATCTTAGGAAAACCTCCATTATTCCAGTAATTATAGGAGCAACCGGGCCCATAAAAAAATATTTCAAAAACTACCTGGCGAATATACTCGATGAACCAAGTGCAAGAGAGATCCAAACAATTGAACTTCAAGAGACGATTAGAATCTTAAAAAGATCTCTCAGTTGGAGTCTGAAATAGGGGTTGAACGTCTTGCATCCTACCAGATATCCTATCCCCAGCAAAAACAGAAGATAAGAAAATTTAAAAAAAAAAAAAAAGTAGAAGACCATGTGGTGTGAGCAAAAATATTTGACAAATAACATTTTTCCAGCCTTTTGGTAGACTATTCATCAAGTTGAAGGCATGATTTAATGCAGCTATGTAATTTAAATTTCGAGAAAATATTCATTCCTACACAATATTACATAAGTTGACACAACAATTGAGCAAAATCAGGAAGCTCAGATCATATAGATAGAATCAATATGCAAAGTACCTATTAGTGTTGGAGTAAGGGGATGTTAGTGGCATAACAGTTACCAACATATAGAATAGAGTTCAAATTATGTCCATAACTATTATAGTCCATTATAAACTAATACCATTCTGAAAGGTATGAACCCCCACTTCCCCCAGAACTAAATAGCTTGTTTTTTTGGGGTTTTTTTTTTTTTTTTACAGAGAATCAACCCTTTTTTTACTGTTATTCACCCAAAACAAAGCATATTGTCACTGGGACATAAGGGGCTACTGTGATAGGGGCCATATTTATAGGGAGGGCGTCGCAAGATGTTTGTTCAGATTACATTTAAATTTCAGCATGTTGATACGGTTGGGGGAGCAGGGAGGGAATTCCAAAGGAAAGTGGTCCAGGGAAAGAAGCTATTAGAGTAGAAAATATTTCGGCACCTAGGCACCTGAAAATGTTCTACTTCAATAGTTTTGAGCTATTTAATGCAGAAACCCAACACTTATTTTCTGTAATGTTATCCAAAGGTATTTAATAATAACACGAACGGTCAACATACAAATATAAAAGGGCTTATTACTGTGAGTGAACAATGCTAAAGGTAGTTACAAGTTGGGTAACTGGCTTATAATATATCTGTGGAATGGCCCGGCTGTATTGGTACTACAGTCGTACTCGTACTTCATCGTACCCCACGAAGGCTAGCATTATCCTCATTGATATGTTCTTCGAAATAAGTCATTGTATAAGGAAGGAGATGTCAGTACTGTAAACGATTCATTGTATACGATTCATTGAACACTAATTTCTATTTTACCCATAGCTCAGGTGAAATGCCGGATTCATACATTTCTGAATAATATTAGTGCATAAATGATTACAATAGATCTGATAGGACTCGAATTCGACATAACCGATTCCATAGTCTGTAAAAGTATCCATTAAGCCAATCATACATCCCTAAAAGGTAAGAATTGCCTTCTGGCAATAAAATATCATGAAATACCATAAAACAAAATAACTAAAACAAATCATATAAGTGAACCGAATGAATCCAAACTGTGTCACAATCCCATCCATCCCACCGTGTAATTGGTTTGGGATGGGATTATTTAAGGGTATGAATATCAATTATACTAAAGCTGAGTTATTCAACGTTTGTTTTCCCGAAGATTTTTTACTGTATATTTTAAGCACACAAAATTCATGCTAAAATATTCTTCAATTATGGGATTGAATTATGTTTGAAAACTTCCATTTTAATTGTTCTAATTAGTCGGAATATTCAATTAACTCAGCATCTCTTACTAAGTTTTTAACTATCACTTTCACTCATTGTATATTGTTTTACCCCTCCCACTCAAACTTATACTGTATCTATGACTCTCACTTCTATGAATCTCTCTCTCTCTCTCTCAAATTGGTTGCTACCACCACTCTCTCTGGTTGTGTTTGAATTGTCGTAATTCAATTTTCTTTCAGTCTCAAAAATGTAATTGTCTGAGTGATGCTTGAAAAAACCGCATGGTTGAAATAAATTATTGCATCGACGATTATGTAATTTCGTGTTATTATATTTTATGTTATTCTTGCTCTGTTTACCACATTGAGCTCTCATACCCGGATTTCCTCCTGGAATTATTCCATTATAACACATATATATATATATATCTTTCCTCGTGTGGAGGTTTTTTCTTTGTTTTTGCCCACAATGACCCACAGTGTGGTGTAGGTTTTTTTCAAGACTTCAATTTGAGAACTTTTCTTCTTTGTTGACTTTTCTGATTATCTTGAGGTGTAGCAGAGCCGATATTGATATAATAATGTTGGTTGGCTCACCTCCAGGGTAATGAGTCGTAAAAATACATTTCACAGGAATGTTATGTTTTTTGAAAATGTGAAAAACTAAAAATTGAAAATAAAAACGATGATTATTGGAATATAAAATGAACTTGTCTTATCTTATATTTTATATATATATATATATATATATATATATATATATATATATATATATGTATGTCTGTAATCCATATTATGACTTCATAATAGCTTTTGTTTTATTCATGATCAATACAGTTATAAAATATTGGATCAAGTTTCATTTGAACGAAAAAGGACTTGATACTGATCCAGAACAAGGAGTCAAGGTTTTTCTTTCTTCACAATTCAATGAACACGCTTATTATGAAGCGAGACATCCATTATTAAACCTGTTATAAACCAATAAGACATATTTGAGTGCTTCTTCACAATTGCACTGCTATGAGAAAAGATCTTTATTATTTCTTTAAATAGACCAATTTTGGAGGTCGCTACTTCAATAGTCATAAACTGTTAGAATATCAGTGCATTGTGATAACAAAAAGTAGATTTGTGCTTTTTAAATTTTACATTTTACATTTGATGTTCATCTTGTTTGCTGGTGATACCAGATCAGGCTGCCCTGTGGCTCCCTGAGACGAAATTCACCTACATTAACGTTTTTTTTTTTTTTTTTTTTTTTTTTTTTTGTAAAACTTAATTATGTTCTACAAAACCAAAAACAAAAACAACAGCCCCTCTCCCTTTCTCCCTCCCTTTTTTTATTTTATTTTTAGAACTTGAAGCATAAATCTTTTACTATAATGACCAGATTCGGCATTAAATAACCCAAAAAGGGTTGATATGCCGTAAAACAAAACTACCAAACCAAAAACGATGATTAAACATTTGAAGATATAAAGAACTTGAAGCATAAAAACTTTTACTATAATGACCAGATTCGGCATTAAATAACCCAAAAAGGGTTGATATGCCGTAAAACAAAACTACCATACCTCATCTTGTTTGTCTTATGGGTTAACAAAATAAGCCGTGGATGGTAAAATGAAAGTTTTTAAATCGTTACATTTAATTATTGAATTTTTTTTAATCAAATATAAATAATTTTCAAAACTTTCAATCCAATACATGATGATTTTTTTATTGTTATTTTTTAAGTTAAAACATTACAGGTTAATTTCTATTTCAGTCATATAAAGTATTTAGAGTGGGTTTCGGCTTGGTTGATTAATGAATATTTTTTCATTCGTCCAATTTGTGTGTGTGTGTGTGTATGGGGGGGGGGGTAGAGACCCCCAAAACAAACCATTATCATCGTCACATCTATTATCAAACTTATGCGTTTACCAAATGAGTCACGGATGGTGAAATTAAAGTTTAAAAGCTTTTTCATTTGGTTACTGAATTGTTATTTTAAGAAATAGGATTTTAATAGTTAAATTTAAATATTATGGTATCGTTTGGTCAATTTGGTAAAAAAAGAAAAGAAAAAGAAATGCAAAATAAAAATGAAAACAAAAAGAGTTCCGGGCAACGCCGAGTATGCACAGCTATTTACAACATAATATTACATAAGATGGTCATCTTGTTTATCTCTGTATTAGATTTGAGCAGCATAGAACATTCACTATTTTGACGTTTGAGTGCACAAAACATCGAAAATAAAGTCCATGTCATAAATCATTGATAATATTTACAACTTTAAATCTCTTTAAAAATCTACATTAGTATTTCTAACACCGAATTAATTAATAATCAGCTACAAAGGTCTGTATTTTTAAAAGACAAAGACATGAAATAAGTACTTTTATTAAGAAGGATTCAAATCAAAGAAACACAACCAACATCAATGAACATGTTCAGAGAAACTGCTTAAATTTAAATAATATACTAGATGACCTCTGACCAATTGAGTTATCGTTGATACATTGTATATTAGTGTATACATTACATAGGTAAAGATGATTTCCTTCTCGTTTTCTTCTTAATTTATGGTATTTATTTATTTCCACCATCTTCTTACTGTCCTTCTCTTACACTACTGTACAACTACTCCCTGTTCCCCTACCTGTAAAATCTCTATCCTCGTATTCCAGTTGCTCTCAAACATTTTTAGTCCGTGAACCCTTTCATCATGTATCAGAATGATATTTCCCCCCTTTCAAAAAATGCCTTACTCAAAATAATAAGTAATACTGACATAATAGAATTTAATGTAAATGCTAGCGGAGAGAAAATCAAACATGACCTTTCAGTAACGATGGGCTATGCACACTGTGTTTTTGTGGCCTTGGATTCAATTTGTGTCTGTTAATCTGTAATGCCAACGCCCCCCCCAAATCCACTGCCCTTTCCCTTCCTTCAACTACTTCTTGTCTTATTCACCCTTCCTGCTACCATCTAAAACATTCAATGTGCAAAAAAGCAAGAGTTTTAGTAGTATATAGATGCCAGTCATAACTAGTTGCCAGCGCCATTTTTTTGACGACCAGCGAGGTTGACGGACATACCAGTCGAGGTTCTGATCTCGACAATCAATCCGGCAGAAACTAGGCCATTTTGGTGGCCTTTTATCTGTCAGGCTGAGGTATTAGTCTTGTGTAGTCCTAGGAGGTCCACCCTCCCAGGCCTTGCCTCTCCTCTTTGAGGTGGAGTAAGTTTATTACTTACTGCCTGAGGCGCACCGACCGGGGAATGCCGACTGGGCTGCCCAGACAATTTTAAAAAGGTCAGAGTGCTCCTTCTTTAGGGATGCTGGTTTGACTCTCCCCACCTTCCGGCCTTGTGCCACATCTTCCTACTGTGGGAAGGAAGTAAATACCGCCATAACTGGTCAGTCTTAACTGATATTGATGTCGCAAAATAGGGCCGACGGGACAGTTATAAAAGTGGGGGGGGGGGTTCTCCTAAAAAGTGGGGGGGCCCGGTTAAACACATGCATATCACCTTAATTATTGATGACCGTAAAGGGGGGGGGGGCAAGTCAAAAAGTGAGGGGGATTGAGCCCCCCGCCCCCCTCCCCCGGTGCCGCCGTCCATGTAGCAAACTTACAGATTATATTTATAAATTTAAAGTTAGACGGCCACACAAAAAGTTTGAAAGAAGAGACATATGATTGGTGTGTGTGTGTGGGAGGGCAAGGTAGCTGTTGCCTGCGAGGACTAAAATAATTTGGAAAGAGTCTCATAGGTATCTAAAGTGTAATAGTATGTACCACTGTTAGGAGCTTTCAACAGTTTCTAGCTTTTTCAGTCGATTGGCTTTGCTTGCAGCATCCTTCTGAGGCTCGTGTTGCAATGCAGTCAACTGTAGTAGTGAAAATGGAAAAAGAAGTGGGAGCCCTAATATAAGCATTTGAGTTGAATAGGTTGGCTCATGTGATCCCTAAGGGAGCAGTGATTAGCTTTTACCTTTTGACCAAACCATGCGATCCTTAAAGGAACAAGGGAAGACAACCACACTGAATAATCCAAGAATGTCTTATACATTCCTATAATAGGCATTGTGTTTTTACATTATATAACCAAAAATGTATTGATTTTCTGTATAGTAGACAAACCAAACCTTTTTTTTTTGTAATTTTTTCTATTTTATTTACTTTCAAGATAAGTTAGATCCATTTTAAGCCAGATAGTTATGGTCATGTTATTCACAGAAACTATCTATGAAACACTATTTGAAGATAAACTTTTCACATAAAAATGAAAATTCAGTTTTTCATATTGTATCGGCCACGAAAAACAAAATACGCTAGACAGACATATATGTTGATCGGTTGATATATTAAAAACATTTCGCTGCACTTCGAGACAAATTTTATGAGTTCGATCCTCAGCAGGGCCGTATTTACTTTTTCTTTTCTTTTTTTTAACTTTGAATATATTCATTTCAAATTACAATATTAAGCGATTTAAAAAAATGTAATTCCTTTTTAGCTGTCTATATTTTATGTAGTTTGTGGGAATTTGGATCATTTCCCCACATTGGGTAATGAAAATCAGGTTCTTAGCCTTCTATTGTATTATTTTGTTAGTCTGCAATTTTACATTGTGTGTGACCTATTTTTCTACTCTATTCAAAGAAAGGAAAAAGTAAAAAGACAAATACTGTGAAGGATTCATATTTTAGCACACCAGGCGTTTGGTTTTTGTCGCAGCAGTTACAGACAAAGGTTGGAAGTTCGAACCTCGAAGGGTCTGTATTTATCTGCCTTGAAACAGTGAATGAATTATCTTTTACAGCATAGTATTTTCTCTGGAAAATTGGAAATGGTCACTCTAATTACACACCCTACATTAAATAGTATAAAAGAACTAGCTAAAATTCGGAAGGGGGTGGAATGCCTCTCTATCCTTTTAGAATCGTCACTCCCCCTCATCGCTACTAATGAATAGATCATCTAAAAGAAACAGTAAAAAATATTACCTGCATCTGAGAAATAAGGAAGGAACACGACTTACCTAAAATAAAAAGAGAACATTAATTAGTCAAAAACAACAACAAAAAGTTTGAACTTTATTGGATTACAAATAATTTTATTAAAAACAACATTGAACAATAGCAACATTTTTCATATTTTATCTTGTGAGAAATGTCTTTCATTGACCCTCATCAAAAGAATATTCCAAGTCAAACTTTTATCGCAAAGTATTAGAATTTAAAATAATAACAAGAAATAGCATTTGCATTTATTGGCTTACAAATATACGTTTCGTGTTACCAATAATAAATCAATAATAAATTCGAGATGTAAATAACTATTTATACCATTTAATATTCTTTTTTTTTCGTTTTTTTTTCTCTCTTTTTTAAAAAATAATATTCTCAGTATGTTCCCATCGTTTAAACTTGAATATTTTGTCTTGGAGTGTGATAAACAGCATGTCTCTATCTATCTCATGCATCATAATGAAATATTTCCAATGTTACAAACAAAAAACAAAATTTTAATAAACAGACACACAATGTGTATTATAATAGTAGATACTCGACAAAATGTATATTTAGTAATGTCCAATGAAATGAAAAAGATTCATGTATTAATTTATTTCTGGATGTTTCTCATGAATAATATTTAGTTGAATTCAAACCCCTGAAACATCAAAAAGATTTGACTACAGTCAAAACGTATCATCTTCCCAAAATCTCTTTGTATGAAAATAATTGAAATAAAATTATTAGGATCAATATAATATCAAGTAATCACTTCTTCATTGCCATATCAGATTCCATTAAAACAGGAAACTATTTAAAAAGTAAATGTATTATTCAACCACTAACATGGTCGAATATATTCTTGAGTTCACATTTTCGTCACTACCCGTACTTTCTAAGATCGATATCTAATTAAGAGCTAAATTTCAAATTGCTTACATTGTTTATAAGGACACTTACCCAGATACATTTTGACATTAAAAACTACGAAATTTTTACATTAAAATATGTGAGTACTAAAGTAAGGGAGTTTTGGAAGACCCTTTTTAGAGGGAATATTTTTAGGGGATTTTTAGGGGAGCCAGTCTTAGAGAATTTTTTTCAGGAAAACAATTCTAGGCAATACTCAAATGTGAGAGAGCGAAAGAAATATTATATGATAAACACAAACAAAATAATGAGTTCAAAAGCATAAGTTCACAAAAAAATATTTTATATGTTTAAAATGGAAGTTTACATAGATAGGAAAACATAGAATGTTTGTTTATATTATGAGAGTCCTTGCAGAACAAGGGGGATTCATTAGCTGAGATATCGAGGAAACCTGAGTCGATAATTTAAGGGCTGTAAATTATTAACAGGTCTGAAAAATCGTAATCAAAACTTCCCCACTCAATTACAAAATTTACATTTGATTAAAAGTTATTAATAAGAGTCAATGTTCATTTGTTTTCATTGTAGAAAGTTCGGTGAGAAATGTTAAGAGTATTAAAATGAATAGGTTTATACATTTGTTTACAATGAGCAGACGACAGGGTGAAAGAGTTAAACCAATGGTGGGTGTTATTTAATTATTTCTACACCAATTAGTGCATCTCCATTTGAAAAGAAGAAAAATAAATAAATCATTTATACCTCTAAATCGTAAGGTCTTTTCTACAAGATATCCTTTGTGCCCTCATGATGACTTATGTAAGTCGAAAGCTCGAGAAATAAAAGATGCACACATGATAAATTTTGCATGGTTCCTTTATTCTTTAGCCCAAGAAAAGGTGTAAAATTCTTTGAAAAGGTTGATGAAGAAATGTAACCGTTATGAAGTGTCCGTTTCTGTTGCCAACATTAATTTAAATGAATATTTGCTGTCTACGTACACAAAAAATATCTAATATTTTCAAGTAATTCACAAAAAATAAAGTATTTTTATTTATAGTCTTTTTATTTTTAATTAATTCACTATTACATTAGCTGTCTTTTAAAAGATAATATTTATCATTATACTGCAAATGAGAGTTGAGGATATGTGTCGCAAGGAGAGAAATTATATGAAAACGATACAATGGATGTGTAATGTGAGATTTTTAGATTGACTTAGATCTGATGTATAGGGAGATGTGTACAGAATAAGAGACTTCATTAGTTTGATCATAGTGAAAGAATGGATGAAAGTGCTTGGATTTGTAGATGTAAAACAACTGAGGTAGCAGAGGCAATTGGCAGGGAAATTGGCAAGGAAAATATTGGAGAAAGTGAAAAGGATGGATTTGAAAGAAAGAGGAATGAATAAAGACCTGGCCAGAGATAAGTTAGTTTGGAAGTCAATTATTAAAAGCCGTCCAACACATGCCGAAGATAATGATGATGATGATGATGATGATGATTTTAAATTTTAAACGCATTTTTCAACTTCTTTTAAAATCGTAATGCTGTAAATCAATTTTAGACATTTTATTTATTGATAATTTTTCTAAGACATAATTGCTTTTTTTGTGTATTTAATTAATTTCAAATAATGTAAAAAATAGAAATTCATTGAAAATAATTTGCAACATGCATTCTATAGTTGTGTGTAAATTAGCTTTTAATTCAAAACTGCAAATTTTCTAAGCAAATTAAAATTTCCCCCATTTTACGGAAGTCTGCCGCAATTAAACATTTTGGTTTTCATTCAAAATACTCACGAATTTGATAAAAGAAAGTAACTGTTATTGATTTTTTGCATTTTCAGAAAAATCTTAGAGATAATAATCAGGTATGTGAATTAATTAAGAGAATTACTTGCATAAAAGTTTTAAGCAAATATTAAACTAATATATTCTGCTAGCTCCAATCTCTAGTTCCCCCATGTAAAACATTTGTAGCAAGAACACGTCTAGCTACAACAGCAAAAAACTTTCCATTCTCTCTCTGTGTACCTAAAATCAAACTGAACATCCATGAACAAAGTTTATTTTCTAGAACTTGCCATCTATGGAACACAATACCACATAACTGCTTCTCAGCTGACTACAAAATGGTAGTTTTCAAGTTCAATGTTAACAAATACTTGTTGAGCCGTCCTCTTAAATAATAAAACTTCTGTCCATTCCACCCATCGTTTCTAATCTTCTCATGGTGTTGTTAATCGTCCAACTGACACTCTCATTGACCATTATCCTAGAGTGGCCTCTGGGCCTTGATAAGTGGTGACCCTTTAGGAAAAAAATATATATGTGTATTTATAACAACTGTACCCATGCCGTTGAAAATGAAGGCATGGTTTTTCATTGCTTCTCAACTTGCCTACAACTTTTATAATTAAAGTCACTTGGAAAATATACAGTTAAGCATTCGGTACACAAGAAGTGCAGTGGAATTAATGATAGGTTGAGAGAGGATAACCAGTTTATATGCAAGACGTGTAAGACAATGGAGATGATGAGAACTCAGATGTGGACAAAGTATATTTGGATGCCGATGGTATTGAGGTTGTCGAGAAGTTTTGTTACCTTGGTGATACCAAGGGAGCACAGAGTGAATCAGGTGCTAGTGTGATTGCAAGAATTAAGAGTAGATGAAATAAGTTCAGGGAACTTCTGCTATTACTAACCAGCAGAGCAATACCACTGTTGATCAAGAGAAGTGTCTATCAGACAGGTGTATGCAGTGTAATCATGTATAGAAGTGTAACCTGGTCAGTGAGGCTTGCATGGAGAGAAATATTAGAATGATACAATGGATGTGTAATGTGAGTCTTAAAGACAGGCTTAGTTCTGATGACCTCAGAGGAAGATTACATCTGGACAGTATAGGGAGATGTGTGCAGAACAGGAAACTTTGATGATATGGCCATGTTGAAAGAATAGTTGAAGGTTCTTGAGTTAGTAGATATAAGATATAAAACAGTTAAGGTAGCAGGTCCATTTCACAGGGGAAGGCCGAGAAAAATATGGGAGAAAGTGATAGAAATGGATTTGAGAGAAAGATGGACAAATAAAGACCTGTACAGAGATAAATTAATTTGGAAATCAATTTCTTAAAGCTGTCCAACGTATACCAGCATGTTAAACGGACGTTAAACCAAATATGATGATGATGTTTTCTTGTTTACAAACAATACTAATACTTCAACTTAGCTGCTGTTGCTTGGCAAATAGATAGATACCTATAGCAACATTAACATATTTTTTCACCACAAATTACACATACGTATTTAAATAGGGAATTTACTCGACTTATACAAAAAAACATCTTTTGTAAACATTGTAAAATAAAGCCAAACTACCATTTCCTTTACAAATTTTGGTTCATAACTTTTATAAACACTCGTTTATGGCCTTCAGGCTAGGATCAACGTGCAGTATCTGTTCTTTGCAATGGTTGTGGTATATGCCATAAAACAGATAAACAAAGCATTCTAGTGTGTAGATCATACCTTACTATTTGTGTAGGTAAATATTTTTATTTCTGATGTCACTTTAAGCAAACATTTTCTCCAAGGTTTTAAAGCATGTGTTGATGGTAGCCAAACCAAACCATCAATCATGTATAGGTGACTACCGCCCCCCCCCTCTTCCTCTTTTTTTCTCATTTTCATTCTTTTGTCCGAAAATTTGGCCATCACAATTTGACCCAGACACAAGTATTTACGGTTGATAGTATGAATTATATTGGCAGACTGACACGCTCAGCCATAGTTTAAATGCATTTCAATTGAATGCTACAATCATTGCAGATTCAGCTCATGAGATTTCCAATACTACCTTGTATAGATTGCTACTCAATAGACAATCAACTGTAGAAAAAGTGACTCAATGAATTGGAGAATATTCTTTGTCACTTTTTCTTAGAACTGCGCTGATTAAAAGCACATGACTATTCCCACAATCATTCACAGCTCTTAGCTATCATCATTCCTGTGCCATTTTTAGATGAAGCATTCGAATTCTGACTATTACATACATTCCTTTGAGGTTTCTAACTACGGTAACATTTGAAATGCGGAGAGCAAAATGTAACAGATTAAAACATTGGTATGAATTGATAACATTCCTCTGTAGTAATTCATGTTATATTTCAATGTATGCAGAGAATCTTCAATGGCTTTACATCAGTTATTGGTTGTTCATCATGAATTTCATCTCTTATTATACTAAAGATGAGTCAATCAACGTTTGTTTCCCTAAGGCTTTTTTTCCTATATATTAAAATACATGCTAAACTATTCCTCAGTTTTAGGATTCAGTTATGTTTGAAAAAACTTCTATTTTAATTAGCTGCAATTTGCAATTAACTCACCAGCTCTCCTATCCCTTACTAAATCTTTATCTATCCCTCTCACCCTGTCTCACTGTATGTTGAGTGACCAGCTCCACTCTTACTCTTGCTTCCATCAATCTCAATCTCTCTCTCTCTCTCTCTCTCTCTCTCTCTCTCTCTCTCTCCCTCTCTCTCTCTCTCACACACACACACACACACACATTCTCTGCTTATTGACAGTCAAAGGTAATAAAGACAGGAAAGAATAAAATGATTGGAATAGTTCATTATAAACAAAATGCAATATCACAAGTAGTAATACTATTTAATCTATAGCTTGAGAGTGAAAGAGATAGCCAGAAAGAGATAGGATAAGATTGTCAACAAGCAGAAAAAGATTTGGATTTTGTCTTTTGATTTCTTAAATATTTAACTGGCTTTGCAAATACACTTTTTCTTGATTCAAACAATCTCACCCAAGGGGTCACATTAGTAATGTTGATAACTGTTCTGAATTTGTTTAAAAAAACATTTTTATT
Source organism: Sepiola atlantica (assembly GCA_963556195.1). Classification (NCBI taxonomy): domain Eukaryota; kingdom Metazoa; phylum Mollusca; class Cephalopoda; order Sepiida; family Sepiolidae; genus Sepiola; species Sepiola atlantica. The sequence continues at coordinate 66,303,692 of OY744517.1, read as the reverse complement.
TCAAACAATTGTTTCTGCCCATCCTCAAAACACAAATTTCCTCTTGATAATATATTTAAGATGTTTTGACCAGGCTTCATCAGTGAATTTTTTTCATCAAATTAAACTAAAAAAACAACAACACAAAAACAAATAAAAACTGCCACCATCAAAATTGTTTCTTCATTTTACTTATTTATCTCTTTTTTCCAAACAGTCCAATAATGAAAAAATCTACTAGTTACATCCGTGTTTAGGCAAAACATCAAAATCAACATCAGAAGACACTTGGGAAAAATGGTCTCACTTTCCCTCATTTTTTTGTTTGAGTGAAAAAGTTATTTGTTGTAAACATTGAACAAACTGATAAGAAAAACATCATTAAACGATGCCCATTTCTGTTAAAGGGTCCTTTAGTATTAAATATTCAAATGACTGAGTTTTCTTCAATAATATTTTACCATGATGATTTTGTCTATTCGAGTGGTTTTTCCTCAATAAATATTTATCTGCGAAACTGTTTATTGATTATGATAACATCAAACCGTTTGTATCTTGTATTCCTTTAAATTGTTTTAAAGGTAGAATGTTCAAGTTACAGATTTCCCTAGAATATTTACAACAAAGAACCTTTTCACTTCTGTGTGTCTTTGCTACAATTAACACTGCACTTTACACTCATCAAGAAATTCCCTTAATATTACCACTTATGTTGGTAATCAGGATATCAGTGCAAATAAACATAACAGCAATAATGGATAATAATCTCACTCTCAGAGATATCACACAACGTGTTCAAATATATATCCTCACACACATACATGCACACACACAACTCCTTTTTTATAGATTTTGATTTATTTGATTAATTCTATTTTATTATATTACCACTACTATTGTGCTACTATTACATTATGAATTAGTTATTTGATTATAATAGAAAGATCGACAAAACATTCTATGTATCCCTTAACTATGATTAGAAGACCAACCAAATACTAAAAAAAATTTTAATTAAGAAACTTTGGAAGGGGTCCATATAACAAATATAACAATAAGAATAGTAGCGATTTATAGGGTTAGTGTTAATCTAATTAAATCGAAGCAAAAAGAAAATAGAAAAATGTGTTCATTTTAATAAAAACGAAAACAGGAGAAAGTATGTTACAATAGTGGTATGAGTTGCTTAGCATGCAAGTATTTGCTACAAGATGACACATAAGAAAACAATGGAGGAAGCGTTATGAGCTGAAAATGTTTATGCATTGGATATGGATGACTTGTGCTATTATCAAAACTACCAGATATTTCCTTAAGTTTGGTCATTTATTTCTATTTGACTAAAAATATATTTTTCATCTATTATCTAGTAGTAATAAATGAAAAATGTAGTATTATATAGATTTATTATTGGTAGCTTTATTGGCGGCTGAAAGCAAAGATAGCAGCCACTGTAAATTATATTAGCTGTTAATAACAAAGATGGCTTCCTTCTAAAATATTCAGAGTAGGCTAAACTATATTTACAAAGAAATTAAAGCGAATCACAATTTGTTGTTCTTAACGATATTGACCAATGTTAAAAAAGAAAAGAAAATGGCTATTCAGAATGAAACATTGATATTTTAGGATGTAAGCTATCGCTATCTAACTTTGAGAATCCGACTGACTTAATTTTATATATTAGATATATATATATATGCAACAAAACTTATTTTGTTACAATATGTGCTAAATTAAATAAAGCAACAAGTAATTATGAGCTTCAGTTAAGTAATTTTTGTTAATGCAAATCTATTCGGTTTGTAGAAACTGGCATGGTTTATATTTTACTGGTGTACTATGTGTCATTATGTTCGTATCCTGTTTGAAAGTCAATCGGTCAATCTCATATTGTTTTAATTTTTCTTTAGTCTGCTCTAGTCTGGTACAATGCTATAGGCTTTAAGCGCTCTCTTCAATGCAGCCATATGACAATACCTTTCCAAAGTTTAAAGTGCATGTGAACTTAACAGCATTGAAAGAAATTTTAACTCAGCTTACCGAGGTCATAGTCCACCGCAATAATCAATTTTCTATTGCACCTTCGCTTTGAAAGAGCATGATTCAGACAGAAATATAAATCACTAGTTGCAGCTACTCGGTATGGCTCAGTAGTGTTTTTATTTGTAACTTTATTTTGTTTTGTCTTTTTAAAACTATGCTGTTTTTATTTTGTTTTGCTTTTCAGAATATAATATTTTGTTCCAAACAAAGGAAAGTAACTCTATATGTACGAACACAAAGTTACGTCCCTTTTTTAAAGATGACGTCCATATGACAATAATTCCAATATTGATTTTGTATGAAAAAAACTATCGATGACAAAAATCGAGGAAGAGACTGACTTTACTTTATATATTATATTACATCAGTGCTAAGGACATGTATTGCTTTTGTCCGGCTCTTTTATTTTCTTGTGTATTTTATTGTCAGTATTTCTGGAAATCTCATGAAATATTCATATACAAACTGGACTTTTCGATCAATTAAAGAATTATTAAATCACAAGTAAAGTAGCACAGCACAAGTGATTCTTTTTTATTATTATTCCTTCTTGATAAATCAATATTAGCAATGCGATTTGAAAAACAATAAAATATTCACAGAATTTGAATAGCCTACAGCAAATAACCATTGCTATGTTTATTAATGATAAGAAATAATGAAATACAAGAAATATTTTTTTAAAGTAATATTTATGATTATATTTGAGGAAAATATTTGACAACTGCCAGATGTTAAATATTGGTGGGTACGTCTGCTAGTATAACTATTAACTAAATACATTGGCTTGGATACATTTGGCATTATGTCGTAAACAGGATATGTTTCAGACAAATATCACGAAGAGGTTACAGGATCGACCCATACCTGGAAATAAGCTGGGGTTCGTGAAAATAGGAAGTGATAAAAATTTGGCGGAAATGACATCAGACATACGACTGAAAGAATGGCGGTTGCCAATCTCTGGGATTCTTGATAGAAGCTTTGATGGGATAAGATGTGTTTTTTTAAGATGGGCTAACACAACATAATATAATTAAGCATGAGCTTAAACCGAGTCTCTCTCTTTCTATCCTCCCCTTTTGGGCTTCCAGCTTACTGGATATCATGGCAGATAAATCATTCATCTTTTAAAAGATCTTGTGTTGAATTAATTAATTGAATAATTATAATTAATATGAGAAGTTTTTGTTTCAGATAACAACATAACTCGGTCCTTGGAGAATAGCAACACACATGCACTATGCCGATGAGAAAAGAGGGTATGATTTTGAGTTGATTGAAGCTTAAAATATTGAATGGCATATTTTATGTAAATGATTACTTAGAGGTCAACACAGAGACGACCTCTTGGCCTATGTATCACAGAAAGGTACCATTGAAATTAAACTTGCAGAAAAAAAAACGAAACAAGAACGAATATTCTTAATAGGCATCCATTCATTCTGAGGGTTTAGTGCTGAAAACACTATTTCAAACAAGTGTGACAGACAAAAGAAAATGATATTTCAAAACATAAGCATAACAAATCGATTGATGGACAGAGGCTCTTATAGAAATGTTTGGGCATATCTAAAACCCAAAATAAAGCATGACTGACCAACCGACTGGCAGACAGAGCTTTTCATAGGGATGTGAGGATGCATGCAAAAATTAGAAAGTTGAATTTACAAATCAAAAGTAAGTCAAACCTTTTACTATATATGCTAGACATCCGATTGTTAACCCGTTTCACCACTGAGACCACTACACACTTTCCTATACATAACCTTAGTATGGCCATTCTTGACTATGCCATACAAGCAACAAATCCCCATCTTCAAAATGATATCGTACGTCTGGAGTATATTCAACGGTTGGCAACCAGGATGGTGATGAGATTCCTCATGCTTACTTACAATGAACGACTTCAAAGATTAAATCTGTCCTCACTGGAACATCTTGCCAGAGGAGGCTGTGATGATTCCTACCATATCCAGCTTTAAAGTCATCTTGAACAAACATTCATACGGGATATAGATGCAATATCTTCTCTATTTTTACATGGCTTGCTATTTTTTGGCCAATAAAATTGATTGATTGATTCAATTTTGTTCAATTTTTAGTATACTTAAACTCGTTCCTCACATTATAGATTCACATAAGGTAGATGACTTTAGTTCAAGGGATGTAACTTCACTTAATTGAACACTAAATTCATAAAAAATGTTATTTTGGGGGCCCCTTTTGTTCAATTAAGGTCATATAGGGTTTTTTTATGCAACAAAAAAGTATTTTAAATTCAAGCAAAATACTGAGTTAAGTGTATTATGTTTTGATGTTGATGGTTAACAAATCATCAACATCAAAGCAAAGAGATTTTCCAGGAAAGAACACATTTTTTTTCTTTACTGGCACCAGGTTTTTTTCTACTGGGTTTGTCTGGGATGCTACCTTCAAAAAGATAAGATTTATTTATTTTGGCTATGTGTCAGGTGATAAATTAACAGGCTACAGTAGTATGTTATTTACTTTTTAATGCCACTGCTGGTAAAAAAATAAAACAAAAACATAGTGAACACTCTCCTATTTCGTAGAAGAAAGAAATATATTTAACAAATAGAGGTCTGTCATATCCTTTTTGATTCAGATACTCAAAATATTCTCATACTATTCTGTATTTTAAATCAAACTTTTTTGTTTAATTGAAATGACTTAAAATTCATTCATTAATTTAACATGTTTTTTTCTTCTTTTATCTAATTAAATAAATGATTTTAAAAGATAAATAAGGACTTATATATATATATTATAACTCAGTAGAACACAAAATTTATGACATAATCAATATTTTGTAATCATGCTCGCGAAAAATCAACATCAACAAATATAATAAATAAATGTTTTTTGCCTCCTTATGATATAACTAAAGTTATAATCATTGAACTTGATTTTTTAAATATATATATATATATATAAAATATGAAACTAAAAGTATACTTTTAGAGGATAGAACTTATAGTGAAATGGTTTAAGCTCAATACACGAGATAGAGCAATTATAAAGATAAATGAAGGAAGAGAGATAAAGATGTACGAATGACAAATCTATTTCAACTTCAATTGTTCAATGTAAGGTGTACTCGATAAAAACATTTGTCATTCGTACATCTTTATCTCTCTTCCTTCATTTATCTTTTTATATATATATATATATATATATATATATATATATATATATATATATATATATATATATATATCTTTCCTGTATATATATTTGGAATATCATGAATTAAATAAAGCCTATTTCACATAAAAGCTAATTGCTTCCCACTAGTTTTTTTCGTTTTTGTTTTTTATGGAAATCGCTCCAGACAAGGCATGAAGCCACTTCATGTAAGGAGCTAAAAAAATACTACTGCAAGGTCAATACTTAGCCAACGATAAGTGTTAGATGGATAGAAGGATAAAATAAAGGAGCGAGAGTTACGAGGCTGCGGAAAGTAAACCCAAGGTCCACTTTCTACTCTCCTTTCAACTTTTGCTTTTCATAAATAGACTTGAGCTCTCTCAGTAGTTGATAATGTAAACAAATATAAAAACATCATAATTTCCCTTACTTTCATTGCACAAGGAATAGTGTACTGATAATATATCTGACTGATGTCCTAGAGATCGGGTTCTGAGTCTCAGCTTGAAACATTCGTTATGTCTAGCCACACTGAAATGCCATGATAATGCAAAATTTACTTTTTAATCATGGTAATCTTTTCTTTGAATCTGCAAGTCAAAAAACAATAATATTTAAAAAAAAAAAAAAAAAAGATATTGTTAAGATGCGTCCATTCAATCTGCACATTTTTCAATGAAAATGGTATTTCAACCTTGGACGGACGGACAGAGCCACTTATAGAGATGTGTGGACGCATCTGAAAATACCATTTCAAATTCAAGCGTGACAGACTGGTCGCTTACAGAGATGATGCATCCATTTAATGTGTATGTTTAGCAATGAAAATCCTATTTCAAAGTTAAGCGTGGCAGACTGACCGACGGACGAAGCATCTCATAGAGATGTGTGGATACATCTAAAAATGCTATTTTAAACTTGGACGGACAAATCCTCTTATAGAGATGTGTGTACTTCTTATTCTTCTTCGGCCTGTCATTTCCTCGGTTACCGTCAACTGAAATGTGTGTACATCTATTAGTCCAACAAGAGTATCATTCAACATGTGCATACAATCACAAGCGGTTGCACTGCAGGACCGACTCTAGTCTCAGCACATTCAGCCCTAATAGTGTTGCATACCTTTTAATTTCTCGTACCTTCTCTCTTTATTCGTTGCGTGGAGGGGTGTTGTCTTGATGTTGTCTAGTTTTTCGTATCTTTTCTTATTCCTCGCGTGGAGGGGTGTGTCTCGATGTCATCTGCTATGTCTGCAACAAAACCTTCATACCACAATTCACGAGACAAACAATCTTTTAAACCCTCGATTCTGTTTTATTCAGGCGTCAAATTTCTGTCGGCCATGGAGATGCTTCACTAACGTTGAATGAGAGACCAAATTACTACTCTATCGTAGTTAATTCCTAGCTTAAGTCCTTAGCCATTCGAGGAGGGGGGAAGAAGGAATCTCATGCCTGTATTCTCTTAGGGAATTTATTTCCCCTAATCATTTGAAGACTACATAGAGAAATCGACCGTTCGGCTCGCTTCCAAAACCCAGACTGGCAAAACTCAGTTTGACCCTTAATCTGAGGTTTCATCAACGTGATGGCCCCGTCAACGTCTGTGAGCTCCGACTGTGAGAACCAGCTTATTTTGCACTCGACTGTACGGGTCCACCCACACTAAATCTAAATCGCGCAAGCCAAACCAAACGATCTCCCACATACGTCCACATTAATATGCGTTCACTTTAATATGCATTCGGCCGCACAGGGACATTATCCAACAATAGCAGAGAGTCAGAACTAACTGTCATCAAGATGCACACCACAAATCCAGCAAACTATAGCCCTGTCATTCCTCTGAATCATCAGAAAGGTCGAATTAGTGGGAGACCTGCATTCACTTGTATGTAACATTGTATCTAAAAATACTATTCAAACTATTTTCAAAATTTTTCAAACTTTTCAACAATTTTCAAATTTATGCATGACAGACCAACTGACCAACAGACATAGCTTCTTATAGAGATGCCTGGACGCATCTAAAATAAAATGCGTCAATTCAATCTGCATGTTTAGCGATGAAAATTCTATTATAAATGTAAGCACATCGCTATAATCACGTTGATACACCGGTTACCGTAAGATCACTGAAGTTAAGCGAGGTTGAGTTTGGTCAGTACTAAATGGATGACCATTTGGAAAAAACAGATGCAGTATGTAACAGAAATCTCTTCAAAAATTAATCTACAAATTAATGGTATACAGAAATATGTACGGTTACGACATAAAATGACCCGACGATGGTTGACATCCAACAAACAAACAAACAAACATAAGCATGGCAAACCTACCGATAGCGTCTCTTATAGATATGCTTACACACATCTAAAACAAACAAAAATCACTTTATTTTTTTAAATTTTTATTTTAGCCAATCAGAAGGTGGGAAGATTTTAACTGAAAATACAGACTAAATTTCAATGCAAAATTAAAAAAAAAATTTCACATTAGAAACAGCTAAAGCCGACTTCCTATTAACTATTGATAAGGTTATCAGGAAGACTAGATTTTAGATTTTCTGGGTGTAGCTGTAGAAGAGAATGCACTGATATGATTCAGTTGAAAAGTTTTTCTTTTTAGTACAAACCTGCAAATGTATTTAAGAAAGAGTGGAAGAAATACAAATCTAACTTCTTGAGAGTGATTATTCAGTTAGCATCCATCTAATCTTAACTCCCAAAAGGACAGAATGAAGGTGGACAAAATTTCTACCTCTAGAAAGACTATACAAAAAACACAGTTCACAATATTTTTTTCATTGAATGCACACACAGATACCAAGATCTTATGTACGACATGAAAAGAAACTGGAATCCTAGGAGGATCTCCATCATTTCAGTAATCATAGGAGCTATTGGGCTCATAAAAAAGGATTTCAAAAACTACCTGGCGATTATACTCGGTTAACCAAGTGCAAGAGAGATCCAAAGAATTGCGCTTGAAGGGATGGTTAGAATCCTAAAAAGATCTCTCGGTTGGAGTCTCTGAAATAGAGGGTGAATGTCTGGCAGCATCCGGTAGGATTCCTCATCCCCAGCAAAAACAAAAGGATAAGAACTTTTTTAAAAAAAGAGATACATACCATCTTAGAGTGTTTTCTGTCTTTCTGTATAATGGTTTGTCAGAACAACCTAATATGAGCATACTTTGCCGTACAAGTAAATCTTGATCAAATATTCAAAATAACATAGTTTGGAATCCCAAATAAGATCCCCTCGGCATGACTACACACTGGCCCATACGAGGAATGGTTCACCTTCTCCAAATGATGCTACCTCAAGTAACAGCTGAATACTCCAATAAACTATATAAATTCTTGTCCTGGAATCAGGCAAGACCAAGAAAAGACCACAAGAAAGATAAATTATAACATGGTCAAATGGTCAATTGGGGAGAGGAAAAATGAATATTCTTCACTGCCTTACTAACTCAATTTTTGAGAAATAGAGAAGAACCTTAAATGAACACTCGGAAAAATATGCATCTCATAAAGAGATCAGGTGTTAACCCCAGGAAGTGGCCCCTTGATTTCTAAGAGCTAAATATATATCAATAATAAGTAATAAAATGCACTTAGCTTTAACATTTTTACTGTAGTTTTGCAGTATTATCCGATCATCAGAAGTGAAGTATGGTATGATTTTTTTTTTTTTTGGGGGGGGGGGGGGGGTATGACAAATTTACATCATTCATTTATTTACATCATTCTCTTACTTCCTTCCTCTTACGCTACTGCTACCACTACTAATTCTGCTCCCTCTATTCCCCTCCTCCCACAATTTTTCGTCTCATTAGCCATTCAACATTTCATCGAATTAATCCAATGTGCAAGCAAGTAAGATTATTAGAGTTTTAATATTATATAGATGATCAGTAGTTCTAAAGTTCTCAGAGCTATAAAGCAACCATTGCGCCATAGACAAATCACCAACTTTTAATACAATATTAAAGCATGGCAAAAAGATAAAAGCTAATTAGCAGCGAACATAAAATCAGGAATGCAAAGAGTGCATCGAGTCCGATGGAAACGTTTTTCCAGCGTCGTTTTAAGAGGTTATATCGTAGCGTTTGTTCATAATTAAATTAATGTAATACAGATTTCAACACATTAAGCATCTTTTTCAAAAATGAAATGCCTATTTTCTATTAAATGTTCCAGCAAATGGTTTAGAGACTTTTTTTCTTCAATTTTTGAAGTTGCCATGAGTAAAAAGAAAAGAATCAAATAAATAAACAAAAAATGATTTATTGTTAATTACATTGAAGAAAAATAAAATATATTTTTAAACAAAAAAATTTTTATAAAAGATATTTTTTAAATTCAAATAAACCTGCTAGAAAGGTGTTTTTTAAAATCTCTATGAAGTTAAGTATGTGTATAGGTTTAGATATTTGTACATACAGGATTTCGAACACAGTTGCTAGGCGTAAGAGTGAGTACTGTGGGTTATATTTAGTTGAATTAATTTATCCAAAAGGGGCAAAGACGGTGTGGAAGCTCTTTGTGAAAATCAAGATACCTCCGATTTTTGTGAAATTAAAAAAAAATAGTTATTAGACAACAATTAATAACTATGCTCCAAATTTCAGTTTATTTGGAGAACTTTAAAGGATTTTTAGGAGGCATGATATGGGCAAAATCTTCTATTTGAAAATTCAAATATTTCAGTTTTGCATTGAATTTGATCCACAACCATTAGACATTAATTAAGCAAGATTCCCTGAATTTTACTTTCATCTTAAGACTTCTTAAGTTTAAGCCTTAAATTTCAGAATTTTTCTAGAATCAAAATCATGTAATGAATTTTGATAAAAAATGAAATAAGAATTCTAGACATAAGGTTTAGCAGAATTATATCTTGATTTTAATCTTCATAAGGAGACATGAAAGTGGTTCAAAACTGTTCTGTTCAGGGAATTAATTTTACCCGCCCTGAGACGAATGTTCTTATAGTTATATCTACACACAAGCAGGACTTTTTAAAGGAACATTTTAATTGAACAATAATGTTTACTAATTCATGAGAAAGCGAAAAGAAAGATTTTTTTAATCACCCCAAGTTGCATCAATTAAATAATTGGTTTAATTATTTTAAGGTATATCAACCATTTTTGGTTAATGTCAAAACACAATACCCATTGTAAACAATTTATTGAATATGAATTGTCAGTTAACCAATAGCTAGAGTGAAATTCATAGTTAACTAGAAATAATGTGACCCAGTGAGCTCGGATTAGATTGTTTGAATGAGGAAAAAGCGAGTTTGCAAAGCAAGTCAAATATTAATAAATAAACAGACAAAATCCAAAATTAGACTTCTTTTCTGCTTGCTATCTATCACCCTGTCTTTTTCACTCTCAAACTATGGGGTAAATATTATTACTACTTGTGGCGATATTCCCTTTTGTTTATAATGGACTATTACAATCTTTTTATTCTTTCCTTTCTTTATTATCTTTGACTGTTAATAAACACGGAGAGGGGAAGAGTGAGAGAGAGGATGAGAGAGAGAATGATAGATACTGTATACAATCAGAGTGTTGGTGGGGAGGGGGGGGGGGTAAACACATACAGTGAAAGAGGGTGAGAGTGATAGATAAAAAATTCATATTTCATGGTATTGTTTTGGCCTTCGGGGCTTGATTTACGCCTGTCTATGGGTCTGTCCTGTGCAGTTCTAGGAGGTCCACCCTCCCAGGCTTTGCCTCCTCTCTTTGGGGAAGAGTAAGTTTATTGCTTAATGCCTGAGGCACCCCTACCGGGGAATGCCGACGGGGCTGCCCAGGCAATTTTTAATGGCCAGAGTTCTCACCTCTCGGGCGCTAGCTTTTCAAACCCCACTTTCCCGATCTGACCTTGGGTCACATCTTACCTTGTGGGAGTAAGATAAAAACTGGCCTTGTGCCTAACCTCTTGAAGAGGAGGTAAATAATATTTGCAATGGACTCTTCTGACCAAGGAGGTTACTTAGGATCCATACAACAAACGGACCGGATCTGATTAAAGCTTTCTTTTCTTTCCAAATTTCTTGTTTTTTTCTTTTAAATTATTAATTTGTGTTATGATGAATAATTCAAAATATTCAAGTTATATTTATTACACAGCTGAAATATATATTAGCTAATTGAGTCTGTAAACAATAAGTGAGCTGAAAGTAAGTTTAGTAAAGAAATTCGTATTGCAAATCTAGGCTCAGAAATCCAAAGAGTCAAAAAGTAAAAAAAGAATCCTAAATCACAAATTCAATAGACAAAAATCCAACTTTCTAATTGCAACAGAGTGAACTGACTCTTGGCTAAGAGCAAAGCGTAATATATGTTTTGATATTACACTTCATCTGTTCTGTCCTCATTCAATGAAGAAATCCTTCTAGACTGAAGCAATTTAAATTTTTGTCCCAATCCTAAGTGCCCCTTTGAGGGGGGGGCTGGAGTTACCCCACATTAAAATCCAACCTTATGCAATTGTGGGAAGGTAGGTAAATAGGGACTCTTACAAAAAAACAAGAATCACACTTCCAGTCATAAAAAAATCAACCGTTTTTATTGAGAAGAAACATTTTCCGATTGGTCGCAACAAATTGACAGAATTCGAGTTATACTTGTATATAGTATCTACGATTAATTTTTTTCTTCTTTTTCTTTCAGCAGATTGTGCATAGAATAAAAGCCCCTTTTCAAGGTAGGTGAATTCCCCCTCTTTCGCTAAAGCTGTAGCTATATAAGACTTTGGGTATGTAAAAATGATATTCATAACGGTATTTTCCATCTAAGGTTATAATAATAAAAAGTGGAAAATTCCATAGGAAGTTAAAAGTTTAGAGTAAGGCTGACGTGTACCAGTAGTTGTGTCATGGGAGGAAGTATGTGGCAAAATAGCTAGAGAGTTCCGACCACTGAAAATTAGACATTGAAGTGATCAGGCACGAATTTCAAGTCCTCCTTCGCCCTACAGGGCTGAGATGGGAAGATGCAGTTCATCTTGATGGACTTACTGCAAATTACTCCAAGAAGTAAATCAAATCTCAGAGGAATTAATGGAGTTATTTGCTGTTTTTTTTTAATTGATTTTATAAATGAAGCAATTATTCCAGCCACAAAGAGAAGGAAGAAAAGATTGATATCTGTAGAGATGCTACATCACCACCACGACTACCTTTACAACTAGACGTCACCAAGACAAGCAGCTGTTTCTGTCAACGAAAAAGATGTGTGGCGATTAAAGAATCCCACGCCATGCACACTATCCCACACAACAACATAATTCTTTAAATAGGAAGAGTCCACAATTTGATCGTTGTTATGTAGGTCATTTAAATGGTCATAAATTTAATAACCGATATCTTTAGAGATGTGGATTCGAATCCTACTGCTGTGACAATGCAATAGTTAAGAAAGTCGTTAAACGAGATGAAAGTTAAAGAATCCCTACACGAACTAAGTTAATTACAATTCAATAAAAAAAAATAGTTACTTTAACAATATTTTCCTAACTGTTGGCATATTCGCAATGGACTGTCATTTGAAAGAGATGGTTGAAGAGAACGAGTCAGGAGAATTCACGAAGAATTCTCAAACCTATTGATTGCAATAGACTCACTCAGCAAAGGGAGATTACTTAGGATTCATAAAACAGACTTAGTCGGGTTTTGGGCATCTCAGTGCACAAAACACTCCCTATACTAAATTGATTTTGTTTTGAACTTGATGTTTTCGTGAGTTAATTAAATCATTGCTTTTATTGCTAGACAAACTATTAACAAAAAGTAAGCCATAACATCAATGAAGAAAGTTCTTAATGTACTCCATGAAACTGTCTTGCCTTTAGTCCTTGGGGTGTGTATTCTGAGTAAATTAATCAATTTGCAAACTTAAATCTAATGATATCTATTAAGAAAAGTGCATACAGTTGCAGTAGAATGAGAAAATGATTCTGTGGTAGTGAGAGGGGAGGAAAACTTTCTGCGACTTTGTTTAATTAAAACTAATTAACATAATTTAATTACAGTTTGATGTGTGCTCACGTCCTAAGGTTTCATTAAACAGTCAGTTTGAAGTTTGTTTCCTTTGAACTGTCTTTTGAAAAGGTATTGTTGTAAATGTAATTACTATAATGAAAACAGAAATAAATAAAGCAAATGGTTGAACCCTGAAGATCATTATCTTATTTTGATGTTTTAAGCTGGAAACACATAAGATTAAAGGTTTACTTTGATATTTTTGTGAATTTGTATTAAATGAAACATTGTCAATTATTATAGATTTTTTAAATTTTGTATCTCATCTTGATTTCAGTTACTTTTCATCATAACTACTCATTATACAACTATTGTTAATAACAATGAGATTATCTTGAATTTCCATGAAATTAAGCATTGTTAATTATTAATATCTAATTAGTATATCATGTTAATTTCACCTTATTTTCATCATAATTATCTAGAATGTAATTTTACAGTCATTAGTAAGGAACCCATTGCTGGTTTTAGTGAGTCACTTCGCCATTTGCATTATTTTTTTAGAATCACCAAAAATAAGAGAATTATCCAATTTTAATGAAATCTTCGCTATTTATTCAATAAATTATATACTTACTAGCTTGAAGCCATTTTAATTTTCAATTTTTATTTGTTTGCACATATTTTTAAACTTATACATAAAAGGAAAACAAATTTAGTCATAAAGAAGACAACTCTTATTATATTCTTCAATGACAGACATGAGTTATTCCCCTTGCTGAATTTTATTTTTCAGTGTTTAGTTAAAAATATTATCAGATTGTTTGGTCCAGACAAAGTATTTTTTTAAAATAAACTGTAGCAAATTACATCATTGATAACATGGTACAACAATAACAAATGAAAACTAGTTTGACAGAAGCAAAGTATGCTTAAGCTCAAAAGCTATTAAGGTCTGACTTTGAAAATCCGACAAGATAACTTTATATGTTAGATAAGAGATACAAGTTTTCAAATTTAACATCACAACTTTCAAAGATGTTTCATGGAATTTAAGTTTGGGCCAGATTAATACACTTGTGCAGTATCATTTTTCTTAATATATTCTTACTGTTTAAAGCAACTGTATACAACGTTTTTGCAATATTTTAAGTAAGGGTACAAAAATAAAAATAAAGAGGCCTTCAAAGCACTACTGAAATGATCGGGGGCGTTCAGAAGTAGGTAGCATTAAAAAAAATGAATACATGTTGAAAAGTCTCTAGTCTAGCAATCTTTCAGCAAAGCCACTGCCAGACTGGAGAAATTTATCTTTAAAACAATAAATAAACCTCCACTCTGATCACGTGAACTTTATACATTAGCTGTACTTACCCGACGTTGCCTGGGATGCAATGAAGTCATTTTAGTTTTTAATTTGTATTTGTTTGCATATTTTCAAACTTATACAGAAAATAACATTTTAGTCGTAAGGTAGACAACTCTTATTATATTCTTTAATTAAAAATATGAATTATCTCCCTTGCTGATTTTTTAGATGATTATTTACCGGTGTTTCATATTACCACTTGACTGGGCCGGACTAAGTAATTGTTTGTTTAAATGAATTCTAGTGAAGTACATTATTATATTGCCAATAACATGGTACAAAAATAAAAAAGGAAAATTGACTAGTCAGAACTAAAGTTTGATTTGTTAGTTTAAATGCTATAAAAGATAACTTCATATGTTAGATAATAGTAAAATAAGACTGGAATGGCGGATTGGTTAATTCAATCAGGTGACAGAAGAATTTCAAGTGAGACAAAAGCAACTCACAGTTAAGAAAAGTGGATCCATACTTGAGTATAAAAAATATATGTAAATTGGAAATGTTGTCTCTGTCTTCCTTGAATGTTCAGAGAAAAGTACCTAGATCACATCATCACCCCTGACCCTGAAAGGCAAACCATCGAACGTCTATATAACACATCACATTTACGCTATTGAATTGGGAAAATAATTCTCTTTCTCACCACCATCATCATAATCATGCTTTTATTTATTTTTTTTAATAGAAATGTTACTGATATTTTTTATTGCACATTTCAGACATTCTTTCCTTTGTTTGTTTTATTGTATATGTTTTTTTGTTTTTTTTAATGAATTGCAAATTTTACTGCAAGTTATTTTCTGTACATGACTGTCTGAAAACGCGTTAACAAAGAATGATATGAGGTTAGTCAATTACAAAATACAAAAAAAATGTGCTTTCATTACCTCAATTCTCAAAAGCCCAATTTTTATTTAGACATTTCTAAAATGTCCTTTGTAAAACAGCTTTATTAGATTTATCATTCGTGTATTTTTGAAAAAAAATTATTTTCTCACTTTTCTTATTTCTATTACATTAAAGCAAAAAGGAATTGAATAATTTAAAATTCTTAACAATATTTCAAACATGTTACTATATTGATTTGCAACCGTCTACGTGAGTGCATATTTTTGAAGCTGTTCAAACAAAGAAATTATAAGTTTTTTTTTAATGACTAAAAATAGAACACTTTTGACACATTTCATTCTGTATGGACTTCTTTAAAAAGAGACACAGTTGATTATTTTGTATTATTTGTATTATTCGGACTACTATTCTCATATGGTTGTTATTTTCACAACGTTTCCGCCGATGTAACCTACAACCTTTTTTATGTCAAACTTGGGAATCTAAAAGATTATTGAGTTCGAAAAGATGTACCCGAAAAAGCTCGGATGTTGTATCGGCTGAAACGTTGTGAAAATAACAACTAAGATGAGAATAGTAGTCTGTCCTACATATTGATACTTGATTCGACTAACCTGTTTTTTTTTATTTTTCGTTTTTTCCTTCCACTATGTTATTGGCACGTATATATTTAATTTCGCTTCAGTTTTTTTTAAATACTTATTCCAGATAGGAAAACGGTGAGAGTGGAGATATTTTCCCATTGTCACCAAATATTTTTAAACATTAAAGGGAAGTAATCATGTAATGAGTAATTTTTCTGGACTTCTGCAGAGATCAATATCTAAAAACGTGCTATATTTTTAAACATTAAAGGGAAGAAATCACGTAATGAGTAATTTTTCTGGACTTCTGCAGAAATCAATATCTTAAAACGTGCTATATTTTTAAACATTAAAGGGAAGTAATCATGTAATGAGTAATTTTTCTGGACTTCTGCAGAGATCAATATCTAAAAATGTGCTATATTTTTAAACATTAAAGGGAAGAAATCACGTAATGAGTAATTTTTCTGGACTTCTGCAGAGATCAATATCTAAAAACGTGCTATATTTTTAAACATTAAAGGGAAGAAATCACGTAATGAGTAATTTTTCTGGACTTCTGCAGAGATCAATATCTAAAAACGTGCTATATTTTTAAACATTAAAGGGAAGTAATCATGTAATGAGTAATTTTTCTGGACTTCTGCAGAGATCAATATCTAAAAATGTGCTATATTTTAAACATTAAAGGGAAATTTCCACATTAATAACACATTATTTATTATTTACTATCAATTGATTAATGTCAGTTACTAAAACGAACTTTAAAAAAACTCTTGTTTAACAAAATAATTCGTTTGCAAAATTAAAGTCACCAAAATTAATTTCCGTTTCTTCATAAACAAGTCAGTCATTTTTTTCTTTTACTCCCGAGCAACGCCGGATAAGTGAGTTAGTACATTATATTTTCAAGATATTTTGTATTTTTCTTTTTTACATTTTGTTTTTCTATTTGGTTTCTATTAAAATCAACCAAACAAAATATTCAGATTAAAATGTCTGCCAGAATATTCATGGCAAATTGTGTTTAGTTCGCCTCCATAGCTTTCAAATTAAATTTAAATTGAGTTGCATAAAAGCTGCTAAAATCTAGAAATAAATTTAATCAAGAAAGACTTAGATTAGTAAAAGAGGAAAAACTAATTATGACAAAGATAAAATTGGATTACTGAAAATATTTAACCATGTATTAAAGCTGTAAGTCAGATACTTTTTCATCCCAACATATTTGATCTGTATACAAAATACAGGCGCCAAGTTTGAATTTAGTTAAATAATATCATCTGTGTTAAACTAAGTTAAAATTTGTCCCTTATCGTCTGTGTGGGAGATGGTAGTGGTGAATTGGATAACGTGGGCCGACGACTTCAGCATGCCAAGTTTGAATCCCATCATTTCCATGGCACCACTTTCACTTATGGATGTTGGCAACCTTCCAATGCTCCTTTCTGTAAGTACATGATTCTAGAAAGAATCGGGGAAACCAGTGCCAACAAACCGAATCAATCTCGTCAAAAAAGTCTTACCACACTGATTAATACGAATTTACTTTTTTATCATCTGTGTAAATAATCCCCAAAAACATATGTTTAGAACATAAGCAATTCCATTAAAACCAAGATACGCACAAAACACTGCTGATACATATGTTAACTTGGTGGCCATCAACTTGGTTTAAGAGTTCACAGCTTTCCTTTTTCTCCTTTTTGGGTGGGGGTGTATGAAACAATCTGTAAGTATATATTATTCTTGTCCCTGATAAAAAAAGAAAAACTAACAAGTTTGTGAGATAAGATGTGTTCCAATACGACGAAGCAAAGGATGAAGGTAGCTTAATGCTTATCAATATAGAATGTGGAATTGGCCAGCCATGTCCAAGTTATGTCAGTTCTATAGCATTCATTTTTAAACTAATACTCACTGAAAAAGTTATGAACTGATACCTTTCTCCAGTTTTGGGTGAAATAGCAATATATATTTGCCTATAATTAACCATTTACAATCGTAACAATAAATTATTTACACTATTGTGCATATATTCTAATTTAAAAAGTGTGGGTCTAATATATAAAGTAACGTAGACTTTTTTGTGCGTCTGTAAACACATTATAAGCAAGTTCTACAAGCTCAATATTTAATTCGGTTTTGCCATAAACAATTGCCGTACATCGAGCCATATTTTAAAAAATAGTATTTCGAATCAATAAAGCATACTTTATCCGGATCGATATTAACATTTTTCTTAATAATATAAATAGGAGGTAATAATTTAATGGCTAAATGATTCCTTAATAATTAAATTTAACTTTCAAAATCTTATTTTTAAAAAATAATTTAGTAAAAAAAAATCGGTAGATAAAAAAGCGAAAGTATTTATGAAATTTAAAGACGTTCAATCGATTTTTATTTGAAAATGGATTTCATTTTTAAATAATGTATATTCCTTCATTGAATTTTTTTTCCCAAAATATAAATATTTTCTTGCAAGAAATTAATTAAGAGAATAGGTGGAGAGTAGAAATTGGACCTTGGGTTTACTTTCAACAGTCTTGTAACTTTCGCTTCCCTTCTTTTGTCTTTAGTTGTAACATTCGATTAGTGATGTGTCTGACAAAGGGAGAAGAAGTGCTGTTTTCTGGGTCGGTTATTGTTTTCAATTGGTGGTATATGTAGGTTTTCAATCCTCTCATAGTATTCATCACTAAAATTAATTTCTGTTTCTTCATAAATAAGTATACCATTTGTTCCTATACTCTCAAATAACACCGGGTAGATACAGTCAGTACATTATATTGTCTAAAATCCTTAATCCAGTTTTGATCAAAATCCATTATATGATTTTGATTCTATAAAATGTCAAAAATCTAAGGCTTAAGCTTAAGGGGTCTTAAGAAGGAATTGAAATTCGGGAAATCTTGCTTAATCGGTATCTAATGACTATGGATCAAATTTAGTTAAAATCTGAAATATTTGAATTT
This sequence comes from Sepiola atlantica, assembly GCA_963556195.1. Taxonomy (NCBI): domain Eukaryota; kingdom Metazoa; phylum Mollusca; class Cephalopoda; order Sepiida; family Sepiolidae; genus Sepiola; species Sepiola atlantica. Next base: position 66,284,708 of record OY744517.1, on the reverse strand, counting down.
TCAAATGGGAGATTGTGTCCATATTATGCCCCCATAAAAAACTTTAAAATATTCCAAAGAAACTGAAAATTGGGGGATATTTATTAATTGATGTTTAATACTTATTGTTAAAATTTCACAAAAATCAGAAGTATCTGAATTTTCATGAAGAACTTACATTCCTGATGCATGAAACTAAATTAAACTAAATATAGCCCACATTTCCCACTTTTATGCCTATCAGCTGTGTTCCAAAATTCATAATGATCGGTTAATTAGTTTACGAGTTAATCCTGTACATACAAATATATAAAGATATATACACAAACTTAACATTATATAAATAAAGGCATATATATACGACTAACAGTTACCCGGCGTTGCCCAGCTTGAGTGTGGGAAAGCATCATATTAAAGACAATTTACTTCAACAGCAACCTTGATGTTGTCAGCTAGACATCTTACCCATTGAGCTCTTCAGATAAATGTTAATACTCTTAAACTAACGTTTATCAATAGATTAATTTCATTGTATAACATGTTAGAAAAGTGTCATTAGCTCCTTTAACGGGAAGAACTATTTCAAATATGTTCACATGCAAATTGTACATGTGAATACATTTATATTTAAGGTACACTCCCTAGTATGTCTTCGCAGAGAGATGTTCTCATTATATATATATATATATATATATATATATATGAGAGAGAGAGAGAGAGAGAGAGAGAGAGATCTAGGTATATAGACAGCGAGACAGACAGACAGACAGAGGAGGCAGACAAATTCTTCATTTACATCTTATTATATTTTTTAAAAAAAGGAAAAAATATATTCTCTGATTTCATATAATTTTTTTTTTAATCGAGGGATAGAATCGAAACTGCACACTCAATGTTTTCAGTCTGATACTTTCCCAACTAAACAATTCTGACATTTGTTAAGTCGATTTTTAAAATAACACTCATAACAAAAATCAGATATATGTATTTGAAGTTTTAAGAAGGTTCTGTCCCCATGAGTCACTTAGAGGTGTGGGCACGTAGATATTCAGCACATATGGGTAACATAGAAATTCTGGATCACTTACATTATCTTTCCATGGAGAATTTTATACATATGATATAAATTTCATCTAAATCGGATACATTTGAAGTTTTTAAGGAGGTTTGACCTTCAGAGCTCCCTTAGGTTAGAATGGCACTTCGAGATTTGGAACCACTTCCATTGTCTTTTCAGAAAATTTTATACATAGGATTTAAATTTCATAAAAAAAAAAGATATATTTGAAGTTTTGAGGGGTTATGCCCTCATAGCCCCTTTACGGGTACACTTAGAGATTCGGAAACACTTTCATTGTCTTCCCCGGTAAATTTTACATGAGAATACAGTTTTAGATTTTATGTAGATTCTCTTACCTTTCTTTCTATAGGGAGCACACAAACATCACACACAGAGTTTTATGTATATAGATTACCCACAATATCCCAAAATATATAATAGGAATATATGCATAAAATTCTCTTACACATTTCATCAGAAAGACTCTACCTTTGTAAATTCATCTTTTTACCATTAATTTTTAATTAATTGAGATTATTCTTTAAATTTTCTATGCTGGTGCTTTTTTTTTTTAACTTGATTAGGAAATTTGTTCCAGAAATATATTACTCTTAATAAAATAAGAAAAATCTAATTGTGTGGATTTCGTGGACAGACTCAGATAAGGACATAATCCATAGTTATAACAAGATTTCCAGATTCACACATGGGTAAACCACATGCATGTCTCCATTTAGTCAGAGCAGACTTTGAAAGGCTATATTTAGTCCTCAGACGGTTAAGGGTTTTCCATTGCAGCTATTTCGATAATGCATCGGCTGAAAGTTTCTCAGTGGGTAGCACACTCATGTCTATTTGAAACTGCTAAATATTGAGTTTATACCACTTTTGGCAGATACAGATTAAAAGAGCACGAGGTCCCCACATATACCGCTTATTAATGATTATTTCATCAAGGCTATACCGTGCAAGAAATTGATTTTCCAAAAAAGCATCGTCTAACAGAGAAAAGAAATATTATGTCTGGGAAAAGTGAGAAAAAAATAAGAAAAAAAGAAAAATCACCATAATCATGGAATTGTTTATCAATCCATTCATAATATAAGAGTTATTTTCTCTGTGTGTCTGTCTGTCCGTCAGTCACAATTTTTGTAGACTTAAGAAATACATTGCAGAATTTGTCTCATTTTGATATGGAAATATTTTAACTTCTTTTAGAAATGGAAAATATTGCATTAATACTAAATAATAAATTCCCAACAAATAAAGCGGTATCCGCTTTATTTTGACCGAAAGTCGAAACCGAAACAATGAGATCTTCAGTCTGATGTTCTACAAGCAGAGCTATTTAGATTTTCTTATAAATAGATCTTAAAACATTACCTTAACAAAATAATAACAGCTTTGACGTGACGTCACAGATTTATGATTTACGTCATGTTTCAAAACATGAATTGAAATATGAGTGATAATAAAAAAAAAAAATGAGTAAACATTATCAATAGCGTTGGAAATTATTTTAATAGTCCAAAACAATTTATTTAGCTTTAACTATGTATTGTATGTAGTTTTTTCACAATTATATAATTCTAGACAAGTAAATAGAAACACCTTCTCACAGACAGCGAGAGAGACGCGGGTGACATGGTAGCCTAGTCAAAATATGCGACCGGAAGGAGCATATATTTGCTAGTCAATCTATGATATAAATCTGGGATCTGTCTATCTGTCTGTCTGTCCGAGATGCAATTGGAAACAAAGCCCTGTACCAAGATAAAATAACTTTTCTCAAATAAAATTTTATGAGTATTAGGTGATCTTTACAATAATATTGTGAGGTCTGTGTTCATACCAGACACCTAGAAACAGCAAAGACTGCACGATACTTTTATTTTAACTTGAAAATTGAAAATTATAAAAATTAAAAAATAAGAATAAAAATGGTAATATGGAGTTCATAATTGGGAGCAGGAGTACACAGTGGTCCCCATTTATTCCTAGGCAATACCAGGTGTGCCTGCTGGTTTTATATAATGGACAGAAAGCAAAGATGTGCAACCTATTAAATCAGTAAACAGTGGGAGATGTAACAACAATGATAATGATCATTTTTTAATGATGTGAATAATGAATTAAAAAAGCAAACACACGGATATTTTCGTAATATGTTTACTGTTTTTGCGATGGTGCTATTTTCTTAATTGCTTAAAAACAAATAGACGAAATAAGAATAAAAGAGAAAAAAAAAACAATTCAACACATTTGTTGATATTATCAAGAATTGGTTTCTTCACCTTTTCGAAATAAAGAATCAGTTTGATTTCAGGTGTCGAAAAGAAAGACAAAAATAAAAAAATATATATGTAAGTGTCATAGAAAAGCTGGAGCAAATAAGATTGGAAAACGAAAAGTACGACTTGGAGGAACAAGTAAAAATAGGTTAACGAAGAAAAATTCAAAATTTATTATAAGTGAATCCAAATTATTTTCATTTTGTATTTTATTTTGTTTTTGAATATTTCGATTTTGAAGCTTTCTATTAATATACAGTTCCGAATCTATTTTACAGGGTGACTCCACCCACCCCTTACAAGAAAAATGCCACCATGGAATCGTTAATAAAATTCACAATCCTTTCTGCAATAAAACTTTATTTGGTACAAATAAACTTTTCAATCTATGCCTGACTTGTCCACCAAGGTTCAGTTATGAATGTCCAACAATTTTTATTTTATCACCATTCAGTGATAAGTACATTGGATATAATGTGCAAAATTGTCAATAACTGACGCACTCCCTTCTTTGCATTACCCTTATTTTGGATGTGATGGCTCTTTTCAGTTCAGAAATAGTCTAGGGATTGTTTTGATAGACATTATATTAGAGATAACTTCATAAATAAAAATCGGGGGAAAAAGGGTTAGTCCAAGTAAGTGTGAAGCTTTTCAGAATCAGGCATCTTACTGATGAGATTAGGAAAGTGTCCTTGCATATAATTGAACAGTGATAAAACAAAGACTGCTGGACATTAATAACTGAAACTTGATGGGCAAGTCAGGTATAGACTGAAGTTTATTTGTACCAAATATGGGTGGATTACAGAAAGGATTGTAGAATTTATCAATTATCAGTGAAGAGTTCAAATAAAATGATAATGTAGATAACTTATAACTGACTATTACAAGCATAACAGAAACATGTAAATAACAACCGTACTTGGTATTGATGTACCTCCCACAGCGGTAAGATGTGATACAAGGTCGGCAAAGTGGGATTTGAAAAGCTAGCACTCTAGAAGAAGAAGAGCGTTCTGGCCGTAAAAAAAATGGCTGGACAGCCCCGTTAGCATTCCCCAGTAGGGGCGCCTCAGGCGATTAGCAATAAACTAACCCCTTCTCAAAGGGTGAGAAGGCAAAGCCTGGGAGGGTGGACCTTCTAGAACTGCACAGGACAGTACCTCAGACCGGCAGAATAAACGCCCGAAGGCCAAGACGGTACCGGTCTACAGAGCGCAGCATCCGTCGGAACAGATACTAAACTCTGATCTGAGCTAAAAGACCACGGACAATAATAACAACCGTACTTAATCTCAGAAATATTGCCAAATACTTTAATTTAAATATCACAGATTTTCTTCCACTTTTAGTCTGCAAGCAATGAGTTTGAGGTTACAGTTCTAAATATTGATTTATAGGTTTATTACATATGAAATGAACAGTGATTACTTCCTTTAAAAAAAGGTGTATTCTATATTACCAAATATGGTGCATAAACACTTGGTTAGTCGTCATTTAGAAAAAATACTCTTTCTCAAGTGCCAAAAAAGTATGCTGCGATTTTGAGCTAACAAACTTTTTTGAAACTTGCAAAAAGGATTTTATTATAACTTTAGTAATCTAGTGAAACTAGCGAGTCATTATTGATTTTTCTGATATCATTTTATTTAAAGTGCAGTGTCTGAAATGGAGGAATTAGACTTTTAGTTTTTGAACTCATATCCACACTTTGCATTTCAGAAAAAATATATAACAAAATATAATTAAGACGAAAAAGATATCAGAACCAATTAAATCAAGTAATATAACAAAAAGGAAAAACAATAAGATTACTTGATGAAAAATAATCATTAGACTCATATAAAACATAACATATAATTATCGAATAAAAATGTTTAAGAGCATGTATGAAAAACAAATTTCTTGTAAAGACTTTTAATAAGATAAAGTCCATGAAAAATCCATTCTTGAAAATGAGCTTCATTAATTTCTTATGGTGTTGTAAACCAATGTATCATTGTAATTTTATTAGCTTACTTAACGTGTTATTTTTTTTGGAGGGGGGGGGGACAAACTATATGTGTGTAAGCACAGTGAAAATCAAACTGTTTCACTAACTGTAATAATGTATTTAAATACAAGGGCTCAGCTGATTGTCATGTCTATAATATAATAAGCTCTGAAGTAAATATAAGAAACAGGACACCAATAATTATAATAAAATTAAAAATAAAAAAATAAGAAATATAATCTGGTATACACCACCCTAAAATCAGATGCTAAAAACTAAACCGGGCAAGAAATTCCTAAATCTCATTGAAAAACACTTCCCCGTTACAAATCCCCTGCATAAAATATCGAATAAAAATCACTTAAAACTGTCATACAGCTGCTGCGAAAACTTAGAAATGATAATTGAGGCACACAATGAAAAAATACTAAAGGAGAACAATATAGAAGAAAAAAATAACAAATTACATAAAAAAGTGAGCAATATAGCAAAAATAACACTAAGAAGAACAAAAATATAAGCACTACAAATAGTAATAACCGAAACCATAATAGCAATCACCCAAATAGAAATGATAAATTTAGTCATGAAGAGAAAAGCTGTAAATGCATAACTCGTACATTTTGCCCACTACAAAAATAAATGCCTAACTAAAATTATTGTTTACCAAGCCACAATATTTGCCAAAGAAAGACCGAATAACAAGAAGTGCTATGTAGGTATGACCTCCCTAGATTTTACAACCAGATATTACGACCACAGCAACACATTTAAAAACAAAAAATGCTTAATTAAAACAGTACTCACAATCCATTATTGGGAGCTAAAAGAAAGCGGACACTCACCAATAATCGAATGGAAAATAATACGACAGGCCAGCACATGCAGAAACTTAGACGACCTGTGTAGATTATGTCTGAATGAGAAATTTTAAATCCTAAACTTTAAAGACCTCCAAAACCTATTAAACTGTAGAAGTGAAATAGCAAAAAACTGCTTACACAGAATAAAATGTATCTTAGGTTAATAAATAAATGAACAAATAAATAAATAAAAAACTAAACTAAATTAAAACTTAAAATAGAAATACAAGCAAGCATGTGTTAAAATAAGGTCACCCATTATTTCGACACAACAAAGAAACAGGGATGGGCCACCCTATAGAAAACAGAACAATAGAATAGAAAGTAAAATCAACCCAATCTTTGTTTGTGAGAAGCCCAACGATTGGCTAAGAGAATAAAAAATAATCTGATTGGTTGACTAGCTAGACTAAGTACCATGTGTATATATAAAAACACCCGGCAACACAAACTCCATGCATTTTAGCCTGACGATTCCCTACGGGATGAAACGCGAAAGCCTCTGTGTAGCTTAATTGCCATAAATATATTTTCATAACTTACTAACTAGCTCTACTCACGTATTGAGCACTGTTGAAGTAAATACTGAAAATTGATACATAAAAGAGTATATCCCCTTATAACATTTTATCTGGATACATGAAATAATAATAATAATATATATATATATATATATATATATATATATATATATAGGCAAACATTATTAAATAACACGGAGTGTTTTATCTTAATAAGACTTTTTCATTTTTTCAATTTTCTGAATAATTAATTTAGTGTTTCGGTCAAATTGGTGTATGTAAGTTCTGTGGGTTTCTTGTTCCATTTTCTTTCCTTTTTCGCGAGTACTTTCGATTTGATGCGTCAAATCATCTTCAGGCAATGTTAGTCTTGGTGTCTTTAAAGATATGTCTTTACTATTGAGTTTTTTAAATTATTATAACGGCTAGTAATTTACAACTTAAGAAGAGCGTCTATGATATTGAGATGCTACATGAGAGCGTGATTACGTTCTAAGAGTGTGCAAGATTCAAACGTATAATTGCTTAATGGCTAAGAATTTGGTACCGTTAATTACTATGCTAGACACTTTAAAATGTTGTGACTAGTTTTGTAATTCACATTATTCATTGTGGGATGTGTAGTTTTTATGCAAAGGGCTTCAAGAATTTTTAATCTTTTGATGTTGGTATCGTGGTGTATTATTTTAGTATTGTTAACTAGTATGTGTCTATATTGAGAAGGGGGGCAGTCATACTTTTTAGGTGTTGGCAAATGGAGCTAGTGTCGGAGAGATGTAAGGTGAGTCTTCGGAAAAGTGTTGTGGTAGTGAAACCGATGTAAGAATTAGTTTTATTATTATTGTCCGAGATACATTCTCCCATAGAGCATTGAAACTAATATATTACATCGGTTCTTCCTAATGTATTTTGGATCTGCATAGTGTTATTTTTAACTACATGGTTCGATGTTTTATATATATATATATATATATATATATATATATATATATATATATACATGAAGAGAGAAAGAGAGAGAGAGAGATTGATTTACCTTGCTTCTAAAATCGTCTAAATAACTCAGTACGAAATAGTAGTTACACGTTTAGTTTTTATTTAGTTTTTCACCCACTTATGTGTTTATCATTTTTCAGCGACTGATTACACCCATATGAGAAAAACTTTGTTGTTTATTTGTATGGCTTTTATAGAAATAGATATGTTAACAAAAATTCAAATTAGTTTCCATAAGAATTTCATGACACTATTCAAATTTTCATCTAAATATATCTGTGAGCAACAGGGTCAAATTATCAATTCCAATTATCGATTATCAGGGATGTTATTGAAAACAAAGACCTATACAAAGATCTATCACAACTTGTCTCAAGTACAAATTTCCAAGGAATCCAATGTGGGTATTAATTTTGTATTAGTTATTACAATAATATAATGGAGTCCGCTTTCACACTGGGCATCCATAAACAGCTAAGGCAAAGTCTTACTTTATTTTAGAAATTAAAAAAAAAAAGATAAAAATGGTAATGTATGGTTCAAGGTTGTGAGAATAAGTACACACTCGGTGCCTCTGCTAGTAAATTCTACAACGATATCAGACTTTTATAGTTACAGATGACCCAAATAACTAAAATTTGTTTGAATCTTTCCTGAAAATTAGCCAATTTTACTGGTATTAAAACCAGTAGGATCACTGTCTGGAATTACACTGTTCGACCACATCTGCAATGAAGACATCCGAAAGTGTTACGGCATCGCACCAATCAAGGGACAAGATGAAGGAATATCAGCTCAGATGGTTTGGGTATGTGCTGAAGACCAACAACGACACCGTCGTGAAACTTGCTTTTGCATGAGAAGTCGCAGGGAAGCGACCGAGAAGAAGGCCGATGATGAGATGAGCAGACATCCTGCACAAAGATCTCTGTAAAACCGGCCTTCATCTGGACCAAGCCTGTGATTGTGCCAAATGAGACAAAACCCATTATTGTATACTCCACTGTAACACGGAGTGAAAAGTAAACATTAACCACGGAGTCAGACTGGCATATTTACATCTCGCGTTACAGCGGCTAAATAACTCATTTCATTCTAATTACACTTTTAATAAATCTGTTAAACCTTTCTGTTGAAAAATCATCCATTTTGTTTTACGAGTTATTAATGATTATAACCTAAATTACATGGTTTATAACAGAAACCAAAAACGTTCCCCTTCAGAAAAAATACATAGCAATGCAGTAAACAAAAATCAAAAAAACAAACAACTCACATTGATTATATCTACATTCAAGGAGAAATTCGAAATTGTTGTCCAGAAAGAGGGGTCATCTTGTTTTATGAAGTAAAGCCATGAAAAAATACGGACAATACTGCTAAAAAAACTGTCAGAAGAGTTAATAGTTACCTTGGTTAAAAGTTAACAAAAAAAAATTATCAAAAATTCCCTAATCAATAAATAAATAATAATCATTATATAAGATATGGAATTTAGAGTCAAATTTGAGAGAAAATCATTTCAAAGTATAGAGATACGAAACTACATGGCACTAAGCATCATGAAAAAACAGAGTTTAAAGGATCTATTAAATACTAAGTTGCTTATAAGCATAAAATTAAAGGGAAAAATATATAAATTACCAAACCAACATTTTAATATCTCTAGGGTGATGTCTAATGGTCTTTTCAAAGAAAAATATCACACAATAGGCAAATGGGTAACTAAATATAAAATCTTCCATCCATAACTGGTATACGATGTACCAAAACTCTTATGTTGGTCCTGAGGTATTAAGATAACCAAATTAATACACCTATAAGATCAGATTAGTTTGCAATCAGATAAAATTGAATCATTATTTATTTAAATCTATTTTAAGACTTTGTGTTCAAAATTCCAGGAGTATTGCTTTGATCATCTTACAAGTAACCATAAAAACAGAAAAACAATAACGAATGAAAGGGTGATAATTCATGATTAAAAACTGATTGAGTTATTTATATTGATTTATATATGCTCTGTTGTTATATGTTAACAATCATCGAGCTTTTACCGTGAAAAGGTTGGACTATATAAAGAATAGAAAGTATATTCAAAAGCATATATTTCCCCACATATCTCTCTATATATGTGTGTGTGTTTGTGTGTGTGTATTTTGGTGCGAGAGATATCAATCCTTATTGGCATTAAACTTGTTTGCCAAAATTATGTATTAGGTTATAACAAAATTCAGAATAAGAAATAAAGGAATCTGACAAAAGCAAGTTGAATAAAAAGTTAATGTTTAGCCTCTTCATCCCCATCCTTTAAAAGTATCATATACATCGTAATGATTTAATTTGTATCAGATTATTATCATAATACTGAATAAATGGCACATTATAGAGGAGAATAAAGTAACTTTCGGTATAAAACTACAACTTAATATTAATAAAGTTTTATGCATTTGCACATCTAAAATTCAAACTTTTTTCAAAGGAATCAGTTATGTCTGTGATATTCATGGAGTATTTTATTTGAAAATAGTGATTATGTAAATTGTATAAATATCAATTTTGCTTTGTATCAGATAGTTGTAAATGGCAGCCTTTCAGTGAATATGGACTGAAGAAATTAACATGAAACACTTGTACTTTTGGCATATTTAACTTGAATCTGCCAGCCAATGTTGATAGCTTTGCCAATGATGTTTTTCATCGCAATCAGCAGTTGCATTATTAAAGACCTTTTTTCTGGACACATGTATCAGCTTGTTTATATATATATATATATATATATATATATATATATATATATATATATATATATATATAAAGTATGTGTGTATGTGTATCGCAGCATCGTGGTTAAACAGTTGATCTAAGAGCCAAACTCACCGCAGATTTGGAATCAGCACTTTGATCCGATGTCTTTCTTTATCGATGTCAGAAGTTCTTGAACCTTTTTTAAAACTCATAATTCAAAATTAAAAGTACATAAAAATAACCGAATGTTCCAACATTTTTAGCGTTCCTGTTTTGTTGACCGAACAACCACGTCAAATAATTTTTAGTATTTGACGTCTTGTTTACTTTGAAGAGAAAACAACAACAAAATATTTCATAAATGTTCATTAATATTTTTAATTTTATATTTAAGTTTCTTTATTTATCTTAGAAAAACTATTTTAGATCTATGTAGATAGGTAAAAAAAATGGGTGGCCTTGTTGATGAGCGTTCGCCTTCAGATCCAATATTTTATGCCATCTCACTCTAGACAATTGTTTTTTGTTTGTTTGTTTTTTGTTATAGCGTTCCAGTTATTTCCTAGCCGATATCGATCATCATCAAACACCTGAATTTTTTTTAAAATAAAATAAATGGATGAAAAATATTTAATAGATATCATTAACTTCTTATCTTGGCTATAAAATTCAAGAAAATCTGAAAAACCCGGTGTTGATGGGTACTTCAGCTAGGGTATACATAATACAATGTATATCTGATGAGTATCCTTTCTTAAGTAGCTTAAGCTAACCTGTGAAGTAATGAGCGTATTAGGTTAAAATAAAGTCCTAGAAAGTAACATTGTAATGAAAATGATAGAGGCATATAAAAAATTAAGTGACTCCCAAAGTTAACACAAAAACCTTTGTGAGAAAAAACGATATGCCATCATGCAACAAACTAGACGTTTTCTATCATGTGATACACTAGAAGTTTTCTGCGTGCCTGTCCAGATTTGTTGTAAAAACTTAGCACTGAAAATCAAAGGCATTCTTTTCTTATACAAGACAGGCAAATAATTTGACAAACATCAGGTCGAGAAAAACGATAGATTTATTGAGTCGCACGGTGCTAATCATGCTATAATGAAATAATAAATTCTTGCCGTTTTCTTCCCGGTGTTGTTATCAAAACATAGGACAGAAGAGATAGAGGAAGAGAGAGAGTGTGTGTGAGAGAGAGAGAGGGTGTGTGTGTGTGCTTGTTAAGCATACAGCTTTTTAGATGATACGTATGTTAACTCATATTAACACATCTTGTATCTTAACCGCATCTATCGAGACTGAGGGATTTTTCCCACCAGGATTCTTTTGTCTTCGTCTATATGACGTCACTTCTACTTACTTGTATCATAGAATTTCATTCTCATGATACTTGCTGACCTTTTTTTACGTATTTGATCTATTGTCTACAACATTTCCTGTCTCATAACATAACCGTCAATATATGTACTAGCTAACTCGCCCACTCAAATATTTAACATAAGGAATACAAATTTTCAAATTTAATATCATAACGATTTTCAAAAGAGTGGAAATTCGACGGAATTTTACATTGGACCAGGTTGGCGCCCATGTGCAGTAACGGTTTTTTTTTCTTAGTTTTTAAATATGTTGTTAGTGTTAAAACGACTATATCAGTTTTCCCAGCAACATTTTAAGTGAAAGAAAAAATAAAACTAAGAAGACCCCCAGAGCGCTGTTGAAATTCTACTTTGCTAGGCTACCTAGCAGATCCCCCCTTCCGCTTGGCATGTTCGAAGGTGGGTAGCACGGGCTCTTTTATAGGTACACATCCATACAAATATGTAAGTATGATTACAGCTATAGACACAAATAAAACAAATGTACGGTAATTAGCAGTTTCATACCAACGGTGTGATGATATAAATATAATTCTTATCAGGATATAGACATAACCAAAATTCAATTGTACGCAATTTTGTTAGTATATTTTAGAGTGCTGTTAACGTTGATGTCAATGTGTTATAGTTCAGTCAATGATGTTTCTCATCTCAATCAACAGCCGCCTTCTTTATTGACCTTCTCTGAGTTCATTTGTATTAATATTTATACCTATTTCCTGCCGGGGTTTAAATAATTGCGTTGAATACACAGATGAATGAGCCGACCAAGGAAATTATGCTGGTTAATAACTATAGTTACACAACTCGAAGAGTATTGTCCATAGATCCACCCACGCATTTTATGGATTATGAATTTCTGTCAGAATCATGGATGCTAGACAGATTTATTTTTCCAAATTCTTATATTGAGGAAATCCAAGCATATATTTCATAATTTTCCACATATTTCTTGGACTAAAGGCAATGTGTCAGATTAGTAACATATGTTTTGTTTCTAACGAATATCAATAACTTTAAATCTATGATAAGGATTTGAAATCTACACATGAATGGCTGTACAAATTAAAGATAATGTCCTTACTCGTGTACCTGTGTCATACCAGGTCTGTCTTCATTATTTTTATGCTAAGATTGTTGCAGCATCAATAATTGGCTCTTATATAGGTACGCATCCATAAACATAGACTTTAATTAATGTGTAAAAGAGTAAGAAAGAAGAATAGTGTGTACTTAAAAATATGTTTTAGTTTTGATACAAAGTAAAATTTCCCATTAGAAAAAATTCACATAAAAAATTTAAACACATTTAAGTAATACTGTTACCGTGTATTTGTTTGCTACTACTAAAACGATGGATTAACAGCTGTATCTCTCAATAAAAATAATTATTATTATCTGTTAGGTTTCTCGGATGATCCCATCTCTTTTTACTATTATTTTTACTATATTAATATTTTATTCTGTAAAATTTCATAACTTAAATTTAATTTAATCGGTAAATAAAAAATACATTGCCGATTACATTTAATTTGATTAATTACTTTCCACAAACACTTAAAAAAAGAGAAAGAAGTAAAAGAAATCATGATCATCATGATCATCATCAGTTTAACGCGTTTTACATGTTGGCATGTGTTGGACGGCTTTTAAAAATCGACTGCCAAACTAACCTATCTCTGGACAGGTCTTTATTTATCCCTCTTTTTCACATGTCCATCCTTATCGCTTCCTCCCATGTCTTCCTTGACCTTCCCCTGTGAACTTCGCCCTGTTGGTGGTGCCACAAATTTGCTGACTGCAACACCATGCAGAGGGGTAAAACCTCACTGAAACTGGGGCCACCTGTAGACTGTGGGTGGTGACCCATGGTGCCTTAAGATGGGATCCTGGTGGCTGACCTATTCTTCCACTTCGGCTCTTAATTCAGCTAGACGGGAGATCGGAGAGGCTCGATCCGATTAATCGGCTGGTCACGTCATGCCCTAGTATCTATAAGTTCATCCCCAACCATATTATTCAATTAGATTCTTCAAAAAATTCAAAGCCTTATTTCTCCTTTTTATTTTCTTCCCTAATAGATACTAGAAGGCAGTGGCTGAAGGTCAATCGTGTTGAGAACAAAGATTACCAATGCCCAGGAGTATTGTTTTCAAAGAGTAACGTTTTCAGAGAGTAATGTCTTTCTGTGGGTAATGTTTGTCTGGGAATATAAAATAATTATCTTACCTATAGAATTAAATTTGACACCTTTATTCGAGATTAAATAACCCATAAATGGTTGATATGCCATAAAACAAATCAAACTAAACCAAATCACCCCGTTTGAACAGACCATGTTACCTCCATTATTCTACATCTACTAGTCCAAGAATTCTCATCCATTCTTTCAATGTGGCCATACCATCGAAGTCTCCTGTTCTTCACAAACTTTGAAATCTTCAGTCTAGTGTTCTACCTACTGAGCTATTTGGACTTTCTTATAAATAGAGCATAAAACATTACCTTAGCAAAAAAAAATTATAGCTTTGGCATGACGTCATAGATTGATGATTTACGTCATGTTTCAAAACATGAATTAAAACATAAGCGAGAATAAAAAAATTAAAAAATGAATGGGTAAACATTATCAATAGCGTTGGAAATTATTTTAACACTACAAATTTATTTTGCTTTAATTACGTATTGGCGTTAAAAATAATTTAATATTTAATATATACTAGAAGTTGGCCCCGTGGTGGAATAAACGTTGAAAATTTCATTAAAATTAGATAATTCTGACTCTTGGTGATTAATAGAAATTAACAGATTGATTTATTTACAAAGAGTAATCTTCATGCTGACACTCCCATCCCACCCCCTGTATAATGAACCCTTCAGCAATGGCATTGCCTACATACACACATGAAAGTTCTAAACCAATCTTCTCAAGTTTTATTTTGATAAGACTTTTTTTGTTGCATTCTTGGGGACCAATGCGTTTCTTCAAACTTATCTTATCTATATGATTCCCGATTTCACCCTAATTCTTTTGGGCCTCTTCCACTGAAATAACTTTGAGAGAGAGAGAGAGAGAGAGAGAGGAGGGGAGAGAGAAAGAGAGAGAGAGAGAAAGATGCAGTGTAGCAGAGGAAATGAGAAGGGTTTGTATTTTGCAAGGATAGGGAAATAAGATGACCTACTATTTCTGGTGCTATCATGTACTTAAATAAGGGCGAAAAAAAAAAAAAAAATTTTTTTTTTTAAAGAAGTATTTTTAACTGTTAAACCCTGATTTTACCAGAGATAAGACAAAGGCAGACACTAAAACTATGATATATGTAGGTAATATATACTGTTTTTTAGCTTAGAGCAAATAATGCCAATGGAATATATTTTCTGACACTTGCATGGATGTGTATAGATCAGATTAGACAGTAAACTTAAGTTTTTTTCGTTTGTTTTGTGTTTTAGGGCCATTTAATGTTCCTATTTACTTGCCTCATTACGAGGGCAGTGTTAGACACAAAGTCGGTTTTTAATGTGGGGAAAATCTAGCTCCCCAAAATGGGGTACTCTGAATTGGAACAAAAATAAATGTTGCCTCAATCTAGAAGGACCTTACTCCCCTCCCCCATCACTGACCGAAGACAGAATCCAGCCATTTTGAAAAAAAGGTTTTATGTTTAAAGTTCTTAATATCTTCACATATTTATTCATAGCGTTTCGAAATCTTTTAGCTGAGGATCGATAATCTGTATTATTTTGATTATTCAGACTACTATTCTCATCTTAGTTGTTATATTCAAAACGTTTCGGATGATATAACTTCCAATACTCTTCAAGATGTACCTGAAGATTAATAATGTTTATTTCAACAAGCTATTCATAATAAAAAAAAGAAGTAAAATCGTACGAATCAGCATGATACAACTGTTTTGACCAGCTTTATTCCACTGTTCGAATTGGTATCCTCCAATTCTTTCTAGGATCAGGTACTTATAGAAGAGACCATGTGGAGATTGCCAATATCCATAATTGAAAGTGGTGCTATCATACCGACTGGGTTCAAACTTGGCACACCCAGATCGTCACTCGTCGTCATTATCCAACTCATAATCACCACCTCCTATTATTAACGATGGGAATGCATGTGTACATCTCCAAATACAGTTTCATGTCATAACCAGAACAGATACTATTTAAACCATAAATCGGACCCTGACAGGTACTACCACTCCTGATCAAAGTGGACCTGCGAGTAATAAAGTTGTTTTTCATACTAAGTGTTACACCGGCCGTTCTAACGGTTCTCACTATAAATAGTGCGAGTAGACAATCACCAGGGAGAAAAAGGACAGTATTGTAACTGTCTAGCCGAGTGCTTTGTACCTTTTATGTTAATACAATTGTTATAAGCCTTTTGGCTAAGATCAAAGTGTAGTATCTGTTCCGATGGATACTGCACGCTGTCCTGTGCAGTTCTAGGAGGTCCATCCTCCCAGGCTTTGCCTCCCCTCTTTGGGGAGGAGTAAGTTTATTGCTTATTGTCTACCGGGGAATGACGACGGGGCTGCCCAGGCAATTTTTAAATGGCCAGAGTGCTCACCTCTCAAGCGCTGGCTTATCTAATCCCACTTTCCCGACCTTGTGTCACATCTTACCTTGTGGGAGGTAGATAAATAAAACACTTGTTATCTTAACCCAACCTCGACTTGACTTCTTTTTACTGTTGGACTACTTCACAACACTAAGTACATCAATAATTTAAAATATATATAGGTAATATACATTTCCTACAGTAAATAATGTTAGCATAACATTTCTTCTGTCATATAATGTTAAAGGTGGCATAAAAAGGAGTGGATCCTATACATAGAAATATAGAAACATATACACATATGTAACTTTATATAAATAGAGATATATATCTAAATGAATAAATGCTAAAGTTTTTACCACCTATCCTAACTATATTATCATCAAAACGGCTCGTGCTTATTTAATTCTGATATAACCTAAGATTTTGTAATACCGTATATATAGTAATCTGTAAACACCCACAAACAACTTTATGTATTCCTAATTCGCATATTTATTTTTTAAACAGTTTCTAATAAATTAATATTCTGTAATATATATTTGTAATTTGCATTGTCATATGTTCTTATATATACACAATAGTTTTGCCAATAGTAAAACGTCTGATGATGCTGAAATGCTGGGAATAGATACTGTACTTTGAGTTTTGTCAAAAGGCCAAGGAACTATAAAAAAGAATTTTTTTGGACTAGACATTTTTTAAATGAATGAAAAAAAATCTGATTTAATCTTTTATTGTATTATCTTTTAGTGAGATGAAGAGTAGTGTAGTATCGGTTCTGTTGTCATAAGATAGTCTTTCCAGAAATTACCTCTTTCTTTTTTAATGGGGTGGGGGTAATCCACCCAGGTATTACATCTTTCTTTGAGAGAGGGGGTAATATAGTATTTGTTCTATTGTCATGAGACTATCTTCCTAAGAACTACCTTCTACTTTTATGGAGGGGAGAGGTAAATCTTCACAGGTTTTACCTCCTCCATTGGGAGTAGTGTAGTATATTTTCCTTAGTCATGATACATTCATCCCAGGCATTACCTCCTCTTTTCGAGAGGGGAAGTATAATATATGTTCGTTCCTCATGATACCATCATCCTAGGATTACCTTCTCGTTGGGGGGAGGGAGGCATAGTGTACTATCTATTCTGTTGTCATGATATCATCCGCCCAGGCTTTAACTCCTCCTTTGAGGAGAGGGGCGGCTAATTTGCCATTAGTCACTATAAAATCCTCAGTCATTATCTCCTCCTTTGGGGTTGTGTATTCAGTTCGTTCATCATGCTTGTAATCAAGGGAGGCGCGAGAGCACTCTATCCCTTAATAGACTTTAAGAATGGCCTATACTGGAAATCTCATTTCTTTGATCAATCATAACTCAAAAACCAATAAACCAAATTAGTTAAAACTTTGCACAAAATTTTCATTTGATAGGTTCTATAAGTGTGTAGAATTTCAGCATCATTAGTCAAGGTAGCCCAGAAAGTTCAATTATGAAATCATGTTATCCGTGTGTACGTACGTATGTGCCACCCTGTATCACATCTACTTGATGGATTCAGCTGATATTTGGCAGAGATAGCGGTTCTAGGGTCTAATTGATAGCATTTTAATTTCAGTTTACCATATACCTTAGTTTTCCAGAAAATTCCAAAAAACCTTAAAAATGACCATTGTATTGAGGCATAGCCTTTACAAAAGTAGTGACATTCCATGATAAATGCCAGTATACTAAAATCATATGCACTTAATAGGGTTAAGATGAAAATTCATATATACTAAATGTACAAAAGCAAGGAAATTCCCAAATTTTTACACTTTTATTGTCATTAAGGGTATGCGAGCACAACAGGGCTATGTATTTTACTGGTAGGAACTTTTCTTCAGCGCACCTCACCCACTTCATCCACTCATGCATAGAGATTTATACTGCAGTGATGTGATAGTGAAATGGTTTGGTTGATATGTAGTCATACTCTTTTATGACAATAAAAGTGTATAAATTTGGGAATTTCCTTGCTTTTGTACATTTAGTGTATATGAATTTTCATCTTAACCCTATTAAGGGCATATGATTTCAGTATACTGGCATTTATCATGGAATATAATATAACATTAGCCGGATTTAAAAAGTTATACTTAAATAACATTTAACCTAACAAATCAAACTTTTATTCTAACTAACCAATTTTCATTTGTTATTGTTATACAATGTTATTTGATATAGAGTAACGTACTTCACTACAATTTATTTTAAAGAAATACATAATCCCCTATTTGTACCCAAAATAAAGTAATCATGAACTTGTTGCGATGTGCTTGACAAAGACTATTAAGAAAGGCATGAATCTATTTATCCCTAAATTCTATTGCATCTTCAGAAAATATTTTGTCATGCAACAATGGTTCATTAGATTTAATGGGAAGATACATTATAAGGAAAGACCTATTTATAAGTAAATGTCATCAAAAATTGTTATCTTCAGTCTCAAATAGAAAGGATCCAACTAATATAAATAAGTAATAAATTCGCCTTATCTGAATACTTTACTGCAGTTTCATGGTTTATCCATTCTTCAGAAGTGTTTTAATATATTCTTGAACGGTATTATACACTTAAATAAAACTTTTCAAACAAGATTTTGAATTTTTATTCAAATGTATAACACTGTTCAAGAATATATTTAAACACTTGTGAAAAATAGATAAACAATGAAACTACAGTAAATTCCTCAGATAAGCCGAAATTATTATTATAGCACTTTATATGAACAAAGTCTTCTGTCTTGATTCGACTTCGTTTCAGAATTCATATGAATTTGAGAGGTTGATTTTTATGTTAGACTTGCAAAACTGACCCGGCGTTGCTTGGGATTCATTATGCTCAAACTTATTTTGTAAATATTTCTATGCTCTATAGCCACACCTTTTTTGCTACGTTCAGTATCTCAAGTAAAAGTGAACCCTGTTTTGATTTAATAAGAACGAAGCACGACGTAAGTAAGAAAAAAGAATGACGTGGAGTTTTCTTTTGTTTATAAAGATAAGCATGAGAAAACGTGATTGTAAGTAAACCTTGAATGAAAAATAAAAGCAAGGAACGCTAATATCAGCTAAGGAGAATAACTCTTGTTCTTTTAGTAAAATTTATTCCCCTTAGTTCATTTTTATTTTAAGGTAATTATTTCAGAATGTCTACGTATTACCGGACTGCTAAACCGGATGAAGTAATTCTTTTATATAAATTGTAGAGAAAAATATGTTGTTGCAAATAACATGGTACAACAATAACAAATGAAAATTGGGTATTCCGAATCAAAGTTTCACTTGTCAGCTAAATTGCTATTTGGGTCTAACTTTTACATTGTGGCATACATAATTTAAGCAGACAAAAATAAATAACGTTTAGTTAATGAAATTGTCAAAAATAAATTACGTTTCGTCACTTACAGGATGGAGAGAGCATACATGCATCTCTAATATATCTCTATGCGTAGCTCAAAATGCTATACATATTGCTTATACCTGTTGTGGGACGAGATTTCTGCTAGTTATATATAAAAATGAAATATAGAAAAGAGAAAAGAAAAATACTATATATGCATATTTCATTAAATGCAAGATATGTTCTCTTCTCTTATTGATCCTTTTCTGGAATCGTTTAACCGGCCGGAATAATGTGTTATTTGACACCGGACGAAGAATCGAAAACGTTCGTGAAACCTATGGAACATTTATTAATTTTTTTGATTTTAATACGAAAAATACCATCAGGAAAATTGAAAAAAATAAAAAAAGTATAATTAAACAGACGAATTCTGTTATTTTTAATATGTTTGCATATATATATATATATATATATATATATATATATATATATATATATAGAGAGAGAGAGAGAGAGAGAGAGAGAGAGAGAGAACAATATATATGCATTCAACATTAATAATATAATGCAATCCTTAAAACCAAAACAATTTATGTAGGTTATCCACAAGAAACATCATCCACAGAAACAGCACCCACTGCTAACAATACAGAAGCATTTCCCCTCTTCCTTATTCCTAGTGGCAGTGATGCTATCCTAACACTAAAGAAAGATTTGAATCCTTGGGATACTAACTAAATCTGCATATTGCAGACTTAGAACTTGTATGAGTCGATCGCTGGAAAATTCACAAAATACTAAAGGGGACCCATATATATCAGTCGTGAAACATAAGCAGGGGACCTAACCTTAAAACGTGAAATAGAAAATGGGATTATCAGCTGTTTACCATATAACTGTTTTGGAGATTTATATATATATATATATATATATATATATATATATATATATATATATATATATATATATATATATATATATATATTTGCCAGCAATTCTTCATTAATCCCTTTTTGTTGGTAAATCTGACAGACAAAGAAGTAGATAGGATTTTTTTATAGCAAAGTATTTCCAGCTCATATATAAGAAAAAACCTAAATCTGGATTGAAATATCTTTAAAATAATCAAAGCATAAAAAATCCAAAATCATTTCGATAATTTAGGGGCGAAAGGGGTCTGATGTTGAGATACCAGAAGTCGTTAACAAACTCAGTCAAACAAGATTACTGACAACGTTACTCGGTGCATCTCTTTGATGTATTTTATGAAAAGAATCTTAAATGATTTAGACAATTTTTTATTGGGGTGAAGTGGAAGCGAAGGCACCTGATTATGAGAAACCTGGAGCACCTAACGAACTCAAGCATCTCATTACCAATAAGGTAGCCCGGAGAATATCTTCAATGTATTTTACAAAAAAAAACGTTCTTAAATTATTTGGACAATTTTTACTTTCGATCCAAACTTATATTCTCTTGAGAAACACAAACAGAAAGAATTTTGCAAAAAGTAAAGCTTTTACGTTCTCACTTGTAATTCGTATGTAAGTTTAACCACACTTGTTTTAATGCATACTTATTCATAAATGTACACTTAAAAATTTACAATCCCCACAACTAAGATGTAAAATCAAAGCTATTCTTCTACATACATGAGAGATATTGGTTTTCTCAAGTTTTATCTTAGATTTAGTGCAAGACTAGTATCATGGATACCTCTGCTATTCTGGTTTTTTTTTTCTTTCTCTACATTACACCATACAAGATGCCTAATATGAGTTATAACAAACAAAATACCTTAGTTAGTTTAGCAGTTGGATAAAACTTCAGACCATTTGAGTTTTCCTTGTTTTGGGTTTGCCAACAGAACCGACGACTTATTCAGGTCCCTAATAAGCTGTGTCAGCACCATAAGTTCTATATATATTCCATGATAAATGCCAGTATACTGAAATCATATGCCCTTAATAGGGTTAAGATGAAAATTCATATATACTAAATGTACAAAAGCAAGGAAATTCCCAAATTTATACACTTTTAATGTCATTAAGGGTATGACTACATATCAACCAAACCATTTCATTATCACATCACTACAGTATAAATCTCTATGCATGAGTGGATGAAGTGTGTAAGGTGCGCTGAAGAAAAATTCCTACCAGTAAAATACATAGCCCTGTTGTGCTCACATACCCTTAATGACAATAAAAGTGTAACAATTTGGGGATTTCCTTGCTTTTGTACATTTTGTGTATATGAATTTTCATCTTAACCCTATAAGGGCATATGATTTTAGTATACTGGCATTTATCATGGAATGTCACTACTTTTGTAAAGGCTATGCCTCAATACAATGGTCATTTTTAAGGTTTTTTGGAATTTTCTGGAAAACTAAGGTATATGGTAAACTGAAATTAAAATGCCATCAATTAGACCCTAGAACCTCTATCTCTGCCAAATATCAGCTGAATCCATCAAGTAGTTGATGAGATACAGGGTGGCACATATGTACGTACGTACGTACACACAGATTTCATGATTGAACTTTCTGGATCTCTGGGTTGTCTTGACTAATGATGCTGAAATTCTACACACTTATAGAACCTATCAAATAAAAATTTTGTGCAAAGTTTTAACTAATTTGGTTTATTGGTTTTTGAGTTATGATTGATCAAAGAAATGAGATTTCCAGCATAGGCCATTCATGCCGTCTATTAAGGGTAGAGCACTCTCGCAACTCCCTTGATTTAAACACAGCATGGGCACAGAACACATGAAAGAGAGCAATCAGTGGGAACTCATGTGGTCATCATAACATAAGACCACATTTGGTGCTTCAATGTGCAAGATTTTATTCCAAGATATTTCCACAGTCATCCACACCAAAGAGAAGATCGACCCTGAGAGGTTCCTACGGTCAGCTGCACCAAAGGAAGGAAGACCCTGAAAGATCCTCACTGTGCATCTGCAAAAAAAAGGAAGGGGGCGACCATCTGCACCAAATAAAGGAATGCATGTGGTTATCAGACTACATTTGGTGCTTTATTTCCACAGCCATCCACACTAAAGAAAAGATCGACCTGACGAGATTCCTATGGTCATCTGCACCAAAGGAAGGATCAACCCTAAAATGTCCCCACATTTGGTGCTTTAAAATGCAGCATTCGAGCTCGAGTAACCTCTATGGCACATCGGACCATATCATACAAAGTGTCTAATAGAAGTAATAAACCCTCTTAGATAGTTTAGCAGTTTGATAAAACTTCAGATCTTCTGAATTACAATATTTTTTCCATCAGATAAAAAAGTAAACATAGCAACAAAAACAAAAATATCTTTTTCTTATCTCCCCAATCCCTGTACAGAAAGGATAAAAATAAAATAGAAAGAATTTAAAAAGAAAGACTAAAAAAAAGGTAATCAAAATATCCTGAAGTAGGTACCACCCAATTTAGTGTTAAGAGAATATTTTCATAGACTTCACACCTTGGAAAGTCAGAACTTTGTTTTTCTAACACTCTTATCTTGCTTAAAGATACTGGCTTGAACCTAGGTTTTCTATTTCAGCACTTTTAACTGTTTTCAGAGGAGCTAGTTAACCCATATCATGTCGTTGCTTTTTACAAAGTTCTACTGAATAATCTAAAAGAAAAAAAAACTGTGCTTTTATCCCATTTCTTTTCCTATGCTCAGGAATCTTCAACAATCTAAATTCCATACAAAAACTTGATCACATAGGAATAATTTAAAAGTTATAACACATTCGATGGACATCATTATGGCTGCCTCTCATCGGTGAGGATGGCAGTCGTGTTCTAGTTCAAGACCAAAAAACAAAAGACGCCTGTGCATGGATTTTTTTTTTTGCACATGTATGCTATATTGCACTACAGAGCGCACACCTTCCTTCACAAATTCATGTGTTATTTCCAATGGTAAGTAGATCCTAGACGACTGGAGCAGATGGATATGTTCCAGCCCTCGTCCACTGACCTAACCGTTGGCTTTGTTAGGATCTTCAGCCCAGGAACACTGTTGAGACTTGAGGATTGAATCGATCTTCATCTGACTTCCTGCCAGAGTCTTCACTGCCTTGGGTGACCCTACCAGACGTCATGATTAACAACTGATCTGACAAGTATCAAACAATTTTTTGGGTGGTGGTGCAGTGTTAGCCAGCATGGACTGTGGACTCTTTATCATGTGGAGCACACATTGTGCCCGTGAACAGTCATCATTTACTTGATGGAGAGATTGGGTTGTGTTTTCCACAATGCACGATCCATTTAAAACAAGTTCGTGTGTGAATGGTAGTCTGAAAATCTCGAACTCATCCTTGTGATTGAGGGACTAACAAATGTGGCCATTTAACACTAATACATTAAATATTAAACACCTTGGAAATTTCACAAGTTAATCCCAACTGTTGAAAATACTTGAATATCAATAAATATTTTGGATTATTTGGATTATTCGGACTACTATTCTCATGTTGGCTTTTATTTTCACAACGTTTCGGCTGATGTAACCTCTGACCTTCTTCAGGTGCATCTTTTCAAACCTGTGAATTTTTATGTTGAACTCAAGAACCTATACTCAACGCCTTTATCCGTTGTTATCAATGGATGAAGGTGTTGATTAGCATTCAGTTCTAAGTGATAGTCTTCTGAAGGCTGAAGGTTCAATCTTCACTACAGACGAGAATAACTAAGAATAACATTTTTTTTTAATTATTTAGCACCAGTCACGGCTGACAGAATGAAAACAATCTAACCCTGTGGGTTAAATAAAGGGTTCTGTTCGAAATTCCATAAAAATTCCCGAGTTTGAAAAGATGCAACTGAAGAAGGTCGGAGTTTACATCGGCCACAACGTTGTGAAAATAACAACCAAGATAAGAATAGTAGTTCAAATAATACAAATTATCAGTCCTCATCTCAAAAACTTTTAATTATAACATCAATAAATACTTAATTTGTAAAGAAGCATCGAATATGTTCAAATATCTTTAATAATGAAATTCTCTACAGTTGTTAGTATTATTACAAGTATGAGATATTTAGTTAGTATTATTGCAAGTATGAGATATTTAGTTAGTATCATTACAAGTATGAGATATTTAGTTAGTATTATTACAAGTATGAGATATTTAGTTAGTATTATTACGAGTATGAGATATTTAGTTAGTATTATTACAAGTATGAGATATTTAATTAGTATTATTACAAGTATGAGATATTTAGTTAGTATTATTACGAGTATGAGATATTTAGTTAGTATTATTACAAGTATGAGATATTTAATTAGTATTATTACAAGTATGAGATATTTAGTTAGTATTATTACAAGTATGAGATATTTAGTTAGTATTATTACAAGTATGAGATATTTAGTTAGCATTATTACAAGTATGAGATATTTAGTTAGTATTATTGCAAGTATGAGATATTTAATTAGTATTATTGCAAGTATGAGATATTTAGTTAGTATTATTACAAGTATGAGATATTTAGTTAGTATCATTACAAGTATGAGATATTTAGTTAGCATTATTACAAGTATGAGATATTTCTAAATCTTCAAACATCAAACATATGTACATTTGAAAACGGTTGATTTAAAAAATGTTCATTTAACTTAATGGGTTATTTGAATGATTTCTATAAAGATCAAATTAAACGGTTATATGCAGAAGACTACATAACGTTTGCATTGAGTACACATTCGCATTAGTCCAGAGAAGGAAACAAAATCAGTGGAAGAAAGGAGTTGACAAGTAAAAATGGTTTTGGAATTTCTCCAATTCATTCCATTAGCAATTTCATATTCTTCATCTAAGGTTTACATTCTACAGAAATGTCTCTAATAAATGGTCCATCTATTATTATACTAAAGCTGATCAAGTTGATCAAAGTTTGTTCCCTTGCCTCCCCCCCGAAATTTTTTTTTCCAATATATTTAGATTACATAGAATACATATTAAAATATTCCTTGGCTTCGAGATTGAGTTATTTTTTAAAGAAAATCTATTCTAATTGTTCTAATTAGCTGCAATTTGCAATTTACTCACAAAGTGACCCATCTCTTACTAAGTTACTGTCTATTACGCTCACCCTCTCTCTTTCTATGTTGTTTGACACCCCCACTCTTCTTTTATACAGTGTCTACCACTCTCACTTCTGTCACACACACACACACACACACACACACACACACACACTCTCTCTCTCTCTCTCTCCCTCCCTCCCACTCCTTTTCTCTGTTTATTAACCGTCAAAAGTTATATAACTAACTATACAACAGAATATTGGAATAGTCCATTATAAACAATAGTGAATATCACTACAGGTCAATACTTGTAGTGATATTGTGATACTGTTTAACTCATAGTCAGGGTGAATAAAGAGAGAGAGAGAGAGAGAGAGAACAGAAAGACTGATTTCGGATTTTGTCTTTTTTTTTAAAATTAACTGGCTTTGCAAACTCACTTTTTTTCTGATTCAAACAATCTTACCCTAGCTCAATGGGTGACTCCACGGGCCACATCTTTTCTAGTATATTACTAAAAGTCTGTGGACTTTGTATGTTTGAAATTAGCAGAAGCATAACAGCCTTGGCTGGTAATATAGCTTCTTATAAAACTATGTTTTTCTTAATGTAATGCATGACGGCCCGTCAGCCGTGGCTGCTACTTTATTTACTTGTTGGCAAGCCAATTTAATTTTAAAAGCGGAAATTTGCACAAAATAAACTAAGAATTGTAATTTACATTTTTGATGCGTTAAATTGATCATATTAAAACTGCAATGTATTATTGCTAATTAATTTAAGTTATTTATTATCGTAACAATATTTAAGATGAGTAAAATTTTCAATTGCAATCGAAACAAAAATACAAAATCACAACGAAAAGAAAAAGAGTGAGGAATTATTCCTAAGACTAACTTTTTTTTCAGACTTTTTCAGAGAAAATCTAAAATAAATTAAAAGAAATAGCCCAAAAGATGTTTTTTTTGTCTTTTCATGAATATCTAAAAGAAAAGTAAATAAAGCAAAAATAGGAAGGTGGCTACCTAGGTGTGTCAAGTTCGAATTCAGTTAGTTCCATAGCATCACTTTCGCTTATGGATGTTGGCAACCTTCACATGGTATGTCGTGTAAGTACCTGATTCTAGAAAGAATCGTGGAAACCAATGCCAATAGCACAATGAAGCCGGTCAAAAAAGTCATATCATGCTGATTCATACGAATTTACATTTTTAACAAATATACAAGGGTTTTAAATTATATATATATATATATATATATATATATTTATCATATGCTACTGACTTCACTAAGCCCGGACGTCGGGCCTGCGCACCTAGTAGTGGCTACTACTTTTTCTCATCAACCCAGCATGTCAACCCAATATTTTCACGTACTTGCATGACATTTTTCTTAAAATTATCATCCTGAGGAATCCTTACAAATAAAAAACATACTTTTTGGTTTTTCCTTTTTAATTTCCCATTACGTCGGATTACCTTCATCCTTCCTTTCTCATATATATATATTATATATATATATATATATATATATATATATATATAAATAAAAGATTCAGCTTCAGCATTCCCAGTCATAAGCATAATTAAAACAGTATAGACCTACATAAAATATAAATGTTCTTTTAACTATTGAGGGCACCACTTATCAAGGCAAAGAGCCACACAAGAATAAAAATTAATGAGATGGAAATGATTGCCAGCTTAAAGATGAGGAACACAATGGGAGTACTAACATTGATCAATGGTATGAACTGCGTTTGATTAGTTATGGGAAGATCCATGACAAAAGATTTGTTGATATTGGATTTGAAGACGACCAAGTTATAGTTATCAGGGAAGCAGTCTCGCTGTAATCTATTTCACAGGTGGGAAACCCTTGCAAAGAAGCTCTGTCCATGAAAATTGTATGAAAAAATCTTTAAATTATAACAAAAATGTTATAAAAATCTAGTCGGCTCATCTAATATTATACTGACATTTTAATATCCAAATACATTAACAAAGCATCCTAAAAGAAATATGAAGATCATGGATTTTAAAGACTCACTTCAACTAGAGGAGCTCCAAAATATTGTTGAATATCCAGGCCGGGTGTACCGGAAATGTCACCCGGCAGGAATAAAATGTACTTGACAGACAGTCACCTGGCCGGAAGAAACAAACACAGTTGATGGCCAGAAGAAACAAAACTCGGTCGTTGGTCGAAAATAAAATAATTGTTGATTGATTTAAAACCACCTGCAGAGGTTATGCTATCCAAAAAGGTTAGCTGCAGACCGAAATTTCCTATTGCTAAATAAACGTTCTAGGAGCGTGGCAACATTGACAGTGAAGGCAAAATCCCAAAATTGACGTTTACAGATGGATGTATAGATTTCACAAATTATTACATGAACTAAACCGAAATTGAGATCGATAGTCGACTGGAGATCGGGTCCGAGAAAATCACAGCATCTATTCCTGTGCGTGCGTGCGTCCTCCTTCCTCAGCAACCCTTACTTGTTCATCAACGAAAGAGTAAACAAAACCATTTCTGTCATATCCAAAAAGTAAGTTAAATAATGAATGTATCACAACAGACTGTACATTTATAATTGTACACATGCAGACATTGTTTATTGCAAATATATATTTGCAATAAGACATATGAACATTAAAACTGAACCATATATTGATAAAAGTGTGCCACATCCTATGAGTGTTTTCTAAATAGGGTCGATGACAGAGTATATCTGAATCAGCTGCCTCCGCTGCTTTTCCATACCGGCCGAGATTCACCTCGACAATCAATCCAACAAATCAGGGCCTGTCGTGGTAGCATCAGTCTCTCTTTTGTCAGGATGAGGTATGGTTCAGCTCACTCCTAGGTGATGCACTCTCTCAGGTAGTACCTCCTCACTTTGAAGGGGGTTAGTTTATTGTCAATCAGCTGAGACGTCCCTACCGGGGAATGCTGACGAGTCTGTTCATTGGCTATTTTTTGTACCAGCCAAAGTGCCCCCTTCGGAGGAGCTAGCTCTCTCTACTTTCTGGCTCTGTGCCAAGTGTGAAACAAGTGGACACCTAAACACTCTAAGTATATCTTACTCACAAACATGTACTGAGAGAAACAACAATTAATGCATTGTGACGGTTTAGATATACTTTTATGCTGGTAAATATAGGGTCATATAATTAAATGTGGAGAGTGTTTCGACAAATGCTACTTTGCTCGACTTCATGATCGTATAAGTGGAATTTTCAGTAGTCTAATTCCGCATACCACACCACACAAGTTGTATGGAAATTGATTCAGACAATAAACAAAAACGAATTACTTCACTTCATGCTGACCTGCCTAAGAAACTCGTCTGATCTAACCCTTATTGACCACCTATGAAAATATGTTTGATCAACAAGTTTGCTCTGTGGAGTTTTCACCATCTCGCTTATTTCAAGAACCATATCCTAGAGGAGACATTAACAAGTCAAGTAGAGTCCATGTCTAATCAGGTAAGAGCTCTTATGGGAATACATGGAGGACAGAATGTTTTATTACAGAAGGTTGCCATAATGGGTTCTTCCATCAGTCCATTATGTCATTTAAACAACCCCTCCTCCTCCCCCCCTCTCTCTCTCTCTCTCTCTCTCTCGTATATATGTACTAGTTGGAATACTTGTCTTAGTATGGATTTCTTCTAATGAGACATACTTTGTATCTTTAATAAGTGTAAGAGACCAGACACCAAAATATTGCATTGTTCTTTTTTTATACTAATGGGTCACTACTTATCAAGGCCCGGGGCTACTTGAGGATAAGAATTAATGAGATTGTCCGTTGGACGATAAACAACACCATGAGAAGATTAGAAACGATGGGTGGAATGGGCAGAATTTAATTATTTAAGAGAACGGCTTAACAAGTACTTGTTAACATTGGACTTGAAAACGACTATTTTGTAGTCAGCTTGGTTTTAGGTACAGAGATGTCTAGAAAAGAGAGATTATATGACTGAACTTATGGACTTAGAATAGTTTTCATTTTGTGAAATTAATCTCTCATTGGAGTCCAATTTTCTCAATATTTTTATAATTGATATAATTATCTGTCTGTTATTATATGTTAAATCTCATTAAACTTAGAGTTAAAAGAAAATTCATTGGAGAGGTTTATGCTCTCTGAATAAGCCCTTTAAAAAGTTCAAGAGATTAGGCCCCAACATAATCCGACTAAAAACATACTGTTATGGTGAAAACTATGCAAAAATAAACTTACACAACTGAAGTTATGGGTTTAGAAACGTTTGATTTTTTGTAGTTGTCCTCATTAGAGGGTCTTATAATGATTAAAATTTTGAGAATCAGTTTAAGTTTGTGTAATGTAACGATCGTTTAAATCTTGTTAAATCAGCAATTCAAATTCATATAATATACGAATTATATATATATA
>OY744517.1:66166926-66251926 GCA_963556195.1 Sepiola atlantica | reverse complement strand
CATTTATATTTATTCCTGTGAGAAGTTTGCATTTTGCATGACACATAGGCATAACAGTTAAACACGAGAAATAACATCTATGATAACATTTATTTGTTGTATATTATTATATATATATGCTAGCAGGACCTGTGAAACGCAAGAAACCCCTTCTCCGGCTCCTGAATCTCATATTACTATGCTTCTTCTTTTTTTTTTTTATAATTATAAATTTTCAAGTTATGAATAAAAGAAAGTAAAACGTTTTCTTTCCTGTTTATGGATGTTCAACGTTAACGCCCCCCCCCTCCCGATGTTTCTGTAAAACCCAAACAGCAAAATATAAAATTAGACTGTAAATCTGAAAGTTTCAAATTGAATAACTGTATTGATTTTTGTTCCCATTCCAAATTTGCATTTCAAAAATTGAAAATACATTTTGGGACGATGAAAACGTATACAACAGAAGTTTAATATGACACTGGTTTTAAGTTGTTTACCATTACCGGAAATTTTAACAGAACTTGCGCCATTATTGTACATAACTGATGTATTTAATTTAATTAAATAAAAGATCTATTTACTTTATGATATCGCATATATGATTTCAATAATTAAATTCGAGCATCACGCCATGACACCTGTTTCAAGTTGTTTACTAATAACGAAAATCTAGCTTTTATCACGAAAAACTCTTTTGAGACGAAAAAGCAAAATTTTATTTTTTTCCCTGTATTAATAAAAGTTAAGAAAAGTAATCAGCACGTTTATAACTATTTTATTTGCTGTAATCGAGTTATAAAAATTTCGGTTAGAAAAGACGAAATGAAAATAAAATTGTTTACTTTCTGCCACTATCCAATATTCGTTATGTAACAAAACTTGAGTCATTATTGTAAAGAAATGATGTATTTAATTTAATGAAATTTCGGGCTTTTTTAACGACAGCTAACAGAACGAAAAAGAGGTAACAAAACAAACAAACAGGCAACAAATAAATCTTACGAAAGGCTAGATAAGTTACTCTTCTACTAACCTGGATAAGTTTATTTGTGTTTTAACTTATTTTAAAGAGTTTCTTTTGTTCAAAACAAACCTGGTGTCCACCTGTTCAATTAGAACCGGAAAAAATGACTGTTCATGATAATCGGTGAAAAATCGAAAAATAAACAAAATAGTATTAGAAACACATCCAATAAATGTCACCAATCGTGCGAAAATGTAATGTTCTAACAGTAGTTTGTTTAATTTTCGTTTTTTGAGCGATTATCGAAACTCTGTAATTTCAGCCACTAAAAGTATGCTATGCAAAGTTAATGCATTTAATGGTAACTCAGAAGATCAACAATGATTTAAAAGCAACTGAAACATTAGTTATCAAAATAACTAATACACTTTATATGCATGGTTTAAAATGCTATATCCAGTAAAAAAAAAATACTATTGATTTACAAAACAAACGTATCAGGATTATCAGATGAAGTTTCTATTTACGTGCCTCCCCACGAGGGCAGCGTTAGACACAAGGTCTGTTTTTAATGTGGGTAAAATCTAGCTCCCGAAAAAAGATGCACTCTAGATTGGGACAAATATAGCATGTTTTTAGTTGCTTGTGCAGAGGTGGTGGTTGGAAGTGGATACTGGTGTGCCAAGTTTGAATCCTGTCGGTTCCATCACATCACTTTCACTATGGATGTTGGCAACCTTCATGTGATCCCTTCTGTAAGTACCTAATTCTAGAAAGAATTGTAGAAACCAATGCTAACGACAGAATCACCCTCTCCTAAAGACCAACTCTTCCTCATTGTAGTAGGGCCGGTCACAACGTGGTAGTTTCAGAGATACCCAGATAACATCTCAGAGTATCTGTCTCTGCACGTGTCAGGCGCGGAACCGCAGATCAATAGGGTGAAAGTGGCAATGTTACTTCTATGCTGTTACTTTGTGTGTTCTGGAACAAACCTTCCCCGATTTTGCATGTAATTTCTGAACTTTGCTGCTCTCAGTGTCAGGATAAACACCTGCAATCCTGCAAGTTAATGAATAGCTGCGACCAACGAGGTGAACATTATGTAGACCAGATAAACCTGAGGCACGATCTTCGTGATCTCTATGCAGAAGTCAGACTCGCGTAACAAATAAACAAAAGAATCAAGCCAATCAAAAACGGTATTTACGTTTTTAGTTGTGTGCGGAAAAGGTTTTCTTGGAGTTTCATTGCAAGTAAAGTTTTCTTCCACTTCAGAATGATCACTGAAATGGTACTGACATCGATACTGAACATCTTAACAATAGTGTTGTTGCTCAAACCGTGTCTATTTTCCTTAATAACGCCATTCTTTTGTTGGGTTAGAGAGCTGCTTTATGCTAAAGGTTGAAAGATCGGATTCGTCAAAGATTTCATAAACACTGATGATGTAAAAGGTCATCAAACATGCCAGAATACAAAACAGACGTTAAACTGGTGATGATGATGATGATGATGATGATGATGATGATGATGATGATGATTATTGCAAGGAGGAGTGGACTAAGATTGAGAAAAACATTTTTTTTTAATTTTACTATTTGGCTTTGGGTCACCACTTATCAAGGCCAAAATTCATTCGAGGATATGGGTTAATGAGACGAAATTGATTGGCAATCGAAAGATGAGGAACATTATGAGAGTGCTAACATTGATTAGATGGTAGAAACTGCGTTTGATTTGGGGCAGTTTATGACAAGAATTTGTTGAGATTGGATTTGAAGACGACCAAGTTGTTATCTGCAGAGAAGCAGTCCCACGGCAATGTGTTGCAAAAAAGCTCTGTCCATGGACATTCTGCCTGACGCTAGTTGGAGAGAGGAAAGCCTTTTCATTCTGGTAGAAAGACGAATTCTTGCTTTAAATGTTTTACAAGGAGGAATCAAATATTGGAGTTTAGTCGAGCACCTTCCAGTCTCTTCTGTGAAAAAGGGGTTGTAGAAAAGAGAAGAATAACACCCCCACCCATTAGATTTTTAAGCCGATTTTGTACTCTGTCAAGGCAGAAAAGGGTGCTCTGTGCAGCATCTCCCCAGATGTAGCAGCAGTATTCCATCTTTTGTAATGAAAGACTTGTAAAGTGTTTCAGAAAAACGTCTATGGGTATTAGTATTATTTGAACCAAATCAAATGAAATGCAAGTAAGAATTAAAATATGAAATTAATATGAAATATATTTTCCACACAAACTTTTGGTTATAATTTTATTTTGCATTTAAAACTTTTTGGTTAGTATCTAACGTTATATTATAATATATCACATGCATAAATTTTAAGTAAATACAGCCATTAGAAATATACATTAAGATTTTTTATGTCCAAATACTTATTTTATCCCATTATATATATATATATATATATATATATATATATATATATATATATATATATATATAGAGAGAGAGAGAGAGAGAGAGAGAGAGTAAGATGATACTTTAAAGATATAAATAATATCTTTA
Organism: Sepiola atlantica; assembly: GCA_963556195.1. NCBI lineage: Eukaryota > Metazoa > Mollusca > Cephalopoda > Sepiida > Sepiolidae > Sepiola > Sepiola atlantica. The sequence continues at coordinate 66,248,461 of OY744517.1, read as the reverse complement.
ACCAGTAGACTATCAAGATAAAAACAAAGCTCAATATAGTGTATAGAGTAATAATATTAATTGATTGGCATAATAAAATGAGAAATTAATCAGATGTTATTAAAGTTCAAAAACCAGGAGTGATACTGTGTCCTTAACTCATCAGTTTTCAAAGAAAATCTTCTACTCAGAGAACCATTACCCCAATGACATTATTGCAGGTAATAAAAATTAAGCTTTGAAAATATATTAAAAATATATATAAAATATATATAAACCATCAAATATATTGGCCCAAAACACACTGTTTTGTTAAACTTATACAGTTCATCCAAGTCATAAAGTTATATATATATATATATAAATATATATATATATATATATATATATATATATATATATATATATATATAAAGCTCTATTTTGATATTGAGCACTTTTTATAAACCCGGTTAAAATTCTCTGGATTACCACCCTGTGGATATTTTTCACCTGGATTATTACCATTATTATATATATATATATATATATATATATATATATATATATATATATATAACTGCTAGATCTAAGGGTGGATAATGTAGGCTATATTTAGCTTTATTTAGTTTCAGGCAATGAGGAGGTGTCAGCCCCTCATGAAAATTCAGATACTTATGATTTTGTGAATTTTTAGCAATAGGTATTAAACATCAACTAATAAATATTCTCCAAATTTCAGTTTCTTTAGCGCATTTTAAAGGGTTTTTAGAGGACATAATATGGGCACAACCTCTCATTGAAATATCAAATATTTCAGATTTGCATTAAATTTTATCCACAGTTATTAGACACCGATTAAACAAGATTCGTTGAATTTCAGTTTATTCTTAAGACTCCTAAAGCTTAAGCCTTACATTTTAGACATTTTCTAGGACCAAAATCATATATTTGGATTTTGAAGGATTGTAGAAATAAGGTTTAGTATCATTATATCTTGATTTTAATCTTCATAATGGGGCATAAAATGGTGTAAAACTGTTCTGTTCAGGGAATTCATTTTACCTGTATATATATATATATATATATATATATATATATATATATAATTATATTAACATTAGAAACAGTCTAATTTTATTTATTTATAATTTTATTTATAAAACCTTTACTTTGTATTGAGCATTTTTGAAAAAAATACTGGTTTTAAATTCTTAAATTCATGTTATAAATATATTTGAACTTACTTAATTCATTTATATATATTGCTGTTGTTGTTGTCCGGGGACGTTCTCGGGGAGTCAAACAGATACTATATCTGTCCTATCTTTTCTGTGGGCATGATAGAACCTGGTAGTGCCCATATGCTATCCAGGCCACATATAGCGCCTGGTGTTCCCAAATGGTCACCCATTTAGTACTGGTAAGGCTCAACGTTGCTTAACTTCGGTGATCTAAGAGAACCGATGTGTCAGCGTGATTATGTCGTATATATATATATATATATATATATATACTAGAAGAATACCCGTCCCGAGACGAGTAAAATTAAATCCCTGAACAGAACAGTTTTGCACCACATTTATGTCGCCTTATGGAAATTAAAATTAAAAGATAATGGTAATATACATTATGTCTTGAATCCTTATTTCAATTTGGATCAACATCTATTACATGATTTTCATTCTCAAAAGTATCTCAAATTTAAGGCTTAACTAAATGGGTCTTAAGAAGAAATTGAAATTCAAGGAATCTTGCTTAATTGGTGTCCAATGACTATGGATCAAAATTAATGCAAATTTGAAATATTTTAATTTTCAAATGGCTGTTATGCTTCCTAAACACTCATTAAAATACTCCAAAGAAACTGAAATTTGGGGAATATTTATTAATTTATGTTTAATACCAATGTTAAAATTTTACAAAAATCAAAAGTATCTAAATTTTCACGAAGTCCCCCTTTACCCCTCTGCATAAAACTGAATTAAACTAAATATAGCCCACATTACGACCCCTTATGTCTAGTAGCTGTGATCGGTTAATTAGTTTAGGAGTGAATCCTGTACATACAAATATTTAAACATATACACATACCTAACTTTATATATATATATATATATATATATATATATATATATATAATATATATATATAGATATAGTAAGTTATAAAAATATATTTATGGCAATTAAGCTACAAAGAAGCTTCCGCGTTTCATCCCCGTAGGGAATCGTCAGGCTAAAATTTTACAAAAATGGGGATGAAACGTGGAAGCCTCTGTGTAGCTTAATTGCCATAAATATATTTTCATAACTTACTACCTAGCTCTACTCACGTATTGAGCACTGTTGAAGTAAATACTGAAAATTGATACATAAAAGATTATATCTCCTTATAACATTTTATGTGGATACATGAAATAATAATTATATATATATATATATATATATATATATATATATAGCATAACAATTATTCTGAAAAAAAAAACTTTGTGTTCATTAATTGGATTTAATGAATAACATAATTTCCCATACAATCAATAAAAATATGAAGCTCAAATAGCTGCTCAAGTCTCGCCTGAAACAAGAAAGAATCTATAAATAGAATCTATTCATTTATAAAAAAAAAGATTTTTCTTTATTTCTTTGATACCAAAATAAATGTGAACATATTCACTCCTGCCATCATTATTTATGTTCAAGTTAAAAAAAGAAACTAAATGCACATTAAAGAAAAATTAATAAGACATATCGCAAAAATAATAAGCAATCATATTCTTCTATTTTGTGGATGCATATCATTTTTGGTGTACTAACGTTTTATTTCTAATTGAGCTGGAGGTGAATAATTGGCCTGATTGATACTGTCACAGACTATGAAATCAGCCATGTCCTGTTCAAATATGGGAGCGAATCTTCATGCGAATTACAAGACTTTCTCCTCTCATAATTTGTAAGGAAAGGATTGTTAAAGAAGAAAGGAAAAACAAGGTTTTCCTATAAAAAAGCAATTTATATAAATATACGAATATATATTGCATACACAGTGGAATGTTTTGGGTCAGATGTAAGAACTGAATTTGTCCTTTTATTGAAAGGAAAAGTTGAGTGGGTATGTGCCGGCTGTTGATAGCTCTTTTTTCTTTGGTAAGCTGTATATTGTCAAGTGATGATAGCCGTACTCGGAATGTCTAGTTGACAGGTGGCAGGAGAGAATGTAGGCATCTTACTTCGGGGCTGTCTGGAAACTCTCTGTTCAGTCCGAGAACCCTAAAGGTCTCAAGATGGAGTCATAAAAAGATCTAATAGAAATTGCTATGCCGAATAGTTTGATTGGTCATCGTGTGACCAAAGAACGTCATTAGAGTTGCTCTCCGCTAGAGGAAATAGGTATCAATGTTTATCACTGTTGTACAAATTCTATCAGATCTATTGCACGTATGAATACTGTTGGTAAAAAGTATGAAACTGCAATTTCCCCTCCGTTATGGGTAAAATAGCAACTTGTGTTCAATTCATCATACAGAGATATGAAAGAAGTAAATAGACACTCCACAAAAATAATTAATACGTGTTTAAATTTTCTGCTTCCTTTTTCGCCAGTCAGCACTTGAAGCTGTACAAAGTAACAGTAAAAGTTATTTTAGCAATATTTTATACTAATTGACATTTGATATGTTTCACATATCAAAATATCTATCATATATCACCCTTTTTAGGTATCACACGAGTCAAAGAAGCATTAGAATGCTCATAGTTTCAGAAAAGCCATATTATAGATTAATCTGTAAGTGGAGTAATCGACATGAAATCGCTGCAAAGTTCGAGATTCCACTTTCTAATGTTAGCGGAGTAATTGTCCAATTCAACAGAAAATAAAAATACTCAATAACATCTGGCCTAGGTCGATCAGGGCTTTCTGACATTAGTCTTCGTTATTAATAATAAAAAGGGTGTATATTTATTCTGTCATGTCTATGTACGTTGGATGAAATAACCTAAGTCGATCAATACCCTCTGACAACAGTTTTCATTATGAATGATAATAAGGTTGTCTATTTACTTCTGTCATGTCTATGTATGTCTGATGAAATAACCTAGATCGATCAATACCCTCTGACAACAGATTTCATTATTAATGATAATAAGGGTGTCTATTTACTTCTGTCATGTCTATGTATGTCGGATGAAATAACCTAGGTCGATCAATACCCTCTGACAACAGTTTTCATCATTAATGATAATAAAGGTTTATATTTACTTCTGCCATGTCTATATATGTCTGATGAAATAACCTAGGTTGATCAATACCCTCAGACAACAGTTTTCATCATTAATGATAATAAAGGTGTCTATTTTTTTGGCATGTCTCTGTATACAATGAATAGTTTACAATAAGTATTGTGATTTAGCATTAAAAAGGTTTTATCTGCTGTAAAAACAGACAAAGTAAGCAGAACAAAATAATTGAACTAATTCTGATAGATGTTTTTCTTATGTAAATAAATAAAAGGAAATGCTCAGTAATGGTGAGAATGTGTAAAGAAAAGTTCTGCAGTTTTGTGGTATTACTTCTGTCAGGTGCAAACAAACAAATCAATGCATTCGCCGTGCAGCATATTTGCTTGCTGTAGAACAAAATTTATAATATGATTGAAATTTCAGAAAACAAGAATATGTATTCTTAAGCTACGTCCATTCAATCTGACCGATTGGCAATGAAAATGCTATTTCAGACATAAGCATCACAAATCAACAGACGGACGAAGCCTCTTATAGAGATGAATAGACCCATTTATAAATAATGTTTTAAACTTGTGACAGACTGCCGAAAATGCTATTTCAAACTTAAGCGTAACAGACCGTCGAAAATGCTATTTCAAACGTAAACATGACAGACCGCTAAAAATGCTATTTCAAACTTAAGTGTGACAGACCGTCGAAAATGCTATTTCAAACTTAAGCATGACAGACCAAAAGATAGATAGAGCCTCTTATAGAGACGCATGGATGCATTTCAAAATGATATTTCAAACTAAAATGTGACAGACCGAAAAAGTTTCTCAGACATGCGAGGATGCATCTAAAATAAAGAACCAAACCAAACGTATATGCAAGGTAAATAAATAATATGTTAAGTCCCATACAAGGTATGGGTATGCATGCACTAGTTTAATGAGAAAAAGAAGAACGAGACAGACATACTTGTATTACACTATCATTACTATTCCCATCTTTTAAAATAATTCCGAGGGGGGGGGGGGCAAATTGACCTACTGGATGCTGTCACAGACTATGAGATCGGATATGCTGAGTTATATCCTATCGGATCTATTGTTATAAAAAGGTCGGGAAAAGTATGAATCCACAATTTCTCCTATCTATGGGTAAAAATGGCAACTTGTGTTCAACTAAATGTATACCGGCCCATTTGGCATAATGGTTAGAGTGTTCACTAATGGGCTGGGAGGCTAGGGTTCAATCCTCGGTCTAGTCATACATAGGACTCAAAAATGATCCTTTTTGCCCCCTTGCTTAAACACTCAGCATTATAAAGTGAGAATCAATGGTAAGTGGAGTAATCCTAGGAATTGAGTGGCGCCCTCCCCTACATCTCCGTGTAGTAGCTAATAACTACGGTTGACCACTTTACTTTTTTTTTAAATGCATCCAATTATTAATTGACAATAGGTATTGTGCCGTCATTAAATGACCCAAAAGAGGTTGATATGCCGTAAAACAGACAAAGGAAAATAGAAAAAGAGTAAAATGTTTGATAAACAAATAAATGTAAATTCGTATGAATCGATTAGTGTGACTGTTTTGACCGGCTTAATACTGTTGTTGGCATTGGTTTCCCCAGTTCTTTCCAGAATCAGGTACTTACAGTAGAGACCATGTGAAGGTTGCCAACATCCATAGTGAATATAGTGCTGTAGAACCGACTGGATTCGAATTTGGCAGACTCAAGTCGTCAGTCTGCATTGGTATTCACTTCACTATGGCCACCTCCCTTATTAAATAAAAAGCAGGGAAATTTGAGTTCATGATATTAACAAAAACCACAAGCACTGAGCAATTATCTCTTTTTATAAGTAGGTGCCGGTTACCATAATTTGATTCTATATCTGCATTATTAGATTTATATATGTTCAGTGATATTTAACATACTTTGCTAATAAAAAAAAACTTTTAAAGGATAAATATATGTGATACTTGTGTTTGTCATCCATATTGATAATTATGTAACAGCTTATATATATATATATCAGGGCCGGCGGGACGGTTATAAAAGTGTGTGTGAGGGGGGGGGGGCTCTCCTAAAAAGTGGGGGGGGCCGGTTAAACACATGCATATATAACTTCATTATTGATGACCGTAAAGTGGGGGGGCCAAGTCAAAAAGTGGGGGGGTCTTCAGCCCCCCCCCCCTGCCCCCCTGCCCCCCCCCCCCCCGGTGCCGCCGTCCATGTATATATATAATATATATAAAATAAAAACAATTGCATAAAAATACATTAAATATTTAGGTGATAAAAATCGTACATATTTCTAGGCAGGGCGTCGTAATCCAATGGAAGAAGCTGGACTATAAACATCAAAATTGAAGGTTCGATCTTTGACTAAGTTAGCCATGCTGATGACGGCTGTAAGCCAGAAACACATAGATATATATAAAGTATACAAATCAAATATGACAAATGCGCTGTTATTTGCAGGTAATAATTATATATAAACTCTTCATGTGTGTGTATGTTATCAAAAATACATTCATGTATATATAAATTACTACTTATATCGGCAGATGGACATATGTGCCAATATAAAAAAAAAACACTAAATATTTACATATATATCAGGTCATGCAAAACTGAATAAAAAAAACAATAACATCGATGTGAAATATATATATATATATATATATATATATATATATATATATACCATGAAAATCAACTTTTCAGAATTGGAACAGAGCTGAATCAAGATATCAGACCTTGCACACATGCAAAGGGCTCGATATCATTTCAGATAGAACTTTATAACAATAATAAATGATCTGTGTTAAGATATGCTACATTTATTATTATCTCTGTCTCTCTCTCGCTATATATATATATATATATATATATATATATATATATATATATATATATATAAACGGTGTGCAACATTATAGCAGACGTATATTATTATTTCTATACATATGAACGAGTACAGCTAACGCACTGTTATTTGCAAGTAATAATGATATATAAACCCTTTACGTGTATGTATGTTATTAAAAACACATCCGTGTGTGGTTATATAACTTTTATATCAGCAGATGGACATATGTGACAATACAATATCGGACAAAAATTTACATCATATATATATATATATATATATATATATATATATATATATATATATATATATATCTCAGAGTATGCACACCTGAATTAAAAAAAACAAAAAAAAACAATAGGAACTATCTTCATTTGTTTTCCCTCTCTATCATTTTTAGTATTTGTCTCCAAAACATTTATTTTTAAAAGCTGTCTTCAATGTGTTAATCTGTGTGTGTGTGTATTCACATCTGGTGTAAGAAATATATTAACTGAGTTAACATAGAATTATCTTACCATGATTTCTTGCTAACAGCTTTCCGTGGCAAAGTGCTATAATGTGTTGCAGCCTGAAAGGAAGTCCTTACTTTGGGTAGATCGGCAGGCATAGTTTTCTTTCCCGTTTCCTTTCTTTTTGTCAATATTGTTTTGTATTGTGAGAAGAAAATAATTCTTCAATGAATGAATGGTAAAACCACAGCTAATAATTATTCAAGGTGTGAACACAGATTTTCTCGCGGTACCAAAAATGACCAAAAAAACTTTGAAAATAGACACGAATTCGAACAATAACAATCAAGAAGTATTTGATTTTTTTTTTTAATGTCTGCGAGAAAATCAGGTAGGAGACTGTTATATTCGAAAAAAATAAAAATAAAGATGTAAGCTAAGTTAGCTTCAGTACAGTTTTGGATTTAGTGTACAACTCGGAAACAGATTTTGAGTTAAAAACTTGATTTTTTTTTTCTTAAAAAATTCTTTTTTAGATATGTTTTTATTTTGTTTCTTTTCAGTGAATTAAAAAGAAATAGTCATCCGAATTTTGAGTTTTACACAGGTCTTCCTAGTGTTTTGTTTCCCCTCCGACAGAAACAAAAAAAAGTTATCTCACTCAGCAACAGCACAACAACATGAGAAGCTGAACTCCATGGACTCAACAAGCAGAATTACTTCCAAGATCTTCTGTGTGTATTATTACGTGTGTGTGTGTATGTGTGTGGCGATGCTGCTAGCTTGTGTGCGTCAGAATCTGCTTGTCTGCTAGAGTGTGTGTATATAGAGTTCCATCAGCCGGCAGATCTAGGTAGGGAGTGTTCTTCTTCTTCTTCTTCTTCTTCTTCTTCTTCTTAAGCTCACTACATAGGCAATGCTGCCTGAAGAGATCAGAGACAGCAGCTTCACTAGTCTTAAACCCACCTACATCCTATCCACCAACCACCGCCACCGCTGCCGCAGCATCTTTTTACAGTTGGAAAAAAGGGGTTCAAACAAGTTATAAATAGACAGACCCAGTTAGTTCCCCCCCCCCCTCTGTTTTCACTATGTTGGGATGATAAGTTGAAATATAATCCAGCTGGTCCAAAATAAGGATTTTCTATCTTTTTTCTGTTTTTGGCTTTTCTTCCCCTGCAAAGTGAATGTCAGTCACTCAACCAGACCGGAATTCTACCTAGCCGTTTTATCACAATTCAAAATAAAAATAAAAACAAAACAAAAAGGATTATTTAAAAAGAAAAAAAAACTTTTCTCTTTCTTTTTTTTTTCGAAATATTGTGAGAATGGTGCTGCTCTTATCAAAAATAAAGTATTTTTTTACATTTCCTCATCAAAACTTTTGCAGAAATCATTAGGGTGGGTGGGGTGAGGTATTTGATCTCTCTTTTTTCGTTATTTCTTAAGCTTTCTTATCAAACTATTTTTTACATTTTCTTACCAAACATTTCCAAGATTCAGTACGTTTTTTTTAACCTCTCATTTTTGTGATTTCTGATTTTCTTTCTGTCTTCTTATCAAAATAAAAGTATTTTTTTTACACTTTCTTATCAAACATTTTCCAAGAATTATTTTATTAAATCTTCCTTTACTTATAATTTCTGATGACTTATTCAAGTAAAATATGTATTAGATTTCCTTATTAAATATTTTCCAAGAATCAACATTCTTTTTAATCTCTTTTTTTGTGATTTTTAATTTTCTTTATGCTTTCTTATCAAAATAAAATATTATTTTACATTTCCTCACCAAAATCTTTCCAAAAATCATTGTTTTTTTAAGGGGAGGAGAATATTTCTCCTTTTTGTTATTTTTTTTAAGCTTTCATGTCAAAAAGTATTTTTTTACACTGCCTTACCAAACATTTTCCAAGAATTATTTTGTTACATGTCCTTTTCCCTGTAATTTCTGATGTCTTATACAAATAAAATATCTCTTACGCTACCTTACTAAAACTTTTCCAAGAATCAGTATTTTTTTAATCTCTATTTTCTGTCTTTTATCAAAATAAAGTATTTGTTACCAAACATTATCCAAGAATCAGCATTTTAAAACTCTTTTTTCTTCTTATTTCTCATGCCTTCTTATCAAAATCTTTTAATAATTTCTTACCAAAGATTTTCCGCAAAACAGTATTTTTTTACATCTCTCTTTTTTATGATATCTTATCAAAGATTTTCCGCAAAACAGTATTTTTTACATCTCTCTTTTTTATGATATCTTAAAGATTTTCCATGAAACAGTATTATTTACATCTCTCTTTTTTATGATATCTTATCAAAGATTTTCCGCAAAACAGTATTTTTTTACATCTCTCTTTTTTATGATATCTTATCAAAGATTTTCCGCAAAACAGTATTTTTTACATCTCTCTTTTTTATGATATCTTTGATAAGATTTTCCGCAAAACAGTATTTTTTACATCTCTCTTTTTTATATCTTATCAAAGATTTTCCACGAAACAGTATTATTTACATCTCTCTTTTTTATATCTTATCAAAGATTTTCCGCAAAACAGTATTTTTTTACATCTCTCTTTTTTATATCTTATCAAAGATTTTCCACGAAACAGTATTTTTTACATCTCTCTTTTTTATGATATCTTATCAAAGATTTTCTACGAAACATTATTTTTTCACATCTTTCTTTTTTATGATATCTTAAAGATTTCCCGCAAAACAGTATTTTTTTACATCTCTCTTTTTTATGATATCTTACCAAAGATTTTCCGCGAAACAGTATTTTTTTACATCTCTCTTTTTTATGATATCTTACCAAAGATTTTCTGCAAAACAGTATTTTTTTATGATTTCTGATTTTCTCATGCCTTATCAAATAATTGCTTTCTTACCAAAAATCAATCATTAAATAAAAAAAAATCACCTTTAATATTTTTTCTCCCCATTTCAGCCCCAAATACGAACGGACAAGTATATGTAGGGTTCACTAAGGCCTTTGCAAGATGCAGCATTACTACAAGTAGAATTATTTATATAAAGTCTACATGATGTTTGATTGTTGGTATTAATATTTACAGCTGAATTAAGTGTATTGATAAGGGATGATCGTATGTGGAGAAATAAATATTTTTACAGTTTTAGGCAAACTAATTGTTTAAAACGTTATTTTATTTTATTATTTTGAAAAAAAAAATACATCTGAGTGGGCAAAGCCATCTTTTTTTTTACTGTTAGTGTCATCACTTATCAAGGCCGAAAATCACTCGAGGATAATAGTGAAATGAAACAGGAATTATTGTCAGCCAAAAGGTGAGGAACACTATGGGAGTACTAACATTGATCAATTATATGAACTGCATTTGATTAGTTTTGAGGCAGTCTATAACAAGAATTTGTTGACATTGGATTTGAATACGACCAAGTTGTAATCAGTAGGGAAGCAGTTCTTCGGCAATGTGTTCCACAGGTGGGAAGCCTTTGTAAAGAAGCTTTGTCCATGGAAAATTCTCATAAGTTATTATTTGACAATTATTAAAATTAGTTTGTTTTTTTTGTCTGTTGACATATCAACCATTTTGGGGTTATTTAAAGCCGAAATACAATACCTATTGTAAGCAATTCATTGCATACGATCATGAGCACAAGTTACTATTTTACTCATATCAAGGTTAGCCTGTTAATATGCATGGGCATAGACAGAATACGGCAGATCTAGAGGAGTAAACCTTGAACAAAAATCCCTCTATTCTTTACTGGTAGTTGTAGTTTCTGTGGCGACAATCGAAAAACGGATGCTTCGACAGAGATAACATTGCAGATTCATGGAAGATCATTCTTGACAAAAGAAAGGTGCACTATTCCGATGAGTAGAGAACCGTAAACGGTTTTGGAGAGCCGTATACTTATCCCACCCTGAAAATGCTTCTAGCAAGTATTTCCGTATAATCTGGAAAATCACACAACAACTATCAACACCTAGTCCTAAGACTGTCATGGGTAGCAGAATTCTGTTCTCTAGCATGTGGCGAAGCTCTCCAGAGAATGCACAACTGAAATATTCTTTAAATACTATTATTAAAATGCTTTTACAGATTGATTGGAAATCTAATTTGCATAACATTTGTAAATCCCTTTGTAACAAAAAATTGTGCTGTAATTCGTTTTTAACTTTTATTCTATCATTTTGCTCAATATAATGAATAATTTCATATATATATATATATATATATATAATAAAGTATGATCAAGTGTGAAAATATTTTATTGGTGAATTACATTTATATATATTTTTTGTTTAAGATTAAAATCAGTAATAACAATTTTAGAGGGGGGAATTTAAAACTTTTTCTATACTATCGATTAAGCTATAGAAGGTGCCCGACTGAGCTCCAATCTCTGCAAGAACTTGTCTTCTTACCACAACTGAAAAGTATTTTCTTTTCTTTATTCGTGTGCCTAGCGGAATTTTCATGAACAGTTTCTTTCCAAGACCGTCTCATCACATTACCACGAGATTGCTTCCCTACAGACTACAACATGACCATCTTCAAATCCAATGTCAACAAATAGTTGTCATAAACAGTCCTCAATAAGTAACCAAACATTGTTCATTCCATTCATCATCTTTAACTTTCTCATAATATTCTTCATCATTCAACTGACAATCTATCCATCTCATTCTCGAGTGGCTTTTGCCTTTGATAAGTTGTGACTCATTAGTAAACAAACAAAACACATAAAATTTTCAGATTATGAATTTTAAAAAAAACACACATTTAATGTTTAGATTGCGGGGAGGGGCTACAAAGACATCGTGTGGGGTTTTACAAAAAAGCCGGAAGCAATGATAAAATTAAATAGGAATATTTTCAATATGAGGTAAGGTAAAGAAAATAGCAAATTTTATTCTCTCTTTTTCTTTCTTTTTTTTTCCTCACCAAAACCCAGATTTTATTGATTGCCTTGTCCTTAGAGTAATTTTTGATGGTTGATTAAAAGAAAATTAACTGATCCAATTAACAGAAATCTAATACTGACTCTGTCGATTTTTAGTCTCTGACTGTTGGCAGAATTTGATATTCTTGATTAAACTTCCAATCTTCCAATTATATTTTCTTTTGTAAAAGAGAAGAGAATATCAAAGAAAAAAGAAAGCTGATATTTCTGTAATGAATAAAGGCTTTTTTATAAATAGCCAAGATGCTTCTGTATGCACACATATCTTCACCAAATTTATTAAAAGACATTTTTTTTCCTTAAAAAAACAAAAAACAAGATTCTCTAGAGATTTAATTATTTTTCATTCAAAGTTTTATATTTTTTATTCTTTGTTCAGATTACTACTTTGGAAGATATTTATAGTGAAGACCTTGAAAAATTATTTAAAAAATTAAATTATTAAATAAAGAGAAATTTAGAAGATTAAATAAGCTCAGGGTTTTGATTCAAGTAGCAAAGGAAATCCCCAAAATCTGAAAGGTTTTCGAAGTTATCTCAAGTGCTAGAAACATATGATAGCAAGAAAATTTAAATTAATTAACAGCCAGACCCGACGTTGTTCAGGACTTAATGAGTAACACTCTTTTTTTCATTATGCTCATATTATTTTATTTATTTATTTTTTTTTTTACTGCTCGCTGTTTCACCCCCTAATATAGTCGGAAGAAACTGAAATTTTTGAAAACTCTCTGAATTAGTGTCTTATACATATGCTTTAAATTTCATTAAAATCGGATATAAGTATATGAAGTTTTAGAGTGTGTCTGCCCTCATAGCTCCCTTGGAGGGGCACATAGAAATTTGACACATTGAGAGGCATATAGAGATTCCCGACCATTTCCATCATCTTTCTGGAAAATTTTATACATATGATCTTAATTTTATCAGAATAGGATATATCTGGAGTTTTAAGAGAGGTTCTGTCCCATAACTCCCCTAGAGGTGTCACTTAAAGATTCTCTAACCTTTCTTTCTATAGGCAACACACACACACACACACATAGACATTAACATATATATATATATATATATATATAGGTTACTAGCAGCCATACTCGGTGTTAACCGAAAATTAATGTAGACTCCCACTGTAACTTTGATCCCAGCTCTGAACCCCATATTACCATTTTAATTCTTATTTTTTTATTTGTATAATCTTGAATTTTCAAATAATAAATACAATTAAATTAAACCTCTTTGCTGTTTATATGAATTATCAATGCTTTTTAACTGGAATAAAATCATTTCTTTAAAAGTCAGCTTCAAATGTTTAAATAATGATTAACCCAAAAATTATATTAATTACATTCTTTTGCATAAAAGTATGGCGTCACATCGGGAACCACTGTGAGTTGACTTGGCTCTATGAACGCCTCTCCATTATCATTCTTTCAGGGAATACTTCGAGCCTGCTCTCGGCCTGCCAAACCTGCAAAACATCTGATCAAACTTCCTGATATTTCAAATATATACAAAAAGGCTTTGTAAACTTGGCAGTTAAAACAGATAATAATGTATAAAGTTATCTCGTCGGATTTTCAAAGTCAGATCCAAATAATCTGATAAATCAAACTTTGCTTTTGACGAGCCAATTTGTTATTGTTGTACTGTGTTATTGGCAATACAATAATGTACTTAGCTACAATTTATTTAAAAAATTATTGATTCCAGTTCAGATGACTGCTAATATGAAACATTTTTAAACAATCACCTAAATATAAAAATCAGCAAGGGTGATAACTCATTTTAAATAGAATATAATAGAAGTTGTCTACCTTAAGTTTAAAAACGTGCAAACAAATAAAAATTAAAAACTAAAATGACTTCACTGCATCCCGGGCAATGCCGGATAGGCACAGCTAGTTTTTATATAAGTTAGACATATATCCGATGAGGGTTGTGGTCTGGATATTTCTCTCAGAGAGAAATCTGAAACATTCATACATGAAGAAGGAGACAACAACTATTTTATCAATTTTCTATAAGTATGAGTTTCTTCTGGCTGGATAATCCACACTGGATTATGAGTGCCCCTATCTCACAGGACCTTATGTTAGTACTTGTATATTAATACCTCATTAGGAAATCTGTTCCGAACGTATTAGAAAAAAAAATTACTTTTGTGTGTGCTTTGGGGTAAAATAGTTTGTGGTAACTTTATTTACAAAAGTTAAAACAAAAGTTTAATTTTATACACGTTATAAAGTTAATGTAAACATTTACTTTTTTGTCTAAATAATGTTTTAACTGCCAAGTTTACAAAGCCTTTTTGTATATATTTGAAACATCAGGAAGTTTGATCGGATGTTTTGCAGGTTTGGCAGGTCGAGAGCATGCTCGAAGTATTCCCTGAAAGAATGACAATGGAGAGGCGTTGATAGAGCCAAGTCAACTCACAGTGGTTCCCGGTGTGGTGCAACATTGATAAACCCAGACGGTTAATAAAGTATCTTAATTAAAACTCAGACTGAAACTAAAATCTAACTTCAAATCCTTCTATATCACCTGATTAAACTAACTAATCCGCTATCTACCCTCATATTAGAAAATAGGTGAAGCTGGGATCGAACCCTGTCAATCAGACCTAATAACTTGTTGTACACTTAACTCTAAACGCATTTGTATTATTTGGAATTTTCGGACTACTATTCTTATCTTAGATGTTAACCTTCTTCGGGTTCATCTTATGTCAAACTCGGAAACCTATGCAGAATTTCCAACTGAACCCCTTATTTAATCCATGCAGGTTGATTGTTCTCGTTCCATCAGCCATGAGCAGGTGGAAGTGTTAAGTAATATTTTGTTTTATTCTTAGTTAGTATCGCCTGTACTGACGATATTACCGAAGTCATATGTAACATGACAACTACATTAGATCTTTTTTTTGTGGGGGGGGGGTGCAAAATTGGTGAATTTTTCTCTAGAATTTCTCAGATTGAAAATAGAATTTTTATTTTATTTTACTACTTTTTATCAAGGCTCAAAGGCCATTTGAGGATAAAGGTTAAATGAGTATCAGGTGGACGGTGAGACAAAACCGTGATGATTGGTAATGATGGTGGAAATTGGGTAGAATTAGATTATTTAAGAGGACGGCTCAACAAGAATTTGTTTACATTGGACTTGAAAACGACCATGTTGTAGTCAGCTGGGAAGCAGACTTGCGGTTTGAGTTTCAGAGACGGGTAGTTCTAGAAACTTTTCCCATTGAAGTTTTGTTTAGTTTTAGGTAGAGAGAGCGAGGGGGGAGATGGAGAGAGAGAGAGAAAGAGAGAGAGGGAAATTATTGACAGTGGTTATAGCTAGACGAGTTTTTGTTATGAATGTTGTACATAGATTGAAGCTTAATCGAGCACCTGCCATAAAAATAACGATAGAGTAGAGAAAGACTAGCCAAGTCTCTTCTGTGAGAAGAGGTAAAAATTGCTTTCATTTTATCTTTTAATAAAGTAAAAAAAAAAGGAAATTGTAAGAAAAAAAATGTTTATGTCAGAAAATGTTTAAATATTTAAAAGTAGATTAATGTGAGTAAAATTCTTCTTAATGCTTTTTTGAGAAGATCTTTTGTTATTATGTTTTGTTTGATGTTCGTCCTCTTGTTGAGTCGTTGCTTTCATCTCAGCAGCACTTTGGTTGTTTTTCTAGTGAACTTTCTTCATATTCGTCATTTACACTTGTTGATTAAAATAAGTGACAACATTTTTATTTTTAACAAGAACTTGTCTCTCTGCCACTACTGCAAATAACTTTCCTTTCTTCCTCTGTGTGTCTCACATCAAACGGAATTCTCCATCTATGGAACGGAACACGTTGTCACAAGATTAATTCCCTGAGGGCTACACATGGTCATTTTCAAATCCAATGTCAATAAAAACTTGTCATAAAGCATCCTCATGAATCATCAAATGTTATTCATTCCATTCATTTTTTTTAATCCTCTCATAATATTCATCATCATACAACTGACAATCTATCCATCTCATTAACCCGTATCCTCAAGTAATTTTAGCCTTGATAAGTGGTGACTCATTATTAATAAAACATATTAAGTATAATCTTTATTTTTATTTGGGTACTTCTACAGAATTTGAACCGACTTTTGCCGGACTAAACCTAAAACTTAGGTTAGGGTTAAAAATAACAGTTCGGTTCAAATTCTGTAGAAGTACCTTTATTTTATATACATTCTTCATGGAAAGGGAAAGCGAAAGAAACCATCTCTATGTACTTCTGACTTGTCTCCTGTTGCAACATTATCTTGTATTATCTTCTAATTCCCCACACATTCATTCTATCTGGCATAATAATTACTCATTCGAAAAATAACTGTTCGTTTCTTCAGTCACTGCAATCAATGTTTGTATTTTGCATAAATATCTGATATTTAAACCAGCTTAATCTGATACAAGGCCACTTTGTACTTTCAACTGAGATTTATTAAAAGATTATTGTGGCAGGGTCAGTTGACAAGGGAGGGCCAAGGAAAGCCTGGGATGAAGTGATAAGGATGGATATGAGAATAAATAAAACCTGGCTAAAGAGAGGGTAGTTTAAAAGTAAATTTCTAAAAGTCGTCCAACACATGGCAGCATGCAAAACAGACGTTAAACCGAATCCGAATATGATGATGAGAATGATGCTGCAATGTTCATATGAGAATAATTTGAAATTGTTAAAATAGTCATATTTTTGTTTTAAATTTCTAAGACTGATGAAAGAATGAAATAAGCAACATTTTTGTCACTTTTAAGAAGAAAAAAGTGAAAATGCAAAATGTTTTCATATCGAGGAAAAAAATATTTCTAGATTATATTTCTTTGAGGAATTTGCATATAAAGAAAAAATAACTACATTATTTACATGTCTTAGACTGTTGTCCTTATCTTGTTGTAATTTTCCCAATGTTTCATCCGTTGTACTCTCCGGCCTTCTTCAGGTTTCTTTTGTTGAAGTTGTTAACTAAAATGAACCCTTTATTTAATCCATTGGGATAGACTGCTCTCATTTTGTGTGCCATGCCTTTTAGATATCGAGCAGCTCGGATGAAGTAAATGTAAAAAAAAAGTTTGTTTTCAAAGACAGCACACAAGTTAGAAAACCCCGGATATGGCTAACTGCCAATATTCTTGCATGTGAAAGGTTTCCCTTCAGGCATCATTTTGTTTACCAAGTCCTTTCCTTTTCAACAAACACACGTGCATGCATGAATGCCACTCGGGTTTCTTTTGGGATTATACCAGTAATAAATAAAATGATCAGAAAGTATAGGATCACGAAGTTGCCTGACAGATTGCATGAGATAGTGGGAGAAAACACGAGGTATATTATTCAATAAAGTTAATGTAAAAAAGAAAAAAGAAATTGGAATTTATTTTTTACTTAAGCTGAATAAAAATATTTTTCTTACCAAGCAATAAAAACTGAATTCAGTTCATCAGAGCAATTTGCCTGTTAACCAGTTATAGCTATTTCTATCAAGAGTTATGCCCGCTTCAATAATTGGTAGATTGGAGATGATGGCTACGTAACATAGTTGGCGCTGTTAACAAATGTGCATAGAAATTGAGGCACTAATTTGCATATGAATAGTGCTGCTTAAACTGTCGAACCATAAATTTATAAATTTTAATATTAAAAATAAAGTATTTGCTGAGTAAAATAGGAAGGAAAACTTTATTTCTTTTGTACAGTTTAAGAAAGACAACTATCTTCCTTACTTTTAATTGGTCATAAGGTCAAGGTTCAGCGTTTAGGTTAAAATCGACTTATGATATGATGTGTGGAGTGGAGCATGCCAATCCCAATGATTGTTTGCTATAAAGAATCCTCATGGTACCGTCATTTACAATTGGTACGGACTTTAGTTGTGCATTGGATGGAAAAGCATGAAATGCTGATAGACAGACAAGGTTGATCTTTATATACAGTAGCGTCCAAAAGTTAAGGGCTAGTAGTTTCAAGACAAGTTTAAGTACTTTTTAAGAAAAACCGTTCATTTAAAATACTTAATATGTATATATACTTGTAGATATACTCATCACTCATGTCTCGCCTAAATTTCATAAGCATCCGTTCGATATTTTTGAAGTTATGACCAATAACACAAAAGTTTGTCCAAATTCTCGTGGTCCAAAAGTTAAGGGCTAGGCGGTATACTCTTTAATTATTATAACAGTAAGGTACTGTATAGGTGGACAGGAGTTATCGCCCCTGAACATACTTTACATAAGTGGAGTTTCCAACGGTAAGAGTTATCGCCCCTGGCTCATAACTTTACATTTGTGGACTTCGCTCTCCTATAAAAAGAGAGAGAAACGTCCATCTTCATTCTGAAGTCGACACACGTCGTTTCGCTGTCAGACAGGTACTATGAATAATCCTACTTCAAATTTTTACTAAAGAACATTAAAATTATTGTAATTGGGTAAACGAAATGAGTGTTTGTATCGCACTAGTACAACATGGCAGCAAAACAACGTCGTCCCGTTTCTGTCGAAGAAAAACAGCTCATTATTCATCTTCATAGTAATGGCAAGAACACTTCTGAGATTGTTGACACCGTAGGAAGGTCTCCTAGTGTAGTAAAGCGTATTGTGGCACATTTCAAGCAGTCAGGATCAGTGGCAGCTGCCCCAAAATCTGGTAGACCTCGAAGCACAACTGCTCGACAGGATCGTCTTATTGTCAAAATGTCACTTAAAGACAGATTTAACACTGCTGCTAAAATATCTCGAGAACTAAAGCAAAGGTCTATTGTTCAAGCGTCTCGGCAAACTGTTACATGCCGGTTGCATGCTTCTGGATTGCAATCTCGAGTGCCAGCAAAGAAGCCTCTTATCTCCAAAAAGAATCAGAAACTCCGCCTCGCTTTTGCCCAAGAACACGTTGTGTGGACAACCGAAAACTGGTCCCGTGTGCACTTTAGTGATGAATCGAAGTTTAACGTTATCGGATCTGATGGCAACACGTATGTCCGGCGAAGAACTGGTGAGAGATTGGAGGTTAAGTGCGTGAAAAAAACTGTGAAATTTGGAGGAGGAAGTGTAATGGTTTGGGGCGTTATGTCAGCTGCAGGCTGTGGACCACTGATTCGTCTGCAAGGTAGAATAAATGCAGAAGTTTATAAGCAGATTCTACGGCAGCATGCAGTTCCTAGTCTTCGGTCGTCGCTCTATCAACCTGCAATTTTCATGCAGGATAACGCTCCTTGTCACACTGCTAAGAAAGTAAAAACATTTTTAGACGAGGAAGAAGTTGAAACGATGCGTTGGCCCCCTCAGAGTCCAGATCTTAATCCTATTGAGAATATCTGGAAAATAGTTGGTGAACGTGCTCAACTTCAGTGCCCAAAAAATCAAGAAGAACTCTGGCAGTGCTTACATGCTGAATGGAGTGCGATAACGCCAGCGTTTTGCAAGAAGTTGGGGGATTCCTGTGCCAAGAGGTGTCAAGAAGTCATAAATAGCAAGGGTTTGTTTACCAAATACTAGTTAGTTGGTAATTTCAGCCATTCACAGCAAGGACAAAAGCCGCAATCGTGTTAGCCCTTAACTTTTGGACACACAAATTTTGAACAATTTTATTTAAAATGGTAGTTATTCAAAAAATACTTAGTGTAGGCTAACGAAATTATGACCCATTGAAGATATACATGTTATCTATATAATTGTGAAGTAATTTTTTGTTGTTCGTGTGTATTTGTTTCAAATATATGGTTAAACTTGCTGAGGTTTTACTAGCCCTTAACTTTTGGACGCTACTGTATATATATATATATATATATATATATATATATATAAATTATGACAATATATGTATTAGCATATACTATCAGTGCCTTTTAATTAGCAGTCTCTTTAAACGATTCAGCTCGATAATTGTCAATCAGTAATAACAGAGCATATATAAGTAAAAAAAAAAAATGACCCACTGTATAGTGTAGGTTTTTCCAAGACATTTTAATTCAATAACTTTTTATTCTTTGTGGATTTTTCTGATGATTTTGTAGTGTTGCAGAGACAATATTGACATAAGAATTTTGTTTGACTCACGGCAAAAGAAACGGACCGTAAAAAATACATCTTACAGAAATGTTATGCTTTTTTGAAATGTGAAAAAATTTTTAAAATAAAATAAAAACATGGTTATTGGAATATAAAATGAACCTGACATTACATATTGGAAAATCAATATTCAAATATGTAACTGTCCCGTTAGCATTCTGAAGAGTCTAGGAAGTCAAAATAAATTATAATTGCTGACAGTTGCAATGTGTATGTGAAGTTTTTCTTTCTATATTCTCTCTCTCTATATATATATATAGTAAGTATGGCAATTAAGCTACACAAAAGCTTCTGCGTTCCACTGTGTAGCTTAATTGCCATAAATATATTTTCATAACTTACTACTTAGCTCTACTCACTGTTGAAGTAAATACTAAAAATCGATACATAAAATATTATATCTCCTTAAAACATTTTATATGGATACATGAAATAATAATAATAATAATAATAATAATATATATATATATATATATATTTGTGAGTTCTTATAAAAATATATATTTAAGTATATACTCCTTATAATATCCGAAAATGTTTCAAATTGCAAACTCAATGAAGTTGTATTACAAGCTTAAGAGCATATATACTTTATAAGTGTATAGAAGAGAGAAAGATGGGAAAAGTTTAAGAAGTCTTGACAGAAAATAACGGCATGTCGAAATACATGAAAGAAAAAAAAACTCACATGAAGAATGGTGACAAAAATTCAGGAACCATTCTTTGTGTGAATTTAAAAAAAATATTTTTTGGCATGTCGTTATCTTCTGTCAAGATTTATTAAACTTTTTCCATCTCCCTTTCTTCTGTCTTTGGAATAATATGTTTTCCTATTAACATTAAATGAACTATTGCGCTGATGATCAGCAATGTTAACTAAAGACTATATATGTCTCTTTTCTTTGCTGTGAAACGCGCGTAAGATATAGAAAAGGTATTAAATTTAACTAGGTTCAACCAGAGACGCCAAGAAGAAGGTGAGTTAGTTGATTCTTTAATCACGGATCTCCATATACTGGCTAAAAACTGCAATTTTAGGGACCTTCACAAGGAACTAATTCATGACAGCATTGTAGTCAGTTGCATAGATCTTAATCTGTCAGAGAGTCTCCAAATGATTCCAGACCTTACCTTAGCCGGGGCCATCAGACGAGCATGGTAATGTGAGATCATTAAATCATAACAACGTCACATGCGAACACCAGAATGCATTAATAGTGAACGATTAGCTTATAGCAATGTTGATGTTCATTCAGTGAAACTCACAGACAAGGGCAGAGTAAATACAAAGCCAAATCCAAACTAAAACCTCACTACGAGGATCAGTAGAAGAAAGGGCATACACAGCAGCACAGATTAGAAGCTGGATGCTACCACTGCAATAACAAAACCCATCATCAGAGACGTGCCACAATTGTTGTGCAAGAAGACTACATGAGGTTAAGCATGACTCAGATGATAGGGAAAGTGAGCAGAGTTATGAAACTTTGTGTCCACACGATATCTGAAATCAGCCTGAGAAAAACTTGGCAAACTGGCATCACCGTCAATGGAGTACCACTGCAATTCAAATTGGACTCTGGCACAGATGTGATTGCAATCCTTGAGCACATCTACAAACTAAGAAGAGACCTACTGGCTCTCTCAGAGGACCATACAACTCTACATGGTCCGCGATGTATTCCGCTCAAAATTACTGAAATGATCACTGCAACAGTCTCACTTAAAGAGATAACAGGTTTTACAAGTACTTTAATGGAATGTGCTCTCACAAACTCATAGCACTTGTGCCCTCTCGACATAAATACTCCTGACTAACACGACAAGCAGCAAAAATTTTCTACTCTAATAGTTTCTTAGCTTGAATTGCTAGACTTTGGAATTCCCTCCCTGTTTCCTGCTTCCCTGACTGTATTAACAAGCAGAAATTTAAATGTAATACAAACAGACATCTCGCTGCTCAACTCCCTACTTAGAGTGTCCTTGTAGGCATGTTTCCTAATAGTGGCCTCTTGCATCACAGTGGCAATGTTCCTTTGTTTGGGGTGAGTAAGAGTAAAAAAAAAAAACAAGAATATGACTGACTAAAAAGTGTACTGAAAAAATCCAAGCTGCTGGCATTACTCTCAACTCAGAAAAATGTGAAATACCCAAACCATTGGTGAAATTTCTTGGTCACATACTCAGCGCTGACAGTCTGCGGCCAGATCCAGAATGGGTCGCTGGTGACTTCAACTTCCCAACACCAACATATATCACAGAAACATGCCGATTTCTAGGGATAATGAATCAAATGGAGAAAATTCATTCAAAACCTGGTGGACATGACTAAGCCACTAAGGGACTTGTTAAGCCGGTAATACGCATTCGTTTAAGACAGTGCAAAACAAGAATTATTTAGCTCCATCAAGAAAGCACTGTGTTCAATACCAGTGCTATGCTTGTATAGTCCCTCAAATGAGATCGTAGTTTCTGCTGACGCTTCATCCTATGGCTGGGAGCAGTATTATTATGACAGGACGACATGAAAATGCATCTTGTCGTTACGCTTCACGAGCCATGTCCAAGACCACCGAAACTTGTTATGCCCAAATAGAAAAGGAGGCCCTGGCGACAACATGGGCGTGTGAATACTTCTCTGACTACCTTGTTGGACTACACTTCACAGTGGAAACAGATTACAAGCCACTAGTGCCACTGCTAGGCAGCAAATACCTCGGCAAGCTACCGGCAAAGATACAGAGATTTTGGGTACTTCTAATGAGGTCTGGTAAGGAACTATATAAGCGACAGCATTCATCCACGTCATAATGGAATCTTTACCTGCCACAGTAAAATGCTTAAAAGAGTTGGAGGAAGCCATCAAAACTGACGAGAACAGCAACTACATATCACAATATGTAAGAAACAGCTGGCCATCAAATGACCACGTTCCAGCATCAGTCAAACCATATTAGGCCTACCACAGCAGCATCACATGTTAGAACAGGCTCCTGATGTATAGCACGCTGATCATAATTCATTCACTGCTGAGACCGATCATGATTGCTAAAATACATCCGGTCACCAGAGAATATCCAGATGTAGACAAAAAGCGCTCCAATCAATATGATGCCCATAATCATTTGTACCAAATCAAATGGGCCGTAGAAAACTATTCAAAATGTGCCGAGCTAAGATACCAACTGCCCGAACACCTCATGACAACTGAGCTTCCAACAAGATCATGGCACACTTTAGCCTCCAGGCTGTTTGAATTGAAGGTCCCCAGCTATGTTGTGGTTGTTGACTACTTCTCTAGATACGCAGAGGTTGCCATGCTTAGATCAATAACCTCTAGAGCTATAATAGGGAGCCTGAAGGCTATCTTTACCAGACACAAAGTACTAGTCATCCTAAGAAAGCCAATACACCTCAAAAGATTGCCAAATTCGCAGATGAATGGGATTTCAGCACGTCACAAACAGCTCTCGCTACTCCCAAAGCAATGGAGCAGCATAAGGCTGTGTAAAGACAATGGAAGCATTGTTAAAGAAGGCAAAAGACATATTTTTCCTTGCTCGCCAACAGAGCAACACCAATGGACTGCGAGTCCAGCCTTAGTGAACTATTAATGGGCCGATACTTGAGGACAAATTTATCAACTCACCCAAGTACACTAAACCCCAAATGACCTGATCTCGGATGCTTCAGACAGAGGGAAGAGAAGCAAAATGTCCAACAACGACTCACATTGCCTACCACATAGAGCAAAAGAGTTACCACTACTCAAAAACGGTACACCAGTATGAGTCAGAAGCCCCAACCTTTCAAATCAGGAAGGCACTGTTGTTGGAACAGCCTCAACACCACACTCTTATGTTCTACAGACCAAGGATGAAGGGACAATAATCTGATGTAAATGATGACAGATTGTACCCAAACCACCCAACAAGAGAGTTGAAGCTCACGAATCGGAATCACATGAAGATGTTCATCAACCAAGGGAGGAAACTGTGAAAACAGCATGCCTAACCCTCATTTATTGAGACTACACAACAACCAGGTCTGGACGGCAAATGAGACCACCGCTCAAGCTAAAAAAAAAAATTAATTAAAAAAATATAATAAAAGAGAGAGGTCATATAGCATGGATACTAAAGAAAAATAAGACTATTAAAAAAATGGAGATGTTATGTTACTAAACATTCTGTACCAAGAGGGGTTGTCTTCCTTGGAATGTAACATCTCATAGAAAACGTGAAACAGCGAGACCGGTAATCAGCCATCTTGGTCAAAATGTATACACTTCATCTTGTCTCATTTACTAACAAAAACCTAACAAAACAGAATGATGGATTGAAAATGAATAAATAAATGAAACAGAGGAAAGAAAAGTATGAAGAAAGAGAAAAACATCAAAATAATCATTTGAAAAAGAATTATTGAAACTAGCAAATAAAAAGTGACTTAAATAGTTCCAAAGGTCTTATAGTAGGTGAATCAGCTTTGTTTTTTAACTCGAAGTGAAAACAACAACAACTTTCAATGTTTTCTTTCAAAGCAAGATTTAGACAGCATTTTTTTTTTCATCATCCCACATTTTTATTTCTTTTACTACTTTTACTATTTACTAAGGTCGGCTGAGCTTTGTAAATATTAATAAGTTGGAAAATAATCAAGGGAGATAATAAGGTGGTGAACAAGATAGAGATAAAGAGAGGTATATGAAACAAGAACGGATATTTGAAAGGTGCATTCAATCTGTGAATTTAGCAATAAAATACTATTTCAAAATAAGCCTGGCCGACTGACTGACAGAGTCTGATATAGATAAGCATGAAGGCATCTAAAAATGCTATTTCAAACTTAAGCTTGATTGATCAAAGAAAATGCTATTTCAAACTTAAGCCTGACTGATAAAAAAAATACTATTTCAAACTTAAGTTTGACTGATAAAAAAATACTATTTCAAACTTAAGCTTGACTGATAAAAAAAATACTATTTCAAACTTAAGTTTGACTGATAAAAAAATACTATTTCAAACTTAAGCTTGACTGATAAAAAATACTATTTCAAACTTAAGCCTGACTGATAAAAAAAATACTATTTCAAACTTAAGCCTGACTGATAAAAAATACTATTTCAAACTTAAGCCTGACTGATAAAAAAATACTATTTCAAACTTAAGTTTGACTGATAAAAAAATACTATTTCAAACTTAAGCTTGACTGATAAAAAATACTATTTCAAACTTAAGCTTGACTGATATAAAAAATACTATTTCAAACTTAAGCTTGACTGATATAAAAAATACTATTTCAAACTTAAGCTTGACTGATAAAAAAAAATACTATTTCAAGCTTAAGCCTGACTGATAGAAAAAATACTATTTCAAACTTAAGCCTGACTGATAAAAAAAATACTATTTCAAACTTAAGCTTGACTGATAAAAAAATACTATTTCAAACTTAAGCTTGACTGATCAAAAAAAATACTATTTAAAACTTAAGCCTGACTGATCAAAGAAAATACTATTTAAAACTTAAGCCTGACTGATCAAAAAAATACTATTTCAAACTTAAGCCTGACTGATAAAAAAAAACTATTTAAAACTTAAGCTTGACTGATAAAAAAAATACTATTTCAAACTTAAGCCTGACTGATAAAAAAATACTATTTAAAACTTAAGCCTGACTGATCAAAGAAAATACTATTTAAAACTTAAGCTTGACTGATAAAAAAAATACTATTTCAAACTTAAGCCTGACTGATAAAAAAAATACTATTTCAAACTTAAACTTGATTGACCAAAGAAAATGCAATTTCAAAATTAAGCATAAACGACTCATAGAGCCTCTTATACGGATGCCTGGATCATGTAAAAATAAAAGGAAAAAATAAGAATTAAAGGTCAAAAATAAAAGGAAAATCAGAAGTACAAAAAAAAGAAAAGTGATAAAATAAATTGGAGTAAGTACCAAGTGATGTAAATGAAGTAATTAATTAAAGAAATGCCATGAATATTCAGCCTTTGGTCTCTCCAAGTTGGAAATTCATAAAAGCATTTGAGAAAATTATACTTGCTGAAACCTTGAGATTGCAATTTTGGTAAAATGTTGAAAGAGTGGGAGGATGAGAGAGAGAAAGAAAGAGAGAGAGGATAGCGAGACTAGTAGAGAGAAAGGAGGGAGGGGGGGTATTCGTTTTCTGTCTAGCTATGATTCCGGATGTGAAACATATAATCCACAGGGAGAAGGAGAGGGCCTTAATTTGAATATAAAGTGGGCCAATTTGAAAAATGATATATTGAGAACAAAATTTTGGTATGACTAATATCAATAAACAAAAAATCCTATCATCGCAAAATCAGTAAATTATTTAAAAACAATTTACTTGTGCTATGAAATAGGTTAATACATTTTTTGGTTTATAAACTTGGAAGTTTATGCTGCATTATAACAGTCAGTTTTACTATCTTGTTTTTTTTTTCTCCTTCGTTTCCCCATTTTATTTTATCAGCAACTTTAAATAAAAAAAAAAATACAAATATCCGACAAGAGTAAGTAAGCATTACATTTGTTTTGTGTTTTTTTTTCAAACGGTCTTTTACATATGTTGCATGATATATTTGTTTCTTGGAGTAAAGATTTGGCATTATAGTTAGAGCAGGGGCGGACAACCTTTTCAGAGTGAGGGCCAAATGAGACTTTTGAAAGGAGATTGCGGGCCGGAGTGAAAAACGAAATCTCAGAATTACTATATTTTGTTTACATGATTAAATTGTAAAAAAATTGCATTGAACACTCTACAAATCTGATATTTTTGCTCAAGAGACTTTTGTATGTAATGTTATAAAAGGCGCCGACGAAGAGCCATTTTGGAATCATAAAAAATAATGACAGGGGGAAGTAGCAAGTTGATCCAGCATTTGTTTTGACACACCTCACATAGGTTCTATGTTTCATGCCTTTTTCTCGTCTCTCGTTTCCTCTTTGCCTCTCTTTCTCTTTTTCTATTTTTATCTCAGGCCAAGGATTTGAAATTAATAGTTAAAGAAAAATGAAATATACATGCATCATCGCTCGCTGATATTTATACATTTACATCCCACTGTAAATCTTAATCGAAACCTACTTTTACGTCTATGTCACAAAATAATATGAGTATTACTGGGAGGTCCGCGGGCCGGAATGCAATAATAAAGCATAGCAGGGTGGCGGGCCGGACGCTAAGCCTTCGCGGGCCACATCCGGCCCGCGGGCCGGAGGTTGACCGCCCCTGAGTTAGAGTGTTCGCTAATCGGCAGGGAGATCAGGGTTCAATCCTCGGTCGAGTCATATCAAAGACTCAAAAATGGTAATTGATGCCCCATTTATAAGAACTTATAAGCATTATAAGGTGATGATCAAGGGTAAGTGGAGAAATCCAGGGAAAAGAGTGGCATCCTTCCCTTACATCCTGATGTAGTAGCCAATGAAAAAGGAGCCTTTTGATCACCCTCAACTATGGTCAATTCTTTTATAAGGACATATTTTTGGTTGCTTCTAATGGTTGAGACACATACCTTTTCTCAGATGGAGAATAATAGAGCTTCTTATTAGGGAATCTGTCCGTGACTGGATAATCATCATGGATAAACATAGGAAGACAGTTGCATAAAATATACATTTTTTAAATATATATTTGCATACATTTTTCCCAATGTGCTCGAAGAAGAGAGATACAGTCTAAACTGATAGCGGTTCTATTGTAGTAATATTGGACGTGAGTGTATGAAAATGATGTTAAAAACGGAATTTTTCACATGAGGTTAGATTAAATAGAAGAGCGGAAAATTCTATTAGAAGCTAAAAATTAGAATTAACGCTACATGTGCATGCTGTTGCGTCACAGACAAGAAGTCTCCAGCGAAATGTAGCATATAAGCTGATAAAATCTTTCTCTTGTTTCGGAACCACAAAGAAAAGTGGTCGTTTTTGCGACAGCTGCTTCCTCCCTTCTATGGGGGATGAGTTGAGGAAAGAACCACAGGGTATTATATATGTATACTATAAACTATGAAATAAAATTGATTAATGATTGTGTGCTGTCATTAACTTTTTTACAACCACTGTTATCAAAAAGAAGAAAAAGGCGGCTGCAGTAAAACGAAAAAGAAAAGGAAAGAGGTCAATGTAATCTACTACTGCTATGTGTCATCTACACAACAAGACT
The DNA here is from genome assembly GCA_963556195.1 of Sepiola atlantica. Taxonomy (NCBI): domain Eukaryota; kingdom Metazoa; phylum Mollusca; class Cephalopoda; order Sepiida; family Sepiolidae; genus Sepiola; species Sepiola atlantica. Next base: position 66,219,680 of record OY744517.1, on the reverse strand, counting down.
CCATCTGTTTACATGATGAGCCGTCATCCGGATAATCTGCTAGGGGTCAAAGAACTTAAACATCATTCTAATCTTTACAAGTTTACACTTTTAAGTCTGCACATTGTTACTCTTAGTGTGTTTGTAACTTCCATCTCTCTGACTGTTCTGTGAACTAACACCTCAATATAGACAATATAAATCCACTCACATTCGAATCTATAAAATATCTTTCTCATCTCATTTTTCACATATTTCACTTTTTTCCTGTAACCTAGTTGACAGTCACCTACAAAATCGGTTGTCTAGTCGCCAAATTAAGTTGCAAATCTGGTATAAAACGCATCTATAACGTAACACATGTATAGTCAAGTAATAAAAATAATAGAAAAAGTGCAAACAAATTTGTTCAGCATTTTAAAATTAACACCTGACTTAATCTCGAAGGACATTAACTGACAGTGACACCTGTACATTCTTAAAAAATGAAACCATATACAAAATCGACACTAATTGTATTCATCTCCATGGAGGTAGCTGTAGTATCACAAAGCTGTAAGTTAGCAAATAATTGATTGGGTCCCCTGGTAAAAGGAGTACAGTGTTTAAAAGAACTAAAACTTTTTACAGGAAAACATTGTTGAGAATGCTGTCGAATGTATTAAGTGAATTTTGATAACTGAGTGGTGAAGTAGTAGTAGTAGTAGTAGTAGTAGTAGTCTTTCTATGTTAATTAGCATGTCTTTTCCACATCAAATGTTGGTTGCACATTGACCATAGCATAACAAGGTGATTTTCTGCATGAAATTCTCTCATGTGCCATTTGGGGACATTTTTGACTGGGTCACTCCAAGTCCTCTTCAGCCTGTCTTTTCCTCAGTTAATCTCAACTGAGATGTGTGTACATCTATTTATCTAACCAAAGTGTCGTTCAACATGTCCATACCACCACAAGCGGTTGCAATGCGGAGTTGACTCCAGTCTGAACATCTGTTTTTTCTAAAATAGTTTATACTTTGCTAATATTTTAGTTTCTTCTGTAGTTCTACAAATAACTTATGAAAGAAACAAAGAAATATTTTCAGAAAACGAAGATAATCGATAATGAAAACATCGTTGAAGGATCACATTCACTCGATTTTTGTTTTAGCTCAATTTAATAAAATAGAAGTCTTTTTTTATCTGAGTTATTTTCAAATCTATCATTTTACAAAATGTGAGTTAATAAACGTTTCTTTCCCGAAGTCCTTTTCCCTATATATTGTAATAACACAAAATACATGCGACAATATACTTTAGTTCTGGAATTGAGTTATGTTTGAAAATAATTCTGTTTTTATTCTTCTAATTAGCGGTAATTTATAATTAACTAAATAAGTCAACCATCTTTCTCTTGACTATTTAAGTATTTCTCTCGACCCTCTCACTCTATGTTGATTCAGTCACTCTCTAATATTTCTTAATATAATGTCTCTTTGAGCATTTAGAGAAAGAATGACTCTCTTTCCAGCTAATTTACATAGTGCGTTCATAGAAAATGTAAACATGTATACAAATTAGATTAAAAAATAATAGCTTACTTTACTTCTATATCATTCATAAAGATAATGTAAATGTTTAGTATGACACAAGCATTTAGATCATTTAATGTCCAAATATGATACTATTGTAAATGATTAATTGAAAACAAACTGGTATTTAGATATAGTGTGATGGTTGTGAGGTCCATACTGCTCTCAACAGTGTTGCTGTGTAATTGAAAATGATAGATCTGAACTCTGCTTGGTGATTCTATAGTTTGCATTAGTAACTATACAGTTCAAAACTTTTCTTAAGATAGCTTGTAATTTGATAAATATCTTAATTAAAACAGTCAACACAATTGAATTAAAAATATATTTTTTCATCTAAAATGAAAATTTATGATAGAGAATATATGGACTAAACAAAATGGCTATAATGAGTTTCAATCACCAATCACTCGACCAAACACACAAAAAAAAAACGAAATTTATGATGTAATTATGTAACATTTAGAAAATAGAAATAAACTTGAACAAGGATTGATTTTATGTTTCGGAATATTTTGGATAAGGATCGATTATTTGGATTATTCAGAATACTATTCTCATTTTGGTTGTTATCCTCACTATAGAATTTGATACTTAGGGCTCAACTGTACGACCAGTTGAGAAGCAAGATAAGTAAAGACTCAAGTAACCAAAAAGCCAGTTTATATGGAAGCTGGACTGCTCCACTATGCCAAGTTGGGCAAATCCATTATATGAATTCTGATTGGCTGCCAGTCTGAGAGTGAATAATTCTATACATAAATATTGCTTCATTCAAGCAATATTTGCCTATAGGATACAGGACATTGGAGCCGGTAAGTGTTAATTTGATTCTATACTCACAACGTTTCGGCCGATGTAACCCCCGTCCTTCTTCAGATGCATATTTTCGAACATGAGAATCTTTATGTCGAAAGAAGCATTGTTAACTGATATCTATTAATGATCGATCATGAGGGCAGGTGGAATCGACCCAATAGGCTGGGAGTCCGTGGTTGAAGACTGCAGCCGCTTGAGAAGAGCTATAAAAGGCATGCTTCAAGAGGAGTGAGGAGAGGAGAAACCAGCAGTGGAGGGAGAGGAGAGACCACAGACGGCAGAGGGCTGCAACAGAGCTCTTGCAACCAGATACCACCTACATCTGTGGCAACTGCAACAGAGCCTGTCGATCCAGGATAGGCTTGCACAGTCACGCTGAAATTCGGCAACAGACTAATCTGAGGCACAGAACTCCATTGTCTATCCTGAGACACACAGATACCAACAATTACTACCATTACATTCTGGTAAAGTGAAATCGTTCCATGAAAAGCATATTTATTAAGGGCACAAACTCTTCAAGACTAAATGTCTCCATTTTAAGAAGTGAACATGCGAACAATGTTTTATTTATTTTCTTATATTTAAGTGTGATAAAAGATAAAAAAGAAATTTCATGAAAAACATATTGTAATATTTAATCTAAACACATAATTTCCCTCTGTACTGGTTACGCCAATAGCTTTCTCACCAAGAGCTAGATAAAAAATTATATTTAATCAATAAGATAGGGCAAATATTGGTTCATGTTCTAAAACAAAAAAAATATTGATTTCACTATTTAGTCCAGATCAATATTTTAGGGGTTTTTTTTTGTCATATAAAGAGAAAGGTGTCAGAGTTTTTACCCTTTCATTAACAGCTATAAAAGAGTAAAAATTCCAAATCCCAGTTTACAAAGATTGCATTCCTCAATGTAACACCATAGCATTTGGCACACGTCAAAATCCATCTCAGAATAATACAGGAATAAAGAAATCCCATCTCTCGAGATCCACTTATCTAAAACTAAGGTTAAAATGACATTTTTCACAGAATTTATACTTTTATGTTTAAAAATCCTTATTTCTATTTGCCTGTTTGTTTTTGATATTGTTCTTAATTTTTCAACTACGTTTTGGTCGATGTACTGTTCATCCATCGTGATGTTTTTTTTCTGTATTCAGATATAGCAGTTATTGATTATTTGTGTATTGTTTTGGCTGATGATTCCTACATACCTAAATCCAATGAATTGGTTATTTTCATGTAAATTTTCAAATTCACCAACAGTCACGTATAGCGTGACATAAACTATTGTATGAAGCTTGACATAAATTTTAAATTTATATTTTTAGACTAAAAAAAAAAGAAACTAAAAATCTAAATGCAACGTTTATGTCAAGCTCCACCTAAATGCTTATGTCACGTTGTACGTGACTGTTCGTGGATTTTTATTTATATTTAGACTTCCATGAAAATTAAGTTTAATTTTGTTTTTCGATTTTAGTGTGTGTGTGGATGTGGTTTGTTTGCAGATTTGTTTGTTTTTTTCATATAATCATAGTGTAGCAATATTTAGATGCAGGTGTGTGAAAATAAGGTTAAAATCGGAAATTTCCACATGAAATTAAAATTAAATAGAGAATGGAATTTTTCATTAGAAGTCCAGTTAAAGCTACATATACAAGAAGTTACTTCAAATACAGGAAGTCACTAATGAGACGTGGAGAATAAGCTGATCAGATCTTCCCTTTTTCTTTCTAGACTACAGGAGGGAGAGAGAGAGAGAGGGGGGGGGGTGGAAGATCATGTTTTGGGATAGCTGCTCCTTCCCCCTATTTGAAATGGGTTATGTGTGGTGCATACATGTATACTGTAAAGGAAAAAAATCAAAAGATTGTTAAACCCAAAATGATTTTGTGTTGTCATTATTTAATCAACATGCATTTTAACAGAACAACAACGAAAAATAAAAGAGAAAACGAAATGCTACGTATCACCAAACTCACAACACTCAAGCTGTCTACTTGATAAGTCGCCATCTAGATAATATGCAGGGACCGAAGAATAGGTATCCATCGTGTTATAATAGAATAAATATTTCTGAGAGAATCCCCCTCCCTCCTCTTGCACTCTGGTCAAAATTGTATGCATACTTTCCGCTTCCAAATAAATATTTGTTGTATATTTAAATTCTACGATTTTTAATTCCACAAATTTATCACCCGGGCAATGAAAAGTGCTGTTATGTAACCAGATTGGGCATGATGTATGTTGTTTGGCTTTTGAGGCCAGGGTTGATTATGTGGTCTGGATGCATTTCTCTTGACATGCATGGAAGACGAACGATGAAGAGAAGAGAATTCAACCTTTAAATTACATACTTTATTAACTTCCATATCTATATAAGTTGTTTAGAGTGACACGAGGAGTTTAAGCGTCTCTATCTATCCAGACTTTGCATGCTGATCATCTGTTATTATAGTAAAGCTGAGTTTTTCTGCACCTGATAATATTATTTTTAAAAAAAGAACAGAGGAACTTTTAAAATAAATTCCTGTTCTGAGTCTCAGTTGTATTACGAGTTGGCTTTTAATAGAGATCACCATGTACTTTTTTTAATAGAAGTCACTCCAGACAAGGCATGAAGCCACTTGATGCAAAGAGCTAATCATAATAATAAAAAGGGAGAGGAAGGTAGAATCACTTCAAGAAAAACAAATCCTAAAAAGGAGCCTACCACCAGCGTTCAATCCCTTGAACTCAAAACAGACTAGCTCTTCAAGAACCCAATAGAGAAGGAAGGGGTTACAAGACTGACTTACAAAAAAGTCTACCCCATAACTGGTGTTTTTATCGTGGCACTATCACAAGAATGGATCATACTTAGTTCAACTTTAATTTCTTTTTTACAATATAGAATATTTGAATATATTTGCTAACAATAATTGTTTCGCTTTTGGTATTCAGAAATGTCTTTAATATTTGGCATTAGAATAAAGTACTGTCATAGGTAGTCTAATGAAATAGATGACATATGTTTCATTTTGGGTCAAGTTGAGAAAAATAACAACTTGCGTTCAATTAATTGTAAGCAATGGATCATTTATAATTGGCATTGTGTTTCAGCATTAAATAAATGATAAAAGGGTTGATATGCCGATAAACAGACAAACCAGCTACATACAGAGTGACCCATGGAATTGTTAATAAAATTCACAATTCTTTCTGTTCAAATGATATGTAGCAGACACTTTGGTGGTCGTCTCAGTAGGAGGTGTGATCCTGAATGGGCTTCACACTCACCGGACTTTAATTCCCCTCAGACTTATATCTGTAGGGTTATCTACAAAGACAATGTCTGTCAAAACAATCTCCAGACTATTCTTGAACTGAAGAGGGTCATCACAGCCAAAACCAGGGCAATGTAAAAAAAGGAGTGTGGTAAAGTTATTGACAACTTTGCATGTCATATCCAGTTGCGATTAACATTGAAGGCGATAAAACAAAGACTGTTGGACATCGATGACTGAAATTTGGTGGACAAGTCAGGCATAGACTGAAGTTTATTTGCACCATATTCCATTGGATTGCAGAATAAATTGTGGATTTTATTAACGGTTCCATGGGTGACATTTTGGGGGTCACTCTGCATTTCTTTTAATAGCCTTTTACTAACAATCGCCAAGACAGAATATAACTAATGGTATTTAACTTATATATAAATGTCGTATTCATAAGTAATGTCCCTGTCCCCCTCCACTCTCTCTCTCTCCAGATATTAATTGTTTTAGTGTATAGAAATACAATAATAATAATGTTATTCAATATCATCCACCCACATATTGAAACCTGCATTGTTCACATGAACCTCTAAACTACTTCACCTTTGTCTTTCTATATGTTATTGACAACTTTGCATGTCATATCCAGTTGCGCTTATCATTGAAGGCGATAAAACAAAGACTGTTGGACATTCATGACTGAGACTTACACATGGATGTCTTATTCATAAATGATCTCTTTCTCTCTCTCTCTCATATATATATATATATATATCCGTTTCACGTAAGATTCGATAACCATAAGAAAGCGATCAGGGACAACAAACCCTACACACCAGTGGCAAGACATTACAACTCCTCATCAAACAACACAATAGATAACATAAAATGCACATTACTACAGACAGGTTTCCATTCCACACAGCACCGCAGAAAGAACAAAATAAAATGGATCTACAAATTAAACACCCATACGAAGGGGATAAACTCAGATATCGGAATTTTGAGTCCCTTCAACATGCCCTTTAAAATACAGAGATATTCACATCACATTATCAATTCAATTTAAATGTGGCTAATTTGATTTCTCAAACACACACGTACATACATACATACATACATACCTCCTAAACTAAACTAGATATAGACAATTGTGCACCACACAATAAATATATAAGTTAACAGATTGGTATATATTTGTGTGTGTGTGTATATATATATATTGATGTATGTATTTGTTTATGTATGTATATTTATATATTTACAGACACACTTGCTAATTACAGAATTTCAATTTTAGATATAGACCTCGAAAAACATTGCCTATTAGACGAATACCTACAGCAGATAATTGAATGTATCTAGTGAACATTAGTTTCTCCTTTTTCCCCCCTTTTTTCTGTTCCTTTTTTCATATGTACTTGATGTGTATGAGACAGACCACCTGCCTGCGTTCAAAGAGAACACCCACACACACACTGAGCAGACAGATTTGACTAAAGAACTCCGTTTCCGTTCCCCTCTTTTCTTATTTCTTTAAATAAAACAGACAATAATCACTCCCACATATGACCTTGAGAGGCGACCCCTGGTGGCTGGTTTGTGAAAAATTAATGATATTAATTTTAGTTCGATTTTTTCAAGAACTCAGCTCACACTTCCAAGACGGCTTGAGCAAGGGAATTATTCCCGAAAATTTCCTACAGACAAAAAAAAAAACACAAGAACAAAAACTGAAATTGGAATTTACTTTACTTTTCTTCTAAAATCGTTCAATAAACTCGGCACAAAATTGTAAGCTGCACGTTTATTTGTTTATTCTATTTTATTATTATTTTATTATTCATTCTCAGTTGTTTTATGTTTTTCTCCCACTTGTGTGCTTATGATTTTCCGCTGACTGATTACACATATATATATATATATATATATATATGTGTGTGTGTGTGTGTGTGTGTGTTTGTGTGTAAATATTTATATAAACATTTTTGGTTACATATGTGCATACATGTTTCAGCTGCACTCTTTTTTGAGAGCCAACTTCATTAGACCTTTAGAAAACATGAAATGAGACATAAATTTCTTTATTTTGTATATTGCCTCAGTTGGGAGGGGATGGGTGCATAATTAAACGAGCAAGATTAATATCTAATTACACATTTGCGTTTCTAACTATCTTTTAGTTTTTATAATTTTGGATTTATCTAGTACGTTTGACCTGACCGCTTTCAAATCCTTTTATATCTTTTATTACACACTTGAGAGTATCCTCAATGTCTCCTCAGTATACTCATACTCGTTACAGGCCAAATATTTAAACGGTCAGCGAATTAGTTCTTTCCAAAACTGACCTATATATAAACTTTATTCCTATGCTCCCACATATACAAACCTGTATACATGTCTATACATGCATATATATACACACATAGATACGCATACATACACATACATATCCATATACACACATATCACATACATACACATGTCTATATGTACATATACCCATACACATACGTACATATATACACAGACACACACACACACATATATACACAGACACACACACATATACACAGACACACACACACACACACACATATATACACAGACACACACACACATATACACAGACACACACACACACATATATACACAGACACACACACACACATATCTACACAGACACACACACACACACACATATATATATATATATATACATATATATTCACATCTAAACATACCTATCTCTGTAAACACAATAATCAAACGTAAATATGGATATGCACCGCTTTTATTCACATTTATACGTATATAGCCAGGTAATCACATAAGTACGTTAGACTTGAATTACGTTACTAAATATAACTTCCAACATTATACACACCCATTTGTACAATATATATACTGGTTAATATCTACATATTTCTATCAAGTATTCTAACAGTCAGCAAATTAGGAAGTCGGCCCTCGAAAGAGAATGCAACTGAAACATGTATGCACATATGTAACCAAAAATGTTTGTATAAATAAAAATTTATACAAAAAAACAGCTCTACTTCTTATTGAGCATTTTTTATAAACACTGGAGTTTCATTAGATTAAAATCTATAAAAACAAATATAATACATGTACTAATATATATATATATATATATATATATATATATATATATATAAACCCGGTTGAAATTCTCTGGATTACCACCCTGTGGATATTTTTTACCTGGATTATTACCATTATTATATATATATATATATATATATATATATATATATAAACCCGGTTGAAATTCTCTGGATTACCACCCTGTGGATATTTTTTACCTGGATTATTACCATTATTATATATATATATATATATATATATATATACAGGGCTTTACACGCTCCACTACTTTTGGAGCTGCTCCCGCTCCTGCTCCAACGCCCAAAATTGAAGCTGGCTCCTCTCACGCTCCCCATTTTCAAAAAGGAGCCGCTCCTGCTCCAACTCCTATAAAAAAGGAGCGGCTCTTTTTCAGCGCTCCATAATAAAAAATATACCTTTTTTCATAAACGTTCTATTCTGCCAATGAGTGGTCGAAGGATAGGGGTGGGTGTCAAAGGATCTCGTCAATATGGGTTGAGATGTTACTTTAAGTGTAAGACCGTAAGATAATATTTGACAAAATATCGCTAATATTTTGAGAGTTATAGGAGAACATGTCGGACGAAGTATAGGATTATACGTAAATTTTCGTTTCCTGAGAACAAGAAAACAATTTTGCTTTTTTAAATACATGGAAATTTTCTAAGAATTTAAAGCCAATTTAAATGACTTTCTACTCGATAGTTTATAAATTCCTTTCAAGTTTTGCACACACACGAAGTAATTGATGTTTTGTCAATTAAAATGGCTGACTTGTTTACGAAGAAACTTTAATGAATTATGATGGATTTAATCTTGTAACTTGATTACGAACCGGCTTGAAATAATAACATTATTTAGACAACGATTTTTTACATGGGGAGAATGGAGGGTGGTGCTTTGTTAACTATTCTGTACTTTCACGTAACAATTTAATAAACAGAAGATATCGTAAAAATTGAATTTAACTTGAAAATTTTATGTAAAAAATAACCCGGTCCAAACCTTTAATTTCGTAACGTAATTACGAACCGGATTGAAATAACATTATTTAGAAAGCCATTCTTAACATGGAGTGAGGGGTGCTTTGTTAACTATTCTGTACTTTCACCTAACAATTACATAAACAAAAGATATCGTAAAAATTTAATTTAACTTGAAAATCTTATCTAAAAAATAGCCCGGTTCGTAAACTGCACAAGTACCAAAAAATAATATCAAAAATATTCTTCACTGGGGATGGGGTAGCCCCGTATTTACAAGTATATCTCCTGTAAAAACGGTTCTAAAATCTATTTTCAATCGATATTTATTCTATAATTGCCGAATTTTCCTACTTGGCCAAAATTGCCGAGTTTTCCGTTGCCGAATTTTCCATTGACGAATTTTCTTAAATTGTGTATTATACATATATACTTCTATCCAGTCAAGCAGACTATCTAGTCTAAGAGAAGAAAAACAACATAACTTTCACTAATACACTTAGAAACAGTATGAATCCACATATATCCTCCCAAAAGTTATATGAATTTAATAGTAGGGTAGACTGTACTCTGAAACCTTAATTGGGCAACTTACCTCCCCTATCTAGAGTGCTAATTTTCGGAGTTTTTATTCAACAGAAAGATAGCAGTGTACTTTTTAAAAGGGCCTTAGTAATTATCTCAGGTCAGCTAGTAAACATTTTGAATTCTCTCTCTCGCCCCCCTCCCGACCTGCACTCAGATGGTGTCAAAATCGTTCGTACCCCTAACTCAAATGTATTTCAACTTTCTTTAATCTTTCCAATGAAATAAAACGCTCAAGTCACTGACTGCAATAAAAACTTTAATGACGCCTTTGATCTGTCTCATCGCTTGATAGCAAGTCGACGGTGTTGGGGGTGGGGTAACGAATAAAACAATAAAAAAAAGATTGTTAAAAACATTACAATTAAATCGTCTTCCGCCTGAGCCCCCTCCCTCTCTCTAACAGAGATATAATTTTAAAAAATAATTCAGAGTAAACTCTGAGACTTTCTTTACTTTTCCTTTATATTGCTGAATAAAAAACTAATGTTTAAAAAAAAATCAAATAATTTTGGAGCGAGGAGCGCGGAGCGATAAAACCACCGCTCTTTAGTCCCAAATGGAGTTGCTCCCGCTCAACTCCCGCTGAATATAAAATGAGCCCTCCTCTCCGTCGCTCCAGCAAAAAGGAGCGTGCTCCTTTTTGGAGGGCTCCGTAAAGCCCTGTATATATATATATATATATATATATATATATATATATATATATATACCCTAGTATCAAATGACAGATGAATCTAGAGTGAACGTTTTTTAATTATACCTAAGTAACTTTATGAAATTTGTAAATCTCAACCTTTATCCTTGTAGTGTCTTTTAGTCTCAATAAGTGTTGACTCATTTATAAAAAATAATCACATCTACACTTACCTTCAAAAGCATATTACTGCTATATGTGATATTCCTATTAAACTTTTTTTTTATTCACAAATTAATGTTTTTTTATTGAAAAATACATCTGGAAGACGCTTTCAGGTGAGTCATCAGTGATGTATTGGTTTCATCGCTTATTTTGTGTTTTTCAACATCATTCACGAGTAACCAGTAACCCAGCCTTACAGTGATCGAAAACAAGACCCAACCTCGAACATGCTATGCAACTAAATGACTTGTTACCACGTGACGCTTTTGCAAATTTGTCTCATATTAGAGGAACCAAAACTTGGAGGGATTGTACACTGTAGGGGGGAAGAGGTATACATGACTCTACACCTCTGTTTTAACAGGTTTTACACTTGTACAACACTCCCAATTTCCTTTTCCTAAACATTTCACCTGACTTGTATAGAATTTTAAGTCATACAGATTTTGCACATGATCTTTCGAGGGTGGAAGATGTTGGTGCAATATCTTGCAGATGTCACGGATAAAATTATATTAATCCTCCTTGCTGGACAATAGAGGCCTTTTTTTTGCTTCTGAATTTTTATGTCTAAGATTAGGTAAACTTTATGGGACTGGTCACTATAGGTCGATTCCTGGCTTCCACACCTACTCAGTTTTACACTTGTACCTTGCTTCTAATTTCTCCTTTTTAAAACTGAGTCACCACATATCAAGGTTAAAACCCACTCAAGGAATAGGGTTAATGCTGTGGCCTTGCAGGCCGGTAATAATGAAGACAGACAGTGGTATAATTAACAAAAGTGTATTAAAAAAAGTATGTTACAGGAGTATGCATCATGCACTTGGGGCCATAACTGCCATACTTTGCTGCCCTTGACGCTTAGATGTTACTGTATTTATTATATCTGGGTAAGCCCATTTATTTATGAAATAGGTAGATCAGTTTATCCCATAACAGTTAATGAAATGAATAGACTGACAGCAAATGATGATGAATATTATCAGAGGATAAGAATAAAGAATAGAATAAATAAAATTTGACGACTCATGAGGACGGTTTATGAAACGTGTTTATTGACATTTAATTTGAAGATGACCATGTGGTAGACCTCAGGGAATCAATTCTCGACATCAGGCTCTGGTAAAATATTAAGTCACACGGATTTCATCATGGAGTTATAATTCATTAGAGTTGCTTTTAGCTATAAACTGGTTGCTCCTCTCAGAGCATACAATCTGGAGTGCTAACACGGATTTCCCAATCTGCTATCTTTCAATGCTGCCAATAAATTGGTGAATTTTAAGTTACTTTTCTTTACAAAAAGCAACACATCTTCTGTAAGGCAATAATAACAATACAACAGTTTTTCACAATTTATTGCAACTGTACCTCTTGCCGCAAAATAAGTAATAAAAAAACTGTATAATTTTCAACTAAAACGAGTACACTTAAAAAGAACCTGATAAAATGAAAAGAACAAAGCTAAAAATGCAGTCAACTGTTTCTATCTTCATAAACTATTGACAAAAATTGATGGACATTACAGACTATTTATTTATATTTATTTGTTTTTCGTAGACTTCTTTTGATACTAATAAGAGCTCATAGATCAATCATATAACATTAATCAAATGTGTGTCATAACACAAAGCTAAAATATCTCAATGGTGTTTATGTAGAAACATTGCCAAACATAACATCATAACATTACATTCAACTCGAAAAATCACAGACAATATTTATTGGTTAAATTTTTATTCTTATTAACATAATGCATAATGTTTCCAGCGTTGTCTCACTTATATTCACAATTTATCCTGTGATGCATTATCCGAGTAATATACGGTACTTAGTATAAAGTTGTCAATATATATAATAATTCATACAATTACAAAGGAGACATCAGCAATAGTGCTTCCATCAAAGCTTTTATCAGATGGTGACTCTTTGGAGGTCAAAGAATCATTACAATTAACCCAGCTGTATTTAACCATATGACAAGTGTTTGTTAATATCTCAAAGAAAATGCATATCAGATCAATGCAAGGACACTCTGTTTAATTTGGTTGAAGGTTGTTGATATATTCCTTCTCGTTTGCAGTTTTTCCAATTTTAGGTAAATTGTAAAATATTGAATGGCCTTGTGTCAGATTAGCCTGGTTCAAATGTCGGGTGTTTTAGTGTAAAAAGTTGACCCCTGGTGAATTCTGGAGCAAACAGCTGATATTTAAATGAGTAAGTACCATGCCAAATAGGATGAATGCGTTGGGGGAATAAAAAAGAAGATAATAAAGTTAACTAATTGCCCGAAAGTGTCTTTATATTTATTTTGTTTTGCTTTATTTTTTTTGTTAAACTATGTCGTTTCTTTTCCCAAAATATTACTATTTTGTTTTTAGATATAAGTTTGTAAGTTATATTTGACTAGAACAATACCCGTGCAAGGAAGGGTATTGTTAATTCCCTGAACAGTACCACTTTTATGTTACCTTACTAAGATTAAAATTAAGATATAATACTACTGAAGCTTACGTCTAGAATCTGTATTTCAATTTTCATCAAAATTCATTACATGATTTTGATTCTATGAATTGTCTAAAATTTAAGGTTTAAGTTTAAGGGGTCTTAAGAAGAAATTGAAAGTCATGGAAATTTGCTTAATTGGTGTCTAATGACTATGGATCAAATTCACTGCAAATCTGATACATTTGAATTTTCGAAAAGGGGGTTGTGACCATATTATGCCTCCTAAAAATCCTTTAAAATACTTCAAAGAAACTGAAATTTAGGGAATATTTATTAATTATGTTTAATACTTATTGTGTGACAAACTATCCGGGGCCCATGGGGATCGGGTACCCTGGTTACGCGCTAGTATGCATCTTGGTGATGATGCTAGGCCCTGCGTAGAGACGAGGTGGAGATATAAAACTAGTATATATTCGACGTGGAAACGAGCTTATCTAAACAACGGAAAAAGGTACCGGTCTCTCTGGCAGAGTCGTATTTGCTAGTCAATACCGATCACCGCTACAACAGGAAGAAGCGGTCCAGATGGAAGTTAAAGATTTAGCAAAATCCATAATCTTAGCGTTAATTCTAATAAATGTCAACAAAAGACATATGGTTGTTTGAGTGAATACGCCTTGGGTTGATGATACCAGACAGAGGTCTGCTTTGATTTAGCATATAATCCTTTAGGCCTGTCATCATTAATTACGGCAGAGAGCCTTCAGCCCACATGGCGAGAATGAGGAGGCGATTGTTTTTATGATAATGCTAGGCCAGAAAGGGAATTCCATTTAACTTAGAGACAGGGGAGGAAGCGCTCGTCCCCACCCCCTGAGAGAGGAAGAGACGCAGAGAGAAATATGGCAGAGGAAGAGACGCAGAGAGAAATATGGCAGAGGAAGAGGGTGTTATGATGGACATCTTCAATAAGAGTATGTGCGTTTTGACGCATGACTGTCAGAACGAGTAGAGACGTCGTCGAGGTCGGACATTCGTCTACGCACACTGATGAAGGCGTGCGACAAAGGGAAGAAAACCGAACGAATTCACCCCCCGTTTTCTTAGCCAGTTAATTTGCGACTAAACCACCACTTGTAAACGAATTTACACACACACACAGATCCAACGAGATAACTCAAAGCAACCAACTTTTACAAGTACGGTAGACATTAATATAATGTAAAATGAAATCTTTTTTATTTTTATTAATAATTACTCTTCCATACAAAAACCCCGACCGAGTTGTTGAACATTGTTCTTTTCCTTTTGTTCTGCTTTGAATAATCTTTCGCCCTCACAGAGCCAACCGATTGCTGTTCACCCAGTGATCGCTCGCTGATATAGACAGTTTCAACGTGGGAGTAGGACAAGACAAGATCGACGAAGTGATCATCAACATCGTCGTCATCCCAGCCTAGAGGAATTTCGATCGACATATTTTTTTTTATTGCCACTACGACGATCGGCTGAAATGTCTTCACGGCCTGGCAAGACTGTGCACGCGAGTGAGGTTCACACATTGGCACCGCGACTAGAATATTATACACTCTGTGTGTGCGGTTGACCACGATCCCCACGGTGCAGAGAGAAGCGTGTGGGGTTCATAATTGTTAAAATTTCACAAAAGTCGAAGGTATCTGAATTTTCACGATGGTCTTCCACCTCCTTTTTACCCCTGTTGCATAAAACTAGATTAAACTAAATATATCCCACATTTGGACCCCTTACACCTAGCAGCTGTGTTTTAAAATTCATAATGATCTTTAAATTAGTTTAGGAGTGAATCCTGTACATACAAATATATAAACATAATTAACTATGTAATTAGAGATTAGTACAGTATATTTTGGTTATTAAATTATTAATTGAACAAAATTCTCATAAAACTATAAGTATTTGTTGTTTAGGTAATCTTGTTTTAATCTCTATGCTGAAGAATGTAAACGTTTAAAAAAGAAATAAAATTATGATTGAAACCAGGACCTTTAGATCTTGAGGCTGACCCTTCTCAACTGAGTTATCCTACTGTCTTAAGGATAGAGAGATAAACCATGCTCTTTATGTTAGCCTAACGACAGAGAGCTCTTATTGCGGCTACTACTATGTAAGTAGTTATTGAAAAATGCCCATTTGAAAAATGTTCCTAGGCATATAAAATCTACTTTGAAAGAAACTGAATCGAAATACATTTTTGTTGCTAAGAATGGAGACCAATAATCAGCTAAAAAATTATGTATCAGAATCAAATAATTATTTTGTAGGAAGGATGCTATTAATCACAAAGATTCAAGTTTGTTGTATAGAAGAAAGAAGGTTACACAACAGGAGATGTGAACTATACGTTGAGGTCATGAGTTCAATTCTTGGCGAAAGAACTTCAGAAAAAAATTAACTGATATCTGAAAGGCATGGTATACAAAATGAAAGCTATCTACCCTAAAAGATTAAATAAAGGGTTCATTTTGAAATTTAAAGAAGTTTACCAAATACGACAAAAGGTATGTGATGAAGGTTAGAGAGTACAAGGTCAGAAATGTTGTGAAAATACAAAAAAAAAAAAGAAAACAGCTTGAAATATGTAAATAACATTACCTCATCTCACAAATATCATCAAATACTTGGGTGATAAAAATCGTACATATTTCTACACAGAGCGTCTTGGCCGAGTGGTAGAACGCTGGACTATAGACATCAACATCGAGGGTTCGATCTCTGTGTAAGTTAGCCATGCTGATGACGGCTGTGAGCCAGAAACACGTGTTCATGGGTTACTTTTATGTACGTATAAAATTAATATACAGGGTGATTCATAAGTCACTTTACTTAGCTATTTAAAATGATTACCATATGAAGCACAAACATACTATGAACTTTTGATAATTGTTATCTTACTCTCTAATTACTGCTATTTGTTATTTTTAATTTGTTCGTTTATATATTTGTTTCTATATATATTTATTTGATAATCAATCAAATATGCTACAAAGAGTCGTAAATTCCTTGCAAAAAAGAATGGAGCTATGCATGCAGAACAAAGGTGAAAATTTTAAAAATTTGCTGTAATTTTAAACTCCCTTAAATGAATTTGTTGAATAAACTTTCTGTTTTGTATTACCGTATTTTTTAACTTTAGAATTTAAAAAATAAATAGCTAAGTGACTTATGAATCATCCTGTATATATATTAACGAAAAATACGGCCTTTGAAGTTTAGGACGACTAATAATGCAGTTTTCTGCATCTTAATCACTTAGGAACTGAAACAATTGAAATAATAGTAAGCTCAATAACAATGAGTTGAAAATCACCTATAAAAATAATTACATAGAAATACATCAAATACTATTAGTATTTGATGATATCTGTGAGATGAGGTAGTGTTATTTACATATTTTAAGCGGTTTTCTTTTTTTTTTTGTTATTTAATGGGTTGATATGCCATAAAATATCAAACCAAACTAAATCCTTACTACTTCATCTCTGAAGTAAATTCATCTACTTTATGATCTTTAATCAAAGTTTTGTCATGACTTCCTGATGTCTCTGTTGTAATCTGACCATTAATAAAATAATGTTGGTATTTTCCTAATGAATTTTAAATATGTGATTATTTTTGGCTTGGATCTGTTGCAGACACAATTATTAAAAACTTACAAATTAAATGAATGTTAAAACTCAACTTTTATGTCCAAAATTAAAAGACATATAGAAAAAGCAAGGTGAAGTAGTTTAGATGTTCATGTGAACAATGCAGGTTTCAATATGTGGGTGGATGATATTGAATAACATTATTATTATTGTATTTCTATACACTAAAACAGTTAATATCTGGAGAGAGAGAGAGAGTGGAGGGGGACAGGGAATTACTTATGAATATGACATTTATATATAAGTTAAATACCATTAGTTATATTCTGTCTTGGCGATTGTTAGTAAAAGGCTATTAAAAGAAATGCAGAGTGACCCCCAAAATGTCACCCATAGAACCGTTAATAAAATCCACAATTTATTCTGCAATCCAACGGAATATGGTGCAAATAAACTTCAGTCTATGCCTGACTTGTCCACCAAATTTCAGTCATCGATATCCAACAGTCTTTGTTTTATCGCCTTCAATGTTAATCGCAACTGGATATGACATGCAAAGTTGTCAATAACTTTACCACACTCCTTTTTTCACATTGCCCTGGTTTTGGCTGTGATGACCCTCTTCAGTTCAAGAATAGTCTGGAGATTGTTTTGACAGACATTGTCTTTGAGATAACCCTACAGATATAAGTCTGAGGGGAATTAAAGTCCGGTGAGTGTGAAGCCCATTCAGGATCACACCTCCTACTGAGACGACCACCAAAGTGTCTCCTACATATCATTTGAACAGAAAGAATTGTGAATTTTATTAATAATTCCATGGGTCATCTTGTATATAGCTGGTTTGTTTGTTTGTTTATCAGCATATCAACCCTTTTATCATTTATTTAATGCTGAAACACAATGCCAATTATAAATGATCCATTGCTTACAATTAATTGAACACAAGTTGTTATTTTATCTATAGCTGTTATTTTATCAACAATAAATTGACCCAAAATGAGACATGTATCATCTATTACATTAAAAATCGTTAACTGGACTACTTATGACAGTACTTTATTGATACTATGTCCAATGTCAAATATTAACGCCATCGCTGAGTATCAACAGCAGAACAATTATTGCTAGCAAAGACATTGAAATATTCTATATTGTACAATGAAAAAAAAAATTAAGGTTTAACTATGCATTTTTATTATGCATGGCATTCTATATTAATCGACTTGTAATACAACTGACACCCAGAACTAGAAGCCTACTTCAAAAGCCCCTCGTTTCCTTTTTTTAAATAAATATTATCGGGTGCATAAAGTAAATTTAATATTTTCCACTAATTTTATTTAGACAATTACAAATGTCCTAGAATTTTGAGAAAGATTTATTTTCTGCTGAACCCTAACAGACTTCCTGACCAATTTAAATCTAGCCGAGATGAGTATTCTCCCATGGAGAATGCCAATCACCAGTTTGAATATTTCCGAAGCAAAGGCTCATGTGCACAGACATGTTCTTTCATCTTTTTTTAAATCTGTTATACATTTTGAGGTAATAAAGATAATCTCTTCCGAGGTTCTGGCATTTTCAACATGAGAAACGTACCAGCAGACATCCACGGATGCTGACATTACCAGTCAATAGACATTTTTTGTCAGTGTAAGTGCATTCAATGGTTTATTTAGGGAGTTTAAATCCAAAAACCAACATATCTCAGGGATTTCTTTTTGCTTTTTGACAGCTTTTAATGATTACTTCCTGTTCAAAAAACAGTAGGCTGATTTTGAAATGATCTTTCAGTCTAGTCTGTCATCTTTACATGATAAAAGATATGATATTGTTATTTCTAACAACAACTATATTTATGATAAAAAAAAATTTTTTACGAATAATTAGTGTCTTTCTTACTAAAAAGTTATTTAAAAACAAATACCCCCTCTCAGATTTTTATCTGTGGGGTGATCTCAAAGATAATGTCTATAGAAAAATCCCCAGACTATTCCTGAATTCAAGAGAGCCATCACAGCCAAAATCAGAGCAGTGCCAAGAGAGAAAAGTGTCAGAATTCTTGACTTGGGAAGCAGACTCGTGCTAGCTTATTCCACAAATGGGATGCTCTAGGATAGAAACTTTGTTCATGGAAGTTCCGTTTGGTTTTTGGTAAAGAGAGAGAAAGGAAAGTTCTTTGCTGTGGTTGTAACTAGACGAGTTCTTGCTGAGAATGTTTTACAGGGGCAGAACAGAAGTCGGTGCTCAGTCAAGCACCAATCATTAGCATAAACATACTATAGAGAGAGGCTAGCAACATCTCTTTTGTGTGAAAGAGACTGTATGGAGGAGAAGAATTAATCCCCCACTAGATTGTGAAGTCGATTTTGCACTCTGTCAAGATAAGAAAGAGAGCTCTGAGCGGCACCTCCCCAGATATGACAGTAGTACTCCAGCTTAGGACGTATCTGACTCTTATACAGGTAGAGGATTACGTTAGGAGTGGGGTAATTTCTGGAGCGATAGAATGATCTAACTATTTTCTCAGCAACCGTTGCAACATATTTGGTGCAAGTCTTCCATTTCAGGTCTGGGATGAAAGTCAGTCCTAGAAGCTTATAAAAGAAGGGGATTTCCTCATGGAGAGAATGATTCATTTCAACTAGGGAGAAGTGAGGGTCTAAGCATCGGTGTTGAAAAGAGAGAAGGTATTAGAGGCTTTATAAGTAACAAGACACTTTTCTCCCATTGCACCACGTACTCCAAGTCAGAAAATAGAGAGTCAGAAAGATCTTGATCATCAATGCTCTTCGAAGTGCTGTTATAAATAGTTTCCCATGAACAACTACTTTTATAGACTTATCAGAGAGAAAGGATTTGATAGTTGAGAGGACATTTCCAGATATTCCGTAGCTAACAACTTGTGGAGCAAACCTTTGTACCAAACCTTATCGAAGGTCTTTGATATATCAAAAGCTATCACTCTAGAAACTAAGCCCCCATCGATAGATTCACTGATCCTGTGTGATATCAGTCAGCACGTCAGCTGTAGATTTTGCAGACAAAATCCATATTGTTTGTCACTAAGAAGATTGTTTTCGCTGAGGTGATTGACAACTTCTTGATTTATTACAGATTCAAGCCACTTACTCATGATGCACAAGAGACTGATCTCCAGTATTTTTAAATGCCGAGCAGATTAACAAAGGTGATGGAAAGCATCTATTCTTTACCCAACAATTGAAAAACTTTGTAATGATAGTAACTATTTCAGGTTGCAGTTTCTTGAGTATTATGACCGGAATGTTGTCGGGACCAGTTGCCTTGTTGGCATCACGGTTCTTGATAAGTTTTGTACCAAATATGGTTGGATTGCAGAAAGGATTATGATCATTGAACAACAATTAAAACAAAGTTAAACATTCATGACTGAATACAAAGGGTTATGAATTTTATTAACGATTCTATGTGTGGCATTTTGGAGTTGTCACTCGATAATATAGAAGCAAATATAATATTTTATATTACAGAATTAATGAAAAAGTAATTTACTAAGAATGATGTTATATAAAGTTAATGTCATATAATTAAATTCAACAAATTTAAGTTGATATTTTTGATATCTGAAACATAAACATTTGTAAATATGCCTCCAATTTTGGTTCAAAGTTGCACCATGTGTAGGCCTTTGGTATAGAATGCCATGTACGATTAAAATTGCGAGAAATAATGAATGTGGGTGTATATTTTATAAAAAAATACACATGTGTACCTTAATACTTGTACATATTGAGTTTCCAGTGTGACAGATATGTAAATATTTCAATATAACGTGATGATGGCTCAAAAATGTGTCTTATGTAAATTGCACAGAGCAATCTTAACAGATTAATTCAGTATCTGCATGTTGGTGCACAAAAATCTATGCAAAGTGGGTTAATTAAATGTAGTTATTTTTAATGTCTGCCAATTTTTAAACATTTTTTAACACCTTTGAATTTTCAAATTTCCTGTCATAATCCCATCCGTGATTAAATTATGCATAAAAATAACATCAAAATTTAAAAGAACATATGTCTTTCACAAGAATGATTTATGTCTTTCACAAGAATGATTTATGTCTGGAACTGCATATCTTTGCTCATGTATAAAATATAATTATATATACACTTTAAAGTAACTTTTTAGTTGAAAATGTGAAAATCAGTTAACAAATTATATACATCTCTATTTATATAAAGTTAGGTGTCATACAATTATGATACAAATCAGTCTGACAGTGGCTTTGTTGCTGTTGGACTGAGGTATTCTGTTCAGTCCTTTCAGGCGTTACCTTCTCTCTGAGAAGGGGTTAGTTTATTGCTAATCGCCTAAGGCATCCAACCGGAGAATACCAATAGGGTTGCTCAGGCATTTTTGTAAGCCACAGTGCGCTAAAATAATAGGTATCTGTATATGTTTATATATTTGTATTTACAGGATCCACTCTTAATCTAATTAACCGATCATTATGAATTTCTGAACACAGCTGCTAGGTGTATAGGATCGTAATGTGGGCTATATTTATTTTAATTTACGATCTAAACGTTAATAACATTCTGTTTTTAGACACACTCATTGACTGCAAATACGATGCATTCGTCACCTGTACTTATAAAATAAGCTACCAGTATTAACTCATGTATTCTAAATTATAAAAGCGAATGTTCACATCGATATAAAATGGCAATGATAAAAAATCTACTAAACCACACAAAACTATTCTCTTCAATCAGAAAAATATTCTTTAACCAATTAAAAAGCATTAAGCAAGTTCTAATTAACAATAAATGTCCTAATTATATTGTTGACGAACAAATTAAATTAATTATTAGAAACTTAGACAATACTAATAATAATCAGCTAAAAAGTTCCTACTATATTAATTTATTTTATTGTAACTAAATACATCCAAATTTTAACTACGATGAAAATAAGATTTATTATAAAAAAGTTAAAACATTAAACCTTGTAGTGAACATAAACTCTTTTCAGGCACAAAACACAGTAGAAAAAAAAACAATGTTATATATCAGTTTCAATGCTTTTGGGGAGCATGTAACTCTGAAAATGATTTTTTTAAAACTAATTGTTACATCGGTTTTACTACCACAACATTTTCTTGTAGGTTCACCATGAATCTCTCCGACACTAGCTCAATTTGCAGACACCTAAAAAACATGACTGGCTCCTTCTCAATATAGACACATTTTAGTTAATAATACAAAAACGATACACAGCGATACCAATATAAGATAAAAAAAATTCTTGAAGCCATTTGCATTAAAACTAAACATCCATATAATAATATTAATTACGAAAATAGTCAGAAAATTTTAAAGTGACTAGCGTAGTAATTAACAATAATAAATTCTTAGCCATTAGACAACATCCTTTTGAATTTTGTACACGCATTGCACGTAATCACATTCACATGCAACATCTTATTACTACAGATGCTCATTTTAAAGTCCTAAATTACTAACTGCTAAAACTTGACAGTAAAAGACATAGTTTTAAGCACACCAAGACTAACCCCACATGATGGTGATTGGGTGAATAAAAGTGAAAGTACTTACAACAAAGAAAGATAAAAATTGAACAAGAAACCCATGGAACTTATATACACCAATTTGACCGAAATACTAAATGGACTATTAAAAAATTGAAACAAAAAAAGGCTCATCAAACAAAAAACTCTGTGTTATTTAATAACATTTGCCCGAATGAAAACATGCTGCTTAAATACACACATTATATATATAAGAAATGAATAAAAAACATAAACATTTATATATTTTTCACATGAATCTGATTATATATATATATATATATATATTTAAGTCAAATATTTTGAAAATCAACACGTGCAATTTAAATTAAAAATTCATTTATTTAATTTAATTTTTTTTTGCAAGTTTTCGTTGTAGAACAACTTTGTCAAGCGAGACTGTCTTATAGTTTTTTTTTCTTCTTTTCTTCTTCCTCATTTTGATGGTATTAACCCCGAGGAGTCGAATCACGATAGAAATAGAAAGGCACGTCAAGTTCTAAAAAACGTTAGGATAAGTATGTCCGGTCGATATTATGTGCAGATTGGCACTATTTGAAAAAGGAAATTGACAACATCTTTGAAGCACGCATGTGTTGATTTTCAAAATATTTCACTTAAATACATTTTCATGCGTGCCTCAAAGATGTTGCCAATTTCCTTTTTCAAATAGCGCCAATCTACGCATAACATTGACCAGACATACTTATCCTAACGTCTTTTAGAACTTGATGTGCCTTTTAGAACTTGATGTGCATAACTATTTTTCTATTGAGCAGATATACACCAACTTATTACCTAGTAATAAGAATAAACTTATTCTAATTCATAAGTTAATATTTATGGGTTGAAAATACTCAATATCAAGACTAAAGCATATATATTAAAATACAATAAGTGAAGATACAGAATCAAATTTCCATGAAGACTGGCATTTTCAAGCACACGGTTATCTACCACATCATAGAAACTGAATGAAATTTGTGTGTGTGTCTTTCTTATCCACATTATATATATATATAGGTTAATGACGTTGGATCTGAGTTGAAAAATACTTAAGTCCAGGGTTTCGAATCGCATGGCCGGTAGTGAATAGTCATATCTCTATGCTGATGAGTCCAGATTAAAAAAGGACAAAACGTATACGTACATAGATAATAAACAATAACAAATATTTATATTTGTCGCTCCTCGTAAAAAAGTAGAGCACTGTAATGGTAGTACTAACACAGCATGACGTCACTTGCTTTATAATGCATCATTCCTTCCCTAATAGAAGTAGAATGCCTGGACGTCAAGCCGCTTTATAAAGTGTTAAAATTATCATTGTTTATCAGCTGTTCAGAATTGGCCGAGCGGTTAGCGATGTTGGATCTGAGTTGAAAAATACTTAAGTCCAGGGTTTCGAATCGCATGACCGGTAGTGAATAGTCATATCTCTATGCTGATGAGTCCAGATTAAAAAAGGACGAAACGTATACGTACATAGATAATAAACAATAACAAATATTTATATATATATATTTATATATATATATATATATATATATATAAAATACCGATGCAAAAGTGTGAGAGACATTGCAGATGATACTGTTGTTTTTGAATTACAAAACTGCTAAATGTTTCGCTAATAAAATATTGACATGTCATAGAAACACATCCGAGAGGTGGAACATTCATTTTCCGTCTGTGTATCATGAAATTTGTATATATTTTCTCTTTTCTTATTCACAGTATTTTGAAATGCTTTCCTGATAAAGTGATAGATGTTTCCTTTGTATGAGCCTAAAGAAAACAAACGGTGTATCCGAATTGCAAATTGGTGAACATCTGATGCCTCAGTAACTTAACTGCTAACGTATTTCGAAACTATTTTATTAACCATCAGTTCATACAATGGGGCCGTGTTTTCTTATGATTATATTTTTTAGGCAATGATAAGAAAATATGAAAGAGAAAAGAAAATGAATACAATCTGAGAGTTGCAAAAAATAATAATGTCTTTTTACAAAACTATACTCAAATATTTATTTTGCGTGTGTGTGTGTGCATATATACATATAACTATTCGTATATTACATTAAAAAATAAGAGGCATAATTTCATTGATACTTTATTGTTGTATTTTTTCCATATATATGGAATAGTTTTTTCGATATTAACAGTAATTAATTAAAGTGATGTAATAAAAAAAGGACAAATTATAAAACCTATCTTAAAATCTTTGCTGATTAATTTTCAGGGGAGATAATTTAAATTAACTAACTAGAAAAGAAGATATACAGGCATAAGCAAGAGATCAGACTGTTCCCTCCCGATAGCGACTGACACCATATTTTATACACATACACACACACAACATCGCTCAGGCGAATTGGTATCCTCTTTCTTTTCATTTCTTGGCAGTGTTATTTAAAAGATAAATAAATTTGTATCAAAATTACCAAAATGTTAATATCTATTCATTTGAATTTGAATAAACGTTAATGTTTATCTATTCATATGAATAAATTGGAAAGTTTTTATTTTGTGTTTGCAACAAACTTAACAATGAAACATTTAACATTTTGGTTTCAAGTATTTCAAGTAGCGAACATTGCGAAGCGATAGTGAGATGGCATTTATTTGAATAAATACATATATTTATATGATAATGTAAATTACATTTATATAGATCAGATTGATTCACCACGGAATCTAATTTACATTACAAATAACAAGCTCGATATTTAACAATGAAATAGAGCTAATAAATCTATTTATTTAAAGATTCTAATTATTATATCATCTTATAATTTATACCCCAAATAATTCAAAGTATTTACAATTGTTTCAAAAAAATTGCAGAGTAAACAAAATATTCAAGTAGTTTAACATAAAAACAAATTATTCTCTTCAGAATCATTAAAAATATATATATATATATATATATATATATATATATATATATATATATATAAATATATTTTCATAGCTTACTAC
Organism: Sepiola atlantica; assembly: GCA_963556195.1. NCBI lineage: Eukaryota > Metazoa > Mollusca > Cephalopoda > Sepiida > Sepiolidae > Sepiola > Sepiola atlantica. The sequence continues at coordinate 66,193,840 of OY744517.1, read as the reverse complement.
CTAGCTCTACTTACGTATCGAGCACTGTGTAAGTAAATACTGAAAATTGATACATAAAAACTTATATCTCCTTATAAAATTTTATGTGGATACATGAAATAGTAATATATATATATATATATATATATATATATAAGTCAAATAATAACTGAACTGTGTTAACATTTGGTTATAGAGGAAGTGGTATTTTGATCAGTACTGTGGAAGAGCTATCAATTTAAAAACTTATGTTTTTAAATTTCCGAAACGGTTACATGGTAAACAGCTGGTTATCCCTCTTTTCTATTTTAGGATTTGGGATTAGGTATCCTGTGTATGTTTTACGACTGATATAGTTGGGTCTCCTTCTATATTTTGTGAATTTTCCAGTGGTAAAAGTCGTATTATACAAATTCTAATCTGTAATATTCTAATTTAGTTAGTATCCTTAGGATTGAAACCGCTTGGAGGCTGTAAATTAATGTTAAGATAGTACAGCTTTCACTAGAAATATAGAAGAGGGGATGCTTTTGCATTGTTACTAGTGGCGTCTGTTAATGTGGCTGGCGGTTCTTGTGGATGCCCTATATAAATTGTTCTTTTTTAGCTTGCATTTTATTATTAGTGGTAAATATATATTTTTTCGTGTATAAATGCTTGCTAAACGCTTCTATATATATATATATTAGTTAATATTTAATATATTCAAAACATCCTTAATAGATTTTCAAATATTCAAACAAGATTCTGAAAATAAGTATTCCAAGTCATTTTCCTGTACATATGTTTCTGAGTAAACCAACTTTATTTAGTATCAGATTACATTTTGTAAAGTTTATTCTAAGCTTGTGTCAGAGTATACTGTCGAAGTAATAATAATAATATTATATATATATATATATATATATATATATATATATACATATATATATATATATATATATATATATATATAGTAGGTTATGAAAATATATTCATGGCAATTAAGTTACACAGAGGGAATCGTCAGGCTAAAATGCATGGAGATCATTTTTATAGGCACGTCCAGCTAGTTAACCAATCAGATTCTTTGTTGTTCTCTTAGCCAATCGTTGGACTTCTCACGAACAAAGGTTCGGTTTATTTTACTTCCTATTTCACTATTCTATTGTTCTGTTTTCTATAGAATGACTCATCCATGTTTCTTTGTTGTGTTAATATAATAGGTGACCTTATTTTAACACATGTTTGCTTGTATTTCTATTTTAGGTTTTCGTTTTTAGGTTTTAGTTTAATTTCGTTTTATTTATTTGTTTATTTATTTATTATGTACTGTAAATCTGAGGTAAATTTTATTCTGTGCATGCAGTTGTTTGCTATTTCACTTCTAATAGGTGTTGGGGGTCTTTAAAGTTTAGGATTTCAAATTTCTCATTCAGATATAATCTACACAGATCGTCTAAATTTCTACATGAACTGGCCTGTCGTATTATTTTCCATTCAATTAATGGTGAGCCTCCGTTTTCTTTGAGCTCCCAATAATGGTTTTATAGAGTCGATGCTTAGGGCTCAACTGTATGACCAGTTGAGCAGCAAGATAAGTCAGACTGCCAAGCACATCAAAATGCCGGTTTATAATAAGGCTAGAATGTTCCATTATGCTCAGAAGGGAAAGTCCATTCTCTGTGTTCTGATTGGCTGAGATTCATAAGTGGCCATTCTAGTGTATAAATGTTCATTCATTCGAATAAATATTCTTCTATGAGATGGATGCCAGTTGAGGCCTTTATGCCGGTAAGTGTTAGTTTGATTCTATATCTCCCCCCCCCTCCCCTCAGTACGCGAACGCAATGGTCTTTGGGGAAGAATGAGTTCCTTCTGGCCTGGTTGATTGTGGGGAAGTAACCTGGACAATGCCCGGGCAGATTTCACTGGCATTGGTTTAGCAGTGCTGGGTAGTGTTGGGTGCCTCGATGATGTCATTACATCTCCTCTGTTATGCGGCAATAGTGTACCAGGCATATGGGAATCGCAAAGCGTTAGATTGGGAGATGCAGGCAGAGCACTGGCAATAGGGACTGGAATTACAAGTGTTGCAAGTTTTCTGAGGAATCTGCGGTTCTGCAAAGTGATTCTGCCTGACCCATCAATCCTGATCCGATACTGACGGTTAGAGAGAGTTTCGACAACGCAGCCTGTTGTGTCCCATCTACGATTGTTTGCACGTTGTATTGATACTCTTTTTCCTTCTTAGAGTGGGCATAAAGTATGCGCTGTGCAATTGTACCGCTCGGTGAGATGAGCATTGCACTGAGATAAGCTTATCTCACGGTTCCTAGCTGCAGCTATCCATTTTGCATGTGGTTTATATAGTGCGGGTTGGGATGGTATGAAGTCACGAAGTCAGTGGTTGAGCAAGAGTTGTGCTGGGGATAGACCAATGCGTTGGATAGGGGTGTTGCGATACTGCAGGATGGTTCTGGCAACACTGTCATCATTCAATGAGCCCTGGGACCTGTATTTCCATGAATTATCCTCTTCTCTGTTTTTACAGCTAACTCTGCTCGGCCATTAGATTGAGGATATGTCACTGAGGACTGTTTGTGCTTCACACACCATGTCTGGAGGAATTGATGAAACATGTTAAAATTAAAAGGTGGGCCACCATCGCTACTAAGTTCTTCTGGGGTGCCATATGTGTGGAATAGTTTCTGACAAATAGATATTAGTTTTGAGGTGATGGCATGACCTGGTTTAAGATGATACAAAATAATCCAGCCAGTGAGTCTGTCTGCACAGACAAGGTATGCAATGTGTTCGACATAAAAAAGGTCCATCACTATCTGCTGGAAGGGCCAATCTGGAGCTTCAGTTAATACGAGTGGTTCAGGTGGCTGACTTGGGGCAATGCTTGTGCAGATGAGGAAATTGGCTCGAAAGTTGCATATTGATGCATTCATACCAGGCCAATACACCGATTCATTGGCACGGGCTTTCATGCCAACCACGCCCTGGTGGGCTGAGTGTAGATAACGTAGTACTTTTCCTCTGAGAGATTTGGGTACCACGATTCTCAAATCCATCAATGCTAAGCTCCTGTCGGTACTTAGTCGATGGTGTACATCCCAGAAGTTACGGATTTCCGGTTCAGTAAGTGAACGTTTGGATGGAAAACCTAGTTGTATTGTGTTGATCAGAGTCGTGTAAGATGGATCATTTCGGCCTGACGCACGTACGTGATCAGCTGACAGGATTGTATCGTTGTCTTTAAAATCGTTCATGGCCTGCTGGATTGCTACCTCCACCATAGCATCTATTTTATCCGAGAGATGGATGTCTTCAGAGGAAGGGTGTGTGGAAGATAGGGATGTAAGGGCACTCATTGTAGGGACTGGGTTGCGAGAGACGGCATCGGAACCCTGATGCAACTTTCCTAGGCAGTGTTGGATGGTAAAAAAATACCTGAGTGATTTCTCTTTAAGCTTCAAGAGGCACGGGTTATGTATCTTGCTCAGGTCCCTGTCGCCAAATACTCCTAGTAAGGGCTGGTGGTCTGTTACTACTATTACGTTAGGGCAGCCCATAATGAATATACCGCATTTGTCTAATGCCCAGGCGATTGCTGTGCTTCGCCTTCAATGGGTGCATATCGGCGCTCCGCATCTGTGCAAAATCTGCTGCCTGCAAATATGATGTGCCAGCCTTCAGGACAACATACTGGTGCTTTCTCAGTGGAACATATACAGTGTTTTTGTAATAGCAGGAAACCGAAACCTTCTTTACTCCAGTCTGGAGCAAGGCAGGTTGCTCTGTTAATATCAAAGGTCGTTACACCTTTTTTTTACCAAATTCACAATGATTTGCCTGGATGTGAAAAATGCATTCTCGAGATCCTGATTCCAAATGAAGCATAAATTTTGTTTGACAAGGTTTCGAAAGGGAGACATTATGGGGCTTAGGGAATGTGCCCATGCTACTTGGTTAACTAATCCAAACCAAGACCTTGCATCAGTTATATTCTTTGGGATAGGAAAGTTGGCAATTGCATTGAGTAAATTCCTGGAAGGGGCTACTCCTGATGATATTATTTGAAGGCCTCCAAACTGAACCACATCTTTGCAAAATTGGAATTTATTTTTGTTAAGGACAATTCTGTTTTTGCGCAAAGCGATAGGTAGTCAAATGTATGATAGAAGGCATCTTCTATACTGTTGTCAAAAAGTAGCGTATCATCAACGACCTTCACTTTGCGAGGAATGTCCTTAATGATCTCATCATATCTACGCATATAGGCATCACCGGAGGCTAAGTATCCCTGAGGCATGCGGAGATACATGAAACGACCCCACTCCGTGATGAAAGTTGTAAGTGGCTGAGATTCCTCATCTAGAGAGATTGAATGATAACCATCCATTACATCTAAGACGGCTTTTTGTTTTGTTGGGTGGCACCTGTAATGCAAATTGGAATGGCGAGCTAGTGTGGTGTGTTTCTCGTTTGCACTGCGAGTTTAAATGCTGATAGTCCACCGTTCTTCTTGGTTTTCCATCTTTTTTTGCAGTGATTACCATAGTGCTGCACCAATCGGTAGGGGTACCAACGGGCACGGGAGTAAGAATGTCTCTTTTAACATCATCCCAAAGTGCAAGTCGTACTTGCTCCTTGAAATGATAAGGCACGGGAATTGGGTTGTGTCTGGCTTTTGGGACCGCTCCCTCTTTAAGGTGAATATGGGCGGTGGGGCCGGACATAGATGAGAACACCCCATCGTTTTTTAACGTTGTCTTGGCAAAATGCTCTAGGAGCCAATCCTTAAGTCTACTAATGTTTTCTTCCGTCGGGGTGAAGGGAAGGCTTTTGGGGCAACTTGGCAATTGATTCACATACTCAATGTGTTGTATTGCGATATTTGCCTGGGTTGAAAATGCTGCCGCAGGGTTTGGGAAATCTTCAGGCAGCATTCCCACATCAATGCATGCTGCCTTGCTGAAATAAAGTCGCTGGATCTCATCACATATGTAAAGGGCTTGCTTGGTTGTTCTTCCACGAACTTCGAATCTCACAGGTAACCATCCTTGACACACAAGTGTGAAATCTCCCACAGTCCGAACGATTTTTCTTGATGGTACTAAGTTATTCATTGTGAGCCCCATGTAAAACAGATGCTTTGATCCCCCTAGACATATAGTGGCCCCACTATCAGGGTAAATCTTCAGCTTTGTTCGGTAGTCACCAGGGATGTTCTTCGCTTGTCTGGGATCTGGATTTGGTGAGAATGGGATAACATATGCATCTATTTCTGCTATTTGATTTTCACTTGTGGTCGTATATGTATCCCTTGTCTGGTTAAATGTGATGTGAGCGATAAGAGAATCCATGGGGGCCTCATCAATTCCAATACAAGGTTTCTTTGCTCGGCACACTCTTGAAAGGTGGTTAAGTTTCCCACAAGTGCTGCATGTTTGACCCCACGCTGGACATTTTAACTGGCGGGAGCTTGTTCCTGGGATACAATGATAATGGCTACCACAACCCATGCAAGCTTGAAAGTTATCACGTTTGGCAGAGTTGCTGATACTAACGTGACCTTTATTAGCTTGAGCACTGGTTGTTTGCTTGCGGTACGTAGATATCCGTGCAATAGCCATGTCAGAGGTGTCAGTCATTGAAGTTTGGTCTTTCAATACCGATTCGAACGCCTCAGAATGGCGAATATTTTGTTCGAGAGTTGTAAGTGTTCCAGCTTTGGCCAGCAAGTCTGCTTGGAGGGTATTGTTTGCTATTCCCTGATGAGCTGGTCTTTGATGTACATGTTAGCAGGTCATGGTCACAAAGGGGACATAAAAAGTTGCAGTTCAGGGCTGTGGCCCGGAGGCGGACGAGATAGTTCTGTATTGTCTCAGTCTCACCCTGTGACATGGAGGCAAAAGTAAGGCGATGGACGATGGGATTCGACCTTCGAATGACCAATGCCTCTATCATTCCTAGTGGCTTGTCTGGGTTAGTGGTGAAGAATTTAGGGTGAGTGTTGACTATAGCATTCTGGACAGACTCATCCGCAGAACTGTATAGTTGTATGTTGGCCTGAAATGTTGGCATACCCGTCATCTTGGTGAATACTTCTCAATCAATTCTGAATTTTCTGAATTGTTGGGGAGTCATTTCAAGGTGGAGCTGGGGCAGTTTAGCGGCTGGTGCTTTAGCATATGTTACTTCAGCAGAGAGTTCCTTAGCTTCTTTAAGTATTGAGAGGGCTTCTCCCATTGTCACGATCCCTAGCTCTTTCAACATGGCCCGATCCATCATTTGCAGGTTCTTCTTTGTCAGCTTTTCACTTGCATAAGTTCGAGCTGAGCTAGCAGACATTCCTGCTTTGAGGAGGTACTGCTCCCAATCTTCAGAATCCATATATCCTGTTCGTAGCGCCATATAGAGTCGATGCTTAGGGCTCAACTGTATGACCAGTTGAGCAGCAAGATAAGTCAGACTGCCAAGCACATCAAAATGCCGGTTTATAATAAGGCTAGAATGTTCCATTAGGCTCAGAAGGGAAAGTCCATTCTCTGTGTTCTGATTGGCTGAGATTCATAAGTGGCCATTCTAGTGTATAAATGTTCATTCATTCGAATAAGTATTCTTCTATGAAATGGATGCCAGTTGAGGCCTTTATGCCGGTAAGTGTTAGTTTGATTCTATAGTTTGCTAGTGCTGTTTTAATTTAGTGTTCCTTGTTTTTAGATGTGCTGTTGTGGTCGTAATATCTGAATTTAAAATTTAGGGAGGTTATACCTACGTAATATTTCTTGTTATTCAGTCTTTCTTTGGCAAATATTGTGGCTTGGTACACAATATTTTTGGTTAGGCACCTATTTTGTAGTGGGCAAGGTGTACGATTTATGCAGTTACATCTCTTCTCTTCATTACTAACTTTTTCATTTCTATTTGGGTGATTGCTATTAGGGTTTTGGTGATTACTATTTGTTGTGCTTATATTTTTGTTTTTCTTAGTGTTATTTTTACTATAGTGGTCCCTTTTTATGCAATTTGTTATTTTTTCCTCTCTACTGTTCCCTTTTAGTGTTTTGTTATTGTTCGCCTTAATCATCATTTCTAGATTTTCGCAGCAGGACAGTTTTATGCTATTTTTATTAAATATTTTATGCAGGGGATTGGTTACGGGGAAGTATTTTTTAATGAGATTTAGGAATTTTTTTGCCCAGTTTAGTTTTTAGCATCTGATTATAGGGTGGTGTATACCAGATTACATTACTTTTTCTTTTATTTTTCTTATTATTATTGGTGTCCTATTTCTTATATTTAATTTCGATATTATGGTACCCACTATTTTAAAGCTGTATTGTAAATGTTACTTTATTTTTAAAATACATTTTCGTTGCTAGAGTTATTGATAAGCCTACTTTCGATAGAATTAGGAATCTGTTTTATGATTGATGGCGGTGATTGGACTTTGGGTTTACGTATATTGGATTATCATTATCTTTTAAATATGGTCCGTAAGTATTTTTATTTGAGTTTAATATTTTAATTATGGTTCGTAAGTATTTTTATTTAAGTTTAACGTGACATCTAGAAAGTGAGTTATTTTTATCTTGGCTAGTACTTCTACTCTTAGGCCTAATTTTTTTATTTCCACATGTATAATTTTCTTGAAATTCTCTCCCTTGACTTTGTTGGAATCCCTTATTATCGCTAATCCATCATGTCTATAAAGGCTGATATCTGTATTATCAAATATATTTGTGAGTGTATATAGAATAAATAACCCCACAAGATCTGATGCCTCCACAGAGTCAAGGGCACCCATGGCCAAATCAAAGGAGTTTGTCATATTTGTTTTAATCCATTGGTCATTATTATTGATTAAAACTGATCTCCTACATTTTTAATGATATGAATTTCATCCTTGGATATATCAGTATACATCTCGGCAAACTCTAGGGCGATGTTAGAGAATTCTTTGGATATGGATGGGTAGAAGTCCGCTATGTCAAATTGCAGGAAAGTACATTTATTTTTATTTTCGATATGAGTGATTGCTTCGGCAGTATTCACCCATTGCTAATTCTAGATAGAATTGTTTTACTAATTCTTCCTATTTCTGGTTTGATTGGATTAATTAAGCGAGTGCTAGGGTTATTGTTAAAATTATTTTTGTGGTCTTTAGATAAGATATAGGCTTCCTTAAGTTTTAATTTATTAACTTTGTCGCTAATTTTGGTTATTGCCTATCTTAACCGTATTAGGGTATTAATAAATACCAAGCAATTATGTTCATTAATTATTATTCAGTCAATCTTCTATTCTGGTAATCGAAAATTTTAGGATATTTTTTTAACACATTAATTTTAAAAGTTTGTTTACATACGTTTGGATAAAAAAGCAAGAAATTATGTTTCTTAACTGTTATTTAGTCATTCTTCTATTTGGGTAATTGAGAATATTAGAACATTATTTTTAACATGCACTAACTTAAAATTTTGTTTGTTTACATACGTTTGGATAATTCTATTTTGGTATGACACAAAACTAATTTAAGTTTGAATTCTGTAAATTAAGTCATAACCTTTTATGGCACCATATAATCTGTTGACATTGGATTTGAAGACGACTATGTTGTAATCTGCAGGCAAGCAGTCCTGCAGTAATTTGTTCAACAGATGGGAAGCCCTTACAAAGAAGCTGTTTGCGGAAATTTTGCATGATGTGAGGCACACAGAGAAAGAAAGGAAAGTTATTTTCCGTTGTGGTAGAAAAGAAAATTTTTGCTGTGAATATTTTACAAGTGGGAACCAGAGATTTGAGTTCAGTCGAGCATCTTTCATAGACATCCAGAAAGGTTAAGTAAAAGAATAACATCATTAAAAGAAAGCTTCTTAAAAAAATAGACCCCTTATACTTGCATCAGTAAACTGTTCATACCAGAAAGAGAGATTTGTAACTATATTTTTCAATAAAAACATATTCCATTTAATACAAAATGTGTTTAATTTGTAGAGCTGTGTTCTATTGGTTTTACACATTTGTTTTGACTCCCAACTTACAACTTTTATAATTAAGTTAACTTGAAAAAACAAGCAGTTATTTTGTTTACAAATAGCTTTAATACTAATACTTCAAGTCAGCTGATCTTGATGCTTGTTTGATTTTTCTTGAATATATACTAAAATAGAAGAATACTCATCCCAGGACGGGTAAAATGAATTCCCTGAACTGAATAGCTATGCATCACTTTTATGTCGCCTTATGACGATTAAAATCAATGTTACTAAACTTTATATCTAGAATCCTTATTCCAATTTTTATCAAAATCTATTACATGATTTTGATTCTAAAAAAATGTTTCAAAGCTAAGACTTTGATGTGATTCCCTTACATTTATAATTGACTATTCCTTCAGAAAAAATTGAAATTCAAAGAATCTTGTTTAATTGATGTCTAATAACTATAAATCAAATTTAATGCAAATCTGAAATATTGGAATTTTCAAATGAGAGGTTGTGCCCATATTATGACCCCTAAAAGTCTTTAAAATAAAATACTTCAAGAAACTGAAATGAATCGATGTCTAGTACCTATAATTAAATTTCACAAAAGTAGGTTGTATCTGAATTTTCACAAAAAGCTTCTAGGCCCTCTTTAACACCCTTTGCATAAAACTTAATATAGCCCACATTATGCATAGAAGGTATGTTCCAAAATTCATGATCAGTTAATTAGTTCATGAGTGAATCCTATACATAGAAATATATAAACATATACACATACCTAACATATATATATATATATATATATATATATATATATGCCAGTCCTGCACTGATGAGGGTAGAAAAACCCGAAACGCTATCGTCTGTAGGTTTAAAAACATTTTAATTATATATATGTGTGTGTGTGTGTGTGTATGTGTGTGGGTGTGTGTGTGTGTGTGATTGAGGGTTTGAATCCTGTCATAGTCAACCACGCTGATGGGCCGCATTAACAGCGTAATATGTGTCCGTGGATAACTATTTTATCTACAATAAAAGTAAATAAACAACTATATATATATATATATATATATATATAAAGTGTATTATTATGGTTGATGATTATTTATCTAAATGCAATCTATAAAAAAATCTCAACATTCAGAAATAAATATTCCATAATTTCACTGAAGTGTTTTTCAAGCTTTCAGGCTGAAATCATTTTGTGATTAATACCTTTAGGAAATAATACCACAACATATGGAGTGATGGAAGAAAACATAAAAAGCCGAATTTAATGATAAAACAAGTGTCCAAGCTAAAACTACTCGGTCTTTTTGTTTTCTTTTCCAACAGAACATCCTGTTATACACGCTTGCATCCACTAATCTGATAAATATAAAACTACAATAAAATAGAATAATTTTAGAAGAAAATTCAATTTTAAAAATGTCTTACTTTTAAAGAACCTTTCTTGCCAATGTTGTTACAAGTGATAAGCATTATCTAAATATTGTCCAGAATTTTGTCGGTTCTGAGTATGATCTGAAAGTTCATTCAGTGGTGAGGCCCAAATTTGTGAGCTTTGGAGAGTGTGGAGTTACTTTTTAGTTACTATTACTCACAGGTCCACTCTGACCCCTGAACTGGTAGTACCTGTCAGGGTCCCATCTATAGGTTATATATAATGTGTATAGGGCACAACACTAAAGAGCAGCGGATACCCTGACAACAGTATTAATATAAAAATAAGACGATAGTTATTAATATTTCAGAATTTAAACAAAATCTTTGACATACTTTCGGTTACAGATAGATTTCAAATCTCTAATATATGCAGTATATGGAAACGGATTAAGTACACATAAGGATAGAATTTCTTTAGGAAGTTTGTTAGCATAGTGGTTCTAGGTGCTTAACTGGTGGTTATATTTGGATGTGACAAGGCGTTCGGGTTTAAGATTTCGGTGTGGATACACTTGCTACGTCTAGCCACACTGATGAGTTGTAGACAACAAAGCAGCTGTATTCGGATGACTATATATATATATATAAATTATCCCCTTATAATTAAGACCAATGCGTATTTATTTCTATATAAATCTGGCTTGTGACACAAAAGTTCACAAGTAAAAAACATGCATTAATATTCTAAACTGAACTCTTCAAATCCTATTTCATTAAAAAACACTAATGAAAATTTTTAAAATTTAAGTTCACCATTCGTCGTTCATTCTATTAACATGTCAATTTACTAAAGGATGTTACACTGATGATGATGGTTAGGTTTGGGGATCACCTATACACATGCACTCAAAAGGAATGAAAGAAAGAAACTTCATTAATTAACTGGTAGATACAGCTAATATATACATATATATATATATATATATATATATATATATATATATATATATATATATACTATCACGGCGCCCGGCGTTGCCTGGGGTTTGGACTGGAGAATAGTGTCTAAAAGTCTAAAACATGCCAACAATGGATTTCTTACTGGCAATATTGCAAGTATAACTGGAAGAAAAAAAAGTCGACATTTTACTGTCATAATCGTGAGTTACTTTAAAAAATAAAACCACACATAAACACGTGTGAAGGTTTAATCTAGTAAAAAAAATCCTGCTAGTTGCTTGAATTTGATTTCAATGCAACAGTCGGTTTGTTAATGTAATCATTGCGAGGAAAGTATTGCTTAAAAAAATGAATGTGTTCGAAATTTTAATTTGAAAAGAAACAAAAAAACTCCTGCCTTTTGTGTGAATTTAAATCCAACAGTTACATTAGATTTGTTATTTTCATCAGCGCGAATTAAGTCTTACATAAAAAATAAATTAACAAATGAACCCGTTCAAAAAGTCTTAAGTATTACTTAAAAAATAAAACAAGAAATGAACACGTTTGAAGTCTTTATCTGAAAAATATTCTGCAGCTGTAAAACGGGAAATAGCTTTAACGAATACTGGATAATTCGTTTTTATTTAATTATTTTAAACCTTAAAAATAATAACAGAAATAATTATTTAAATGTTTAAATCTTTTTTGAGATACATTCTTTATTAAGATCTTCTTTGTTTAATTTTATTTGTTGTTTTATGAAACGAAGAAAATCTATTTTTAAAGATACATTTCGTTTATTTACGTTCTGTATACTTCACTTATTTTATGGACCTAACCGATAATTGCCCCAAGTGGAATTGAAGGAAAATTTCAATGGTCTTTTTAGATTCTGTGAAAAAAGTAACCCTTATTAAAACTTTGTATTTTAAAGTTTCAACTGTTAACATATCGAGTTCTATAACACACAAATAAACAGACATTGAAGTTTTTATATATAGAAGATATATATTACTAAATCTATGAAAATTATAGAAATTTGTAGGAACTTCTATGCAAAAAATAAACGTTCTTGGCCTTTTGGCTAAGATCAAAGTGTAATATCTGTTCCGATGGATACTGCACCCTATAGACTGGTATTGTCTTGGCCTTCGGGGCTTGATTTACGCTTGACTATGGGTCTGTCCTGTGCAGTTGTAGGAGGTCCACCCTCCCAGGCTTCGCCTCCCCTCTTTGGGGAGGAGTAAGTTTATTGCTTACTGTCTGAGGCGCCTCTACCGGGGAATGCCGACGGAGCTGCCCAGGCAATTTTTAAATGGCCAGAGTGCTCACCTCTCGAGCACTGACTTATCTAATCCCACTTTCCCGACCTTGTGTCACATCTTACCTTGTGGGAGGTAGATAAATAAATTCTATGCAAAATTCAGAGCAAGAACTGGAGAGTCTCTCTTTCCTACTTTAGCATTACAATTCTAATTTTTTATATATACAAAATGATAGAAGTTGAATTTTCAGATTAGACTTTTGAAGAATTAAAAAAATACTTTGAGAACAGATTTTGAAACCCAGGATATATTTGATTAAATACATATATAGCAGCCTTTTTTGTCTCTTTGTTTATATTTATGAATAAGTCAGAGCTTGCATATAAAGAAAGCTGTATTAATATTAATACTACAACTAGGTATCCCAAACCAAAAATCTATTTTCATTATATATAAAAACTTGTGACCCCTTAGATCTTTATAAAGCATAAACAATCATACTAAATTGATATTGGTAGCACAATTGGTGACCGAATAATGACTGTTCAAAGTTTTCAGGAAATTATGAAAATTTTCACAATGTATAACTAAAAATGCAGGCTTCAAACAAGTGAAAAATCTTTACGAATATAGTGTCATCTTGTAGTAAATAAAAATTAGTCATAATGGAAGCAATAAATATTAAATCAAGACAGCCTAAATATTGGGCAAAATTCCATTACCTTAAAAAACGTACAAAAATGACACAGAAGCACAACTTTGACTGTTATTAAAAGATTTGTTTCAACAGCTAACACATTGAATCTTCATAATATAATTCATAGTACAGAAAAGATCAAGGTAAAATTTTCTTTTAATAGTAAATCAATAAAGAAAACTCATATTTGGACCATGTAAAAACAGACGGAAACACAATTTGATAATAGGACACAAATTTAATTCACTAAAGTTTTCAACTTGGATGTTTTGGTGAAAGACAACGCAAACCCCTATATTAAGTTTTCCATATTGATGAGTGGCTCTTTATTTTAAGATGGGACTGTTTTTATATAGATAGTGACACGCAATAACCTGTGCATTAAGTTGAAAAACGCCAACATTAAAAAATAAATCGTCCATTACTGAAAATAACAACCTAACTTGAAGTAGTCTAAAAAAAACAACAACTATTAATGACATAAGAAAAAGTATTGTACATTTATAAAGAGAAATAATTAATTTTTTTTATATCCAAATTATATGAAAATAATTCCAAGAGATAAATGAGTTATCTAAACTAAAATTGAAGGGAATTTCACTATATTTACCCATTTTCACACACTAAACTCTAGGCTGGTTTGTGATACCTACTACTACTGCATCAAGTTTGGATGAATTACATCCCTTTAACTTAGCACATGGGCGTTGGCAGCGTTACCATCATGCTTAATAACCAAGGGAGGGACAAGTAGAATTATGATAAAGCAACTGCAGAATTTCCATAGGTCCCGCTAAAGCTCATAAATTTTCTGAGTGTTATAGACGAATTGAAAGATAATTTGTCAAATATTATTTTTCTCTTAAACATAAATATTTATGATATAATAAAAATAAATGTACCTTCACAAAATAAAAGAAATAAATATCAATTTACTTGTATTTGTTGAATTTGTTGAATTACCGAAATGAAACATTTTCTAAAACTACGTCCAATGAGTCATTGAGAGTAATAAATAAAATAATAATTTTACATATATTTCAATAGTTTTATTCATTACTTTATTCAGAATTCGAAAGTTAATAAAACGTTTGATGTGATTGTGCTACAAATAATTATGAAATTACATTGCTTTAAATAATAATCATAATTTTCAATAAAATTTATTAAAGTGCTTTCTCAAATCAGTTATTCTTTCATCCTCTCAATATATATAAATATATACTAGCAATGCTACTACTACCACTCCCACCACCCACAAAAAATAAGATAATCCTTGTAAGGATGGAATCAAAACAGATACTACACTACATTACCTCGAACTTTTATTGGTGGAGGGGCCCCAATAAAAGGAGGAGGTAATGCCTGGAAGGATAGTATCATGACGAACGAACATATGCTACATTATCTCCCCCAAGAGAGGAGGTAATGCCTGGGAGGATGGTCTTATGACAACAGAACAGGTACTGAACTACCACCTCCCAAAGGAGGAGGTAATGCCTGAGAGGATGGTATCATGGCGCTGAATTGAGCATTGAAAGATAGCAGAATAGTACAATTAATATAAGTAATAGTATAGTTTTGACTTCAGACAGACTCCATTAATAATATATGTACATGGATTCGGGGTTCGAGCCGTCCGACCGGCGATGTGGTTACGTAATTCCATACTGACGAGCGTAAAATAAAAACGTGAAACATATATATGTCTATAGATATAAAAATATTTATTTATCAATAATAATAGTAATCATTATATATATATATATATATATATATATATATATATATATATACTGGAAAAAATGTGACCTGTTGGGTCACCCATTGAGCTCGGGTTAAATTGTTTGAATCAGGAAAAAGTGAGTTTGCAAAGCCAGTTAAATATACAAAATTAGCCTCTTTCTGCTTGCTATATATCTTTCTCTTTCTTTCTCTTTTTACCTCTCCAGCTACCCGTTAAATAGTATTACTGCCTGTGGTTATATTCTCTTTCGTTTCTAATAGACTATTTCAATAGTTTAATTATTTTCATTCTTTATTACTTTCGGCTGTTCAGAAACAGAGAGGGAGAGAGTAACGGAAGCGATAGTAATAGATGATGTATAGAATAAAAGTGAGGGATCAAATCACATAGAGTGATAGAGAATGAAACTAATAGATAGAAAGTTAGTAAGAGATGGGTCACTCTATGAGATATTTGCAAATTATGGCTAATTAGAACAATTAAAATGGAAGTGTTTTCAAGCATAACTCAATCCCATAACTTATGAATATTTTAGCATGTATTCTCTGTGATTTAAATAGATAGGGAAAAAAGCCTTAGGAAAACAAACATTGGTTAACTAAGCTTTAGTATGATAATGAATATATATTTAAGTTCTTGTTATAGGGTAAATGGGTTGTCGAAAGATACCAAGCCGTGATTGGCCAAACAGAGACAGGGTATTTGTTAAATGGTCAGTTAAGTTTAATAGTTAGAGAGACAGAAAGCTAACATGCAGGCAGTCATGTGAGCCGCTCTTTCTCATCGCCACCTTGATAAGAAAATGATCATGAAAACTCCTAGAAAAGTATAACACAACTAACTGCTGATTGTTGAATTGAAACCGGAAGCGTCCACCTACCCATATCATTATATAAAAAATATTCAAATGGAGCACTTTCATTGGCTGATTACATAACTATCACACTGTTAAAAATGAAAAAGAAATATGTCTGAAAGTTTTATAGCACAGAAGATAACACAATGAGCGCTTGATTTTGATCAATTAACGCTGGTTAATCTGTTGATATGATGTTAAAAACACCTGAAACACTTCATGATACCAGAATAACATCACTGTAGATGAATCTTAATGAATATAAATGTATGTTTCAAATTAATATTAAAATATTTTATTTATTTTTCATGTAGAATCAAATTGACACTTACTAATATAAGTGCTCCAACTGCCGTCTGGTTGACAGGAAACGTCTTGCTTGAATGAAGTAATATTTATATAATAGAATATTCATTCATAGACTAGTAACCAATCAGAACCCAGAGAATGGACTTACCCATATAAGCATAATGGAACATCCCAGCTGGCTTATAAACTTACTATCTGGCTTTTGATTTCAATTTAGTTCTAGATTAACTGGTCAGACGGATGGGCATTGACTACTAAATGCAATAGTTAGTTCAGTCATTAATTCACACCTAGGAAAATACCAGCTATGAAAAAGAAGATGACAAAATGGTGGTTCACACATGGGAATACAGATAGAGCCAATTGATACAGGACAGAAGAAATATCCAACAATTTTACTTAATTGAAATGAATATTTTTAAATGAATACAAATTAGCCCAAAGAAAATAAGGTTATCTTGAAGTATAAAAAGTATATATAAGTTAATAAATGTTCTGAATTTGTTTGTTTTTTTAATCTTCATTCATACAATTGTTTCTGCCCATTTTCAAACACACATTTTTTCTTGATAATAAATTCAAAATGTTTTTAAAAGGCTTCTTCAGTGAATTTTTATCTCCCATCAAATCTCTTCTCAAAAAAAAAAAAAAATAGAACCACTAACATCAAAATGTTTCTCTTCAATTTACTTATTTATCCCTTTTTTCAAAGCAAACCAATAAAAAATCCTAGTTGCATCCTTATATAGGTAATAACCAAAACTAATATTAAAAGACACTTAAAAAAATGATGGTTTTTTTTCTTTCATAATGTCCGCCATTAGTCCTTTAAGAGAATACAAAAAAACATACAAATAAATAAAAAAGTTTTTAACTCATATATTTTTTCATCTTTTCCCTTGCTCTTCGATTTTCATTTTTACTTATGTTATCAAATCATACCAAAGTTTTATTCACACTGTTCTTTTTTCTGTTTTACTACAGTGTTTAACTTTATTTCTACAAACTTTCATTTTTAGGAATTCTTTATTTTAAATTTTAAATTACCTATGTATTACTTTTAATTGCATTATTATTATTAATTATGATCATTAATTATTATTATGATTTTTATTAATAAACATTTAAATATAGTATTAATTACGATACTAAACTTTTCTAGTTCTGCGTTTATTAAAAAAAAGTTTCATTAAAATTCTCTACTTCTTATTTAATTATTATTAATTATTAATAATAATAATAATTATTATTATTAATTTAAATTTAAACATAGTTTTATTATGATACTTTTCTAACTTCAGTTTTTTTATTAATTAAAATTTTTAATTATTATCATTATTATTATTATTTACAATCAAAATTTAGACATAGTTTTATAGCAATATTTAATTTTTCTTAAGTTCCGGTCTATTTAATTCTTTTTTTTTTATTAAGAATCATCTACTTATTATCATTTTTATCATTATTATTGTCGTGTTTTTTGTTGTTGTTTTTCTACCAAATTATTCTAACTTCTGATTTTATTAAAATTCATCTACTTATTATTTTAATATTTTTATTATTATTATTTCAATTAAAATTTAAACAAACTAAGTGATACAAAACTATTCTAACTTCCGATGCCAAACTATTATATATATATATATATATATATATATATATATAGCAGCATAAAATATACTTATGGCAAGTAAGCTACACAGAAACGTTCGCGTTTCGTTCCTAGGGGAAATCATCCAGCTAAATGCACAGATTTACATTATAGGAGCGTTTTTATAGTTAAGCTGTACCCACTACAACTTCCAATCAATCAGAATATTTAGTTTTATTAGCTCCTCACTAACTCTTATTCATTTCCTTCAACCAATGAATTTTTCTCCCTTTGTCTTAAAGAAATTTTGGAGTTTTTCACTCCTAAATGAGTAAAAAAAATAAACAAAAGGTGATCTTGCCATGACTGCAAGGTGCTAAGTCAGTTACTGCAGTCACATTATTTTCTATTCACTATCGCACCAAATACAAATGAGAATGGATCCACTAAAAAAATTTTTTAAAAAGATGGATTACACTACACCAAATAGAAATGAGAATGAACTACACTGTACCAAAAATAAATGACGCTTGGGCACACTTCACGAAATACGAATGAGAATGGATGACACTAGATAAAATACAAATGTAGCTGGATCCACAACACCAGATACAAATGAGGGTGGACCACACTGCACGAAATACAAATGAGGATGAACCACACTATGACAAATACAAATTAGAATGGATCACACTACACCAAATACAAATGAGGATGAATCACACTACACCAAATACAAATGAGGATGGATCACACTACACCAAATACAAATGAGGATGGATCACACTACACCAAATACAGATGAGGATGGATCACACTACATCAAATACATTGAAGATGGACCACACTACACCAAATACAAATAAGGATAGATCACACTACATCAGATACAAATCAGATCAACCCACTACATCAAATACAAATGAGGATGGACCACACTGAACCAAATAAAAATGAGGACAGACTACACTACATCAAATACAAATTAGAATGAGGATGGACCACACTACACCAAATACAAATAAGAATGAACTACACTGCACCAAATACAAATGAGGATCAACCATACTGAATCAAATATAAATTAGGATGCAAAACAGATGTGTAATATTCACTTTGCATCCCTCCAGTTTTTTTTATGGAGGACATGCTACAATCTGTTACAGTCTTATGCTACCTCTTCTCAATCCTTATAGATTTATTGTTATGCCAACAAACATTTCTATAACATAGCAAGAGGGGGTGGCATATCTCTTATTAAAAACTAGCACGTCATGGATAATATCTTTAAGAATATAGCTATCCTCTATTTGGTGAACATAGTCAAGCTATTATGACCTATGTTGTGCGAGTAGCATAGAAACATAAATATGTATATGGGGTCAGTCTAAAAAGTAACAGGACTGGGTGTGCTGTGTGAGCTATGGGCGAAAAATGGATAAACTCATTCTGTTATCATCTAGCATGATATATCTGTAATCTTAGCTTTTTGCAACCATTGCATATTTTTCACATACTTTTGTTTACATCTCTTTTTCAGGTAGTTCAACACTGAGGAACAAATGATGATGACTAAGTCATGAATAAAACGAATATCACCATACTAAAATACCCACTCTAAGCACCTGATATTGGTCCATGTGACTTTTTCTTTACTCCAAAGTCAATGGGGTCATCAAAGGGACTCGTTTCCAAGGTATGGAGGCCATTAAGAGAGCCTTAATGACAGAGAAATTTGGGAAAGTGCATTAGACTCAAGGGGGATTGCCTCAAAATGCAGTCTGGCACAGGTATGCAAGCCTATAAACTTCTAATCAGAAGTTTGGAGTCAGTTATACAACTATGACATTTCAAATGCTAGATATATTAAACTTGTTGAAGAGTACAATGGTTGGAGCATTCTGAAAATAACATCCAAGATGAGGAAACTATTTTAAATAAAATAGTGTCTTAATCATCATTTTACTTTTCTAAAGATGTTTATTATAATCTATGATATTATGTGGAGTTTAGCTGTGAGTTGTCTACAATCATCTAGACTAGTAATCCAAGAATTACTGGTGGTCCACACAAAATATTTGATGGTCTGCAGAAAAATTGAGACATTATTAAAATTTTTATGATGTTTCAAATTAAAGAATGACGAGTAACAAACGTATTATGGATGGAATATATGTTCAAGACCTTCCTCAACTTGAAGTAAACACAGCTTTCCACCTTGCAGTGACGTCACTGAAGCCAAACTTCCAGAAACTAATTCCAAACAAACCAAAACAAATGTCACACTAATATTAATATTAACATGTGCAATACTTGAATAAACTTCAAATTTTCAATTTGTTTTAGTCAAATAATTAAACTATAACTTTGTTATCTTTAATGGGTGCATTTCATATAAACAAAAAGTAAAAGTGTGCCGATTATTATTATATGGATGTATTTACCTTTTTTTCCAAATTCATATTAGTGGTCTGCTAAATTTAAAAATTATACATTTAGTGGTCGATGAAGTTCAAAAGGTTGACGACCACTGATCTAGACCAAAAGTTGCAACTCAAGTATGGTCGGCGATTTTAATGAGGTTATGAAGCCATAAATATAATCATCTAATTAAAGTATATGTCGTGACCTTGAAGGTCCGATAATAATTACGAAAACATGGTGGTATATTTACAAAAGTGTATTTACAGAAGTACAGAATAGTATGTTACAGAAAATTTGCATCCGTTACTGTGGCTATGACTGCCACCATGACTGTTACGACACTTAGTCATAACTCTGTTAATCATAGTCTCTGGAATAGTCCATCTATACCCGAAATATGGTAGATCAAACTCACACCATAACAATATGAATCATCCATTTTTATCTGGGTAGGAATATGCATTTAAAGCAGAAATGGGTAAAAACATCACTTAAAATTAAAGTACACAGCTGGGTTATTTCCCTTTCTCACTATCTGTTCCAGTGAACTAAAATACAATGGAATGGTAAGTCTCTGTGCTAGCTGTGTCTAGCAGTTAATTATTTGCATGTAGTCCATTAAGATACACCGCTGTCTTTGCTCTCTCAAGTTTAACAGTTTTTGTTTAGCTTTTTTTTTTCAAAAGTATTTTTATTTACTTTCTTGTTATAAAATGTTCACTTTTTTTTCTTTTAAGTTGTTCTGTTTAAGATTGTAAAATTTGGTCTCGTTTTCGGGTGGGTCACAAAAAGTATAGTGTCATTGAAACAGATGTCGTCAGTGGAAAAAAGTTGGGGCAATGATCTAGACTGATGCTTTTTACTGTTTTAATTTGCCATTGAAATATTTCTAAATAACATATACACAATCGTACCACAACTGCAAAGAGCTTCGTTTTTTCCTCCATGTTTCTAACATCAAATGAAATTTCCATTAACAGAATTTCTTTCCAAGAACTTCCCATCTATGGAACACGTTGCCACAAGATTGCTTTCCTAGGGGCTACATACAACATGGTCATCGTCAAAGGCAATGTCAATAAACACTGGTCATAAACAGTTTACATAAGTCATCAAATTTAATTCATTCCATTCAGTATTTTCAATCCTTTCATAATATTCATCATAATTCAATTGACAATCAATCCATCTCATTTACTCTTATCCTCAAATCGCTTTTAATCTTGATAAGTGGGGACTCAATAATAAATTTTTTTGAAATAAAAAATAAAAATGTATAATTACAATCTTGGTTGAGTAATAATTAATTGAGAAAAAGTGAGTTTTCTATTTGTCATATCAAGAATCACATAACACAATTTTGAATCATAAGGTGACTTAGTATTTTTTTTCTGTTTTTTTAATGATTATTTTATTCACCAATATTAAAGAATATTACTTTACTAGCAAACCCCTGTGGAAATTCCATGGTTGCTTACATACCATCTTCTTTTTTCTTACTACAATTTTTTTAATGTTTCAATTTATTTATTTATTGTAAAAATTATAATTTTTTAAATAAATTAAACAAATGTCATTTTTAATTCGACCCCAAAATTCTATTTATGACGTCATATTCATTTTTGGAACTATTAATTCTGAAATGGGTACAATTTAAACATTGGGCGCCCAGTAACATCAGATATTTCTCAATTACTGTTTTACATTTCATCTTTGCTGATCGGACGATCTCATTTTTTGAATGGGTTTGGAAGATGATAATGTATACAAAAACGAAGGTATGCACATGATATCATTATACAGCTGATATTATTATAGAAGGTACAGAAGATCTATTTTTCCTTAAGATGTGTTTCTTTAAATTATCGTATTAGATAAATACTGATGCTTTCATTTCAAATGATGTATTACTATACATATTTATAACACCCCAAAGACTTCTTGATTAAAGATGTACATAGATAAACCTTATACAATATACATTTAAACATATTCACAGGTGTTAATAAAATACTTACCTTTTCAGCTCAGGTGCGAGCTTGACAGATATGCTCATACTCCACACGTCATTTTCAGGAGAAGCTGTAATGGTCTCCATGGTTATACCTTTGTTAATTTAAATGTGTTATCAATTAAGTTTTATTTTTCTGAGTGTTTTTTTTTTCTGTGTCTTTGAAATTAGTTCTTTGAAGCAGACAGAAAACAATTTTTTTTCTTCTGTCTTCTCAGTTCTTTCCCGAAATGTCTCTTGTATGTAAGCAACAAAACTATTTTCAAATCGACTCAATGTTCCAACAAACAGAATGTGTTCCTTTGGACTTTATAACATAGAGATTTTTTTTTATTATTAAAATTTTTAAAGGGTTAAATTTTTTTTCTATCACTTATTTTCTACGTAATATTCTAAAGGGTTTTTTTGAAATAGTATCAACTGCTTTCCAAAATTTTCCTTTCCCTCTTCTTTAAGGATCAAAATATATATCCTCGGTAAAATTGTCCTTATTTAAAGAGTTTTTTAACCGGTTATTTCCGACGTAATTTTATAAAAAGTTTTGAGAGAAAAAAAAATAGTATCAACTATTTTTGAAAATTAATTTTTTCTTCTTTTTAAGGATCAAAATATATACCCTATGTATACTTTTCTTTTGTTAAGGACCCCAAAATATAAATCAAATAATTTTTGCTCTTATTCTGATGAACCTACTCAACTTTTATCGACTTTCATTCTGTCATCCTTTGATTCCTGTTTTTATATAGGACTAATGTACTTATCCGGCGTTGTCTGGGAGTAAACAAAATTATAACTTACTTTTTTATGAAGAAATTAAAAGTAATTTTGTAAGCAAATAACTTTGTGAAAAGGGAATTGTTAAAAAGTTATTTTGTTTTAATGTTTAAAAGTATCGCGTTTTTTTAGATACTTATTTTTAACGGAAATAAAGGAAAAAATAGCCACTCAAAAATTTTCTTAGACGGAATAAGTATTTTCAGAAAGAAACTGACACGAAATAAAATATATTCATGCCAATAGCATAATGGATAGAAGAAACGAAAAAATAGGCTAGTTCAAATCAAATATCAATATGGCAGATGGATTACTATTTAGTCTGACTGAAAATCTGGTAAGATAACTTTATATGTTAGAAGAAGAAAATGTTAGTTCAACTCTCCCAATAATGTTATTGTTATCAATGACCGATTAAATAAAATGTATTAATAAAAATTATTCTACAAATAATTCTGTTTTATTCTTTTCAAGTATTTTTATATCTATCTAAGGTGCAGATTTCTTGGGGGGGGGGGCGTATAGGCCGAATGTAACAAGTAAAATAACTAGAAAATTATTTATATTTTTCTTCTTATGAAGACATTTAACGAAATAATATTTGTTTATTTTTGTACAAACAATATTATTTTTTATTTTAAAAATAATTTATACTGTGAAAATCATGGATATGACAAAGAAACAAAGACGAGTTTTCTAGAGTTTCGAACAACCAAAGAAAATAGTAATGTTATTTTGTTAATGTATTCAACTGTATCAATAATCATATCACGAATTGAAAGCTTACTTAGGTCAAATTAATTAAGGTATAATTTAAATATTTTGAGAAGATGTATTATTTTTTATCCGTTAATTTGCATACGAAAATGAAGAATTGTCAAACTTCATTATTATAAATGTTCCACTTATATTTAAAAAAAAAAGAAGAAATATATACATTTCAAGCTTTATTAAAAAGGTGTAATTTTCCCTTTTAGAATATAATCAGTCCTCTTAATAACCATTAATTTAATACAACATTGAAATATAATAATCAAATCTTATTTAATGTTCTCTTTTCAGGCCTTTCAAAATAAGCTGAATACATTTACGCGATGTCAACTTTAATACATTAGATTAGAAACAGTCAATTACAAATTTCTACAAAGTAAAAAATTAGGTTTGTACACTTGAAAACTTCTAAAATCTTATTAATGATGTATGGTAATACATAATATCAACACTGCTAATTATATACACTTGAGAAATAAGACTTTACAATATATATAGTTGTCTAACTTCAAGTTTTAGGTATATGTCAGAGACAAGATTGAATTTTTTAATATATAGATATTGATATATATATATATATATATATATATATGATAATTTTCTATTTTAAAGATTAATTGTTTACAATGGGTATTGTGTGTTATTGGGTTGATATGCAATTAAAAAAAAAGGAAAACTATTTTAATGATTAATAACTTTGATGTGTTATCATTTATATTTGTGAGGATTGACAAGCTAAGGGAGATAAGTAACTCTTTTTTGCCTTTTCAAATCCAGACAAAAACCTTTTCATTGGAGCATCAATAAGTAAAACCTTACTATTACTGTTATTTCACTTTATAAAATAAAAAGATGATTAGAAATTAACCAACGAAATCATTCCAAAAGTGTTAAACTTGTATCTAACTAATTAACGAAACAATGAATAACAAATAGCTTTGTAGTTAATTGGATGACTGACCGATTCGTAGCAAGATTAAGTCTAGTATATTTAATGATACTTGCTCAAGTGTTTCTGCTAATTGAACATAAATTGAGCTAAAAGCAATTGTTTATAAAACCTTTTATTTATGGATTCTTTTCATGTAAATCCTGATCCAGTAATAACTATATAGTAATGTCCTTCTGGTTAGATTTTAGGTGTATAATTAATTTATGAATAAAGATTCAATGACAAAACTATTGGCTATAATGAAATAATTAAGAATTTGAAATATGAAGATATTTAATAAGATTAACATATATGTTACGAATGAGTTAATAAATGAAAATGCAAGTATGGATTTATATATGATACATTGAAAGGTTATTATTTAACATAAAACAGAGTGGTATTAAAAACACTTTTAAAGTTTGACATAAATTTATATTGATATAAGATTTACAAAGAATGTGTTTTTAAAGCAAAACTATCCAGTGTTTTAAAAATGTATGTGAATAACTATATAAGACATACTCAAAACGTTTATACTTATTTTTATTTTAATGTTAATTGTAATTCATATAACCCTAACCTGACATTCTCAAAACGTTTATAATTATGTTATATTAATGGTAATTTTAATGCATATAAGCTACCATTTCAAATAAATCATTTAGAATTTTTTAATGTATACATTTTGTTAAATAACATTTATTAATGAAAATAAATGACAAAATTTTACAATTTTCAAATTACATTTCTATAATAAAGATAAACACATAATTCTTCAATTATCAATATGACATGACATAAAAATGGGATGATTACATTAACTTTTCTAGCAAACATAAGAAAATAAATAAATTGATATACAAAAGTGGACACAAATAATTATAGAATGATGAAATGCTGAAGCGAATTATAATTTAAATGCATTTACAAAACTATTTGCTAATATCTTAGTAAGTATGATCTTTGAAAAAGTGTACATCAAATAATAGGGTCAAAGGTCACGTGTATTTATACATTTTTTAAAATTCAGATACGTTTGCTTTTAATATGTCATAACTGCATATTAATTATAACATTCTGGGATTTCAGGAAATAATCAAGAATGAAGAGTAATCAAAAAATTAAAACCAAAACCAGCTGATAATAAAAAGGTCATTAAGCATTTTTTTCTGAAATACTATTTTTGTATTATTTTTTTCTAATTATTTAAATCAACAAACAATGAACTTTATTTCTGTTGATAATATAAATTCAGAAAGAATTATTATTTTTATATAATAGATCTCTACCTTATAGAGTTAATTATCGAGTTTACTTTTTTATTTGCAGGCTCGAAACTAAAATAGGTATAAATAGCTCAAGGCGAATTTTGAATTGAAGTATTTTAATAGGAATTCTTTATCTGTATTTAATAGAAGTACACAAAATTTATTCAATAAATACATAATATAAATAACCTACAGTAACATATAAACATCAACAAGTATTATATAAATATAATAAGTGCATACATTTGTATACACTTTAAGTATATAACTTAGAAACGGGCTAACAGGCTAAGGATGTTGTTATATTTTGGTAAGGAGATAATTTCTTTTTCAGACAGTCAGATAACGACTACATAAGCTAAATATATAGACTTTAAATGCATGGGAAAATGCTATGTCTACTCAAAGAGACCATAAGTAAACTAAATAGAATGAATGTCTATGTATAAATAATAATAGAGATGAGTGCATTGATTGATTCTCAGCAAAATTGATAAAGAAAAGCCTCAACTATCATATCTAGGTTGCTTATTGTAAGGTGTAAAGCCTGGTCATAAGAAATACATGAAAAATGTGTAGAAATATAATTTTAAAAAAACAAGAGAATGTATGGATCATAGAAAACTGGAGATCATTTTTGTTAAATAAATAAATAATCACATAGACATAAAGACTTCATATGATAAAACAAAATTAGTTATTTAAACACTGAAGACTGTTTTAAAAAAAACAATAAAACGAAATCATTTTCTTCGAATTAGAATCAGTTACTTTATCTATGGAATTGTTCTATAGTGATTACATGTGTCTTATAGGCGAAATAGAATTATTTTTTCATGTGTGTGTTTATATATATATATACACATAATTATAGGTATTGATTAGAATGTAAAAGTTCAACTGTATCAGCTGAAATCATTCACAGAGGTATGTGTATATAGGAAGTAACATTCAGAATGTACACTCTAATTGC
>OY744517.1:66131926-66161926 GCA_963556195.1 Sepiola atlantica | reverse complement strand
TCAAATATTGTCTGTATATGAATGCACGACCCAGTTACCATGACAATAACGGGATCTGTTTTAACTGCTATTCTTTGATGTGATGAGGCGATGGAGGAATGTACACATGAAACTCATACATGTATTAAAATAAAGACACAACGTACATTATTATGGTTGATTATTTTTAATTAAAAGCCTCCAAAATTATCATTAAAATGGTTTATACATATCTTAAATTACCTCTTTTATAATGTAAGTGTAATATACAAGTTCAGCTTTACATTTTGGGGATGTTTCTCTAACACAACTTCAAAACCACTTCAATAACACTTACATCACATCTATCTCATGTCGACTTATCTACCATCGTTCCATAAACAGTGCCATTAAAACACATTATCAACAGACACAATACTAAAAAATATAAACTAGCCTCCACCAACATTGGCAAAATATTAATTAATAACATAAAAATACTATACAATAATAATTACAAAATAGCTTACGATTACTAGAAGCAACAAACACCAAGAATAAAACCCCTAACATTAATAAAATAATATTTACATCTGGCACCAACATATTAAATATAGTTGACATTTTTCTAAAAATATTCCTCACCTAAAGAACAACAATAATAACTACAAGACATCAAGAACCGATCCTAACAAACCTGATTATTGTGGGCAAAATGGCTGTAAGAGTTAGGAAAAAAAGAATATAGGGCAAATACCATATTTCATCGACCCCCCCCCCAAAAAAAAAAACTAGTGAGTCACCACTTATCAAGGCTAAGAGCCACTCGAGCATAAGGGTTAATCACTTATGAGGACGGTTTATGACAAGTGTTTGTTGGTATTAGATTTAAAGAAGACCATGATATAGCCCTCAGGGAAGCAATCTTGTGGCAACGTGTTCCACAGATGAGAAATTCACCAGACACACAGAGGAAGAAAAGAAAAGTATGAAGACGAGTTTTTGCTGTGAAAGTTTACAAGAAGGAACCAGAGATTGAAGCTCAGTCGAGTAATGATAGCATAGAGGAGTGAGAGAGGGACTGTAGAGAACAAAAGAGATCATCTCCCACTAGATTGTGAAATCAATTTTGAACTCTGTCAAGGCAAGAAAGAGTGCTCTGAGTGGCACCTCCCCAGATGTGGCAGCAGTACTCCGTCTTTGGACATATCTAACTCATATAGGTAGAGGATTGCATCAAGAGTCAGGTAGTTCCTGGATAAGTAAAATGATCCAATCAATTTTCAGTATCAATTTCCAGTCATTTTAGTTAAAGTTTTCAAAGGGAAGAGTCTATCAGACATATAAATACAGTGTGATCATGTATGGAAGTGAAACCTGGCCAGTGAGGGTTGAGGACATGCGTTGCATGGAGAGAAATGATATGAGAATGATACGATGAATGTGTAATGTTAGTCTTAAAGACAAGTTTAGTTCTGATGACCTCAGAGTAGGATACAATCTGGACAGTACCGGAAGATGTGTGGAGAACATGAGAGTTCAATGATATGGCCATGTTGACAAAATGGATAAAAGTTTTTAGGTTAATAGATGTGGAATAGTAGAGGTAACAAGTTCAGTTCACAGGGGAAGGTCAAGTAAAACATGGAAGGAAGTGATGAGGATAGACTCGTGAAAAAGAGGGATAAATAAAGACTTTGTTAGAGATAGGTTAGTTTGGAATGTCTTAAAGCCGTCCAATGCATGCCATCATGTAAAACGGATGAAAAACCGATGATGATGATGATGATGATGATGATGATGATGATGATGATGATGATGATGATGATGATGATGATGATGATGATGATGATGATGATGATGATGATGATGATGATGATGATGATGATGATGATGATGATGATGATGATGATGATTCAAGTTCTTTATTTATAAAAACATGTATTCATGGACGTTTGTCTTAACTAATTATTCATGATGTAAATTTTTATGTATACTATCAGATGCAATTTTATGTCATAACCAGGACGGGTTCTATTTGACCCAGAAATGAGAACCTGATAAATACTTCAGGTCAGAGTTAATCTAGGAGTGATGGTAAGTCTATAATCCACAAAGCTCCCAAATTAGGGGTTCATCACCAAATGTAGTTAAACTCATGCCCAGAATACAAGAAAACTATAAGATTAATAGATTAAATAACACTAACTTGTAAAAAAGAACCAAATTGGTTGACCTGAAAGTAAAAGAAATATTGTGATGTGTGTGTGTGTGTGTGTGTGTGTGTGTGTGTGTGTGTGTGTGTGTGTGTGTGTGTGTGTGTGTGTGTGTGTGTGTGTGTGTGTGTTAGATAGTTGTTCATTCCCTATTGGTGCTGATAGTGTCTAAACCCAGAGAAAAAGTTATATTTTTAACTCTGGTTTTCATAGAAAACAGGCGTTGCCTCGCTGGAAAATCTTTTATTATTTCTTCAAGTTCCTCATGGAATATAAAGCATCAAAGACATGATGCCAGTTCTGCTGCTGTTTCTTTTGGTATACCAATTTTGCACTTCTCCTATAGATTCCAGGCAAACACTTGTCTTGTAATATTGCCAAATGGTCTACTACACGAGTTGGAGTTGCCAACTCCATGCCTCAAGCATTTAGCCTTATGCCATAGTATACCAATCCTAGAAAATAGCAAAAAAAAATGAAGTAGTGTGCATAACTGGCCTAATGGATACTGTCATGGATTATAGAATCGGCTAACTAATGTGGTCATTTACACACTAATACTGGTTGGAATGGTATAAACTCATAATTTTCCCACTCCCTTAAAAAAAACGAACCGGTAATATCTGTGTGGTATTAGCCCTGCACAGGCTCTGAAAGAGGAAGTTTTACAGGGAATATCACATTCACAAGCAGTCCCCAGCCGCATGTATATCCTGGTCATGGGAAGATGACATAATTGGCAGGCTCCACGTTGCTTAACTTTAGTGATCTAATGAGAACGCGATTATGCCCCCCCCCCCCAGCTATGGGTAAAATAGCAACGTGTTTAATTAGTCATATACGATGAACTGTTTACAATAGGTTTTACCAGATATGGAGAAAGTATATTTGGATGGCAAAAGGCTATTGAGGTTGTCCAGAAGTTTTGTTATCTTGGTGATACCATTAAAACAAAAAGGGAGGTGCTGGTGTGATTGCAATGGTTAGAAGTGGATGGAAAAAGTACAAGGAATTTCTGCCATTATTAACTAGCAGAATGTTATCTCTGTCAACCAATGGAAGGAAATAGACTATTGGGCATGTGTACACAGTATGATGATGTATAGAAGTGAAACCTGGCCAGTGAAGGTTGAGGATATGTGTTGTATGTAGAGAAATGATATGATCATGATATGATGAATGTGTAATGTGAGTCTTAAACAGGCTTAGATTTGATGACCTCAGAAGAAAATTAAATTTGGACAGTATAAGGAGATGTGTGCAGAAGAGGAAACTTTGTTGGTTTGGTCATATTAAAAGAAGAGATGAGAGTTCTTGTATTAGTAGGTGTAAAACAGTTGAGGTGGCAAAGTAATTTTGTAGGAGAAGGCGAAGGAAAACATGTGAGGAAGTGATAAGGACTGATTTGAGAGAAAGAGGGATCAATAAAGACTTGGCCGGAAAGATAGGTTAGTTTGGAAGTCAAATTCGAAAAGCCGTCCAACACATGCCAGCATGTAAAACTAAATGGCAACATGTACAACGAACGTTAAACCGATGATGATAATGATTATTATTATTATTATTATTATTATTATTATTATTATTATTATTATTGTTGTTGTTGCTGTTGTTGTATTGTGACATTTCATAATCCAAAATGGGTTGATTTAGCATAAAACAAAAAATTAAAGAGCAGAACCACTTATTTTTACGAACAAAAAAATAAAAATAATTGATTTTAAAAAATACAAGTTTTAAAATTTGAAAATGGTTTGAATATGATGGAAAACAATGAAACAAAGAATAGCAAGAATGAATATTTTTTAAATGTTCCCAATCAATCTGTGCATTTAAGAATGAAAAGGGTATCTCAAAGTTGACCATGATAGACTGATTGTATCTTATAGAGATAGGTTAAATGCGACAGACCAACGAAAAGTGTAGTTCAAACTTAGATGCAACAGAGAAAGGAAAATAATATTTCAAACTTAGATGCAACAGACCAACGAAAATTTTATTTGAAACTTAAATGCAACAGACCAACGAAAATTTTATTTAAAACTTAAATGCAACAGACCAACGAAAATTTTATTTGAAACTTAAATGCAACAGACAAACGAAAATGGTATTTCAAACTTAGAAGCAAGAAACTAACGAAAATGGTATATAAAACTTAGATGAAACAGAGCTACAAAAATGATATTTATAAACTTAGATTAAACAGAACCACGAAAATGGTATTTCCGATTTAGATGAAACAGGGTGACGGAATGGTATTTCAAACTTGGATGAAACAGAACAACGAAAATGTTATTTCAAACTTAGATGCAACAGACCAACGAAAATGGTATTTCAAACTTAGATGCAAGAAACCAACGAAAATGATATTTAAAACTTAGATGAAACAGGGCAACGAAGATGGTATTTCAAACTTAAGTATGACAGACTGACTGGCACATAGACAGATTATTTTATAGAGATGATTGGACGCATCTAAAAGAAGATGCGCCTATTCAATCTGTGCTTTTAGTGACGAAAATGCTGTTTCAAACCGAAATGTGACCAATGACTGAACAGACTTATAGAAAAGCATCGGCTGATCTTATAATATTTGCCCCAAAATGCATGATAGGAATCATGATGAGGTGATAACAGATGATAGCAAAAGTAAGTGATGTTTGGAATGACAATAAAAAACTAATAAAGATTGTGTTTAACAAGCTTTCTCTAAAAGAAAAATATGTATATTTAGATAGCAATTGCGAAAGAATCTCAGATGGGATAATGCACAATATGAAAAAGCAAGCAGGCTTTTAAATAAATAAATGTAATGCTAATGGTTATGTGAGAACGTGAAATTCCTAAGGGAGATAAAGAACCTCATTTACCGTTCTGCTGGCATTAAGTCTTTTAGCTTCAATCTGGCATAACAATTTACACTTGATGAATGGATAGAAAACATTCTAAGCAGATATTCTTTATCAATCATTTCATTCTTAGTATTCTTGGAGTATCAAATATAGAAACAGTGACTTGATAGTGTAGCAACAAAGAAAAATCGGATCAAGTGTATTTGTTTCTATTTCTTTTGGCAGAGGGTTATTATATTGATGTGACTTGGTCATGTGTTGACCATTCAGGCGACTCGACGTAGTAATTCTCTAATGAACTACTTACAGCTTTATGTTGACAGCAAGAACAGCCAGAGGCTGAACAGACAGCAACGAGATAAGACCTTTCACTTTTCCTCTGCCTGCAACCGGCCAGTCATGGCCTGCAAAGAAAAAAACACTTTACCAACTCTGCTCCGTTCATTCGCCTATAGACTGTTATCATACAATGTCGTCCACATGGTGCATACATATATTCTCACAATTCTCACAGCAAAACTCGCATACATAGACACACACAATCTTCTTAAAGAGTAATTAATTTTTCTCCTTTTTACAAATGAACAATTTACTGTCAAAAGAAAAATTTACTGTCCGGACATTTGGGGCACACAACATGAACTTTGGAATTTGAGTTTGAAATATAACTCGTGTTCCTGGGTTCGAATCCAGCGACCAGAGTGAATAATTCTTCTCTACACTGACGATGCCAGTAAGGATGAAACGTATACTATGTAGATAAAAACAAATATTTATGATTATTTGTCGACTCCCAAATATAGGCTGGGCTCTGTAATGAGTTGTATTAACAGAGTCGTCATCATGACTTCAATGCAATGTTCCTTTCAATAGTAGAAAACTTTATGACAGCTACCTTTAAATAGGATTAATCTCTTGCTGATTTACCGAGTTGTTGACAACAGTCTTGTGGGCTGGGACGTTGGAATTTGAGTTGGAAATATAACTTGTGTTCCGGGGTTCGAGTCCAGCGACCGGTGTGAATAATTCTTCTCTACACTGACGATTCCCATAAGGATGAAACATGTGTATGTAGATAAAAACAAATATTTATAATTATATGTATATATATATACATATATATATATATATATATATATATATATATATATATATATATATATATATATATATATGAATCTGCAAGTTTAAGAAGCTAGAACAATGCCGAAATATTTTTTTCATTTTAAATAAATATTTATTCATTTAAAACCAACTCATTTTTTATGATAAAACGTCATCATCAAGCATAGAAGCAGTTTTTGTTGTTTTTCTTTTACTTTTTCGTGACATCATGCCACAAGGACGGAAAAAGAAAAAACACAAACTGCTTCTATGCCTAATATTGTATCGTCGAAAATTAGCTGATTTTAAATAAATAAATATTTATTTAAAATTAAAAAAATATTTCTGTGTTGCTCTGGATTCTTAAACTTACAGATTCTTATTCAAACTTATACAATGCTTACATCGAGGAAAAAAATCTCTAAATATATATATATATATATATATAAATAAATATATATATATATATATATATATATATATACTCACCATGGTCTATTGAATGAAAATATAATATAATATAATATATATATATATATATACTCACCATGGTCTATTGAATGAAAATATAATTTAATATAATATATATATATATATACAAGGTGTTTCAAAAGTCTTGGGAACATTACAAATGCGTTATACAACGTTATGTTCCCAAGACTTTTGAAACACCCTGTATATATATATATATATAATTTTGAAAGTTAAATATAATTATTGCAGCATCGTTTAGTTTATTAAATAAAACAAATTCTTTAAAACTATAAGTATTTGTTGCTAAGGTAATGTTCTAATATCTATTTATGTTATTGAATAGGATTTTTAAGAAGTTACCTCTACGAAATGACGTCAATGGAATGGGATATAACTATATAACTTAGGAACTGCAGTATAGCATTGAACAGGTTAACACTTAAAATTTCGGTTTAATCGGTGAAACTAGTCACAATAAACTTAGATATACTCCCCTAAAAGAATTAATAGACTTACATAAATCAACAAATAATTCCTTTACTGACTTACATTAATCAGCGAAGTAAGTTAGTTGATTTGTGATGCAATATGTGTTTGTTTACGTGTAAAATTATGAAACTTCAGGTCGCTATGCATGTTCATATTTAGTGGCCAGAAACAATATTTACTTCATAGCATTCAACAAGTAAAAGTTATTTTTAAGTCTGTGTTCTTAAATGTACGAATGAGATTTTTGTTTTTATGTATTTAAATTCAATTATTTATCAGCGGAAAACATTTAACTAAGTACTATGACTGGAGATATAATTATGAATTGGCTGTCAGCATTTGCATTTTCCAGTTGTAAGAAACACAGTGATTTCATAGGATAATCATCTCTGTTTATTATCCAATGAAAGTAAATGGTGAATATATGGAAAATTATGTTTCCAGCCGAATATTGTATGTAATCGATGAAATCCATTTGAATAGCAAACTTTTGTTTTAGAAAAACACAGACGGAAAATTTGGCTGTTCAGAATGAAATATTGAGGGATGTGAATATTTGTAAGACGTAACCTATTTCTGTGTAACTTGGAGAATCCGGCTAACTTTCCTTTATATATTATATGAAAAGAATAAAAGTGCAAATAAATTTACCCCCTATAAGAAAACAAAAATCTACATTTTCCATATTCAGTTTTTTGGGTTGATAAATTTATTTTTGCTGATAACGTACACGTTTTTATAAATGTTTACTCAGCTTTAAAATAATTTTCTTTGAAATGGGTAGATTACAAATACACCCAGTTAAGACAATAGATTATAAAAAGAAAACACAAAGTAGACAAGTGTTGGTAACAATTGTTTACAAAAAGCATTTAATATGTCAGCAATGTTTTTTTCTTTGGCAATTAGGATAATTGAACGTCTTTTATATGAAAGACAGGAAATTAACCTAAATTGATTGAAAAGAAATTAATAAAATGAATGCACAAGATCTGCCATGTTTTATTATATTAATACTACAAAATTAGTTTAAAAACTGAAATAAGGAGAAGAAAGACACAAATGAAATATGTTCACAAAATATATACGTAACATTAAGATTTTAATTTCTAATTTGGTACACCATTGCAGAATATTTTTTTACCTTGTTTTATAAATAACCAGAAAAATATCCATCTCAGGACGAGTAAAATTAATTCCCTGAACAGAATAGTTTTGCACCACTTTTATGTCAAATTATGAACATTAAAATCAAGATATAATGTTACTAAACCTTATGTCGAGAATCCTTATTCTAATTTTGATCAAAACCCATTGCATGGTTTTGATTCTAAGATTTAGGACTTAAGCTTAAGGGGTCTTAAAAAGAAATTGAAATCCAGGTAATCTTGCTTAATTGGTTTCTAATGACTATGGATCAATTTCAATGCAAATCTGAAATTTTGCTTTTTAACTCTTCACTTACGTTACTCCCTATAAATCTTACCTTTATCACAGTAGCCCCTTACATTTCAGTGGCAATATACCTTGTTTAAAAGAGAAAAATAAATTAATTTTATTATGCCTTCTAAAAACCATTTAAAATACTTCAAATAAACTGAAATTTGGGGAATAGTTATTGATTGATGTCTAATACTTATTATTAAAATTTCACAAATATCAAAGGTATATAAATTTTCATGAAGGGCTTCCACACCCTTTTTTACCCCCCTTTGCATAAAACTAAATATAGCCCATATTACGACCCCCTACACCTAGCAGCTGTGTTTGAAAATTCATAATGATCAGTTAATTAATTAAGGGGTGAATCTTGTACATACAAATATATAACCATATACACATGCCTAACTTTATATAAATAGAGATTATGTAATTTATTCGCTTTGTTATCTTCAGAAACGTGAGATTATATTATAGAGGTAGACTTTTTTGTCAGCCAGCCTTCCCTCCCTA
Organism: Sepiola atlantica; assembly: GCA_963556195.1. Classification (NCBI taxonomy): domain Eukaryota; kingdom Metazoa; phylum Mollusca; class Cephalopoda; order Sepiida; family Sepiolidae; genus Sepiola; species Sepiola atlantica. The sequence goes on along the minus strand of OY744517.1, from coordinate 66,152,880 downwards.
TCGGGCTTTTGAAGGGCTTGTTTTTTAGCTAGCCTATTTAGTCCAGGGAACTGAATGCTGGTGGTTGGGTCTCTTTCAGGCTGAGTTTGTCTTAAAGTGATTCTACCTTTCTCTCCCTTTTTATTATTATGCCTTCTACAAATCCACACAACAAACACCTTACTATTTCCTATAGTAACATCAGAGGTCTCAGGTCAAACTTTCCTGATGTTCAGTCCTTTCTCTTGGGCAAATCTCCTCACATCCTTGCTCTTTGTGAGACTAATCTGGATGCTTCTATTGATAGCAACGATCTACATGTGGATGGTTATTTGCCTCTTGTCCGCTTAGACTCTTCCACGCATTTGCATAGTCTTGCTGCTTTTCTTAACAAAGATCTCCCTGTTCCACATGTTCCCAGCCTTGAATCTCATGGGTGTCCTTTTATCTGTCTGAGGTTGTCTTTGCTGCACTCCACTTCCTATTTGTTCTTTTTGTACCGTTCCCCTTCTGACAATGACTGTTCTGTTGTTGATGCTATATCCAGCAGTATTGATTATACATTGTAAATTCATCTGTCAAGCTCCATCTTTATTTTTGATGACTTCAATGCTCATCATTCTGATTGGCTCCCTCACTCTAACCGCACAGATCTAGCTGGTGAAATCTGTCTTAATTTTTCTCTGTCTGATGACTTGTCCCAAATTGTCACCTTCCCGACACGTTTTCCTGAGAATGATATTCATCAACCATCCTTACTTGATCTTTTTCTCACTTCTGTTCCTGACTCATGTTCTATTTCCTCTTCTCCGTCATTGGATTCTTCTGATCATGCTGTTGTTGATGTTGAGGTTGATTTTTCGGTGACGTCTTCTATTGATCGTCCCTTCCATAGGAAGACGTTCACCTACAGAAGGGCTGATTGGGATGGGCTTTGCAGCTTCCTATGTGACGTTCCAAGGGTCCTATCTTTGGTATATCTCCGAATGCTGCTGCTAGGGCGGTTACTGACTGGCTTCTTGTTGAAATTGACACCTTCATTCCTCACCATAAGTTTCAGACCAAACCTCATTCTCCTCCATGGTTTTCATCTGTGTGTGCTTCTGCCATTGCCCATCACAACCATTACTTTAATCAGTATCGTCGGGATGGTTTTGAGGCTTCTAGACAATACTACAGAAGAGCTAGCAATGCTTGCAAGAGAGCAATCTCAGAGGCTAAGTCTAGCTATTCTCAGAGGATTCGTGACTATCTCATCTCAAAGGGTGGGCTCTCGTGATTTTTGGAGAATCTACAATAGTGTTGTTAATAGTGGCAAGTCTGCTATTCCTCCTCTTTTTAATGGTCTTCAGGTTATTTCATCTTCTACGGATAAGGCTGATCTCTTTGCTCGTCTTTTTGCTGACAATTCTTCTCTTGATGATTTGGGTGCTGTTCTTCCTGATTTTTTTGTTGAAAACTGACAAGGCTCTTGATTCTGTCATTATCACTCCAAAGATGGTTGCTAGGGTTCTTTCTGATCTTGACCAGTTTAAGGCTTCCTGTCCTGATTCAATTTCTGTTGTTGTTCTCAAGCGTCGTTATCTTGAATTTTCTTCTATCCTCTCTAAATTATTCAATGTCTGTTTGTCTCAGTCCTGTTTCATTTCTTGTTGGAAGGAGTCCTCTGTTGTCCCTATCTTTAAAAATGCTGGTGATCGATCTGACTTAACTAAGTATCGTCCTGTTAGTCTTCTCTCTGCTATTAGCAAAGTTTTTGAAAGGTTAGTTAACGGCAAGCTTGTTCATTTTCTGGAAAGTCTGAGCCTCTTTAGTGATGTTCAGTATGGCTTTTGTGGTTTTCGTTCAACTGCTGAGCTTTTGACTTTTGTAACTGAGTGAATCTGTCCATTTATGGATAATTCAGGAGAGGGTAGAGCTATTGTGCTTGACATTTCGAAGGCATTCGACAGAGTGTGGCATTCTGGTCTCCTACACAAACTTCAGGATTATGTTATTGGTGGTGAGGTTCTTGACATTATTAGGTATTTTCTTTCTGATCGAAGCTTGCGAATGATTTTGGACTGTCTCTTCATTCTCTTTTCCTATCAATGCTGATGTTCTTCAGGGCTCTATTCTAGGCCCAACACTGTTTCTTCTCTTTATAAATGATCTTCCAGAGAATATTATTAAGAAAATTAACATCTATGCTGACGATACCACTCTCTATTCTGGTGCTGCTTCTTGCCCATCTCCCTCAGATAAGTCGAAATATGTAGCTGATCTAGAAGTTAACCTGGGTTCACTTGTGGATTGGGGTACGAAATGACTTGTTTCGTTTAATCCTGTTAAGACTCAGCTCATGTTTTTCAATTGTAGGCGTGTCACTTTTCTTCCTGAGACTCTCATGGATGGCTCTGCTCTTGAGAAGAAATCGACTCTGAAACTTCTTGGTCTTTCTCTCTCATCAGATATTTCTTGGAGTTCATATGTTAGATCCATTGCTCTTTCTGATTCTTGTAAAGTCGGTTCTCTCTATCGCTCCAAACACTTTTTCACAGCTGAGGATATTCTCTCTCTCTCTACAAATCTACTATCAGACCATGCATGGAGTACTATTGTCCTATTTGGGCTGATGAATCTCTGTCCCATTTGAGGGTTCTTGATAAGGTGCAGAAACGTATCTGTAATTTGATTGGCCCTACCCTTTCTTCTTCTCTGTACCCTCTCTCTCACAGACGTTATATTGTTAGTCTTTTCTATAAATACTATTATGGCATGTGTTCTTCAGAATTATGTGATCTATTCCCTGCTTCTTTTGTTCCAGCTCGTTTGACTGGTTGGTCTAGTGGTCTCCATCAATTCGCTGTTTTGATACCTCATTGTAATACAGTTTCCTATTCCAGTAGCTTCTTTTCAAGAACTGCAGGCTTGTGGAACTCTCTTCCTGCTAACTGTTTTGCTCCTACCTATAGCCTTAGTCTTTTTAAGACTAAGGCCAATAGGTACCTCCTGTTTTTGCGATAATCATATTTTGTTCTTGTTAGCTCCTTAGATCAAGTGGCTTCATGCCTTGTCTTGAGCGATTTCCATTAAAAAAAATATATATATATACAAGGAAATATGGTAGTAGATAAATTGACTAGATACATAATGACACTGAGAGTATTTGTTTCTTAACACCTCATCTATTCCAAAGCTGAGTATATATGTTTGACAAGTTATCTTAATCTACACTCATCATCTCTGCATAACCCAATTAGTATCCCAATGCTGCTCTTCATCTGTTGCATCTAGATCTATGCTTATCTTGTGACATTGTATTTTATATAAGGTATCTGCTCTCACCTCAATTTCTCACATCCTGTTTTGTGAGTTGTGATTATCTTTCTGCCAAAGCCTACTCTGAGATATTTTCTCAGGTTATATAATGTTTAGCATCTCTAGGTGTAGCTTTGGAGCTTGTGGTTAATATACTGAATAGGATGCTGAGAGAATTTGTTTTGTAACCCCCCCCCCCTCTACCCATTCCATAGGCGAGTCCATATCAGCCTGACACCTTATCATAATCTCAACTGATCATCTTCAGATAACCCATTTGGCATCCCAACTCTGTTTTTCTTATGTAGATTCCAGTATCTGTCTCAGTGTGTTTTCACGCCATGTTTTGCCTTATGGCGGTTCTCATTATTTTTCTTGCTAAAAGTTTTACGGGAATTTTGGATTAAAATATATGAAAATTATGAAATTATGAAGCTATTGAGGTTGTTCAGAAGTTTTGTTACCTTGGGGATACCATTGTAGCACAGAGTGGAGCAGGTGCTGGTGTGATTGCAAGAATTAGGAATGGATGGAGTAAGTTCAAAGAACATCTGCCATTACTAACCAGCAGAGCGTTACCACTGTTGACCATGTAGGTATGTGTACACAGTGTGATGATGTATGGAAGTGAAACCTGGCCAGTGCGGATTAGGAATGTACGTTGCATAGAAAGAAATGACATGAGAATGATGTGTAATATGAGTCTTAACGACAGGCTTGGGTCTGATGACCTCAGGGGTAGATTAAATCTGGACGATATAGGGAACTGTGTGCAGATCAAGAGATTTCGATGGCATGGCCACCATATTGAAAGAATGTATGAGAATTCTTCAGTTAGTAAATGTAGAACAGTTGAGATAGCAGGGTCACTTCACAGGGGAAGGCCAAGGAAAATGGAAGGAAGTCATAAGAATGGAGAGAAAGAGGGATAAATAAAGACCTGGTCGGAAATAAGTTCGTTTGGAAGTCAATTTATAAAAGCCGTCCAACACATGTCAGCATGTAAGATGGAAGTTAAACCGAATATGACGATACAAAAAGTAATTAACTTGTTTTAAAGACAATATCAATGTATAAAATGCTTAATTCTTCTTAAGGTTTGTTGACCATCCTCTCAGGCATAAGAATATTTGACTAAAAAGTGGAATCCGCACCTCTAAAATCTATATTTTAGATTTTTTTCAGAATTTCTTTTAATTAATAAAAAATTGCAAAAGTTAGTGCTTAAGAAGAAATTTCTAAAAAAAATGTTTCTTGTACTTATGAGGAGGGTTCAGTTTGCCATGTAAATGTTTTATAAAATGGATCCTCGAATGATGTTCCTATTTACTTGCCTCCCCACAAGAGCAGTTAGACACAAGGTCGATTTTTAATGTGGGAAAAATCCAGCTCCCAAAAAGGGGCACTCTGGATTGGAAAAAAAAATTGCCTCAGTCTAAAAGAATTTCCCCTGCACTGACCGATGACAGAACAGATGTAGTGTAGTATCAGAACAGAGACTACACTGTTCTCCTAGCCAAAGTGGTGCTTATCAAATAAATAAAAGCATTCTTAACATAGACCATAAATATTGGCAAAGTGTAAAAAGAATTTTATTTTCAGAAAATGAAATATAGTTATGATTGATTTATATAAAAATATAAAAAGTCTTGAATTTAAAGAATTATTTTGAATTTTATTTATTTATTTTTTTGGTGCTTCTTTACATTACAATCACTGCATCATGATACAACTAATAATCATGATTGGCGATCACTTGACGATGACGGTGCTTGGTTTAGTTGTTTTGTTTTACGGCATATCGACTCTCATTGGGTTATTTAATGCCGAATCTGTTTATTTGGGTAAAAGTTTTTATGCTTCAAGTTCTTTATATGTTCAAGTATTTATCTATGGTGTTTGGTTTGCTTGTTTTTTTTTTACAGCATATCAACCCTTTTCGAGTTATTTAATACCGAATTCGCTCATTTTGGTAAAAATCTTTATATGTTCAAGTATTTATTCATGGTGTTTGGTTTGGTTGTTTTGTTGAGTAAAAATACTGTTTTTGCTTTGCAGAATATGATTGAGTTTTGCAAAGGAAAATGGAAAAAAAAACAATAGCATCAATGTTTGGTGCATTTTTAATCAGGAAGCCACCGGTTTCAGACAGCCTGATCTGGTAGCACCAGAGACGATGATGATGATGAAAACATGTCCTTCATTAACCCCAACACTAACCCTACGTCCGAGTGGTGGTCGATATTATGGGGATCGGGAGCAATACATTAAATTCGTATTTGCCTCATAATTCAATGGGGGTTGAGATCCTAAATTCGACTTTGCCTCATTTTTTTTTTACAGATTGCATGCTAATTAAAATGACTACAATTATGAACTTGTGCCCGAAGGTTAAAGAGTTGACTTTTTATAAACATCTCTAACGGCTCATTTTACAAGACATTTATTTGGCGAACAGAATCCTCCTCATAAATATGAATAAAAACAAAACGTATATAAATTATTTTTAAAATAATTTAATTTAGTGTTTAATTTTTTTAAATTAAAAATAAAGATTTTACAGGGAGTCCCAGTATATCTTAGCCGAATAATTAAATATAACCTGAATGTCTTTAGTTTTTCACTTTGAGTTCATCCTTTTAATGACATTTTCTATTTGCTTTGTTTAGCAGCATATAGATTATTTAATTGTAGTTGATTTGTGGGTATAATTTTGTGCTGTGACGATAATATAGATTATAAAAGAGTGGCATTTCAATGGTAAAATAACAGTACAAAAAATATTGTAAGTTATATAAATTTGTAATTTCTCTGCACTTATTAAAGGGCATGTCGAGACTAGAGTTATCTCCTTAAAGAATAAATTGGTTTCTAAGTCAAAGTTAGGCTCCTTAGAAAAAAAAGCATAGACCCCAAATCTTATGGTGAACACGATATCTCATGGGAACTCTCGTACCAACACGTGGTCGAGAATTAATACCAGATTTCATTCTCATTTGCTCACTGGATGTAAAACAGACACGACGGCCCTTGACACGTCACCTAACAGAAAAGACGCCATGGGCAAATATAGGTTTTGCCTCGTGCTTAACACATACACTTTTTTACCGTGTTAGGAATAGCGTTGTATTTTCTTGTTTATGAGAAAAATGTGTTTAATTGTATGTTTAATCTATGTATAATATGCCTCATTTACTTGTCTCATTCAATGTCTTTATAGTCTGCCATAGGCAAACTATTAATAAATGAAATGTCTTTGTCCTTCACGGCCCTTTTAACTGACTTTTACTTTCTGAATTGGGAAGCATTACCAACATAATACAAAGCAAATTTTAGTAACACCACATGGGCTCAGATAATTACTTTAAATTCTCTACTTATGCGTTGTAATCTTGATTCAATAAAATATAAAATATTCTACTTTTTCTAGCCGTATGGAGCAGTCATGAAATGGTTACTCCAGCAAGTTTACTTTATTTTTCAGTTGAGTCAAAACCTTTTTCTTATAAATATCTTTTCTTTCTTTTTAACTATTTTCCATTACACAAAAAAATATTCATTGGTTATGAATAATCTGCAGATGCACAAAATAAAGGTCTTCAGAATCAGTTTAAAAACTCCATAGTAGAAGTTAAATGACCCATAAATAATGGCAGCTAAACATTCTAAAATTTGCTAAAAGAAGACTGAATTTTACAAGCAGCCGAGTAAGAAATATTTGCATAATTACCGATTTAAGTCATTGCTGTTTTTTTTTTAAATTTTATTCATGCTTTGCTTGTGTTTTCATCAACTGTTATTATAACTTACTACAGCTAAATCTGAATAATTGACGTGACTACCATCTACCAAATAGGTAAGAGAAGTTAGACTAGACTCATTTCTAATCTATAATAATACGCTAAGACAATTTCATGATTGTACATAAGTTATAACCCTGTAGCCCTTTTTTAAAAGATGGGATTGTCTGATTACAGAAGAGGCAATGCAAAAAATGTCACTTTTTAAATTCCATCTGGTGTTTCTGTTGTGTCGAACATGAAACTCAAACTAAAATACACTTTCTTGGCCTTCAGGCTAGGATCAAAGTATAATATCTGTTCTGTCTAAAGACGGTACAATAATATAGTGGGGTCTCCATTCATGCCGACGTCTATAGAATAGATATATTTCACAAACTTTTACAAGGGTTTTGAAGATAAACCGCCGTAACCAGATATATTCTAAAGCAACATTAACTAGAGTACTTAAATAAGTATGTTTTGTTTTGAAAAATGTTGGTCCAATAATATCATGGGTCGGCATTCACACCGGACGTCCATAGAATGGAAATAGGTCACAAACGCTTACAAGGGTTTTGGCAATAAAGCCCCATATCAGAAATATGAAGAAAGTAAGCATGACATTTTCATGGGTCCTGCTAGTTAGAGATATTACAGCTGTAAAAGTTTTAATAAGGTTGTTAAAAAACAATTAACATCTACACAAAGAATTTCTTGCAAAAACACTGGTTACCCTTTATAAAGAAGATACACTTTGAGTTTAGCTGTTAACAACAGATATATTTGTGATAACCACGGATAACACCATAATGCCACAGACAGAGAACAAATTGTTTACAATGAGAATTTATAGTAATGCTGTTTCGCTGAATACTAAATCTATATATCTTTAGGTTCATACAAATTTAGCATTATATTCAGGGATTTATTTTCTGTAAATATTCACCAGATCTATTCCCGTCATTTAACTAGTTCTTTTCTTTTTTAAAAGAACTTTTGTCTGTCAATTGGTCTGTCACAGTACAGTTTGATATAGCATTTTCAGCACTTAACGTGTCATTATACAGTGTTTTTTTTTAAAAAAGAGGCATCACATCTATTACTACTGTCTTATTTTTTTAATGGAAATAGCTCCAGACAAGGCATGAAACCACTTGATGTAAAGAGCTAACAAGAACGAAAGATGAATATCGCAAAGACAGTAGATGCCTATTGGCCTTAGTATTGAAAAGACCAAGGCTATACGTAGGAGAAAAACAGTCATCAGGAAGAGAGTTCCACACGCCTGCAGTTCTTGGAAAGAAATTACTGGAATAGGAAGCTGTATTACAATGAAGTACTAGTGTACTATCTCTCAATGCTCAATTCGTGAAACTATCCCGACAAGCATTATGTCCTCCTTTGGATAAGGGTGTAACATACGGTAACAAGAAATTGTCACAATCGGTTGTTCATTAGCAAATTCAACATTTATGTAATACATACTAGCAAAAATATGCGACGGGATGGAGCATATATTGCTAGTCTTTATAAGAATTTGTGTCTGTCGATCTGTCACACTACAGTTTAACATAACATTTTCACCACTTAACAGGTCGTTTGAAATAAACAAAACATTTAAAGTTATAATTTGCATTTTGCCAGTCCCCCCCCTCTCTCTCTCTCTTTCGTATCCAAATCTTCGCCATTCTTCTTACTCTGCAAAAAGTAAAAGACGATCTCCTCACGTGTCACTTTCTTTGGATTTTATACTATCTATCCTCCTTTCTATAATTTGTCATTTACCCAAGTCACTTCCACCTATCTTAATAGATTAGCTGCAAATTAAGCCATAATATTCTGTAAATTTTCAGATATATTCTTATCATTCGTTGAGTTTGTTTTGTTTCTTTATTGCATGAAATGTTCATGTTAAGATACTTTGCCATTTCAGGTGACCTTATTTGGGTACTTATGCCCACTCCATTTTGGATTACAGCATTTGCATTTAACATTTTGATTACTTGTAGCTAAGTGTCTGCCATAGATCCTGCCATATTAACAAAACAAGAACATAAGGCAATCGTGAGACAGCATAGCTCTGCCTGACAACGTAAGGATGGGCCAATGTTTCATATGGGCCTTACTTCTCCATATTGTATGAAGTATTCCCAAAGTTATACCATGGAAACGTTGTTAACTCAAAAACTGTCACCAAAGAGCATCAGATTCCTACATCGAATTTGGAAATTCTGTAAATATTTCGACCTTGACCGAACTTTCCAAGGCCACGGTCAAGATCATATAAGCTGCAGGGATTCATTGGCTATAATATAAGCCAAGTACTGAGTCTCTACAATGAACAAAACCGAAGTTATTGGCAAAAGGGTTACTTTCACCTTTTCCGTGACATTGACCTTGATCTTTGACCTAGATATCCAAAAAGTAAATCAATTCTAAGTTAGATCGGCCATGGTCTAGGTTAGACGATGACCCATATTTTGACCAAGAATCGTGACGATTGGTCAAGCGATGTTGGACTAGGATGTACACAATTAAACAAACAAACTCAATCGAAAATATAACCTGTCTCATCGGAGATAATAAGTGTTCCTTAAAGAGTGACATGAAATTTTTCTAAGGGATTCTTAGATTCGAAATATGCTCAAAACAATTTAAAGAAAGCTGCATTTTTTTTTAATATGGAAAAACAAAGGATATCCGCCTGTATTTCTATTTCATATTGATGATTACATAAGATTTTATTCAACACAGCAGGGATACCTGACGTTGGCCGTGCTAATGCATACATACCAGTGATCAATGCAAAAGTAATTAATTGTTAGCATTCGAAAATTTAGCCGAAATAACTCCCATTCCTTTAATAATGGACCAATTCAAGATAATCTTTTACAATTTAATGGCTTAATTATTTATTTAAATTAATATAACAGTTAAAATCTATTATATTAAGAATACCATCAGTAATATGCAAATTAAAAATTAAGAACTCTAAAATATTTTCTTTCTTGTCTGCTGTAACTTTCGAAATGCTGAAATGATGGTATCACATTATTTCGTATATTTCTCATGTTATTATTGCTGTACGAAATGTGAATTATCTACAGTTGGTCATATTGACTTGGATAGAACGGGGGAGATTACACTTCATGCACTTCTCAGACTGCAGGTTGATCGCTTCCAATGTTCCCACTTACATCACATTGTACACATTATCAATATGTGACTATAAACTAAATTTCAAGTATTTGCCTAACTGAGAAAGTTATGGATGCATACAGATATCGTCTTTGATTTATTTAGATAAGAGTTCATAATAGTTATGATTTCTTACTTATTCAAAATCAGTTCAGGATGTCTTCCGAGGTATAAACTGTGCTGTGTGCAGCAATGATTTTATTTTTTGTTGTTTTGACCAATATAATGTTTGTTTTTCTACAGTTTATTTCTCTTTTCTTTTTACTCTTTCTATTTCTCTTTCCTTTTCGATTTACTGTATCTTTCTCGTAGGTTCTACTTTGTTCAGTATTTGGGACATTCTAATGTATAGTGTTGAATTATCTGCTCTTAGTTGCTATGTTATTGTTGTGTTTGTAGGTGGCTATAATACTAGTGTACAAAATTGATAGAAAAATAGTATGCTTCGCCAGTGTGCACACTGATATTCATATAAAATCATAGAATTAAGTCAGTAATTTAATTTTTCATATATAAATTAATGTTATGGTTTCTGATGACCTAAAGAGAGAAAAAAACACCTACCGTTGACTTTTTATTTAAAGTAAATGATTTCTTTGTGAATTCATTTCAGGATGGGGCTGTCTGACTTGCGATTTGCTTTCCAATGTAAGTCTTTCTAATGCCTTTATTCTATTTAAATAGGATAATTAGGGACTGAACTAAAAAAAAAACGTGATTCATTTCTGATGACCTAAAAAAGAAAATACTAACTGTTGACTTTGTTTCTTTTTATTTTCTTCCATTAATTTTCTTCCTTTGATTATTGGGAAGTAGGGGGGTAGATATAAAACAATGACGCCGGACTTTTTAACATCAAAGACGTTAGCAAAAAAAAAAAAAGGAAAGAAAAGAGACGTATAAATCGGTATGGAAAGCAGAAAGGAAAATAAAAGAAAACATCTCATTATGGAAATAGATTTGCATTCTCCTTTCCCTTATTCGTCAGGCAGAGTTTTGTGTCATGGGACGGATATATATTTACAAATAAATACACATTGCTCTTTATTATAAAGATGAGGACAAGTCGACCCCAATAAAAGGTACACATCATGTATTATAAACCGTGTAATGTGTTAATGTCGTTGAGTTCAATTATCCTGCCTGGAATACGAAAATCATACCTGAATTTATCCGAAATCAAAGTATATCTGTGGAATTAGATTTATAAATCCCCAACATTTATTTTATTTATTTTAAGAATTGTTTTATTTTCATACAGGTTATTTTTGTTTTCTCTTCAGATCTTTCCTATGCTCCAATATTAAATAATTTCCTTTCAATAATTCACTTATGTATAAGATTAATATATATTAAAGGAGATTATTTCAAGGAGATCAAATTATATCTTTCTTCATCGACTGCATATCTCAGATCCTTGTAATTATGATATTTATTTTTATTCTGTATAATCTAAAAATATAATTATATACGTTCATATGGACCTAAAAGAGGGAACCAAAACTTGTTAATAAAGGATATCTTAAAAACAAGAAAAAATTATAGATTACTTAAATTATAGATTACTCTGAAAACATTACATATTAAGAGCTATTTTGAATGAAAAGAGACAAGCCTTATTGGTTCATATCATAAATTGTAAAAAATAAATGTTGCAATGAAGACAAATAAAAATAAAGCATTGAAATATTCAGATATGAGAAAAAATTAAAGATTTATTTATTCATTATACCTTTGAGCATCTCTTGTTTTAATTAATAACCGCATTTCAATTTTTAATGAAAAAAAAATGGCATATATATATATATATATATATATATATATATATATATATATATATATATATATATATGTATATATATATATATCACGAGGGGCGTTCAATAAGTAATGCCCCTGACCCACTTCCAGTTGTCTGATCTAGATGAAATTTTGCATAATGATTTATATCTGTACGGGTTATGTTGCAAAAACAGCTCTGAGCTAATTGTAGTTTCTGATTTACAGGTGTTTGAACTGAGTCAGGTGTGAAATGGAGCCAGTTGAGTGTCGCACAGTGATCCGGTTTTTGTATTTCAAAGGGTGCACACCAAAGGATACTTTTGATGAAATGAAAGAAACTTATGGTGATGATGCCCCATCATATGACCTTGTAAAACGCTGGCATCGTGAATTCAAACATGGCCGGAAGTCTGTGGAAACAGCTCCCAGACCTTGTCGTCCCTCTTCTGCCATTGATGAGGCATCTGTCCGTCAAGTTGAGGCTGCCATTTTGGAAGATCGACGCATTACTATTCGCCAAATACGCAAGAGATCAAGATTAGTACAGGGTCTGTCGAAACTATCATTCATGACCATTTGTATGTGCATAAGGTGTCTGCCAGATGGATTCCCAGGTTGCTCACACCTTTCCAGAAGCAAGAACGTGTCGAGTGCTCGAGGATGAATTTGGAGATGTGCCAAGAAGATGAGTCAAAGTTTTTCAAAAGACTGATTATACAGGATGAAACTTGGGTCCATCACTATGATCCAGAGACCAAAGCCTAGTCAATGCAGTGGAAGCACTTGGACTCACCACCTCCATAGAAGGCAAGGGTGCAGCCATCCGCTGGTAAGGTCATGCTCACAGTCTTCTGGAACCAGGACAGAGTATTGATGACAGATTTCCTGGCAAAAGGGTACCACAATTACAGCAGCCTATTATGCTTCACTTTTGATGAAATTAAGAGAAGCTATCAAAATCAAGAGGCAGGGCAAGATCAGCAAAGGTATCCTCCTCCTGTAGGACAATGCTCGGGTCCACAACTTGCATGTTGCCAGATCAGAAGCACAGGCGTGTGGCTATGAAATCCTCCCCCATCCCATGCCTCTCCTGACCTTACACTCTCTGACTTTCATCTCTTCCCAGCCATGAAGATGTTTTTGAAAGGAAAGCATATCCCAGATGATGCAGCCTTGATTTCTGAAGTTACGACGTGGTTGGAGGACCAACCTGGTGTGTTCTACAAAAACGGTGTCCAGAGCTGTATCAAACAATGCATAACTCTAGGTGGTTCCTATGTAGAGAAAAACTACATATTGGAAATTACGGAAAAAGAAATATTCACTATAGAGTCAATGCTTAGGGCTCAACTGTACGACCAGTTGAGCAACAAGATAAGTCAGACTGCCAAGTACATAAAATGCCGGTTTATAATAAGGCTAGAATGTTCCATTATGTGATGGACCTTTTTTATGTCAGACACATTGCATACCTTGTCTGTGCAGACAAACTCACTGGCTGGATTATTTTGTATCATCTTAAAGTCCATTCTCTGTGTTCTGATTGGCTGAGATTCATAAGTGGCCATTCTAGTGTATAAATGTTCATTCATTCGAATAAGTATTCTTCTATGAGATGGATGCCAGTTGAGGCCTTTATGCCGGTAAGTGTTAGTTTGATTCTATATCTCCCCCCCCCTCCCCTCAGTACGCGAACGCAATGGTCTTTGGGGAAGAATGAGTTTCTTTCTGGACTGGTTGATTGTGGGGAAGTAACCTGGACAATGCCTGGGCAGATTTCACTGGCATTGGTTTAGCAGTGCTGGGTGGTGTTGGGTGCCTCGGCGATGTCATTACATCTCCTCTGTTATGTGGCAATGGTGTACCAGGTGTATGGGAATCCCAAGGCGTTGGATTGGGAGATTCAGGCAAAGCACTGGGAATAAAGACTGGAATTACAAGTGTTACAAGTTTTCTGAGGAATCTGCAGTTTCGCGAAGTGATTCTGCCTGACCCATTAATCCTGATCCGATACTGACGGTTAGAGAGAGCTTCGACAACGCGACCTGTTGTGTCCCATCTACGATTGTTTGCACGTTGTATTGATACTCTTTTTCCTTCTTGGAGTGGGCATAAAGTATGTGCTGTGCGATTGTACTGCTCGGTGAGGTAGGCATTGCGCTGATATAAGCTTATCTCACGGTTCCTAGCTGCAGCTATCCATTTTGCATGTGGTTTATATAGTGCGGGTTGGGATGGTATGAAGTCACGAAGTCAGCGGTTGAGCAAGAGTTGTGCTGGGGATAGACCAATGCCTTGGATAGGGGTTTTGCGATACTGCAGGATGGCTCTGGCAACACTGTCATTATTCAATGGCCCTGGGGACCTGTATTTCCATGAATTATCCTCTTCGCTGTTTTTACAGCTAACTCTGCTCGGCCATTAGATTGAGGATATGCCACTGAGGACTGTCTGTGCTTCACACACCATGTCTTGAGGAACTGCTGAAACATGTTGGAATTAAAAGGTGGGCCACCATCGCTACTAAGTTCTTCTGGGGTGCCATATGTGTGGAATAGTTTCCGACAAATAGATATTAGTTTTGAGGTGATGGCATGACCTGGTTTAAGATGATACAAAATAATCCAGCCAGTGAGTCTGTCTGCACAGACAAGGTATGCAATGTGTCCGACGTAAAAAAGGTCCATCACTATCTGCTGGAAGGGCCTATCTGAAGCTTGGGTTAATACGAGTAGTTCAGCTGGCTGACTTAGGGCGATGCTTGTACAGATGAGGCAATTGGCTCGAAAGTTGCATATTGATGCATTCATACCGGGCCAATACACCGATTTATTGGCACGGTATGAATGCCAACCACGCCCTGGTGGTCTGAGTGTAGATAACATAGTACTTTTCCTCTGAGGGATTTGGGTACCACGATTCTCGCATCCATCAGTGCTAAGCCCCTGTCGGTACTTAGTCGATGGCGTACATCCCAGAAGTTACGGATTTCCGGTTCAGTATGTGAACGTTTGGATGGCAAACCTAGTTGTATTGTGTTGATCAGAGTCGTATAAGATGGATCATTTCGGCCTGATGCACGTACGTGATCAGCTGACAGGATTGTATCGTTGTCTTTAAAATCGTTCATAGCCTGCTGGGTTGCTACCTCCACCATAGCATCTATTTTATCCGAGAGATGGATGTCTTCAGAGGAAGGGTGTGTGGAAGATAGGGATGTAAGGGCACCCATTGTAGGGACTGGGTTGCGAGAGACGGCATCGGAACCCTGATGCAACTTTCCTAGGCAGTGTTGTATGGTAAAAAAATACCTGAGTGATTTCTCTTTAAGCTTAAAGAGGCACGGGTTATGTATCTTGCTCAGGTCCCTGTCGCCAAATACTCCTAGTAAGGGCTGGTGGTCTGTTACTACTATTACGTTAGGGCAGCCATAATGAATATATGGCATTTGTCTAATGCCCAAGCGATTGCTGCTGCTTCGCCTTCAATGGGTGCATATCAGCGCTCCGCATCTGTGCAAAATCTGCTGCCTGCAAATACGATGTGCCAGCCCTCTGGACAACATAGCGGTGCTTTCTCAGTGGAACATATACAGTGTTTTTGTAATAGCAGGAAACCCATAACTTCTTTACTCCAGTCTGGAGCAAGGCAGGTTGCTCTGTTAATATCAAAGGTCGTTACACCCTTTTTTACCAAATTCACAATGATTTGCATGGATGTAAAAAATACATTCTCGAGATCCTGATTCCAAATGAAGCATAAATTTTGTTTGACAAGGTCTCGAAAGGGAGACATTATGGGGCTATAGGAATGTGCCCATGCTACTTGGTTAACTAATCCAAACTAAGACCTTGCATCAGTTATATTCTTTCGGATAGGAAAGTTGGCAATTGCATTGAGTAAATTCTCAGAAGGGGCTACTCCTGATGATATTATTTGAAGGCCTCCAAACTGAACCACATCTTTGCAAAATTGGAATTTATTTTTGTTAAGGACAATTCCGTTTTTTGCGCAAAGCGATAGGTAGTCAAATGTATGATAGAAGGCATCTTCTATACTGTTGTCAAAAAGTAGCGTATCATCAACGACCTTCACTTTGCGAGGAATGTCCTTAATGATCTCATCATATCTACGCGTATAGGCATCACCGGAGGCTAAGTCTCCCTGAGGCATGCGGAGATACATGAAACGACCCCACTCCGTGATGAAAGTTGTAAGTGGCTGAGATTCCTCATCTAGAGAGATTGAATGATAACCATCCATTGCATCTAAGACGGGTTTTTGTTTTGTTGGGTGGCACCTGTAATGCCAATTGGAATGGCGAGCTAGTGTGGTGTGTTTCTCGTTTGCACTGCGAGTTTAAATGCTGATAGTCCACCGTTCTTCTTGGTTTTCCATCTTTTTTTGCAGTGATTACCATAGTGCTGCACCAATCGGTAGGGGTACCAACGGGCACTGGAGTAAGAATGCCTCTTTTAATATCATCCCAAAGTGCGAGTCGTACTTGCTCCTTGAAATAAGGCACAGGAATTGGGTTGTGTCTGGCTTTTGGGATCGCTCCCTCTTTAAGGTGAATATGGGCGGCGGGCCGGACATAGATGGGAACACCCATTTTGAACGTTGTCTTGGCAAAATGCTCTAGGAGCCAATCCTTAAGTCTACTAATGTTTTCTTCCGTCGGGGTAAAGGGAAGGCTTTTGGGGCGACTTGGCAATTGATTCACGTACTCAATGTGTTGTATTGCGATATTTGCCTGGGTTGAAAATGTTGCCGCAGGGTTTGGGAAATCTTCAGGCAGCATTCCCACATCAATGCATGCTGCCTTGCTGAAATAAAGTCGCTGGATCCCATCACATATGTAAAGGGCTTGCTTGGTTGTTCTTCCACGAACTTCGAATTTCACAGGTAACCATCCCTGACACACAAGTGTGAAATCTCCTACAGTCCGAACGATTTTTCTTAATGGTACTAAGTTATTCATTGTGCACTCCATGTAAAACAGATGCTTTGATCCCCCTAGACATATAGTGGCCCCACTATCAGGGAAAGTCTTCAGCTTTGTTCGGTAATCACCAGGGATGTTTTTCGCTTGTCTGGGATCTGGATTTGGTGAGAATGGGATAACATACGCCTCTATTTCTGCTATTTGATGTTCACTTGCGGTCGTGTATGTATCCCGTGTCTGGTTAAATGTGATGTGAGTGATAAGAGAATCCATGGGAGCCTCATCAATTCCAATACAGGGTTTCTTTGCTCGGCACACTCTTGAAAGGTGGTTAAGTTTCCCACAAGTGCTGCATGTTTGACCCCACGCTGGACATTTTAACTGGCGGGAGCTTGTTCCTGGGATACCATGATAATGGCTACCACAACCCATGCAAGCTTGAAAGTTATCACGTTTGGCGGAGTTGCTGATACCAACGTGACCTTTATTAGCTTGAGCACTGGTTGTTTGCTTGCGGTATGTAGATATCTGTGCAATAGCCATGTCAGAAGTGTCAGTCATTGAAGTTTGGTCTTTCAATGCCGATTCGAATGCCTCAGAATGGCGATAATTTTGTTCGAGAGTTGTAAGTGTTCCAGCTTTGGCTAGCAGGTATGCTTGGAGAGTATTGTTTGCTATTCCCTGATGAGCTGGTCCTTGATGTACATGTTAGACAGGTCATGCTCACAAAGGGGACATAAAAAGTTGCAGTCCAGGGCTGTGGCCCGGAGGCGGACGAGATAGTTCTGTATTGTCTCAGTCTCACCCTGTGACACGGAGGCAAAAGTAAGGCGATGAACGATGGGATTCGACCTTCGAGTGACCAATGCCTCTATCATTCCTAGTAGCTTGTCTGGGTCAGTGGTGAAGAATTTAGGGTGAGTGTTGACTATAGCATTCTGGACGGACTCATCAGCAGAACTGTATAGCTGTATGTTTGCATACCCGTCATCTTGGTGAATACTTCCCAATCAATTCTGAACTTTCTGAATTGTTGGGGGGGTCATTTCAAGGTGGAGCTGGGGCAGTTTAGCGGCTGGTGCTTTAGCATATGTTACCTCAGCAGAGAGTTCCTTAGCTTCTTTAAGGATTGAGAGGGCTTCTCCCATTGTCGTGATCCCTAGCTCTTTCAACATGACTCAATCCATCATTTGCAGGTTCTTCTTTGTCAGCTTTTCACTTGAAAATGTGGCAGCATAAGTTCGAGCTGAGCTAGCAGAGATCCATGCTTTGAGGAGGTACTGCTCCCAATCTTCAGAATCCATATATCCTGTTCGTAGCGCGATATAAAGTCGATGCTTAGGGCTCAACTGTATGACCAGTTGAGCAGCAAGATAAGTCAGGCTGCCAAGGACATCAAAATGCCGGTTTATAATAAGGCTAGAATGTTTCATTAGGCTCAGAAGGGAAAGTCCATTCTCTGTGTTCTGATTGGCTGAGATTCATAAGTGGCCATTTTAGTGTATAAATGTTCATTCATTCGAATAAGTATTCTTCTATGAGATGGATGCCAGTTGAGGCCTTTATGCCGGTAAATGTTAGAAAAAAGAAATAGCATAGGCAGAGAGGGTGGGGAATGGGAAGAACAACATATGTAAGTGTTAGGATAACTAAAGAAAAACGCAATTATGTCCCTTGGACCATTTAAAAGTTATCCCCCCTTGTCGAGTGGCTTGCAGAGTGAAAAAGTAAACATTGACCCGGATCAGACTGGCTTATATTTCATCTTGCATTACAGCGGCTAAATAACTCATTTCATTCTAATTTCACTTTTAATAAATATGTTAAACCTTTCTGTTGAAAAGTCATCCATTTTGTTTTACGAGTTATTAATTATTATGACCTAAAATACATGGTTTATAACAGTGGCGACGAAGGATTAGATAAACAAAAGAAAATGGAATACAGTATTCAACAATTATTACTACAACAGTTACGGTTAATGGAATTATTTTCAGAGAGATTTTCCACACCCACATCGTCGATTTCAGAAACAAATCTTAAAACATCTACAGATTTCATTTCACAAACAATAACGGAATTTTGTTATGACCCAATGGCAAATTCGACGTTCGAAACATGGTTTGCGCGTTTCGAGGACATTTTTCGAGTGGATTTCAAGGATCAAGCTGACGACTGGAAGGTAAGACTTCTGTTACGTAAGCTTGGGACGTTGGAACATGATCGGTATGTAAATTACATATTACCAAATCATGCTCGTGACTTAAATTTTCACAGCACAGTGGAAACCCTCACTCAGATTTTCGGTGAGCATATTTCATTATTCAATATGCGTTTTAATTGTCTTAACATAACGAAATCTTCCTCGACCGAATTTTCAACCTATGCAGGCCTTGTAAACAAAGAATGTGAACGTTTTAAAATCTCTTCCATCACAGACGCTCAGTTCAAATGTTTGATTTTTGTGTGTGGTTTGAAAACAACAGACGAAGCAGACATTCGCACAAGGATTTTGTCAAAAATAGAACAAAATCCAGACATAACATTGCAACAAGTTGCCGTGGAATGCCAGCGTCTAGTGAATCTAAAACATGATTCAACTATGGTACAGCAAGCATCCGCATCCATGGTAAACACAGTTCAAAAACAACGTCGGCCCACCTCACCGACTTCAAAATCAGTCCAGCCCCCAACAGCTTGTTGGAATTGTGGCAACTGGCATTTTGTGCGATACTGCACCTTCAAGACACACCGCTGTCGCAGCTGCAATCGACTCGGACATAAAGAGGAATTTTGCACCCCTCCAGGACGAAAACCAACCCATAATAGGCAAACCTCACATACACACAACAGGCAACGACATCAGCACAGTTTTTCAAAAACAAACAGTCTGATAGCAACTTTTCTCTCAAAACAGAAATCCAAACGAAAATATGTTGCAGTACAATTGAATGGCCATCCTATTCAACTACAAATCAATACAGCATCAGATATAACTATTATATCACAAAAACTATGGGAAGCCATAGGCCAGCCTTCATTGACACCAACAAGTCAGGTAGCACAGAGTGTTTCTGGAAATTGTGTTCACATCACGGGTCAATTACCCGCTACCGTCAAAATGAAAGGAAAAACGGTGTCAGGCACCGTATACATAACAAACTCATGCCATAATTTGCTGGGACTTGATTTTATCGAGTTACTAGGTCTTCTCGACATTCCACTCAACCAAATATGTGAGGTGGTGTCCACATCATCACCTCAGAGCAGTAAAGACGACCTCCGCAAGAAGAATCAGCAACGGCGGCGGTGGAACAATCGACCAACCACCAACCTTTCGTTTGGACCAACCTTTGGCTCCACTTCAACAGGAACTCCTACAATAATATCAACACCAATGATTACCACAGGGAATCCTAAAATCACCACAACATCAGGACCTACTTCAACAACATCAGTTCGATGTGAGTCTACTAAGGGTATGACTGATAAAACCTTCATACCTGATGACTACATTAGTGGAACACCAAACACACCAAACTCTCCAGTAAGTGATGGCAGACCTGATGGACCTGGATAGATTGTACCAGCGCCGATTATATCTACTGACCCCAAACCTAGCATCACCGTTAAACTGACTGATGACCCTCAAGGGGTAGAGCTGCTCAAGGTTGATGTGACCGGTAATGCTGAGAAAATCACAATTCTTGTACAACGTCCAGGATCAGAAGATTTTGTAGAAATTCCTGATGGCACTAAAATCACTGGTCCATTCATCTCAACCACATTTGACAAAGTTATGGCAATCAAGGTGATTTTGGAAGAAAAGGCAGTTGATCAGAATCCAGACTACAAAGTATGGCTGGATATTGAAGCATGTTTCCATTTGCGAACATCTCCAATAACATCATCTACAGAGACAACTACCACAGCAGGACCTCGACCAACCACCTCCTACATGAAGCAAG
>OY744517.1:66046926-66126926 GCA_963556195.1 Sepiola atlantica | reverse complement strand
TCTAAGAAAATACAGGCGAAAGATCTCTTTTCCCCCTCCATGAATCGTTGACTTAATTGATAAGTAATTACGAAAGCAGTAATTTGCTCTCTCTCTCGACATTGGTGAATATCTCCAAGCCGATAGATAACTAACGCCTGAAATAAAACAGAATCTAAGTTTAAAAGATTGTTTGTCTTCTGAGTCGGTGATGCAGCTTTTGTGTTGAAGCGGCGTGGTTCACGGCAGAAAAAAAGAAGAAAGAATTCAACCACTAGACGACGCACCCCTCCACGCGGCGAATAAAGATTGAGGGTGCAAGAAATTTACAGGTATGCAAATTATATGATTTATGGTGTTAAAAATAACGAGTGATTAAACGAGAACTGCCACGGCCCGTTCTGGGACGAGTATACAAAACGAGAACTGCCGCGGCCGTATCTAAAATAAAAAGTAAAGAATGTAGATATTTATATTGGCTGATTATAGGAATCAGCATTGTGATATAATTTGTACTATGATGAGATTATTATCTCATAATTAATGATGTTGGTTGTTTGGGAATCTATAATGAAAAGGATCGCTTTTAAGCCGGTTTGACCGATTTGATCAAATTGGGCACCCACACCTTTTTATTATATAAGGTATAAAATATTCTACTGAAAATTTAAAATGAAAAATAAGATACTCTTCCTCATAATATTAATTTATTATGTACGATAAATTAACAGTAAATTATTGTTATGCCACTTCTATCAACAACTGAAATTTTATTTCTATCATTATAGACTAAATGGTAGAATTCATTTAAATTACTTTACGACTAAAAACATTTTCTCTAATATTTAGTTTCTAATAATAGATGAGAGAAAACATACTTTAAGTAATGTAAACACATTTCTTTAGGTGCTGTATCATTGCTCTTTGGATAGGTCGTGTTTTTTTTTTTCATATTTAAGGATATTGTTGTGTAGTAATAACATACTATCAGAATACAGTAGTTACGTGTATAAACATAAAGAAACGGCAAGATCCAAGAGCGGGCAAATGATCCATATAGATGACATTGTTTTTCAAAATGTTATTATATCAAGCTTTTAATGTTTATTTGTTTTGTCTGTTTATATGTTAGTTTTTTTGCGCGGGGGGGGGGGGGGTCTACACAATACAAACCGAACTGTTTTTTTTTTAACCCTAACCTAAGTTTTAGGTTTAGTTTAGCAAAAGTCGGTTTAGTTCGGTTCATATTGTGTAGAAGCACCGCTTTTATATAAAACATAAGCATTCATAAATTTGGCTATGTAGAGATGGGGCACTGCCATCAGTTTTCTAATTGGGCCCTGCACCGGCCATGCCGTACTGATATGATGCAGACTTAGAATTGATAAGTAAAAGAGACCACTTTAAGCATGAGAGAAATTTGATCACTTTAGTTCGTCTGTCAACCAAAAAGATTGAGGCATTCATTTTCAAGAATCATAGTGAAAGAGATGTGTCATTGTGGTAATTTAATACACATCATAAATGAAATACAGAAGGTTGACAAACAAAAAAGCTTGGGTATTTTTACTCTCTATTTAGCAATTGAGAATAAGGTCATTCAGTAAAATCTGGGAGGTACCCACTTTTTGCACTTAAAAACAGAAATCGGCGCCTCCCAAACATGTTAGGAATGTTAACAATCTGACTGTGACAGAAACTTAAATCGGAAATGATATAGAACAAGCAGCCATGTCTAGGCTGGAAAAAGAATCGTAATTTATTTGTAGTCTTGCTGTGCATCGTTCTGCCTGGGGGTGCAATTGGAAGACAGAACTTGATTATCTTGAACTTTTCAGCCTTAAGATGGCTGCCATTGAAACAACATCATCTTAACAAAATTATTTTTAGTTTTATAACAATTTGGTTCAATTAATAATTTAATGACCAAACAATACCGTAATAATATGACCTAATTATTACGGTATTGTTTGATTATCAAATTATTAATTGAACCAAATTGTTATAAAACTAAAACTAATGTTGTTTCAATGGCAGCAATCTTAAAGCTGAAAAGTTCAAGATAACCCAAAATACCAAGATCAAACAACTTTTCTCGATTAACATGTTGAGGGCTCCAATGATGGCATTCATTTTGTATTAGGGTTTTTTACACTCATATTATGGAGTCTGTATAGGTGCTAGACAACCATGAACAGCAAAGACTTTTGCTTTATTTTATTTATAACATGAACATTGAAAATTATAGAATCTTATAAAATAATAAAAATGCTAATATAAGTAGGGGTGGGACGTAATGGGTGAAAATTTCAGATTCATGCGAGTAGTATTTTTTTGTGTTCATTTATACATAAATAACACTAAACAATCAAACATTTTGAAAATTTTGCAAAATTCAGAAGGTGCAGGCCAAAAATAACCGTTAGGGCTCCACAGAACTCAAAATCCATCATTTTTCGGTGAAAAAGTGGTTTCATGCGACATTGCAGGTCCTAAAACATCCTCAAAAGCTATGAATGGATATAGATGGTTAAATCTGATATAGTACTTTAATTTAGGACCATTTTCAGGCTGTGAAAGGGTTTTCATGAATGTAAAATAGCCAAAAACTATTGGCCTGCACCTTCTGAGTTTTGCAAAATTTTCAAAATGTTTGATTGTTTAGTGTTATTTATGTATAAATGAACACAAAAAAATACTACTCGCATGAATCTGAAACTTTCACCCATTACGTCCCACCCCTAATATAAGGAGTACACAGAGGTCCTCGTTCATTCCCAGGCAACGCCCCGGGGTAATTGCTAGTAATACATTCAAGCAAAGCAAAATGATACAGACAGTCTTCTATTTAGCAATGTTTGAGTCACAATTTTTTTTTTTTAACTTTTGTTCACCATAAACAAGGCATATTGCCACTAAAGCGTAAGGGGTTACTGTGATAGGGGCTAGATTTATAGAGTGGCAATCCGAGTGGGTAGTTGGGCAGCAAGATTTTTGTTCAAAATTTGTTCATGTTGGTATGGTCAGGAAAACAGGGAGCAGGAATGAAACTCCAAAGGCAAGCAGCCTGAAGGAGGAAGCTAATAGAATAGAATTTTTTTCGGCATCTAGGCAATATATGTAGATAAACCTGGCCATAATTCAAATTTTAAATGTCAGTTCAAAAGTTTAACTGCCATTCATAGGCATGCATGGGCGAAAATAAAAATACTATGTTTCGGAATTTTTTTATGAGGATTGATAATTTATATAATTTGGATTATTCTGACAACTATTGTTACTTTCACAATGGCGATTTAACTTCCGACCATCTGCAGATGCATATTTTTTAACTTGGGAATCTTTATATCAAACTCAAGAACCTACATGGAATTTCGAACTGAACATTTTATTTATTCCATAGAAGGATATTGTTCTTTTTCATCTGCCATGAGCGGGTAGAAGTGTTAATTATTTTTATGTTTATTCTTAGTTATTATCATCAGTAGTAAATATTGAACCTTTAATTTCCAGAGGATTGAACAATGGCGTAAGAGTTAAAGGCATTGATTAATAAATCAGTTCTATTCAATCTGTACGTTGTGATTTAAATGAAGTAAAGAACATGGACTCGAACTTACTTTACCTCGTGGAAGAAACTGACAAAAACAGTTTTCTTTTATGAAAAATCTATTAAGATAGGCAGTAACGGCTTGAGAGAAGTGAAAAATTATGGGAATGAGAGAGTCTTTAGACTCTCTCCTTCCCACAAAGAAAGAGACGATTGAGGAGATTGCTTGTTTTTTTTTTCTTTTAGCGAAGTAAGAAGATTGATGATAGTTAAACAAATTAAGATTAAGATAAAGGAGGACAGTTGGGTGTGAAAAAAGAGTTTCCTTTAATATACTAATGTATCCTTGCTTATCAAGGCCCAAAGGCTACTCAAGGATAAGGATTAATGTGATTAAGTGTTAATGTGATTGTCAGTTGGCATGAAACAACACCATGAGACGATTGGAAATGATGGGTGAAATGGTCAGAATTTGATTATTTAGGCGGACGGCTTGACAAAAATCTGTTAACATTGGACTTGAAATCGACGACCATGTTGTAGTCAGCTGGGAAGCAGCCCCGTAGCATTGTATTTTACAGATGGGACATTTTTGGAAAAAAACATTGTTCGTAGAAGTTCCGTTTAGTTTTAGGCACACATCAGAAGAAAGGAAAATTCTTTACAGTTGTTGTAGCTAGACAAGATTTTGCGGTGAATGTTTTACAGGGGTGTTTGACCAGAGATTGAAGCACAGTTGAGCACTTACCAGGAAAATAACGATAGAGTAGAGAAAGACTAGCAATGTCTCTTGTGAGAAAGGGGTTGTAGTGAAGAGAAGAGATCATCCCTCAGTAGATTTCGAAAATCGATTTTGTACTCTGTCAAGGCAGGAAAAGAATGCTCTGAGTGACACCTCCCCGGACGTGGTAACAGTACTCTATCTTAGGACGTATCTGACTCTTACACAGGTTAGATGATACACAAATTATAACTCAGAATATTTCGTTTATTTTGGACGACACGTTAAGTGGTGAAAATCCTATATCAGACTGTACTGTGACAGACCAATGGACATGCAAAGATTCTTACAAAGATGTGACGCATCTTGTAAAAGAAAGAACTAGTTGAATAATGGGAATACATTTGGTGAATATTTACAGAAAATAAATCCCTGAATATTATGCTAAATTTGTATGAACCTAAAGATATATAGATTTAGTATTCAGCGAAACAGCATTACTATAAATTCTCATTGTAAACAATTTGTTCTCTGTCTGTGGCATTATGGTGTTATCTGTGGCTATCACAAATATATCTGTTGTTAACAGCTAAACTCAAAGTGTATCTTCTTTATAAAGGGTAACAAGTGTTTTTGCAAGAAATTCTTGTTTGTTTGAATTGTTCTTAAAACACCTTAACATCTTTACAGCTGTAATAGCTTTAATTATAAACGTGTGTATCTTCTCTTGTTAGCCTCCTTTTGTCTCTGGAAACAATGGATACCATCTGAAAAGGGTACCTACACAATGAGTTTATAGTGAAGCAAGGGTTGGGCAATCCCAACTGCATTTATTCTTATTTGACATTGATAACTAGAAGAAATGCTGGGATAAGTAGAGAAGGACGTGTTATTTGACAGTTTTCGTTTTCTTTAACTATTTTCTTTTACTATTAAGTCACTATCTATCAAAGCCAAAAGCCACTCAAGGATAAGGGTTAATGAGACAAAAATGATTGCCGGACAAAAGATGAGAAACACTATAGGAGTACTAACATTGATCAGTGGTATGAACTGATTATTACTTTGTTGACATTGAATTTAAAGAAGGCCAAGTTGTAATCAGCAGGTTAGCAGTCCTGCGGTAATGTGATCCACAGACAGGACGCCCTTGCAAACAAGGTCTGTCCACAGAAATTCCACCTGATGCTGGGTACATGGAAGGAGAAAGGAAATACTTTTTGGGATGTAGTAGAAAAACGAGTTCTTGCTACGAAGGTATTACAAAGAGGATCCCTACCCAGGATTGAAAGTCTAGTCTGCTATACAATTTTACCTATAACTAGGGGGGAATTAGAAATGGATTTGTACTTTTTGCAATGATCTTAAAGAACCTGAATTTACAGCCACTTCCAAATTTAAGGCACCTGCCGTTCCCAAACAGGCTTCAGTGTTCCAATGAGAACCGGTATTTCAATAAGATATAACTGTAATTAACTGCTATTACCTATTTGGTAGGTTGGTAGCAATGTAAAATATTCAGATAGAACATTAAAATTGTAATAATAATATGTATATAACAGTTGATGACGAAAGAAACAATGCATAGTTTGAATTCTTTGTTTGGGAAAGAAAGATAAAAAAAAACAATAATAAAGAATAACCAGTTGTCATTTAGCTTTAAATTAGTGAGTATACAGATATTGCATAATCTTTTCGGTCATTATCCCTCCCTTTGTCACTAAGAGCAGGTTTTGTAGTAAGGGAGCGTACTCTGCATCTCGTACAGACCCATCCATATGTAGAAGTTATCTATAATCTATACGTATAAAACTCAATCTTTGTGTGTGTTTCTGTGTTCCCTAAAGCAAGAATTGTTTGAGAATCTTAATAAAATCTAAACATGTATTTCTATGTAAAATTTACTGGAGATTACAATGGAAGTATTCGCGAATCTCTAAGTATACTCTAAGGAGACAATGATGGCATAGCCCTTAAAATCTCAATATATCGTATTGTTATGAAATTTACATCATTTTGCTGGTGAATTTCTGTCACATTTGAGGTTTCTTGCAAAAATTAAAAAATGTATCTTTAATTTAATTGTCCTCACTCTTTTTTCTTCTCTGCACTCTTTCTCTCACAGCCGTGATGTTGCTAGTCTCACTCTTTACTTTGCAGCTTTTAAAATCCAAGAATAGTGTGAAGGACGTTTAATATAGAAATAAGGCCTTTTCCTAAAACTGATTTTGTAGAATTTTGATTTGCTGTACCTGCAGAGTGATAAGGTAAAAAAAAACCCCGAAGGAATCAAGAAGCATTTTCTTTATTTATGATAGCAAATACTCAGGAAAAATCTACAATAATTTTTTTAAAGTTTAAACTCGACTGAAAGTTAACTTCAGTGTGAACATATATATATATATATATATATATGAGAAAAGAAGGATGATAGTAATCCGACGTAATGGGAAATGAAAAAGGAAAAAAACAAGAGATATTATCTTTATATATTCATTAACGTTTCGTCTTTATTGTACGACTTCCTCAGGATGATAATTTGAAGAAAAATGTCATGCAAGTACATCGAAATTTTGGGTTGACATGATGGAGAGATAAAGGAAAGTAGTAGCCGTGGCTACTGTGAGCGCTGGAGGAGAGTCCAGGCTGTGAGAAGTCAGACTTATCTCTCCATCATGTCAACCCAAAATTTCGATGTACTTGCATGACATTTTTCTTCAAATTATCATCCTGAGGAAGTCTTACAATAAAGACGAAACGTTGATGAATATATAAAAAATATCTCTTTGTTTTTTCCTTTTTCATTTCCCATATATATATATATATATATATATATATATATATATATATATATTTTATTAATTATTTTCTACATACATAAAAAATCCCTATATATATACAAGCATTGAATGTAAAATCCATAAAAAACAAAATAGGCTTTGCTAATGGGAGAGGGTGAAAGAGCAAGCAAGTGAGCCAGACACTCTCTCTTCCTTTTCTCTTCTCGTTTATGTCTCGTAGCAAGCGCTGTTTGATTAATTCAAAGAAGGTGTTTATTCATTCATTCTTTTTTTATTAAATCACTTAATTAATTACTATTAATGTCGATGAAACTATTGCATATATATAGTAAAAATACGACAATACAATCCCAAATTAATAACAACCCTTGAATATGGTTGTAGCTAAAACATGTATGTACATAGGTAGCCAAAATGTGTGTATGAATAAAAAATTATACTAAAATATAGCTCTGCTTGATATTGAGCACTATTTCATAAACACGGTAGTTTCATAAGATTAACCAATATGAACAAAAAACCCACAAATACTATATATACTAAAGAGTCGGCCGTCATGAACTACTCTCCTTGAAATATACTTAGTCCTGTCTACCCAAGAAAATGTCGTACTGATATAAGTCTATTTTGCATACTAAACTTTCCACTTTTAATTTTTGTTTTTTCCTTTTAATTACTTATAATTATTTATTTCTCTCCTACCACGTGTCTCTCTTGTCTAAAATTGCCTGGAAAAAAAAGAAGCAAATTGGTATGTTCCTCATGCTTTAAATTTACCCCCTTTCTACCTATTATGAGAGGGAAACATATCTTTAATTTTGTTTTCCAAGTGGGGGCATAGAAATACCTGGCATAGTACCCAGGTGCAGAGTTAGCCTACTCGGCGAGATGGACACGTACATCTTGTTAAATCATCCATCTAGGAGAAGGGAACTGATTTTAAAACCTGCCCTCTCCATCATGCTTTACAATCATCCTGAAATCAGGCCTTGTAAATGGAGTGAGTGATGTGCGTGTCGTACACACACACTGATAGAGAGTAGAAAATGCACCGTGGATGTACTTTCGACAACCCCATAACTCTTGCCTCCCCTACTCTGTCTCTTAGTTTTCACCTTCCAACAGCGATGTTTCTGGCAAAGTGGGAAGAAAATGCTGTTCCTTAGGTCGGTTGTTGGTTAGTGTTAGCCGTATGTGAAGATGATTTGAGTAAAGTGTCTTTCCTTTATCTTTGTTACCATATCCCTAATAAGGGTGTTGGAGGTAAACGTTTTATCTGGGCTGTCGTTATCCGTCTGATAGTCCAAGGACCAAAACCTATCAACAGGTGCAAAATACTAGGGCTGCTGTATTGCCATTTCGTGAATGGAGTCTGGACCATGCAAGTTTCCGGTAGATCCTCCTGATGTTATATCGGTGGGAACTGCTACGGCTTTTCTTACTTCAATGGTTTTAAAAGATAATCTGCTTACTCATTTGTCTCTCAACCGATCTATGGATCTCATCCACAAATTTTTCCAATCCCAATTTTTGCCATTGATTGATTTATTGATAATACGGTTTGAATTTAAAAAAACAACATCAGTACTAGTAAGCAAAGAAATATACTACTTTCATTATTAAAATTATAATCATTATCGCCTGCAAACATTTAGAGATATAAACAAACATTAGTCATATATCCTGTTACTAAAAGAAAAATGTTGTATAGATTAAATGCATCTTGCTTACATTACTAAAACTAAATACGAAATTATTATTTTAGTATTTAGAGAATTTTGCTATACAATCATGCATTATAAAAACAAATAGCTTTATACAGAGCTTATATAAAACATACATTATGTGTCTCGAAAAAGGTCTTATCTTTAACTGATTAATGGCCATGTAATGGTATTAAGCTTACCAGTAAGCTGAACCTTCGATGGAAATTCAGTAAAGATATATATATTTATTTTGTGTAACTAAATAGTTTGGGAAGGGGGAGAGGGCTGCCACTGCCTGCAATCCTAATTATCAATGGAATGATTGTTCCATACAAATGGGCGTTAGACCTATACATATGAGAGAGAGAGAGAGAGAGAGAGAGAGAGAGAGAGAGAGACAGACAGACAGACAGACAGAGACAGACAGAGAAGTGGAAAATAGAGAGACGTGAGGAAAGAGATGGAAATAGGATCAGAATCAGAATAGAAATGGGGGGGGGAAGAGAGTAACTGAATCTTAATTTTCTCAGGTGGAAATTAATGAATAAAACATTAGTTTTATTATGGGAGGAGAGGTGGAGGAGCTTCTAAGAATTAAATGTACTTATTGCAGTGCGTTTTCCATGCGTTGAAGTATCTTTGGAACACCTTTTTTTCATAAAGTACAAAACAGTGAAATTTCATTCGTTTTAATGCCTCTGATAGCCTTAAATTTCTTAGCTTTGAGATGAATTTTCAGCCGAAAAGATAAAGAAAAATATCACAAAATCATATGCAACTAAATTTGTCAAGTATGGATAAGGATGTATTCATATTCATCTTAAGTAAAGATTTGTCTGTCTAGTCAATAATGAAACTGGTTTGATGAATATCAGAGACCATTTTAAAACCAATGTATTATATGGATTAAGTATTTTTAGTTATATTAATTATTAGATGTAAAGGAGATGGATGTTATAAAAACGCATCAAAATGATACTCATGACTTATGGCTTCCGTTCAGTCTTGAGAGACAATGGATACCTCTTGTAAGGGTGGCTGCGCTTGTAATTGTGAAGCAAAGGTTGCACAATCACCAACCACACCTCTCATGAATCAGTACTGCTTGATTCCAGTGACAAGGAGAAGTCCAGGACGACTGGAAACAATGCTGAGATAAGCGGAGAGCACATACAGAATCTAGTATTCACAAATGGTCATCCATTTAGTACTGACCAGACTCAACGTCGTTTAACTTTGGTTATCTAATAGGAACCGGTGTGTCAACATGATTATGTTGTATATGATAAACTATTGGTTAAAGTCTATGTATATATGTAAAAATGGATCAACCATCGTCAAAGGCACCCAAAGGCTCCCTTTTCATTGACTACTACACCACTCCTTTTTTTAAATTGCTCCACTTGCCCTTGATATGCACCATATAATTGCTGAGTGTTAAGCAAGGATGCATCAAGTACCGTCTTTTGAGTTTTTGGTATGATTCAACCGAGGATTGAACCCTTGTCTCACGGCCCATTAGAAAACACTATTATGCCAAATGGGCTGGTTTTATGCTGAAGGATGATGACAAAGATAAATATGAGTTCAGCACCTCCATACTCATCAAACTTAGCTCCACATGACTTTTTGTCTTCTTTCTTTTGTTTATTAAAATAAAAAGCTTCTTTTAAATCAAGTTATAAATATTCTCTTTAATTACTTGATGCTTGTGTATAAAGCTTACATATATAAAAATTTGCAAATTTAATATCATTATCATCAAAAAATATTCAAGCAAAAATGTTAATACACATTTAAATACTTTAAAATTTAAAATAATCGATTCAGTTATCATGCATTTGTTTACTATGAAACTGATTACTTTCTAACATACACACAAAATACAAAATAAAGAACTGGATTTTAAATTAATAAAAAGAAAGTAAAAGTAAAATTTCTCTTTCTCTCTTTTTCTTTCACACATGAAAAATGGAATTTTTGTTGTGACATTATTTCTTTTTTTTAATACGTCATAATGAAATATTTTTAAATGTTATGGACAGAAAACAGAATTTTTATAAATGGACACATCGATAAGTGCCTTTTGGCCAAGATCAAAGTGTAGTATCTGTTCCGATGGATACTGCACCCCATAGACCGGTATTGTCTTGGCCTTCGGGGCTTGATTTACGCCTGTCTATGGGTCTGTCCTGTGCAGTTCTAGGAGGTCCACCCTCCCAGGCTTTGCCTCCCCTCTTTGGGGAAGAGTAAGTTTATTACTTACTGCCTGAGTTGCCCCTACCGGGGAATGCTGACGGAGCTGCCCAGGCAATTTTTAATGGCCAGAGTGCTCACCTTCTCGGGCGCTGGCTTTTCAAATCCGACTTTCCGACCTTGTGTCACATACTCCTATTGTGGATAGGCATTAAATAAACATAAGTTAGTCGTAAGACTGCGTATCTTCATTTTACAGCATAAGTATGGACCAAAGTCTTATCTGGGCCTTACTTCTCAATATTGTATGAAGTATTCCGTAAGCTATACCATGGAAACGTTGATAACTAAAATTATTTGTCTGATCAGGATTAAATTTTGCATGGTGTTTACTGTTGTCAAAGAGCATCAGATCCATATATCAAATTTTGAAAAATCAGAAATAGAAATTGTCATAATTTCGAACATGATTGAACTTTTAATTGTCAACGGTCAAGGTCATATAAGACACAGGACTTTATTGGTTACAATATGGGCTAAGTAGCTAGTCTCTATGATGAACAGAATCATAGTTGTCGCCAAAAGTGTGACTTTCACCTTAAACTTAGATGTCCCAAAATTAAATCAGTTCTAAGTTAGATCATAACCAATATTTTGACCACGTTTTGTGGCGATTAGTCAAGCGATGTGGACACTAGGTCGTACACAAAAAACAAACAAACATAGTGATAACCCAATAAATAAACTCGACCGAAAACATAACCCCATTGGCAGAGGTAATTATATACCTTACTAATTAGGCATCAGAATATGAAGCTAATAACTTGTTGCCTCGGGCCTAATGCCTTACAATTGAACTATTTCTTCAAAAACAGATATACTTCTTTGAACAGATATTGTAGTTCGTCTTTAACTTCCCAATAAATGTGTTGAGTCTTCAATGCTATGTTTATTTCTTATGGTGTATCTCTATTTCTGTAAAAGTAGAGGCACAAAAGAGTCTCACTGATATGCTAATTTGTTGGGTTACATAAAGGCCTTCTTGTGCCCCCTCCTCCTATTGCTATTATGTATGACTCAATCATGCTTTCTGTAAAGTTGATCATCTGGCCATGACTGCTGCCACTATAGAACTGACTCAATCTACAAATCTATAGATCTTTAGAAAATGTATGACTCACACTCACACAGGTTTGCATGCAAATCAAAGTAACAAAGATGCTGCCATCTTAAAATAATTACCAACTACCGTTGGAGGATACTTACTGAAATTAAAACTAGGTTGGTTACGAAATAAGGAATTAAGGTGTTTTTTTAGCATCTTGTGAAATAGATCGTTTCCTATCATTGCGCAAAATTAAATGAGATCCTTTCTGATCAATGTGTTAACTGAATTTTTTTTTAATGGAAGTTGCTGCAGACAAGGCATGAAACCACTTGATGTAAAGAGTTAATCATTATAGTAAAAAAGAAGTAGAAGGTAGAATCACTTCAAGACAAACCCAGCCTGAAAGAGATCCCACCATAAGCGTTCAATCTCTTGAACTTCAAACAGGCTATCTAAAAAGTAAGCCCTTCGAGAGCCCAATAGAGAAGGAAGGGGTTACAAGTCTGACTGACAAAAAAGTCTACCCTTAAAAATAAATTATTTCCCACCATTACGTTAGATTAAACAAAATCCTGGTTCCAAAATAATAGTCCAACAAAGTTATGTTTGATTTTTTGAGAATGATGTTGGAAGGTACTTAATTTTAGAAATGCTGCTGCATATATTTGACAAAAACTGGGAAAAAAAATCTGTTTATAGATTTATATGAAAACAGGAAATTATAACTTCTGACTTTACCATATTATAAACTATCTATTATTAAAATAAATCTGACTTAATCAACGTTTGTTTCCCTAAGGCCTTTTCTTATATATATTATTAAAATATTACGTGGTTTGGGGATTGAGTTATATATTTTTTAATTTAATCACTTTAATTAACCGTAATTTGTAATTTACTAATCAAATCATCCATTTCTTACTAAGTTTCAGTCTATTATTCTCACTCTCTAACTTTATGTAGTTTGACTATGTAGTATGGAAGTGAAACCTGGCCAGTGAGGGTTGAGGATATGCGTTGCATGGAAATAAATTATATGAGAATGATACGATGGATGTGTAATCTTAATCTTAAAGACAGGCTTAGATCTGATGACTTCAGAGAAAGATAGGTTAAATTTGGAAAGTATAAGCAGAAGTGGGCAGAACATGAGATTTCGATGGTATGGCCATGTTGGAAGGATGGATGAGAGTTCTTGAGATAGTAGATGTAGAACAGTTGAGGTAAGTTCAGTTTGCAGGGGTATCCCAAGAAAAACCTGTGATAGAGAAAGAGGAATCAATAAAGAAGACCTGGTCAGAGATAGGTTAGTTTGGAAGTCAATTTCTAAAATCCGTCCAACACATGCCAGCATGTAAAACAGACGTTAAACCGATGATGCTGATGATGATGATTTGACGGAGGGTGTACACTAATATGAAATATTAGTGCTTCTTTACAAACACACTGTTACCGCTTTTAAATAGTCCTATTTGAGGACTAGATATTCTAATAGTAATTAAATCTTCGAATATCAGTGCATTTCGATAACAAACGAACACTTTTTATGTTTATTTGAAATTTTACTTATACAAGATAGAATGATGGGTTTCGGTTATCCGGTGTGTGTCTGTAATAGACTGCAATTGTACAAAAACGGTCATGGCACTTTTTTAATGACAATGTGATTCTAAAGAAGCACCGAAATTTCTTTCAATAAAAAAACAACTTGATTCATTCTAAAATGTAATCAACTGTTTCTCATACCAGCATTTTCATACCGGGCAGCGATATGTCCTTGGCAAAAATTCAGGCAACCTAGGAACTGACCTGAA
Organism: Sepiola atlantica; assembly: GCA_963556195.1. Taxonomy (NCBI): domain Eukaryota; kingdom Metazoa; phylum Mollusca; class Cephalopoda; order Sepiida; family Sepiolidae; genus Sepiola; species Sepiola atlantica. Next base: position 66,113,051 of record OY744517.1, on the reverse strand, counting down.
CTACCAGACTCTTTTTTGTTGAAATGAGATATGGTTCAGCTCGGTCATAGGAGATGTACCCTCCCAGGCCTTACCTGCTCTTTCTTGAAGGAAAGAGATGCTATTGCTGATTGCCCGAGGAACACCTACCGGAGAATGCCGATGGGTCCATTCAAAGCTATTTTTGTACCCAGCATGAGTCTTCTCTCAGGGGAACTGGCTTCTCCACCTTTCGGCCTTGTGCCACATCTTGCTGCCGTGGGAGACAAGTAAATAAAAACTGTTCCTCAGCAATGTATCCACCCTTCCACATTTCTCCAGAATTTACTTGGAGTTTATTGAAGACTTTTAAAGACATTGTATGGACGAAAATATATGGATACTTATTTAGCGCTTTCCAACTTTGATGCTGAGCTGAAAACAGTGTTAATTAAGATGGTTCAAAGCACAAATGAAGACACTTTCTCTTTAAGGCTTAGATTTTGAATAGAGGTCATTGTGAGGAATCATGATTCACGACATGAAATATGCTGAATCATGATAAAGAAGCCCAAAAGAAAGAATCAATAGAATTAAAATATCTGAAAGGGCACCATTATGACTTTTCCATGAAAAAAATGATCAGCCATTTAAGTGGCAATTGAAAAATAAATGAAAGAAATGAAATAAGGCTTTTAATAAATGCAACTGCATTCAATGCATCAAATAGATAGCATTCAATATGTTCCAATTTCAAGGCATTATTTTGAAAAATCTTTCTTTTTTCAACAACCAATAGTGTCAAAAGTATTTTCATCAAATATTTATTAAAAAACTTTATTTTTTTAATATAAGAAATGCTAAAAAAAATGTGCCCGTTGGGTCACCCATTGAGCTCGGGTTAGATTGTTTGAATAAAAAAAAAGTGAGTTCGGAAAACCAATTAGATATAAAAAATAAAAATATCCTCTTTCTGCTCACTATATCTCTTTCGCTTTCTCTCTACAGCTATAGGTTGAATAGTATTACTACACTGATGATATTCCCTTTTGTTTGTAATGGATTATTCCAATCTTTATATTATTTCCATTTCTTTATTATCTTTGACTGATAATAAACAGAGAGAGAGTGACGGAAGCGAGAATGATAGATACTGTATGAAAATGAAATAAGAGCGAGGCAGTCAAATAATATACAGTCAGAAAGAGTGATGGATAGAAACTTAGTAAGAGATGGGTTCATTGCTGAGTTAATTGCAAATGGTGGCTAATTAGAACAATTCAAATAGAAGTTTTTCAAACATAACTCAATCCCAAATGTGAGGAATATTTTAGCATGTATTTTATGTGATTAAAATATATAGGAAAAAAGTCTTAAGAAAACAAACGTTGGTTAAGTCAGCTTAGTCTAATAATAGATTATATTAGCAGTATTATATATTAGATGTTGGGTATAAAAATGTTTAAAACGCTTTAAGAAAAGAACAATGTTTATTCATATTGGAATGAATTCCACCAATTTGGACAGATATATAGGGAAAAAATATGAAAGTAAAAAAACAGTTGACCGTTGTCATCGGAGCAAAGATTGAGGAATAGATAAAAAAAATTTAAATTAGAGGAAAAAAATCCAAAATTTAATATACATCTGTTTTGGCTGATTTAATCTATAACTTTCTTCAGGTTACATCGACTGAAACGCTGCGAGTATATTAATAGTGTTAAAAAAATTACGTGGGTGACTAAAAAGCCGTCAAATAAAGAAAAATTAAAGGAGAAATACTACACAGATATTATAGCGAAATTACATTAAGTTCCAGCAACTACACTTCCTGCTTGCATAGAGAAGGTTGCAAGACTTAAGATAAATAGTCTCAATGATATTATTATAATGAGTGGGATCTGTGTGAGATGAAAAATGAATCATTATGTAAGGGAAAGTATAATTGCAATCTTGAACAAGATGTTCTGCAAATGCATACCCGGATGTAGAAACAAATGTTCAAACTGTCCACTAAGAGTTTTAAAAGGCATATGCTGGCGAATTCTACTCTCTAATCTCTGACTTTTACTTCCTATATAAGCAGTTTCACAATGAAAATTAAAATAGTAAATTAATATTATTGTATATCATTATCATTACTTTTCAATTGTATGCTTTGTTTCAGATATTTTATCTTAGATATATTAACTTTCTGATCATTTTTATGCATTATTTAAAACTGAACTTCAAAGTCGCTGAAAATGCTCACTCAATTCAGAAATAATATTAAATAACGCAATATCTGAATGTACTGTCTGATAAAACTAATTTAAGCGTTTTCATGGTAGACATTCTATCTACAAAATAAAACCCTGCCATGCATAGAGAGCCATCAGTTTTCCCCAATAATGCTTTAAAACTGAAGGTACAAGAAATCACAATCAACCTCAGCATCACTCAAACACTTTCGGAAGTATTTTAATTTTAATTATTTCATTTCTTTATTTTTATTCTGTATCTTTCATTTTTATTTTTATTTTTATTTTTATTTTGCATTTTATTATTTTATTATTTTATTTTATTTTTATTTATTTTTTATATTTTTAGTTTTTAATTTTAATTTATTATTATTTTTTTATTTTATATTTTTTATCTTATTCTTTGTTCTATTATTTTATTATTATTTCTATTCTATTGTTTTCACTACCCCTCTGACAAAAGAATTTGTAACTTTAATTTATTGCATAATTTGAAAGCGTAAATCTATGGAAAATATTGGATTATTTCTTCTGTATGTACAAGTGTTTTGCTTTATAGGTACCATTGTATTCTCCCCCCCCCCCACACACACACACACACTACTAACATATCAACCGGTGAATCTTTCTGTCAGTGGATGTTTCTCTACAACGAGTTTTTTAATTTTTTCTCTGACTTTCTGTAAGACGTGTTGCTAAAGGCACTGATGAAGAGATGTTTTGGATTAGCTTTATTAATTTATACAATAAAATGTTTTGGAAACAATCGTACACCATACTGGACTTAATGTTGTAATTCTTGGAACAATTGTAATGTTTTAATTCATTGAATATTTTTATATATATATATATATATATATATATACATACATATATGATTTATTTAAAAAATACATTTTCTATATGCATCAAGGGAGATCGTCAGTGATGAACCGCCCTCGTCGTTGATTTAGGATACTTTTGTATCATATCTACTCACAAGTCTACCTCAACCTGCAAATTCAGGTCGCCTCCTTGAAAGCCAAGTGCTTCACCTTAACAAAACTTTTAAAGTGCAAAATCTTGACCTCCTATATTGACCTGAGTTCTCCAGCTTCAGTCAGTCAGAATACTTCACATATAACTGAGTCCTTTATGACCTGGCAAGTAGCTTCCATGCATAAGGATATTAACTGTCCACACAAGGTTAAATATTTAAAGGATAAGAAAAATTATATTACCTCTCATAGGTAGGTACAGCTAGTATGTAAATATTCTTCAGCATTATAAATTATAAACATTTATAAAATTTAATTTAGTTTGGCACAATACCATAAGTAAGGGTCACCTAATGAGGCTTGAACTCACTAGTAATTGATCTGCAAGATTAGCTTAAACACTGACACCATGATAGGATGCTGTCAGCATATTTTATGTTTGTTCATAAGCTGCTGCTGTTAACCTATATTTGTCTCTAGGTCTGAAAGGGTGGTACCCACAATGAGAAATGTGCTGACACTAGAAATTCATTTATGTCTCTGTCCCTCATTGAATGATTGTCATATCTCATAAAATGATTTTAATTAAGAAAACAATGACTCATCCAGCAGATAGAATACACTCCCAGTCACTTCTTATGTTTGGTTTGGTTATTTTACAGCAAACCAACCCTTTTTTTTTTTAGATATTTAATGGCAAAATACAATTCAATATTGTAAACGATTAATTGAACAGAAATTGCTATTTTACTCATAGCTGACGGCAAAATTACAAAATGATATATTTCCAATTGCATTAGTGCATAAACTAGCACACTAGATCCAATTAGAAAGGTACTCAGCATAGACGATTGCATATGTATTGTTAGTCTGTTTGCATGGCCTTCCTATTGTTCATGGGCCCCACTCTCTTGATATTTATTTTTGACGTTGCTTAGTAATAAAAGAGAACCTGTGTAATCCTATTCCAACTCGGAATCCTATATTATCATTTTACAATGTTTGGTAATTTTCCTTCCTTTCACCATCTAAAACATTCAATTTGCAACCAAGAAATCAAGATTATCAGAGTTTTAGTATTATGCTAGATGCCCCGAAGTCTAGACAGCGGGTTTAATAGATGACTTGTGATATTTTGCGTTGTAGTCGTCTAGATAAAACGTCTTAAAAGATCTCTTCTCACTCTCTCTGATTAGATGGATGAACTCGTCATTTTGTGACATCATTCACTATGCACAGTTATCACAACCTCAGTATATCACAAAACATCATCCAGCGTTCACGGGGACAAGATAATAAAGTTTCACAGAGTTTTAATAGTATATGGATAGATAATAAAAACATTAAATCAGAAATAGTTTGTGTTTTTGTTAAAAAAAAATGTTGTAATATGGATATTTTCACTATTTAATCATATCTGAATTAAAGTAAGAATATTATAATATTGATTTTTATTTTAAGTCATTTCTTAGAAATGTTTTAAAACAAAGTTTCTCTTAATTTTCTTTTATTTACAAAGGTAGGCGAATAGGAGTATTCAACTTTAATTGATGAGAGAAATGAATAAATGGCTACTGATTAAAATATATTTCCTATCTTGGAAAAGTGGTCAGATGAACCAAAACAAAAGATCACTCTGAAACCACTGAACTTGATAATATTAGGACAATTATAAGTTTGATTTGTTTTGTTGGCTTCATGGCATATCAAGCCTATGGAGGAGCAGGATGTTATTTAATGACGAAACACAGTACCTATTGGAAGCAATTCATTGTAACCAATTCATTAATCCTATTGAATGTAGTAGCCTATGCTCGGCTATCTGACCAGTTGAACTAGAACTAAATAGATAGAAATCAGAAGCCAGAGAGTTGGTATATAAGTAGGCTAGGATATTCTATTATACTTAGATGGGTAATTTTATTCTCTGGGTTTTGATTTGTTACTAGTTCATGAGTGGACATTCTAGTGTATAAATAGTGCTTCATTCAAGCAAGAGTTTATCTGTCAACTAGATGCCAGTTGGAGCCCTATGCCGGTAAGTGTCATTTTGGTTCTACAAATCCCAAGCGGCTATTCTACCCATAGCTGAGGAGGAGTGTTCATATATGTTCCAATGGTATTACAGTGTAAATGAATGCAATAAATCCAACTGGATTTAATTTGGATTAGATGCTTCCATAGTCTGCATCAGTATCCATTACACTACTCATGCCCCCCCCTATCTACTCTAGTGAAGAATTGTATCATTTGTCAAATAGTGATGTGATTTATGAAAAGGTGAAAGGTTTGACAGAACTGCATGATAGAATATTGTAAAAGGAAATATCAGAAATGAAGCCTTCTGTTCGAAACAATGAAAGATCTGTAGTATAGTCCAAATAGCATAATTCAAAATTAGTGAAATATTGGTTCATTTCATGGATGTTCATAAGGAAATTGGATAATTCATATGAAATTATCTCAATTTAGACTTCCATTCTTTGCAATCGTTGAACGCAATAATTACTTCAAATGTGTTCATCTACAATAAAATAAAGAGGACATATTAAATAGCTTGTTCACTTGCTAGAAAATCATTCACTTTTATGGAGTAAAATGTGGAGTAATATGACCACCGAACAGTACTTGATGCTATGTTTCAGAATTTTTTAGATAAGAATTAATCATTTGTATTATTTGGATTATTCAGACTACTATTCTCATCTTGGTTATTATTTTCACAACATGGATAAAGTCGTTGATTACAATCAGTTCTAAGTGACAGTCTGCTAGAGGTTGAAGGTTCGATCCTTACTACAGGCGATAATAACTAAGGCTAACATAAAATTAATACTTTTATTCAGTCATGGCTGACAGAAGAACAATCTACCCCCATTGATTAATTAAACATTCAGTTCGAAATTCCATATAGGCTCCCAAGTTCAACACAAAGATTCCTAAGTTCGAAAAGATGGATCTGAATAAACGGTCGAAACGTTGTAAACTAACAACCAAGAGTGGTCTGAATAATGCAAATAATACAAGGGTTTAATGCGATCTAGTAAAAGTAGTTAGTTGATTAGCTTTACTCATAATGAAACTGCTAGAGATAAATGCTCAAATCTGAGGTTGACGTTTGGTTCGTTTTATGGCATATCAACCTATGGGTTATTTAATGACAAATAAAGTTGTCAAATTGAATCCTATAAGTAGAATAATTATTTTATATTCTTAGAAAACATTGCTCCTAGCAAACATTACTCTAAGAAAGAAATTTTACAGTAATAGTGGGAACTCATAAAACACATTAATCCCAGGGAGCATTACTCCTAAAAAACATTACTCTTAGAATGGTTTAGTTTGTTTTACAGCATAACAACCATCCATTACTTTTAGAAAACATTACTCCGAGAAAACATTACTCTTAAAAGGAAATCTTACAGTGAGAATGGGAACATTACTCTTAGAAAACATTACTCTTCGGCAGTGGTCCTATTTGTTCCCAGCATGATTGACCCTCAACCACTGCCTTCTAGTATCTAGTATTGTGTGTCCACAACCTTTTGCCAACAACCTGCAAGTTTTCGGATTTGGTCAAAGTACCAATCCTTCATGAAGAAAGCCACCATGGAATTTCCGCAGAATTACGCTAGTAATGAATCATTATTTTAACACAGCACAAAAACTTTTTCCTTAACCTAATATTTTAGATCAATATTCCGAGTCCTTATGTTATTTATCAGAAACCATAACTGGAATATGATCTGGAAAACTTAATTGGCCAAAAAGAAATGACAACAATGAAATAGTTAACAAGAGTACGTATTTACAAAAAGTACAGAAGTAATGGGTTGCCAGAAATTGCTTTCGGATTGGACATAGAGATTCTCTCTGTTACCACCATTATCACTATTCATAGTGTTCGAAGTGTCCATGTAGTGACACAATAGGGTAGATCCCCATAATAACAGCATTAATTGAGCCACGTCAAACGATTTTAATAATATTATTACTCTTACAATCCATTATTTGTTTATGTTAATGAGTATAGCAGCTGGGGCTATTTCTAAGGAATATGTTACAGTAGATTTCGCTATTTAAATTGGAAAGAATATGTACAACAATCTGGATTGTGAAAAAATGTGTTGCTATGAAACTTATCAAAAAAATAATTCGGTAAAGACATTCATGACAATGAGTCTGTAAGAATTGAGAAAGATGAAGCTTGTATGACATCATCTGATATTATACAAACCTATATACACTGTCTAGTTTCAGTTGTGCGTGTAGGTATCAAATTGACACTCCAATTCACTTCGGGGCTTGATTTACGCCTGTCTATGGGTCTGTCCTGTGCAGTTCTAGGAGGTCCACCCTCCCAGGCTTTACCTCCCCTCTTTGGGGAGGAGTAAGTTTATTGCTTACTGCCTGAGGCGCCCCTACCGAGGAATGCCGACGGGGCTGCCCAGGCATTTTTTGTAGGCCAGGGTGCTTACCTTCTCGGGCGCTGGCTTTTCAAATCCCACTTTCCGACCTTGTGTCACATATTCCTATTGTAGGTAGGAGTTGGATATCTCCTTTTTGAGTGGTTGCCATTGGCAACGTCAATGTTTTTATGCAATTAAAATAAGGAAATATATTCATTTGTTAACTTTTTCTTGGAGTAATTCAATTTATAGCTGAAGCATCCTCATAATTTTTTATTTTTTTCAGATCATTAGTATTATTTTTGTCTGCTGTTTTTGATTCAATATTTTAAAAAGATTATGAAACTACTGTTTATGCATTTGTTGAAGTCAATTGTTGACAAAGCTTCCATTGGTTTGCCTCTTTAATTTTGATTTAAAACATGGAATTAAAAGTAAGTTGTAAGTAAGTTATACAAATTTCCCAGAATGATCAACCGTAGAATAATTGAAATGAAAAGTAAATGAAAAAAAGAATAATACAGGGGCACTCCCTGTATTATTCTTATTTTCATTTACTTAGTCAAAAAATCTTCGGTCATAAGCTGACAAAAAACAAAAAAACAAAGTCGCAAATCCAGAGTCAAATATCCAGAATAAAGATTCAAAAGCCGACAAGAAAAAAACAAACTCAAAGATCACAAGTAAATGGATACAAGATCTCACTTTTCCCTATTTAGTTACCTCCTCAGGGGGGATACAGTTAGACACATGGTCGATTTAGAATGCGAGGAAAATCCAACTATCAAAAATAGGCACTCTGGATCGGAGCATTAATTAAAATTGCCTCAGTCTAGAACGATTTCTCCTAAACTAACCGGGGGTAGAAAAGATGAAGTGTAGTATGAAGAACAGATACTACACTTTGGTCCTAGTCAAAAAAGCCAAGATCTCACTTGTCTACAAAATAACCTCATCAAAAAGTAACTTTTTAAAATCAATTTATGAAATACTAGCTGTACCGACCCGGTATTGCCCGGAATGAAGTGAAGTCATTTTTTTCATGTTTATTTGTTTGCAAGTTTTTAAACTTAAAATAGACAACTCCTATTATATTGTTCAATTTAAAATGAGTTATCTCCCTTGCTGATTTTTATTTTTAAGCAATTATTTAAACGTTTGATAGTAGCAGTTGTCTGAGCCAGACTAAGTAATTTCAAAAATAAATTGTAGCTAAGTACATTATTATATTGCCAATAACATGGTACAACAATAACAAATGAAAATTGGATAGTCAGAGCAAAGTTTTATTTGTAAGCTTAAATGCTATTTAGGTCTGAATTTGAAAATCCGACGAGATAATTTTATAAGTTAGATAGTCATTGTGATTTTTAAATATGTTGTTTTGCTAATCAGCTCTATATTAATTTTTAAGCAACCTTTTAAATAAAGAAACAAAAAAAACTAAGGAGACCACCAGAGCGCTGCTGAAACCATCTCCTCGAGAAAGGGGGGGGGGGGGTACCACAGCATCCTTTACCCCCACAGTCAGGGAGGTTCGAACGTAGGTAGTTCTGGCTCAGATATAGAGAGATGACAGAATGGCATCTAGAGTTCCTTCTCTAAGAAATACACTGACAGTTATTAAGACAAGCATGTCACCATGAGTGAAATAAAAGACTGCCCTAAAAGCGCATGAAGCTTACTAGATGTGACATTAATCTGATAAAGGACTGGAGCATAGACCAGCTGGAATGATGAGCGTTAAAAGCTATAGATGTGAGAATACTAGCAGTGTAGGTAAATCCTCAGTTCATGATATCTTAAGTGAAGAGGAGAAAAGTTAATTATAGAAACGGTGTCAAATATAAACTTGTAAGCTTAGATCTACTCACATGGAAACTTTCTAGTATCAGCTTCCTTGAAAGAAGAAGGATTGAATGATCAGCTGAAGTTTCAAATATACAAACAATACCTCACAGTATTGCATGTCAGATAGAGATAAGTAATTGCCATCAAGTAATACTTTCATTAGTCTCTCGAGTTTGTCATATAGGGTTTATGCAGGGTGACACCCCCACCAAAAAAAATGCCACCTATGGAATCGTTAATAAAATTCACAATCCTTTTTGCAATCTAACAATATTTGTTTATATATAACTTGTCCACCGAGTTTCAGTCAACAATGTTCAACAGTCTTTGTTTTATCACCATTCAATGATATGGGGGTAACTTTGGTTATCGTCTCTTCAGTAGGAAGTGTGTTCCTGAATGGGCTTCACATTCGTCGGACATTAAGCGCCCACCCCCAATTTTTATCTGTGGAGTTATCTCAAAGATGACGTTTATCAAAACAATTTCCAGACTATTCCTGAAGTGGAGAGAGCCATCACAGCCAAAATCAGGCCAGTGCCAAGAGAGGAGTATTGACATTTTTGCATGTCATATCCAGGTGTACTTATTATTGAATGGCGAGAAAACAAAGACTCCTGGACATTTATGACTAAAACTTGGTGGACAAGTCAAGCATAGACTGAAATTTATTTTTACCAAATAAGGATTGTTAATTTTACTAACGATTCTATCAGTGGTATTTTAGGGGGTGGGTGGTCGCTTTATACTTATAGTCTCCCTGTGTTATATCTATGAATCTTATGGTTGGTCAGTTGCAAATATTAAATAGATATAACACACTGTAATTTTGATTTACAAACATATCCATTTATCGAACTATTTTCCGTAAAACTAAAAATCTCATTCATCAAGCTTCGATTTATTTCTTTGTTAGTTTTGTTTAATAGGTAAATATTATATAGTATTAGAAATTATAAGCATTTATTAGACTTAAATGAGTTTCACATAAGTATAAAAGGAATTCAATGAGAATTGAACTCACTAATAATTAATCACGAATTATGACACCACAAGAGAATGTTGTCAGTATTTCAAATTATATTTGATGTTTGTTTAAAAGCTGTTGTCGTTAATCTATAATAGTTGTCTCTGCATCTCAAAGGATGGTACCCACAATAAGGAATGTGCTGAGACTGGAAACATATGTTACTTGTATACCTATTACCTATATCTATTATTAATGGAGATTTGGTATCTGTCTGTCTGAAGCCGAAACTATACAATTAACTCTATTAATTGTATTATTGTACAATCTTTTAATGTTCAATTCAGTTTACTATACTATTTTAGACTAATGTACTATATTTCAATGCTCAATTCGGGGGAGGGGTGTAGTGTAGTATCTGCTCTGTTGTCATGATGCCATCCTCCCAGGCATTACTTCCTCCTTTTTTCTTTTGTTTGGGGTGGTGGAAGGTAGTGTAATATCTGTTCTGTTGTCATGAAACCATCCTCCCAGAGATTACCTCCTCCTTGGGAGGGGGGAGGGGGTAGTGTAGTATCCGTTCTGTTGTCATGATGCCATCCTCCCAGGCTAGCAAAATTTTGCGCCTGAAGGGATCATATATTTGCTAGTATTTATAATTTTGCTGAAAGCGTTATTTCTATCGAGCACATCATTGGTTAGTTGTATAAATTGAGAAGATATTGTTGATATTCACTTATTTTCAAAATTATATAAGCTATTTTTTGATATTTGCACTGAATGAAGTGCGCATATGTGACTTAACCACTTATGTTCAGATTTACTAATCAAATACGTATGCACTAGACAATGGTTGAATCTAGAGAAAAAATATATGATTGCAACCACTTGTAACATTGTGAGGGGAGGCATTTTTCAATCCTCATGGACTGTTGTTGTCTTCTCCATTGGCAGAAGATATTTGGCATCTACTGACACACATGTCAGTAGATGCTCAGTGGACAGTAGCTGCCATTGTTGGGGTGTTTCACCAGCAGAAAAAGAGTTGTTCGCTTTCCTCTTCTCTGATTGTGATGATAGCAACAGCCGTCTTCCTCTCTTCCCTGGGAGCTGTAATAATTGATAAACATAAAAGAAAAAACTCCAACAAGCAATAGCTCATGTTCTTTCTAGCTTTATTCTTTTACAGTATTACGTTAGCTTCGCCTTGCCAGTTTCCTGGAGGATGGGCCAAGACAGAACTTTGGAAAACAACATCTAAACATACCCAGTTCACAGGCCAAATTAGGCAGATCTTTTTCTCTTCTTCGCTACGTCTCATTTCGGACTTCCTGTCCATGACATGTACTCCTGACGTCTATCTTGACGTCTAATGGAATTTTCCATTCTCTGCTTAATTTTAACCTTACGGGAGAATTTCTGATTTTAACCTGCAGCAATATTTAGATGTGGAGAAACACATCTAAATATTGCAGCAAATGTCTGTTATTTTAACTTTAACACACTTTTTATTAGTGTATATTTCCTACAATAGACATAACTGTTATAAATATTGATAGCTAGCAGGGCTACCAAACGTTGCCTGGGGGAGTAGTAAGTGATTTACTCTTATCAATCACAACTGATTTCCTACTGTTGTCACACGCGAGGTAAATCTTACTGTAAAAACTAAAAGAACTAATCTAGGTAAAGCTTATAAAAAAATTCTTTTTAAATGCGAGTTAAATCTTATTTAAAGAACAAATATGTAAATAAAGTTTTACAAAAAAATACACAAGATAAGTTTTACTTAAATAAATAAACTAACCTTTTCTCTCTCTCTCTCTCTCTCTCTCTCTCTCTCTCTCTCGAATCTGTAAATAAAGCATCTGTGTGCTCATAGATTAATTCCTATTTTAGTCATAGAAATATTACGAAAAAGGGAATACATTTTGTGTCTATTTAAAGTGAAAGAAATTCTTTCCTTTATTTTTTATTATCAGTTAAGATTAAGCCACCTCTACTTTGCTCATAAAACTAACTTTGCATACGAAATTATTTTGTCTTTTCTTATATTATTAAAGTTATTATTAAGATTAAGCCTCCTCTTCTTTACTCATAAAATTAAATTTGCATACATGATTATGGAAACTAGCCAGACACATGTACATTCACTTTTATTATAGAGATAAGGCTTCCCTTTGTATTTGTACGAAGTTTAATAATAAAAAAAAGTAATTAGATGTTTTTGCAAGTTGGCAACCATGATAGAAAATATTGATTATAAACACATGAGAAAATGCTTACATTGTCTCTCAGAATTCACATTCAGCTGAGTAATCTCGTGGCCACCGAGAGTTACTACAGGCCGGTTGGCTAGAAAATGACGTCACTGACTTCCGTGTCAAAACAAGGACCGTAGTAATAACAATAAGAAGGCATTTCGATTTCTCCATTCACTAAATAATCCATCAAAATTCAGGAAATCAACCAATTTTAATGAAATTTTCAGGATTTATTAATTAATGATCACGGAATATAATAAATCCATTACTTTATTATAAAGCTTGGTGCAAATGTATTATTTCTTGTAAACAAAAAACACCTTTACTAAAGTTATTTAAAATATCAAAACATGTTGACCATACGATATTGTAAATATTTAAAACAAAGCATTAGAAAACTTTAAAAATTGCATGTAAAAAAAAGAAAAGAAAAGAACCCGATTCGATTCATCTTGAAACTGATCTTTATCCAATATAAATTTAAAGAAAATAATAATTCACGATCAAATACTTCAAAAAACTGAATTATGAATTACCATTATTTAAACTTCTAACCCAATCAACCGTAAGTAATTCAGACTTTGAAATTTGTTTAAAAATTATACAAAAAAAAGTTCAATGTTAACTGTCTGTTTAATAATGGAATCACCAACTCCTATCTTGCTATTAAGAGATAGGTACGTGCAAAATCAAAGGCCGATCCCCAAAATGTAAAAACATTTTGACCCTCCCTTCACTTAAAAATTCACCAAACTTCAGGAAATCAACCAATTTTAATGAAATTTTCAATATTTATTAATAAACAAGCACAGGAAATATAGTGAAACATTTTTTTAAAATCTTAGTGAAAATATATTATTTTTTTAAAAATAAAATACACCTTTACTAAACGTATATTTTTATATATATATTAAAAAATCCATGATTTTTTTAAAATGAAAATAAGATCTGTATATGTTTTAAATATTTTTAAAAAAAAACTATTTCGTATATATTACGGAAAATGCCCCTACACTCTTGTTAATAAAATCAGTATAACTCGAAGAATTAACGATATTATCATTGAATAAAGCATTGTTTAATTAATATTTTTTGTGAAAATTTTGATTAAATATGATGTTATTATTTCATTTATTTAATCTACAAAAGTAGAGAAAAGATAAACTATGCTACACTTAAGACATCGAAAAAAAGTAATAAAAAAAAATGGAACACTACTTTTTTATCAAATAATGAATAAGTAATTCAGACTTGATTTTTTATATAATTAAAACAAAATTCAAACTTACTACACTATATTTAGTCGGTGTAAACATTATTACGTGTATCCATATTTGCAGTAATTATTTCTCTTTTGGAAATCCAAACATATGCAGTAGGCATTTTAACTTTGTGAATTATGAAATGAAATTTTAAAAAGCGCGAAATTATTTTAAAATTGGTTGATTTCCTGAATTTTGATTCCATTATTAAACAAACACTTAACATTGAAATTTTTTTTTGTATAATTTTTAAACAAATTTCAAAGTCTGAATTACTTACGGTTGATTGGGTTAGAAGTTTAAATAATGGTAATTCATAATTCAGTTTTTTGCAGTATTTGATCGTGAATTATTATTTTCTTTAAATTTATATTGAATAAAGATCAATTTCAAGATGAATCGAATCGTGTTCTTTTCTTTTCTTTTTTACATGCAATTTTTAAAGTTGTCTAATGCTTTGTTTTAAATATTTACAATATCGTATGGTCAACATGTTTTGATATTTTGAATAACTTTAGTAAAGGTGTTTTTTGTTTACAAGAAATAATACATTTGCACCAAGCTTTATAATAAAGTAATGGATTTATTATATTCCGTGATCATTAATTAATAAATCCTGAAAATTTCATTAAAATTGGTTGATTTCCTGAATTTTGATGGATTATTTAGTAAATGGAGAAGTCGAAATGCCTTCTTATTGTTATTACTACGGTCCTTGTTTTGACACGGAAGTCAGTGACGTCAGAGGGGGGCAGGAAGTTAGTTGCTTGGCCTGTAGTAACTCTCGGTGGCCACGGTAATCTTCAGTAATGAAAATTAATTATTATCACAAATCTATTGGGACCAACTGTGGCAAACCTTGAACCACTTCATAGACACAAACTTCAAACCAGTTGTCATAAATCAGATGAGGGATCGACTGGAGACACATACTTTGAACACATGCTTCATAATGCAATTGCCAGCTTTTGCAAATCAAAGGAGAAATAATTGAGACATGAACAGCTTCATGGCAAAATCAACAGCTACCTAAATGAAATGGGGACTGATTGAGACATGAACCATAAACTGCATTGTAATAATATTACCAGCTATCACAAACCAAACGGTAATTGATTGAGATACAAACAACTTTGTAAAAAACCATCAGCTGTCCCAAAGCAAACAGAGATCGATTGAGACAAAAACCTTGAACCCTTTCATAATGAAATCACCAGCTGCAGCAAATCAAACAGGGAATAACTGAGACATAAACCATTTCTTATCAAAATCACCAGCGGTAGTAATGTTATCAATCAACAGCTATTATAACTGAGATCTCATCAGACAGAGTTAGAATCCGATCTTAACTTTAGATCATATTTGGAAAGAATCTAAGGTTAAGATCGGATTCTAACTCTGCCTGATGAGATCTCAGTTATAATAGCTGTTGATCGATAACATTGACATGCCAGTGTCGCAGATTTTGTACATGTCTGTGTAAATAAAAATAATCGTATATAAAAGCTCTATTTGATATTGAGCACTTTTTATAAACCCGGTTAAAATTCTTTGGATATATATATATATATATATATATATATAAATATTTGTTTATCTACATACGTATACATTTCATCCTTCCAGAATCGTAGAGATAATTATTTAAGCCGGTCGCAGAATTCGAAACTCTAGAACAAGTTATGTTTATAACTCAAATTCTGACGTCTTAACCTTCACGGCCACCATTAACAACTACATAAACGGTGAGAGTTTTAAACCTATTGTAGGGAGCCGACGTCAAGAGTGTTCAACTTATGAAGTAACATGCATTAAAGCTATGATTTTGACGGTTGTATTAATACTACTCATTACAGTGCCCAGCCTAGATTTGGAGGGGAGCGACAAATAATATTATATATATATATATATATATATATATATATATATATATATATATATATATATATATTCCGTCACACAAAAGTTAGTGAGTACAAAACTGCCTGATGAATAAGGGAAGGGAAGTCAGACAATACCTGTGTCTTCACTCTATTTCCACCAAACGTTCTCTTTCTTTGTATTTCCTTTCTGCTTTCTATATCGCTTTATTTGTTTTTTCTTCTTTTTTCTTTTTTATATCTTTGGCAAATGTCTGTTTTTTAACATCTGGTGTCATTTGTTTTAATGTCTAGCTGCCAATTTAAATTCATCGCTCTCATATATATATTTTGTATGTGAATATACTTATGGCAAGTAAACGTTTATTTTTCATTCCCATGGGGAAATCATCAGGTATTTGCTCTAAGCTCTACTTAAGTATTGAGCACTGTTGAGTGTAAATACTGAAAATATATATATATATATATATATATATATATACATAATATATTATATGATTGCCCTCCGTAAAAGATTATGGAAAAACATTATGCTTTGCCAGTGTTCATACTAATGTTATTTATCTACTTCCCACAAGGTAAGATGTGACACAAGGTCGGGAAAGTGGGATTAGATAAGCCAGCGCTCGAGAGGTGAGCACTCTGGCCATTTAAAAATTGCCTGGGCAGCCCCGTCGGCATTCCCCGGTAAAGGCGCCTCAGACATAAGCAATAAACTTACTCCTCCCCAAAGAGGGGAGGCAAAGCCTGGGAGGGTGCACCTCCTAGAACTGCACAGGACCGGCAACCCCCAGTTGACCGGCGTAAATTCAGACCCAAAGGCCCGAACAATACCAGTCTATTAGGCGTGGTAAAAAAAATGTTTTCTTTTTTTAAACTTTTCAGTTTTAAACGTTTTCTTTCTTCTTTTTCTTCTTTTTTTCTTTTAATTTCACTGATTAAGACGGTATTTTATATGAATATTAGTGTAAACATTGGCGAAGGATACATTTTTCCCATTATTTTTAGTGGAGGGTGTACACTAGTTAAAAGATAAATAGAAAAAACTTAGCAGTGAAAGAATGATTTAACTTGGGTTTAACATTGTTTGCCACAGCTATAATTATAACGCATACTACAGATGCATTAAAAAAATGAGTTGTCTCCCTTGACTGAAATATCTCAGTTAAATGGTTAGACATCAAGGCAATAACTATTACAGGCCTGGCAGCCATACATATAGGGAGCAGGCGACCATCGACGAATGGATGCTTCGGCTGAGAGAACATTATAACTCTGTGGGAGACCATTCTTAACAATGGAAAGGTGTACTGCTCCAGTGAGTCAAGAACTGTAAAAATGTACAGGTTTTGTCAGTATAATCTACTTAACCACACATGTGAAGACACAACAAAACAATCGACCCCTAGACCATGATGGGTGATGGAATTCTGAGTACTAATGAATTGGTATCCAGAGGATATCAGTATTTTTACAGAGAATCCAGAGTTTTTCCTGGAAATGGATGAAGTAGATTTGAAATCTCCCCCTTTCCATTTTTTTAGGAAGTTTTTTCAAATTTCTTTTAACCCTAACCTAACCTTTTGTATGCTTAGTCCCATCTGCCATTTTTACATTTTTTTTTCAGCTTTCAAATCATAAATTGCTTCGACCATTTCCGGGACTGGATCGAGATTCTCCATCAAACTACTGAAATCCTCTGGATACCCATTCATTAGAAGTACTCAGAATTCCACCACCCATCATGGTCGATTGCTTTGTTGTGTGTTCACATGTGTGGTTTAGCAGATTATACTGAGGTTTACGGTTCGGCAAAACCTATACATTTTTACGGTCTTCACTCACGGGAGCAGTGCACCTGTTCTTAAGCATATGGATAATCTCTTCGGAGTATGCATATAACCTAACATAACCTGGCAGTTTCTGAACTTTTTAGATGAGAATTGCTAATTTCTATAATTTGGATTATTCAGACTACTGTTCTCATCTTGAGTGTTATTCTCACAACGTTTCGGCCGATGTAACCTCCGAGCTTCTTCAGGTGTATCTTGTTGAACTTTGTAGTCTTCTGAAGGTTGAAGGTGTAATGTTTAGTACCGACAATACTAGGAATTACAGATTACTAAAGACTTCTATCCGGTTATGGCTGATGGAACGAGAGCATGCTACCTCTGTGGATTAAATAAAAATTTCCGTTTAAAATTCCGTGCAGATTCCCGAGTTCGACAAGATACACCTGAAGAAGGTGGGAGGTTACATCGACCGAAACGTTGTGAGAATAACACTCAAGAACAGTAGTCTGAATAATCCAAATTATACATAACCTGACAGATTCCATAGGCTGTGATAGAATATCCATTAGGTCAATAACGCACCAACAAGTGCTAATAAGCCTGGAAATCATGCCTTAAGTCACTTAAACTTAAATGACCTGAATGAAAACCTGCGATCTGTAACAAGATAAAAGAAAATAACTTAAGTGGTCGTAGTATTGAGAACAGTTAACCGACCATAAAATCTGAAAGAAAGTTCCTCAAATGCTAGGTACACAAATATAAAAAGGAAACTTTTAACGTAACTCAAATGTCAATAGTAATCAGACTTGAATCTTAAAAGCATTCAGCGGCTGCACGAATCTACTAATGTCATGACAAAAGATTGATTTATTAGATAAATATCAGCTATAATCGTTTAAAACATAACTATTATGCACTTTATCCTATTTATTTAAAGTATTAAGAAAAGGAATTCAACACAAAGAAACGGTAACAAAAAATTGCTAACAAAATAACACTTTGGATTTATGAAACATTTTGAATGAACAGTTTCTTTTGTTGTTTTTTTTGTTGTTTTTTTGCATTAACCTCCTTCTGTCCCTAAGGACAATGTAATAATGACCCAAAATTTATTGAGTATTACAGAGTATTACTTAGTTCTGATGACCTCAGAGGAAGATTAAATCTGAAAATGTGTGCAGAAGAGTAAACTTCGATAGTATAGCCACAGTTAAAAAATGGATCAGAGTTATTGGGTTAGTAGATGTAGAACAGTTGTGGTAGCAGGTTTAGTTCATATGGGGAAGGCCAAGAAAAATATGGTTGAAAGTGATAAAAATAGACCTGAGAGCTGACCAAAGTCAATTTCTTAAAGCCATCCAACACATGTCAGCATATAAACAGATGATGACGACGACGACAGCAGAAAAGCCAATTATAAACCCATACACATTTTCTGTTACAATTGATGCAGAAGAATTTGTCAGTTTACCTGATTGCTTCCATTATCTCCAGCAGTGGCGTGCAGAGATCTGGTGATGCTCTGAGCAAACTCCTGGAGTGTATGCCCCAAAGGCTCAAGTATGTCCTAGTACTGAGAAATATAATAAGAAAGGGAGATGATTGGATACTCCCCCAATTTGGATGCCCAGGGCGACTGCCCCATCGCAACCACACTTCTGTCTTCCAGTGTCTATTTACTCTTGCCATTCTTTCTTTCTGTTCATTTTGCTAATCTTTAAAATGATAAGACATCTTCACGTATGTGTGTGTGTTTCTCGTGCCAATGTAACTTGAATTATTATTTTTATTTACACTTAATCGAATATATATATATATATACAGAGAGAGAGAGAGAGAGAGAGAGAGAGAGAGAGAGAGAGAGAGGAGTATTAGAAGGCTATCACAATGCAAGAAATGGAAATATATATATATATATATATATATTGAAATAAAAAAATGCAACAGTATAAAATAAAACGAAATTTAAAAAAAAATAATTTAATTACAAAATTAAATTCACCAAAATGCATTTCGATTTCTTTGTAAGCAAGTCAGTTATTTCAGTCTTCTGTTAATAATCTTTTTAAAAAATGAATTACTTTGTGGCCCTTCGAAATTTGAAAAGAATTTGGAAGCATTTAAACTGTCGAATAGAAAGTCATTTCTGGCCTTTAAATTCTTAGCAAATCCTCATGTATTAAAAGATTGAAAATTGTTTTAATCTGTTTACAACAACATCCATACCTTAACAGACATTAGTTATAGTTTTATAACAATTTGGTTCAATTAATAATTTAATAACCAAACGATACGATAATAATTAAATTTAACTTTTCAAATCCTAATAATTTGGTAAAAAAAAAAAAAAACATTTTTCCTTCTTGCACCCTCTCTCTCACAAACGTGATGCTCCTAGTCTCAGTCTTGTCTATAAATACTATTATGGCATGTGTTCTTCAGAATTGTCTGATCTATTCTCTGCTTCTTTTGTTCCAGCTCGTTATATTCTTTTGTCTAGTAATTTATCAATTCGCTGTTTTGATACCTCACTGTAATACAGCTTCCTATTCCAGTAGCTTATTTCCAAGAACTGCAAACTTGTGGAAATCTCTTCCTGCTGACTGTTTTCCTCCTACCTATAGCCTTGGTATTTTCAAGACTAAGGCCAATAAGCATCTCCCGTCTTTGCGATAATCATCTTTCGTTTTTTATTAGCTCCTTACATCAAGTGGCTTTTAATGCCTTAAAAAATTTTTTTTTTTAAACGGCATAATTTACATACAAAATCGAAACAAAAATAAAAGTGAAAAAGACTTCCGGGTAACACCAGGTAGAAACAGCTAATGCTAAATATTCTTTCTTCCCTAGTGTTTTTTAGATACTGACATTGCATCTCTATAACTGGACAGTCAGTCTTAATTTTGTCCTAAACTTTGCCTTTAACCGTGACCTTGAAAGTCAAACAGATCAACTAAGTTGCTACTTTTTAAAGTAGCAACCTATTTTTAAATTAGGGCAAACAGACACTACTATCCGCTTTTTCGCTTTAATAAATGAAATTAATTTTCTTGATGAAGATAAATAATACTATTACAAAATATCAGGATTAATTTAACATTTTCAGTATTTTTTTAATCAGATATTTCATTCAACTTCCTAACTGAATGCATCTTTATTAGTGTTATGGATTTATTTTAATACTGAACAAATATCTTACTGCTTATAATTAGAATTACCTAATTTGTCCTATTTTACAGATTATTTGCAGATATTAGAATACATATCATGGTGAGAAAGGGCAATTGAATTGTTTTTACTGAGGATACAAACCATGTGGTTTGGCGAAGGGGATGTAGAGTATCTGCTGAAAGACATTTCCTTGTCTTTATCCAACAATTGTTGAAGAAAGCCTTGTAGTAAATTTAATTAAGGGAAATACTTTTTTTTCTATGAATGTAAGTTTAAATGAAGGAGGAATCCCCCCACTGAGGTAACAGTGGAAAATAGAAACAGATTGGAAGATGGGCGGAGTCATGCCTATCTAATTCTCAATATAGAGCGAAGTGTAACAGGGTTTGCGGACTCATTTTTGCTCACCCACCGAATCCACGTCGTTGAGAGATGGACCCCAGACTTAAGGTTGATATCGTCCAACCAAAATCGCCCAGACTTTAAGATTTTCCAGCCCGAAACACAGAAGTAGAAGATAGAAGCGTGAAAGTACACTGCTTGTCACTGAACGACTTTTTCTACCCAAATAATTATTCTTATACAAAAACTAACTGACGGATTTGTTAATTACTTTTCTTTTATTGTTCTGCTTTGAAATAATCCTTTGCTCCTCAGTGGTACCAAGTTGCTGACCAGCGTCAGACAGTTGCCCTCTGATCTTTTAATCACAAAGTGGGAGAGTGGTGATTGCTGGATAAGGACCCTTCGACTTCTTCATCAGTACATCAACTTTTCCCGACCAGTGCCAGGCGACCAACTGAACTCAGGAACGACAAAATTGGTGAAGTCACTCAGCCGGGGTAGGGGTACATATCAATATAAGAAATAAATGGACCATAGACAGGGGCATACCGATGGACCATAGGTAGGTAGGCTTTGGAAGTATCATTCGTACATTTATATTGTTATCACAATCTATGTACCTATCTACATCACTGCCTGCTAACATTAACAATGGTATTGTAACTCCTACATTTTCCATGAGTACAGTTACTACATATACTAATCCTATTCTATCAGTAATACTTGCTTTGATTGTGAACTATTATTCATTTCTCCAATATAAAACTCAGATTATGTATCGAAACTTAATAAAATTAATACATGTATATAAAAAAAATAGAAAAAATTTTACATGCTGAGTCATCCATTGAGCTCGGATTATATTATTTGAATCAGGAAAAAGTGAGTTTGCAAAGCCAATTAAATTTTTTAAATAAAAAGACAAAATTAAAAATTAGTATCTCTCTCTCTCTCTCTCTCTCTCTCTCGCTCGCTATGGGTTAAATAGTATTAATACTTGTGGTGATATTCCCTATTGTTTATAATGGACTATTCAATCTATTGTTTTATAGTTAGTTTTATTACTTTTGACGGAGAGAGATAGAAAGAGTAAGTGAAAGAAGCGAGAATGATAGATACAGTATAACATAAGCATCGGGTCAATAAGCATAGAATGAGAGAGGATGAGACTAATAGACAGAAACTTAGTAAGAGATGGGTCTATTGGTAAGTAAATTCCAAATTATGACTAATTAGAACAATTAAAATGGATTTTTAAACACAACTCAATCCCCAAACCAAGGAACATTTTAACATCTATTTTGTGTGATTAAAATATATGGAGAAAAAAAAAGCCTAAGGGAAACAAACGTTGATAAACACAGTTTTAGTATAATAATGGATTACATGTGTTTATTCAATAAGAGTTTTCCTTTTGCCAATAATGAAAATGACATAACTTGTAGTTTAAAGTAACAAAGTTTGTATTATTTTTTTTCTTTTCATCATATTTAATTCCATGTTCGTTGGTGGGAAAAAAAGAGATCATGTGGCATTGGGACTCACAATGGCCAACAATTGGGGGCCATGATAGTTCATTCTTATGCTCTACTTTGTTGGCTGTCACTGTCTCATACACTTCGTCGATATTATTTTTCCACCTTTTTTTATTCCTGTATCTAACTAAATTGTATAAACTACAGCGGCTTCATAAATCTCGTT
This sequence comes from Sepiola atlantica, assembly GCA_963556195.1. Taxonomy (NCBI): domain Eukaryota; kingdom Metazoa; phylum Mollusca; class Cephalopoda; order Sepiida; family Sepiolidae; genus Sepiola; species Sepiola atlantica. The sequence goes on along the minus strand of OY744517.1, from coordinate 66,090,230 downwards.
TGCTGTTTTGTGGGTCGGCTGTTGTTTTGAGTGGGTGGTATGTGGAGATTTTCAATCCTCTCATAATATTCATCATTATTCAACTGTCAATCTATCTATCTCATTAAATCTTATCCTTGAGTGGTTATTTAACCTTGATAAGTGGTAACTCGTTAGTAAAAAAAAAAATTTTTTTTTAAAACAGTTCTGTGAAATCAGTTGATGCGGTTCCCAAGCGACTTAAGAAGCTGATGGCGAATGCTGGCAGCTATATTGCATTCTATAGTTAGTCATAAAGATTGGAGTCTCTTTTAAATATTACACCTACTATCTGATGTGTATTGGCAACACTGATGTATCAGTTTTCAGTAAACTGTGAAACGCTAGAGTGGAAGGATACAATCAGTTTCATCTATCATTCAATCAAAATTTTGCGGTAAGTAGTCCCTATAATCAAACCACATTTATGTATAGTATAAATGAATGATCTAACTATCTTATAAAGTCAAGTAAATCTTTAAAAGTAATTTTAGTATCAAATAATATCGTGTATTTACAAAAGATTTTTGGTAATAAATCAAAGAAAAAAATTTGTGCACTAATTGGTTAAACTGCCTTAAACCTTATATATCATTAAGCCTTTTGTTTCAAATCATAAGCCAAATCCATCTTTTGAATTTTCTTATGCTTTCAACTGAGAAAAATGTTGCTTCCATAATTGATTTTAATGTTTTGATGACACTATCAAATAATTTGTCGAGATGAAAGTTTAAGTGCACATTTTGAATGTAATACTTACTTGAGAATTAAAATATATCTAGTAGAAATTGAGGATTGTTCTTGTCTATAAAGTATTGTTGATACATATAAAAATTTGAATTAGTGAAAATTAATAAAACCCTTAGAAGCCATACAATGCAAATATATATTTTTTTTAATTTTTATCTTAAATCTTTTGGTGATAGATGCCCTCATCAGAAATAAAAGGCATCGTTTCAGTAGAAAGATAAAGAGACGGCTATAGAGAGCGGGAGAGAAATAGAAGTTTGAATATAAAGATATTACGCGATTTTTCTTCTATTTTATATTTTTATGACTCCGAGCAACGCCGGGTAGCCCTGCTAGTCAGAAATAAAAGGCATTGTTTCATACCCTTTTTTAGTCGCTTTTTTTGTTGTAGTCGATCTGCAGGATGTTTAAAAGGTATCTGGACAGTCTCCAGCCAAGAACGGTCGTACGTGGCAACGGCAAATGAAGTAGAAATTGAAGTGTTCTTGTTTATTAAGAATTATTGATAAAAATTTGAATTATTGAAAAGTAATAAAACCGTTTGAAGTCATACAATGCAAATATTTTTTTTTTATTTTACATTTTTCGGCGATAAATGCCCTCATCAGAAATAAAAGGAACTGTTTCATACTTTTTTTAGTCACCTTTTTTTTGTCACTTTTTTTGGTTATAGTCGATCTGTATATCTGTTAACGTGGAGATTCCATTTTCTATTTAAAGGTAAAGTGGTAACATTTTCTTGCAGTATTGCTTACTGACGTGCAACTGACAATCTTTCTTTTCCTGTGATTTTATTTTCATCATTTTGGCAACAACTTGTAGTGAAAAAAGATTATAGCAAGAGATTTGCAACTCATTTTCATAGACAAATATCTCCCCTATCCTAAAGCAGATCAGAACGGAAATGCCTCCTCTGTGTATTAAGATAATAACTATGAACATGTCAGAAATGGCCCAACTAAACCAAGTTACATAAAGCATTAGTCTTAGGCTATAAATATGAGATAATTACGTCTGTTTATCTGTGTATGTTTCCACTAAATGCATGTATTTTATGTTTCGGAATTTTTTTAGATGAGGATTGATAATTTGTATTATTTGGATTATTCAGACTATTGTTCTCATATTGTGCAAAGACCCATGGCGCAACAGATATAAGTGCTAAGTAATAATTAGTTCTAAGTGACAGTCTTCTGGGGGTTGAAGGTTCAATCCTCAGTAGGGGGGATACTAAAAATGCAATTACAAATTACTTAAAACTTCTACACAGTAATGGCTGACAGAACGAGAGCAAGCTACCTCTGTGGATTAAATAAAAGGGATCTGTCCAAAATTCCATACAGATTTCCAGTTCTGCAAGGACCTGTGATGCAATGAATATAAGTGCTAAGTAATAATAAGTTAAGTGACAGTCTTTTGAAGGTTGAATCCTCAGTATGAGCGATACTAAGAATACAATTACAAATTATTTAAGACTTCTACACGGTCATGGCTGACAGAACAAGAGCAAGCTACCCCCGTGGATTATATAAAGGGTTCCGTTCAACAGATTCCCGAGTTCAGCAAAGATTCCTGAGTTTGACGAGATGGACCTGAAGAATGTCGGAGGTTACATCGGCGGAAACGTTGTGAGAATAACATCCAAAATGAGAACAGTAGTCCGAATAATCCAAATAAAACACATTCATGTTATGTACTTGAAATTCTGCAGGAAAAATCTCTTCCATATTCACATTGTTGTAAGAGGGTTCATATTTATTTATTTTTATTATAAAAGGGTCTCTAGAGGCAGGGCTATAGCCAGAATCGAGGAGTTGGAGTTGGAGTCAAACCTTTTAAATTTTCAGGAGTCAGAGCCGAGCATTTAGACTACCACCTCCACAGCATTGTTTTCATCATGTATCACTTTTCTTTTAATTGCTTTCGATTCTGTTCATCAAAAAGAAAACAAATGAAAAAAGTAGAATTCATAGAGTTTTGAAAAACACTCCCATCCTCTTTAAAACTAAAAAACACTATAAATAATACATAGCACTAGCAGGACTCCCCGGTGTTGCCCGGAGTTTTAATTTACGTAAATTACATAGATTACAGACAAAATAAAAGTAAACCTAAACAATGTGCTTAATATTGTAATTTGAGATGTTTCAGTTCATTTTGGGACAAAATCAGAGCAAAAATAATTATTCCCTGAGTGAGGTTCGAACTCACAAACTCTGTCTCTACATACAGCATGGTAATCGAAATGGTGACGCTATTAAATATATAACCCAGACTATTCTCTCTCTCTCTCTCTCCCGTCAAATGTTAAACAGCCAAAGGCAACGAAAGAAAAGAGAGAAAGAAAGCAAAAAGGACAAATCTAGACTTCCTTTATCTCTTTTTCATTTATGAATATCAAAAAAGTATCTGTTATTAAATTAATACCCGGTGATTTTGGTGGCAGTTGAAGGTAAGAACTCTTCCACCTTCCTTTATTTATGACTAATAAAAATTAAAATATTGATCAGGATTAAATAGAAAAATTAATGGAATTGAATGAAAATAAAATTTTTGTTTTTAACAACACAGACCAATAATTGCCATAAATCACTGACAAAACAGATTTTTTATGTAACTAATAGTATAAAAAGTTATTAATCACAAATTAAAAGGGGAAAATTCGACTGTACTTAATATATCTTTTTTTCTCTTCTTTTTTTGTTCATTTAACGTCACTTTTCCCTTGTTCAGGGATCAGACGTTTCCTGATATGCAAGCTCACTCTCCAGTTCTCACGGTTCAGCGGGTAAACAATCTCCAAATTCCTCTCTGTGCAGTCTTGTCCAATCACTTGCTTCCAAGTTTTCTCCTTGGCCGGCCAATCTTCCTGCGATTTAGGGCATTCATGTTTCTGCAACGGTTTATCCAGGAAGATGAACGTTCCACATGACCATACAGCATAATCGATTCATCTTTAGGATAACCTTCATGCTGGGCAAGTGTAGTGCTTTCAGCAAATCTTTTGGACGGAGAAGATTTCTTAGAGTCAGACTTTTTTTAATTTCAGAAGTAAGAGACGTATTTAGAATTGGAGTCAAACCTTTTAAAATGTTAGAAGTCAATCATTTGGGCTATCTATTTCACAAACTTGTCCGGGGTAATATGAGATATATATTTTACCTTTGATCATAATGAGATTTAAAACATAGTCAAACAACACAAAATTATTCTGATTTTCAAAATTGGATCAAATTTTGATCATTCTAAGACACTCTAAAAGAAGTCTACTCCACAAAATTAACACTTTTACATAACTTCAGTCATATAAGCTCCATTTTAATAATGTTTTCATTGATTTTAAGTAGTTTTTGGTGTCTGACTTCTTGCAATCATTAAAGGGAGTGTATGAAAATGGCGTATGAAAACATCATCGAAAATCTTTTCAAAAATCTTTAAACGTGTTTTAAACCATAAAGGTTGATCACAAGATTATTTTGATTCTCAAAATTTGAGCAAATGTTATTAATTTTAAATAATAGCTAGCATCTCAACCAGTTGGTGAATATGTAAAATGAAAATATCTAATGTCTCTAAACAATAAAAGCTAAATCCCTTCTCATCTGTTTCAGATTTTTTTTTCTTTCTCCAGTTTCTCACCTTATTTCTGCAGTGAATTCACTCATCTATAAAATCTTGATTTTTATCTTAATGAGTGAAGATCAAAACAATGTAGTATTGTTTCTACCTGCTTTAGTATTCATATATTTTTGATTTTATTCGATGAATGAGATAGAAGATACAGCTCGTTAGAGTACAACCAACAGATACACCTGCAAACTACTAACAGCATAGCTGGGTTCTGTTTACAGAGCTGACTCTCTACAGATTTTATGCAGAGAGAATAATAATAATAATAATAATAATAATAATAATAATAATAATAATAAGAAGAAGAAGAAGAAGAAGAAGAAGAAGAAGAAGAAGAAGAAGAAGAAGAAGAAAAGAAACAGCTACATGGACGATTCATAAGAATGACAAGAGAAGAGGATCACGAAAACACCTGGACATGATTAAGAAAAGGACACTTGAAGAGAGAAACAGAATCGCTACTGACAGCTTCAGTAACAATGCGATTAGAACTAATTACATTAATGATAAAATAGATAACACCCAGGAAAACAGTAAATGCAGACTCTATGGACAAACAGACAAAATGAAAAATCACATAAGTGAATGCCGCAAACTAGCCCCAAAAGAATAAAAGAACAGACACGGCTGTGTGGGGAGAGCAGTACACTAGGAATTATGTGAATGATTGCATTTTGAACATGCAGACAAATAGTACAAACACAAACCGGAGACAGTACTGAAAAACGAAAACCACAAAATCCTCTGGGGCATGGAGGTACAAACAGATAAACTCATCCAAGCAAGAAGATCGGACGTCATAATAATTAACAAGAAGAGAAGAAACTGCCAAATTGTACATTTTGCCGTCCCAGCAGCCCACAGGGTAAAGATAAAAGAGACGGGAAAACGAAGCAACTTGCCAGAGAACTAAAAGGAATATTAAACATGAAGAAAGTTAATATAATACCAATAATTGTAAGAGCAGTAGGAAAAGTCGTGAAAAACCTGGAAAAAAGACTAGGAGAAATTTGAATCAAAGGAAAGACTGAGACTATACAATGGACAGCAATTATGAAAACGCTGAAATATTAAGAAAAGTCGTCGAATACTGAAACGAACCCACATAAACTATGAACACTAACCAGCCACATGATAATTGCAACAGAAGTAAAACAAAAACATGGAAGGACCATCACATGAAACCAAGGGGACTGAAACTGTTAGAAAGGTTTTAAACTGCCCCCCCCCCAAAAAAAAGCATCAGCTACACAAAATAATTATGATGGCTCAAGGAGGATGGAAAGAACGAGGAGGAAGAGCACTAACCAGACCTCAACTGGAATGGTGTGGAGAGTACTGGGACCTTGGGGATGCTTATTGCCACCCAAATCCCAGAGAAGACCAATGGTCGTTGCCAACGAGAAACTAATGGTAAGCGGCTGTTGTGATAACGCAATCATTTACTATCGTTATCGGAAGAGGTGAAAAGTACTGGAAAATCTGGGAAGACTTGTTGTCACCCAGACTCCAGGGAACACCACCGGTTATTGTCAATGAGTAATGACTGATAATGACTTGTGTGAGAACTCCTAGTGAGTAGTAGTAGTAATAATACTACTAATAATAATAATTCATATGCAGGGGTGAGGCAGAAAAAATTACTTTTGTTTCATTTTTACTGGTTAATGTTCGAAAAAGAACATTGAAACTAAGCCAAACAGTCGGCTGCTGATGACTATCTTCTTTTTTCTTGCTCTTCCTTTCTGTTATGTTAAAACAGTTGCCAAAGTTTGCACATGAATTTTAGAGAGGGAGGAGGGAGGCAGTCGGAGGGCAAAATATGTTCCAAAAGTAATGTGTGCAAGAGAGAGAGAGAGAGAGAGAAAGAGAGAGAGAGAGAGAAAGCTAGAGAAGAGCAGCCGGAGAACAAGATATTTTCAAAAAGTAATGTGTGTGTGTGCGAGAGAGAAAGAGAGAGGGGAGAGGAGCATTTATTTACTTCTCTCCGGGAGTTAGGCACAAGGCCAGTTTTATCTTACTCCCACAAGTAAGACGTGACCCAAGGTCGGGTCGGGAAAGGTGGGTTTGAAAAGCCAGCGCCCAAGAGGTAAGCACTCTGGCCATTAAAAATTGCCTGGGCAGCCCCGTCGGCATTCCCCGGTAGGGGCGCCTCAGGCAGTAAGTAATAAACTTACTCCTCCCCAAAGAGGGGAGGCGAAGCCTGGGAGGGTGGACCTCCTAGAACTGCACAGGACAGACCCATAGACCGGCGTAAATCAAGCCCCGAAGGCCAAGACAATACCAGTCTATGGGGTGCAGTATCCATCGGAACAGATACTACATTTTGATCTTAGTCAAAAGGCCAAGCAAAGGAGGAGCAGTCGGGTAGCAAGATATGTTTAAAAAATAATGTGTGTGTGTGTGTGTGTGTGAGGGGAGGAAAGAGAAAGACCTCTCTCTCTCTCTCTCTCTCTCTCTCTCACAGATATTATTTGAGCCATATATGTCACACACACTTTTTTAAAGTCTATTTTTATCCATCCCCTCCCCCCGGGCAACGCCGGGTTGCATGCTAGTCACAAATAAATAAACACATGTTGAATGCTGGTCTCTGTAGTAAGCTCAGCTTAATATTAGCTTTATTTTGTTATTCTCCAATCATCTTATCTCCTCCGCGTTACAGATGTTATCAAAAGAAGACTTTCAGCATGTCGTACACAATCTACTCCCTTTCAATGTTCGATACACTGAAGATGTTATATCAGAAGACAGGATTAAAAAGTTAATGATCACATCTATGAGAAGATAATCAGGTAATCCTACCATAATCTAAGCGGAAGTCATTCAAATATAAACTAATCCATACGGCAATGGGCATGGACAATTAACTCTTGTGCATGTGACAAATCCGTAAGTTAATCAGTAAGTAATACAAAAGGATTAGCAAAAAAGTTAATCCATATCTTTTTGCATAATGAGAATTTAGAAAAGTTGTTTAGAATTATATCTATTAAATCATTTTTTCTTATATTTTTTGATGATAGACATTTAATCTATATATAAAGTTAGGTATGTGTATATGTTTATATATTTGTATGTATAGGATTCACTCCTAAACTAATTCACCGACTATTATAAATTTTGGAACACAGCTGCTAGGCGTAAGGGTAGATAACGTTGGCTATATGTAGTTTCATTTAGTTTTATGCAAAGAAGATAAAGAGGGGGTGGAAGCCTTTCACAAAAATTCAGATACTTCTAATTTTTGTGAAATTTTAATAATAGGTATTAGACATCAATTAATAAATATTCCCCTAAATTTTAATTTATTTGGGGTATTTTAAAGGGATTTATGGGGACATAATATGGGCACTTTTGAAAATTAAAATATTTCAGCTTTGTATTAAATTTGATCTATAGTTATGCGACACCAATTCAGCAAGATTCCATGAATTTCTATTTCTTATTAATCTTGAACCTTACAATTTAGACATTTTCTAGAATCAAAATCATATAATAGATTTTGATCAAAAGTGGAATAAGGATTCTAAACATAAGGTTTAGTATCATTATTATATCTTTATTGTAATCTTCATAAGGGAACATAAAAGTGATGCAAAACTGTTCTGTTCGGGGAATTCATTTCACCCATCCTGTACATTATATATATAAAATATAGTCATTCATAGCTGTTTCTTCGTTTCATGGTTCATCAATGTGGTTAGACAGGGTGAACGCATTAACCCCAAGATTCAAAATCAAGATCCCAGGTCACTCCGAACCATGATTACTGGTGCCAAATGTCTTACATTCTGAGCTAAGGAACCTGCTACTGGGAGTGGAAGAAATTATGCAGTTTTAAATGAATTGATACATTTGTTTACATATTTTATGATACTGGTAACCGAGAGGACTCAATTCTTTTTACTGAAAAAAAATTATGCTCAGGAGAAACCTTCATTTCCTCCACCAGAGTGCTCCATCCATATATATATATATATATATATATATATATATATATATATATATATATATATCAGTTGACCATAGTATTAGTGATAATACCTCTACTGAAGAAATTTTCAATAACAATAGTTACACATACAACAATGCCTTAAAAACAGCGGTTATGTTAACACTAACATTGAGTATCACAGCAGAAATAATAGGAGAATTTGAAGGAAAAATAGAAGTAGGAAAATTATTTGGTATGCTCCCCCCCGTTTAATCTGCTAGTTAAATCCAAAATTGGACACATGTTTCTTAATCTTTTAAGTCTGCATTTTCCGGTCAATAACCCTTTACATAAAATATTTAATAAAAATACTGTCAAACTTTGTTATAGCTGTACAAATAACTTAGAAAAAAATTGACAGTCATAATAGACGGATACTAAACCGTAATAACAATGGCAGAATTAATAATACACGACATAATAAGTGTAGCTATAGAAATAAAAATGAATGCCTGCTACAAGTGTTTAACTAAAAGTATAGTTTATTTGTGAACAGTGCACATAGAAAATAATCCTAGTCTTGAAAAAATTTACATAGGGAGTACATTACGGATTTTAAAGCTAGATATAGAAACCATAAAAGATCGTTCAATATACCAGGTAAGAGCGGGGGTACTTCACTGTCCAAATACATTTTGTCTCTTAAGGAAAATAATATAGTACCTGTACTGAGATGGAGCATCTTGAAGAAAGCTTCAACCCGCCTGTTTTCTTTGTCTTAATGAAAAACTGGCTATTATTACGTTCCCGGATAAAGATAAACTGCTGAACCAAAGGGATGAAATAGGTATTAACTGTAGGCATTTCGAACAGTTCACTCTAGATTAATATGGTAATAACTTAGTGAATTCACCATAACAATCTATAAGGAAACTAACATCCACAACTATATACACATCTAATGTTACTTAAATTCCTAACTAGGGTGATTTTATTTGAGATAACTAATAAATGGGTAATTTGATTTTATAAACAAAAAAAATGGGGGGAATATGAAATTTAGTAATTCAATAAGACTAGCTAATAGTAATTAAAATATTAATGAACAAAGGAGCTAATAATATCTGTCTTGTTTTCACTAATTTAGTGCACGGATAATTTTTTTAAAGTTTAGATTTAAAATTTTAATGGTGTCTTGCATACCTGCGGAATCATTATACAGTTCTGTGGATGAACCCTTTGTCACATGTAAGTGGAATTTTTTGCTTTGTAAAATTGGATTTTAGTATTTCTTAAAATGGGAGGTTCTGAAAATTTTCAATTCTTCTTAGTATAAGATTGATAGGTTTAGTAAATACAGGTTACATCTTTTAATTGACAGGTTTAATTATGGAATTATCTATTATCTGACAGATTTAATTATGGAGCTATCTATTAAAACCAAGTCGAAATTTGTTAGAAGTTCCATTGGGGGATAGATTTTTTCTTGAACCTGATAGTAAGTATAAGTGGGCTATCACGGTGAGGTTCTGTAGATACATTTTTATTTTAATTTAAGTACTATATTGGTTTACTGAGTTTTTATTTGATAAATTAATGATTATATAATTTTATAATTTATTTTAAAAAAAGAAGATAATTCGCTAGTTTTATAAATACCGGGCTTGAGTATAAAAATAGTAAATTAACTTCAGAATAGTTTGGTTTTTAATCCAGTAATATGAATATGGGGAAATGTTTGAATGAATGTGTGTATACTACTGATAACTATCCCCTATGATATGTATATGTAAATATTTAATGGATAGTGTGTGATTGTACATGAGTTGCTTACAGTAGAACAAAGTATGCGTGTGATGGACAATTGAAGGATGGGAGGAGTGGGGGAAGGTCTTTTGTCAAATGTGTTGGAGTAGGGGAGGGGCTGTCTAATCGTAAGAAGTATAAATGACATGCTTAATTAGGTTAATTGTCTTTTCTTTCTTTTTCTGTCTGGGTTCTTTTGGATAATTTAAATTTTTACTTCTTGAATCACTTCAGAGTCCTGAACGAGATGCGGAAGCGTCGAACCATAGGTTGATCTACGTAGACTGTTTCTAATGTTTATTTTATTTTACTTATAAAAGCTCTCATTTATATTCAGCACTTTTTAGAAAAAATATTGGTTTTAAGTTCATGTTATCAATATATTTGAACTTATTCAATATATATATATATATATATATATATGCAGATCGGATTCTAACTCTGCCTAATGAGATCTCAGTTTATAATAGCTGTTGGTCGATAACATCGACATGCCAGAGTCGCAGATTTTGTACATGTCTGTGTAAATAAAAATAATCATATATATATATATATATATATATATATATATATATATATATATATATATATATATATATATATATCAAGGGAGGCACGAGAGCGCTCTCTCCCTTAATAGACTTCACGACTGGAAATCTCATTTCTTTGATCAATCATAACTCAAAAACCAATAAACCAAATTAGTTAAAACTTTGCACAAAATATTTATTTGATAAGTTCTATAAGTGTGTAGAATTTCAGCATCATTAGTCAAGGCAACCCAGAGATCCAGAAAGTTCAATCATGAAATCATGTTATCTGTGTGTACGTACGTATGTGCCATCCTGTATCTCATCAACTATTTGATGGATTCAACTAATTTTTGGCAGAGATAGAGATTCTAGGGTCTAGTTGATGGCATTTTAATTTCAGTTTACCATATACCTTACTTTTCCAGAAAATTCCAAAAAGCCTTATGAGAAGGCATTGTATTGAGGCATAACCTTTACAAAAGTAGTGACATTCCATGAAAAATGCCAGTATACTGAAATCATATGCCCTTAATAAGGTTAAGATGAAAATTCATATACACTAAATGTACAAAAGCAAGGAAATTCCCAAATTTTTACACTTTTATTGTCATTAAGGGTATGACTACATATCAACCAAACCATTTCATTATCACATCACTACAGTATAAATCTCTAAGCATGAGTGAATGAAGTGTGTGAGGTGCGCTGAAGAAAAATTCCTACCAGTAAAATACATAGTCCTGTTGTGCTCGCATACCCTTAATGACAATAAAAGTGTAAAAATTTGGGAATTTCCTTGCTTTTGTACATTTAGTGTATATGAATTTTCATCTTAACCCTATTAAGGGCATATGATTTCAGTATACTGGCATTTTTCATGAAATATATATATATATATATATATATATATATATATATATATTATATAAATTTCTCACAAAAGTTCATGTAGTAGCTCAATAGCATACAATATAACTAGAGCTCATAATGTAATATAATATAATAATCATTCAGAAAATATTCCAGATTTCATTAAAAAAACACTTTATTATCAGACAATTATTCTGCCCATTCTGAAAGTATATATAAAAACACTTACGAAAAGACTTCATCAGTGTACAGTCGCCACAATCAGGCTAAAGAAAAAATCAAAATGCAACCGTATTCATCTAATTTCTATATCCTTTTTTATTTTCATTTTTTCACTAGGACCAAAGGGAAATCCATACCTCCACTTATAGTTAAAAGTTCAAAACATATTACGACAATCGAATCTTTTTCACTTTTGTCCTTTCAAAATGTTCATACTCGATCAACAAAAACAATATTTTAAATTGCACATATAAATGAATAACCAATTAACACCTACCACAAATATATATATATATATATATATATATATATATATATATATATATATATATATATATATAGCTGTCTCAATCATATCTACTCAAAGCTTTCCACATTCATTTCATTCTTTAGTGACTATTGACTAGTCCAGCCTGGACTCTCCTCCAGCGCTCATAGTAGCCATGGCTACTACATTCCCTCATCTCTCCACCATGTCAACCCCAAACTTCAATGTACTTGCATGACATTTTTCTTCAAATTATCATCCTAAAGAAGTCTTACAATAAAGACGAAACGTTGATGAATATATAAAAACAATCTCTTGGTTTTTCCTTTTTCATTTCCCATATAGTGTTTGTATGGTTGTTGGTTGATAGATGTTAATCCAATGAAACTATGGTGTTTATAAGATAGTGCTCAATAATAAGTCGAGCTGTATTTTAGTATAATTTTTATTTATACAAAATTTTTTGGCTACATATGTACATACATGTTTGAGCTGCGACTTTACATATATATATAAATATGTATATTTACTGCAGGCTGAAGAAGCTTGACTTGGGATAAAGTCGCAGCTGAAACATGTATGTACATATGTAGCTAAAAATGTTTCTATAAATAAAATTTATACTAATATATCTACATATATATATAACAATATTCATCAATAAATATTAAATTATATTTATCTTCATATAACGTCGTTTTAAGCTTATGCTCACATCAGTATATGGAAGCGATAATTTCAGAGGGTCACAGGTGAAAACCCGGTTCACAGATGCCATAGGAAATTATCACGTGATACGGGAGAAATGAAGTTATATTTATGCCAGATACAGCAGGCCATAAACACAAGACAATCTAGAGGGTTCAACAAATTAATTGGAGCCTTGCTTTATAGCTTAACTGAATGTATATTTTAATATCTCCTAACAGTGTTCAACTTTTAATCTCTTAAAGGGGCTTCATAACAATATTCATAAATAAATATTAAATTATATATATATATATATATATATATATAAGTCAGTTCATATTATATTCCAATAACCATGGTTTTATTTTATTATTTTTATTATTTCACATTTCCAAAAAACATAATATTTCTGTGAGATATATTTTTTACGATCCGTTTCATTTGTCTTGTGCCAAACAACATTTTTATGTCAATATCGTCTCTGCAACACTACAAAATCATCAGAAAAAATTCACAAAGAGTAAAAAGTTCTTGGATTAAAGTGTCTTGAAAAAAACCTACACTATACAGTAGTTCATTTTTGGGTGAAAACAAACAAAAAACAAATAAAAAGAGAGCAAAAACTCAAACGTGGGGGAACCCACTAATACGCCATTGTGTATTAGTGGGTTCTCCCACGTGTGAGTTTTTGCTCTCTTTTTATTTGTTTTTTGTTTGTTTTCACCCAAAAATGAACTACTGTATAGTGTAGGTTTTTTCAAGACACTTTTTACTCTTTGTGAATTTTTTCTGATGATTTTGTAGTGTTGCAGAGACGATATTGACATAAAAATGTTGTTTGGCACAAGACAAATGAAACGGACCGTAAAAAATATATCTCACAGAAATATTATGTGAAAAAAAAAAAATAAAATAAAACCATGGTTATTGGAATATAATATGAACTGACTTATATTTTCTCTCTTATCAATAATTGACCATCATTGAGCTGAATCTTTTAAGAAGACTACAGAGTAAAAGGAACTGATAGTATATGCTAATACATATATTGTCATTAATAATTTATATATATATATTCTTGAAACCTGTGAAACCTCTGGAACATTTATTATTTTTTTTGATTTTAATACAAAAAAGACCATCAGAAAAATTGAATAAAAAAAGGTATAATTAAACAGACAAATTATTTTATTATATGTTTGCATAAATGAGAAAATGCTTCCTAAATACACACACAATATATATATATATATATGAGACAAATATTGTCTACCTATCTTTTAAGTTATTAGATCAAGAAACTTTACATTTAGTAGGAATTATACACTACCTATTCAGAGTGTTCTGAAAGGGGGTCATATTTATATATTTTTCGGTAAACAGGTACCCCAGGAAGCATAACATTTTTAAAAATCTACCTCTGATTTTAATGAGATTGAAATCATAGTTGCATTACACAAAATTAAATAAATTCTCAATCTGTGACCATTCTGATCATTTTAAAACCCTCTAATTGGTGTTTAATGTAATATTCTTCCTTTAAAAGAATTGAGTCCTCTTAGTTACCAGTATCGTAAATTTGTAAACTAAGCCAATTACCTGTCTCTTTTTCTCCCGCTATTGGTTAAATGGTATTAATACTTGTAGTGATATTCCCTATTTTTTTATAATGGACTATTCCAATCTTCTATTTTATAGTTTGTTTTATTACCTTTGATTGTTAATAAACAGAGAGAGGGAGAAGGGGACGAGAAGAGAGATTGATAAAGATTGTATAAAATAAGAGTGAAGTAGGGGTGGGGGGCTAAAATAACAGAGTGAGAGAGGGTGAGAGTAATAGACAGAAACTTAGTAAGAGATGGAGACTTGGTGATTAAACTGAAAATTACGGCTAATTACAACAATTAAAATGGATTATTTTTCAAACATAACTCAATCCCAATGCCAACGAATATTTTAGCATGTATTTTGTGTCATTAAAATACATAGAATAAAGCTTTAGGGAAACAAACGTTTATTAACTCAGCTTTAATAAAATAAGTAGCATGGCTACCCGGCGTTGGCCGGTAGTATGGACAACAAAATAGAAGATTTAAAAGGTGTGCTTAAGTTCCATTTAACATCAATCAAAGCTCGATGAAAAATATGGGGATGGTTAGCAAACCGGTATTTAAATACTGGTAAATACGAGTGTTGTTTTGTTTTTTTGTTTGTTTGTTTGTTTGTTTGTTTGTTTTACATGTGCAAGAAATATCGTTACTAAAATACCATACAATCAAAAAGAAAATTCTCTTGAAAACATGAGATTTAGTAAAAAACAAAATTAAAAAAACAATTAAAATTTTTTAAAAATTAAATATCAAAAACAATATTTTATTAAAGAAAAAGCATGTGAAATATACACCACTTCTAAACACCAATTAAATGGAAAAAGGTTAAGTGACAGCAAGCAGTTTATTTTTTTTAAGTGAATTATTTTCTTTGAAAAATGTAATGGACATTATTTTTTGCTGTATGGACGTTTTCCAACACAAGTTATTGTTACTGACCCCCTTTTTTTCACTACTCATGAGTAAATAAATAAATAAATAAATAAATAAATCTAACGATTGCTATTTTTGAGTGTTCATTTTTTAATTTTTTTTTTTTTTTACAGTCATGACGTAAGCAGCTTATTTAAAAATTCGGTTGTGAATTTGTTGAAGGTTTTATAAATTTATTGAAAGTGCAGATAGAGTGGGGGAAAATAAACGGCTCCTTGTTTTAAGTAGTGGGAACTGAAACGGATTCTTTAAAATGCATGAAGGAAGCCAACTCCAATTTAGGGAGCAAGGAGCTCCAAAATCAGTGAAACGGATAAAGGCATATCAATATTATATTTTTGCTTACTTTGAAGTATTTTATGGTATGATCTCTTGCACTTATTAAACCTTTTAAGTGTGTCTCAGTATTATGAACCCTTCCTAAGACGAGTACCCCAACTAGTTTTGAATAAGTGATCAACAGGAAGTAATCATTTTTTTAAAATTTAATTCAAATATTTTACGCTGTGAAAATGGAACCGATATAAGAATGGCCTCGAAATGTAATCCAAGGGAAGTAACTCTTATTTTTTTAAAACGGAATTATCTTTCTTTACTATCTTTTTTTGTTGTTATTCTTTCTTTCTCGTTATTTAAAGATTTTATGACGTTGACACACCGGTTCTCCTTAGATCAGATCATCAAAGTTAAGTGATATTGAGCTTGGTTAGTACCAGTTGGGTGACTACTTGGGAATATCAGGCGCTGTATATGAAAGGAAGGCAACACTTCCTTGCAGAAACTAATGTCGTCAAAATCGGATTGCAACTGACAGTGTCAGTTATACTCCGACAAAATCAGTTGCCAACTGACAACAGCGAAATAATGTCTATATTCTCAATGTTAGAAACATGAGGTTGTAGTGCATAACATACATGTATAGTAAAAACAAAAGGATAAAAGAAAAAGAAATGTATTGTGTAATGTACAGAAATGAAGATAAGAAACAACAAAAAAAGCAAATGCAAAGTGTTGAAGACAAATTTGACACTTTTGGGAAAGGAAAGAAAAACGTCGTATTTTGGCCAATAATTGATGTATTCTCAAAATGTTAAAGCCATTTCTTAGAGGATCTTATTCAAAGAAGTCGCCATCAGCATCCACCACGACCCCCAGGTGGGACCTAAAACTGAAGCATATGGCCTTCACCGTGTTCTTTAAGAGACACCTGAACGCCAGTATGATCATGACGTCTTTGATGTTGCAGGTGATACGGTTGGTGTCTTTCTCAACTGCACCACAATTTGGGGATCAAAATGTTGAGACTGGTGAAGTTGTTGAAGTTCTCAGACAACCACTTCTGGGTTTTCCTCAGAGAATGTGGCATAGAGCTGAGTCTTGCTGCCACATGTATAGTCTTCCAGCAGCCACCATCTTTCCGAACTCCTCAGATTGCCCGTCGTCATCTCATTGGCAGAAAACAGCTTGTCACTCATTGACATACGTTCCCAGAACCTCAACAAATCAGTCTCCATTAGAAAGTGTTAGGGATAAGTTTGACACTTTTGGGAAAGGAAAGAAAATAATGTCATATCTTGGCTAATAATTGATAATGGACAGAAACTCAATATAGCCATCTGAAATGAGTTTGAGTCCCTGTGGAGCGGCATGACGTGACCTTCACTGGAAATACACCCAAAGACCATCACAGTTTGAGGGAACTTTGTTTTTACGACATGCGGGACTTTTTGCTGACTGTAGACTAGCTACCTGTTGCTCTGTGCATTGTGCGACTGGTCTTAATAACCAGAGTATTTCCGACTCGATTGGGTGTTCGACCTTGTTGAGGAGTTCCTTGGCTTTCATGAGGCAGTTCTTTTGGGGTTTGGCGGTGAGTAGTTGGCTCTTGCGACTCTTGTATGAGGAGTAGTGTAGATCCTTGTTTAGCGCTTTCTTCATAGTCGCCACTCCGATACCCATCTCCTTCGCCAAGATCCGCATTGCTTTGCCTAGATCTTGTACACCTTAATTTTTCAGCTTTTCAACAAATTTCGTTATGTGGACGCAGAACACTTGCAATGATCCTTCCTGCTAGCCACTACTTCCACATCTCCATCAGAATTCTTCAGCTCACATCTCATGGCGTTAAAGGAATTAAATGATCACTGAGCTGCTGCTAAGATTTTCGAATTTTTTAATCATGATGTGTGAATCATGATGATGCTGGTCACTCTCTTCCAATATTCTCATGCTTTTCAGTCATCCATTGTGCCAAGCTCTCAAACCCATCAATAGTATACAAAACAGCTATCCATTGCACTTTACCACTATTAAATACTTCAAATCGTGCTGAAATGAAGGAATAAAAAAATCATCAATTTTTTTTAACACTCTGTAATTCAAAATCAAGAAAAAGCAAAAAGTAAATTTCGGAAATTAGCTGTGGAAACTGCATTGCAGTGTCCACATGCAACACAGTGTCCACATGCAACTGCAAGTGAAACTTGTAGGGAAAACAACTCTGACTCTCCAGTATCTCAATACAATTGACATCGCGCAGAAAATACTCTGTAAAAGGTTCCAGAACTCAAAAAAAGTCTTGACAGCGACTGGTTGAAAAACAAATCTGTCAATCAGTGAAGAGTATTTCAGAGCTTTATGCTTTTCAGATGAACGTACATCAAATCCAGCATCTGTAGTATACGAGGTATTGCCACTCAGAAAAAACGTGTCTTTTTAGGTAACATCCCAAATGAGAAATTTTAATCTTTTGTCCGAAGAATGGTTAATAGCATTTGGATGCTTTTCATTTAATGCTGATGTAGCAGTTACATGACCGAGATCTACTTTCTCTTGTATTTACACACAATCTCTTATGTAGTGATTTGTTTATGGTTCAGTTGGCTAAAACAGGCATGTTAAAACTTGTCTAGAAATACATTGAGCAATTCGAAAACTTCTGCACATGCTCACCTTTCCTCACTTCCACCCAAAGCTTATTTGGCACTAAAATATAAACAGTTCCTGAACAAAGGCAGTGGAGACCAGGCGTTAAAAACCTCTTCTCGTACCTTGCTATGGCATGGAAGAATAAGATGGAACTCTGGAACTTAATTCTCTTTCTATAGTCAATACCCGCCTACCGAACCAACTTATCTTATATCCTTAAGTTCTTGTGTTATTAAATCCTTCTGGTTCCTATTCTGTTTGACGAAACTTAAATAAAGTTGATTCAATTGTAGAAAGGACGGTGTTATTTTTTATATGGAACCTAGTAGACCTTTTCTTCTTCATTTCAAGCAAGCGTAGTCAGATGAATACAGACACAGCCACTTCTACAAAATGGTTATCTCCAATCTCTAACAATCATCCCAACCTCACCAACAACCTCCATACTGGTGAGACAGTAAATAACCCTTTTATTTTAAGATAAAAGGGACAGCATTTCCGGACCGTCCCCAGTTATGACATAACTTATATCTACTACCCTTATCTAAATTTTGATATCAAAACAAAAATAAAGGAGATTAACACTCTACCTTGCAAATGATGAAAATAGATTTAGAAGACTCAGCAAATCCCTTTAATCCTCTGGTATCATAATTCCATATATGCTGAAGAGTTAATCCCTGCAAGTAAAATATTATAAAAATACACATTCAATAGGTCAAAGTTGATGGGTAATGTTATATATTTATAACTTATTTTATTTTTTTCTTAAAAAATATAATTATCTGATAAGATTACATGGAAGTGTGTGAGTAAAAATATCTAATAATTAACCTTTTTAATTAATGCACATTAAACTGAGTAAAATATATTAAATCAGCTATACGCTGGTAATTTGAAATATTAACTAAATTACACAATGTATTTTTAATACAAAATCTCCGATAATTTTCTGATTTCAATTAAATTTTGAAAACCTATTAATTAGTTACTTTCATACTGAGTATTTTTAAAAATTATTCTAAGACACTTAATCACCTGCAAGAGAGAATATCAAATGACAGTGAAGTTTGAGGACATGCGTTGCATGGAGAGAAATGATATGAGAATAATACGATGGATATGTAATGTGAGTCTTAAAGACAGGCTTAGATCTGATGACCTCAGAGAAAAATTAAATCTGGACAGTATAGAGAGATGCATGCAGAACAGGAGACTTTGATTTTATGGCCACGTTGACAGAATGTATAAGAGTTCTTGGGTTAGTAGATGTAGAACAGTTGGGGTAGCAGGGTCAGTTCACAGGGGAAGGTAAAGGAAAAAAATGAGAGGAAGTGATAAGAATGGACTTGAGAGAAAGAGTGATAAATAAAGACCTAATCAGAGATAGGTTAGTTTGGAAGTCAATTTCTAAAACCATCCAACACATGCCAGCATGCATGTAAAATGTGCATTGAACAAACTATGATGATCATATGATGATGATGATGATGATGATTTTTGTCACTTTCAGCCGATTTATCTTTGTGACGAAACTAATCCAGAAAAAAGTTTTTCTAGTCTCGAATCTTTTAATTTCTAAAAGTATAAATCCTCTAAAAAAAAACAATACATTTTAAAATATGTCTTTAAATTAAAAAAAAAATTTTTTTTTTAACTCAAAAAGTATTTTTTGTAGAAAGTTTAAGATTGCATTATTTTTAAAAGAATGCTATTTACTTTAGATATTTGTAGAGCAAGATGATATTCAAATATTATGTATCGCTAAATAAATTGACTTATAATTTAAGTAGGATTTAAAACAGTTAGAGGTTTTGCATGTATCAGGGTTTTAGCCACTCCACTAGTTTTCCTGTTCCATTTGCACCTTAAAATAACCTGTTGAAAAATTGAACACATTTCCAACATTATTTTCAAATAAGTCCCTATTTACATTATTTTCAAATAAATCCCTATTTACTTGCTTTTTGCTCATTAACTGCAGCAAAAAGGAGCGCGTCCCTTTCTGTAAATCTCTGGCATGTATCTAAATAAAATATGTTATTAAATAAAGGTATATTTAAATAATCAAGAAATGTAAAGAAAAAAAACCTTTTGAATTCCATATTTTACAAGAATGTTATTTTATTTTTACAAAGAATTAAATTTGGAATAGAAATCTATATAGTAATAAAAAAAAATGATTTTTTTTCTTGAATCATGATGAGCAATATTATACATTTTTCTTTTATGTTCAAATGTCTAAGAAATTTAATAATTTAAAAAAGTTAAAATAAACTCCTTTCACTAATATATAAAGACTAGACTACCCGTGACCCCTTGAGTCACAACCACTTCCACGATTTGTTTCACTTTGAATCAAAGTAGAACAAACAGTGGTAGTGGTTGTATGTGTGTGTACCATATAATAGAGTAACCATTTATTTAAGTATGATTATGTGATAAAGACCGTTGATGTTGGGGTTAACAGGAATTTGTTCTTTTATCAGTGGTCATGCATTTAGTCTTGAGTGTGTTAATAGAAAGACCAACTTCTTTTGAGTACTTCAGAAAATTATCCAGAAATAATTGCAAATCAGAGCTGGAGTTACTGGTTTCAGCTGTGTCATCCACATAGCTCAGATTAGACAAAGGATGACCACCAATTGAAAAACAAGAACTACATTGTTGTTCTATTTTCCAAGTAACTGATGCCGTTATGATGCAGAATAGAAGCACTGAAAGGACATCACCTTGTTTTACACCCTTGAGGATTCGGATACGGAGTGATGTGCCGATATTACTTTTAATTTCAGAAGTCGAATTAGCATAGGCCATTTTCAAGGTGTATATACTGTTTATTCAGATTTGTTTCTTTCCAAAAGTTTCCAAAGAGATGGAAGCTTGATGCTATAAAAATGCTTTAGTAAAATCAATAAAGGCGATGAACACAGGATTATTGAATTCTATGAACTTCTCTATTATCTGCTCTAAGGCAATAATTTTCTCTATAGGACCTCTCCTTGGTTGGTATGCAGATTGAAAAGTTGGGAAGGATGCATTAAGATCTCTTTTAGTACGTTCTGTCACGACTGTGACAAACAATTTGTAATAATGACTTAAAAGGCTGATTGGGCGATAATTTCCGCAATCCAGGCGACTGTTTTTTTTTATGCAGTATAACAATCAGTTCATTTTTGAAAGCTTATGATACATTACCAGTTGAAAGTATCATGTTGAACAATTTCAAAGGAATATTTAGGAGTGGTTCTCCAGCAGCTTTGATGAACTCAGTGTGAATATTATCAAGCTCGGGACTTTTGCCCTCCTTCAAAGATAGAATAGCATGCTCTATTCTGTCTTTCAAACTAGGTGGTATTGTGTCTTCCGCAGTCTCATCAACTTGAGGGGTGTCAGTTGAGTCATCGATATATAGCTCTTCATAAAATTGCGCTCACCATTCCAAAATCTCATCTTTGTCATATAGGATTTTGCTGTGTTTATCCTTAATTCCCCAGCTTATATTTCTTGGCTTTGATTTTAGTTTTTTATAGCAGCAGGGTTAGGGTTAGTACTGTTTGTGATTAAGTCTGCTTCTTTATCTATTTCAAATATTTTTTTCTTTCCTTATGAACTTCTTCGACTCAGCTTTTGCTATCTTGTATTCTTTGGAAGAACATCCTTTCTCTCTTCCTATCTTATGCTTGTTCTCTATTACTTGTTTAGTATTGTTTGACATCCAGTCAGGAGATAAAGGAACAATTTCATTTGCAGAATCTTTGATGCTTTTGGTGGTACTTTCAAACAACAAATCTGGATCTGATACTTCAGAAAGAGGGGTAAAACAGTTTTAAAGCTTGAGTTGAAAGACATCTTTGACATGTTGTTCTTTTAAGGTACTAATGTTGCATCTTTGGATCCCAGATTGTTTTTGTGGCTATGAAAAGGAGAGCCTTACTCTTGTTCGAACAAGTTTGTGCTCAGATATGTCCGGTTTGCTGATGGTCTCACTATCAAGAACCTTCTGCTGAACTTCGGACTTGCAGGTTAAAATAAAGTCAATCAGATTTTTCATCCTTCCATCAGGGGATGTCTAAGGTAAGAATCTCTTCTTTTGGAACAAGGTATTGGTCACAATGAGGTCGTTTCTGATGCAGAAATTTGCAAGAATTTTGCCCCAAGGGTTTGCATTTCCAATGTTGGGCTTCCCAATAACATCCGGATAATTGTCATAGCCACTGATTAAAAAACAACAGCCAACAAATCGAACAACTTACAGAGTTTGTTTACCTTGGGCACAAGCTGTCTTCATCTAATGATGGGCAAACAGCTGTAAATCACAGAATCAGCTTATGCTGGACCGCCTTCACAAGAAACAAAACCGCCCGAACTTCTAAATGCATGCCATACAAAAATCAAAGAGAAAATCTATAACGCATATGTCCTTCCTGTAGTATTATACGAACTTGAATGTATCAACTGGACTGTAAAATTACATCAGAAAGTAGAAACCTTCCAAAGCCACATCATGCACTTCATTACTAATCATAAACTATCTGATCACATCAGCATTGCAGAGTTGCAAAAACTCACTGGCATCCCATCAATATCCTCTGTCATCATATGTAACATCTTGGGATTGTTTGGTCACGTTAAGCGTTCCAATGTAGGGTTGTGCAAAATATGCATTGAAGGCATAATACAAGCAAGCCGGTCAAAAGGTAGACAAAAGAAAAGATGGATAGACAACGTTTGTGAATGGACGAACATGAACATAAACCAACGAACACTTTGGTCCAAGATCGTGAGGCTTGGAGGACACTCAACCATGTTAGTGCGTATTCTGCAGCTAGCAAAGAAAACGTTTAATAATAATGTGATAAACGTATCAACATTGAAGGAAACAAAAATGAAATGGTGCTGATCTTAAATCCAACATCAAAAATCATATTCACATAATCGACTGGATAATAAGTTTTTGATCTGATTATTTTTGGTGCCATATCTGGTCAGAACTTTCATCTTTTAGCAAAACTGACTCAGGACAGTAAAATGTATCTGGTCCGAGGAACCATGAAAAGAGTCACCTAGCAGCCACTAATGGTGACTTTTTTTAACCAGTTTACTTTCAGTCACATAGCATGAAAACAGTGTACATTTAACACAAATACTTGTCATAAACTGTCCCATAAGTAATCAAACTTTATTTATTCCATTAATCCTCTTATAATATAATTTTTATAATATTTTTCATCATTCAACTGATAATCAATCTATCTCATTAACCCTTAACCTCGAGTGGCTCTTAGCCTTGATATAAGTGATGACTCATGAGTAACAAAAACTTAAAGAGGGTTGGACTTACTAACCTACCCCTGATTTTATTGTATTGTATTTTTTCCTTTCACTCCCCCATCATCAATCAAAATTGTAAATATAAAATTCTTCTTCCTCCTCTTCCTCCTCCTCCTCCTCCTCATCATCACTGGGGATATTTTAATTCTTAACGTCCTTACTACTCAAATCTGCATTGACTGAAAGTGATTTTGGTATTCCCAAATGATAACCCTTTGCTTAAATCTATTTTTAAATATGTTTAAAAAATTACTAATTGAAGGAAAATAACTCTTACTAGTCCTTGTGAGATTTATTTCATCTTTTGTCATAATGGTTAGATGCCTTTTTTCCATATGCGTCATTTCAGAACAAATTCTTCCAAAATGTCTGCTTTTGATGATAACTCAAATGATTTTTTTGTTTAACTGAGTTCACCCCAAACAAGGTAAGTTGCCACTGTAGATGTAAGGGGCTACTGAGAATTAGGATGAAATTTAGGGGATCATCCTAAATTGGGAGCTGTGCAGCTAGATGTTTGTTGACATTAGTTTTAAATTTTTGCATGTTGGTACAGTCGGGGAAACAGGGAAGGAGTTCCAAAGGCCGGCAGCTCGAGGAAAGAAGCTATTGGTATAGAAGGTTCTCCGGCATCTGGGGACTTCCACAGTGAATGGATGGGATTTAGCTGATTGTCGAGTTGGTCGAGTGTATTTACGTTGAGGGGGCACTAGAGCAGCAAGTTCATCGGAGCACATTCCATTGTAGTACTTGTAAAACAAGCACAAGGATGCAACATTGTGGCGATGGGACAGGGGCTGGAGCTTGCTGGATAGTGAGGGATTAGCTATCAGATTAGAGACTCGTTTTTGGACCTTGTCTAAGAGGGAAAGATTAGTGGATGGTGCACCAGCCAAGATGTGACAACAATACACCATGCATGGGTGGATGGTGGCTTTGTAGAGATATAGGATACTGTCAGGTGTGAGAAGTTTTCTAGCATGGTAGAGGGAGTCCACCTTCTTTGCAGCAGCTTTGGTAATGTCTTCTATGTATTTGTTCCAATTCATGTTACCTGTGAATGTTAGGCCGAAGAGTTTGAATGTTGGACTCTCAGGTAAGATGTTATTTGCTATGGCAATCGGTGGTTGAAGTGGTTTCTTGTAGTTGTTGAAGGAAAGAAGCTTTGTCTTAACAGCATTAAATGTTACCATCAATTTATGACCCAATTCCACTACAGACTGGAGGTCACTTTCAAAGGATTTGCCCATTGCCTTGGATATGTGCGCATTTGTTTTACCCACATGACGAGAGTATAGCGTAATCTCGTCAGCAAATATACCCATCTCAGACACAATATTATCAGGGAGGTCGTTTATGAAAATCAGGAACAATAAAGGTCCAATGATCGATCCCTGGGGCACACCTGCATTTATGTCATGTTGTTTGGATGAACGGCCACCGAGGACAACCTGAATTTTTCTGTTGGATAGGAAGGCTCTTATTATATTAAATATTCGTCCAGTAATACCATATGAATTAATTTTCATGAGAAGTCTTTTATGCCAGACCTTGTCAAAGGCCTTTGATATATCAAGCGCTACCACCCTAGCTTCACCTGCCTTGTCCAGTGTATGGTATATGCATTCGAAGATGACTGTTAGAATATTTGCAGTAGACCTTGCTTGCCTAAATCCATACTGATGGTCAGAAAGAAGTTTAATATTAATAAGGTGCCGGACTATTGCTAGATTGATTAAGGATTCAAAGATTTTAGCAAAGAGCGGGAGTAGGCTGATGAGGCGATAATTTCGAGGGTCAGTTCTATCTCCAGAATCCTTGAAGACTGGTACCACAAAAGCAATTTTCCAACTATCGGGGAAGCAAGATTCAGCAAGGCATTTTTGTATGGTTTGGATAGGACAGGGGTCAGTTCAAGAGAGCATTTCTTTATTACTATTACTGGTATAAGATCAGGCCCACATGCTTTGGAGGTGTCATGGTTTTTTATGATGTCCA
The DNA here is from genome assembly GCA_963556195.1 of Sepiola atlantica. Lineage (NCBI taxonomy): Eukaryota > Metazoa > Mollusca > Cephalopoda > Sepiida > Sepiolidae > Sepiola > Sepiola atlantica. The sequence goes on along the minus strand of OY744517.1, from coordinate 66,064,703 downwards.
TGATGTGAGATGGGGTGATTATCAGGTCATAGAGTGTGGCTTCCGTTTGCAGTGGAAAATTAGGGAGGGAGTGGTTTGCAGAGTCAAAAGTGGAGTTTAAGGCGAAATGCTGGGCAAGTAATTCAGCCCTGTCAGTTGCCATGCAAATGACATCATTGTGGTTGGATATCGGGGAAACTGTTGATTGCCCATTATTCATCCCACTATTGTAGATTTCCAAAAATCATGAGAAGCTAGTTTCTGCGACTGAATGCGTCTTCTGGTTATCTCTGTATACCTTCTCTTTTCTTCAGCTATCACAGTCTTACAATTATTTCTTGACTCTACAAATTTTTGTCTATTTGTAGTAGACTTATGGCGGCCGTATTGTTGGAATGCTTGCTGCCTCTAAGCAATAGCAGCTGCATATTTCAAGGTGAACCATTGTGGAGAGTGGAGCTTGCTTTGTTTGATGACAATATTATTTTAGTGCAAATGACAATATCATATTAAAGAACAATGTCTTTCCAGTCACACTGTCATGTTTCATAACAATTTGGTCAAAAGTAAATACATTATAAACATTTAAATGAAAAAAAAAAAAAAAAACATGTTTTAGCTATTTAGCTATTTTGGGGTAATTCCTTACAGGACTGAGGCTCTAAATATGGTTAATTTTCAAGAGGATATTAAGAGTTAGAGTAAATGAAGTATCATGGTGTTTGGGAATTATGAATGGGATGAATGAATATTTATGGTGAATGGGCCAGTAGATGTAGAACAGTTAAGGTAACAGGTCCAGTACACAGAGGAAGGTCAAGGAAAACATGGGAGGAAGTGATAAAAATGGACTTGAGAGAACGAGGCTTAAATAAAGATCTGACCAGAGATAGGTTAGTTTGGAAGTCAATTACTTAAAGCTGTTCAACACATGCCAGCATGTAAGTAGACGTTAAACTGATGATGCTGATGCTACTGATGATAGAAATTCTAAGCATGCATGGATCAACGAACATGTCTAGCTAAAATCAAGACTCACTCTGGCTAATTTTTTTGCTTTGTTTCTGATTATGTATTTCATATGTAACAAATATAGACTTTACGAGATCAGATTCTCTCAGATCTCAATGTAGCATCTGTGTCAGTATTAATGGCAACCAGATCACACCACCTACAACAATATGGCCCTCACCTGCCCATCGATCAGCCTTTATTTCGCTTTCCAATTTACCAGGCCTTCACCTTCAATAACATGTTATGTCCCTTCTCACCAACTACATAACTGTTTTTCTCACAACTACTACAACAACTGCATGCAATATTTGTCTGTATATGATGTTTCCCCCTATAAATAATATTTACCAAGCCTTTGTTTTGTTGTGTGTAAAACTACTCCGCTACATCAGTGATCAAAACAGAAAGGGATCAATGCGATCATATTTTGTTAAGTTCTTCTTAAACACAGATCCATTGATCAGGAAGAGAACCTATATTAGTCAATAAAACATTACTTCAAGCTCAATTTTTTTCTCCTGTAATGAAAATGAGACATTTCTAATTCTGTCTCGTTTTTCTGTTCTAAACACTCTTATATAATGGATCGCTTTTCTATAACATTTCTATCGATGACTAAAATTATTTTAGTAAATTCATTCCACATTACTGAAAACATTTATTATAAACTAGCTCTCCCTACCCGTTGTCGCTCGGGAGTTATTTTACTTTCATTAATAATTTACGTGACAGAAATAGGATTTATTCGTCTGTAAAAAACGTTATTTGGGTTATGAATAAATGTAAAAACGATTTTGTGTCCTCTTTAAAAAAAAAAGTAAAAAGTTGACTATTTATTTTTCCCTCCCATTCCATCAAAGTAAAATGTCGATTATGATTTAAAAATAAGAATAAATGTAAAAAAGCTTTTGCATCCTCAGACTGGAACTGAATTTGGAATCAGGTTGGTATCTTTTCAATTTGGCTAATATGCCAATGTTATTAACACACAGATCATAAAGCATGTTATGGAAATGTTATTTTGTAATAATGTTTAATTGGGGTAAATCGATTATCAAAAAGGGAGGAGAAGGTGTATTAGCAGTTAAATTCAGAAAATTGCCTAATTAAATTTCTTCCAAATTTGCAAGAAGAAGACGTGGGACTGTGAGAGGGTTAGCTCCTCCGACTTCCTCTATGATATTAGTAATCAAAACAAAAACTATTGATCGGATTGAATATGAAATTCAATGAAATCGATTGGGAATGAATATTTTGTACAAACATAGACCAATATTTGCCAAAACTGCCTGACTCAACAGTTTTAAGTATGTAGCTATTGGTAACAAAGTTATTAAGGTCAAATAAATAGGGGGGGGACTGGCTTTATTTTATATATAAGATAGGAAGATACTGACTAAATATACATTCTTCAATTTGGATATATATCAAAGTAAAATTTCTCTAAGCATCACAACAATTTATCATGAGTAAGAATTTAGTTTAGTTTGTCTGCTGTTTTACAGCAAAGAAGCCCTTGGATTATTTAATGCAGAAACAATACTAAAAACGTTCCTTTGTCTTTTGGCTAGGAGCAAAGTGTAGTATCTGTTCTGATACTACACTTCATCTTTTCTGTCCTCGGTCAGTGGAGGAGAACTCCTTCTAGACTGAGGCAATTTGCATTTTTTGTTCCAACCCAATTCCCCTTTTTTGGGAGCTGGATTTTCCCCACATTAAAAACTGACCTTGTGTCTAACTCTACCCTCGTGAGGAGACAATTAAATAAGAACAATACTAATTTGTAATCAATTGATTAAACACAAACTGCTATTTTACACAAATATGTGGGGGGGGGAGGCATACCTTTCCCAATGATATTACAGTGTGTGTGAATGCAATAGATCTAACAGCATTGGGATTTAAACTCAGCATAGCAGCATCCATAATCTGCAATAGCATCCATTAGATCTGGCCAGTGAGAGTTGCATGGAGAGAAATGATATGAGAATGATATGATGGATGTGTAATGTGAGTCTTAAAGACAGGCTTAGTTCTGATGACCTCAGAGGAAGATTAAATCTGGACAGTATAGGGAGATGTGTGCAGAAGAGGAGACTTCGATGGTATGCCATGTTGAAAAAATGGATGAGAGTGCTTGGGTTAGATGTAGAACAGTTGAGGTAGCAGGTATAGTTCACAGGGGAAGGCCAAGGAAAACATGGGAGGAAGTGATAAAAATGGACCTGAGGGAAAGAAGTAAAATTAAAGACCTGGCCAGAGATAGGTTACTTTGGAAGTCAATTTCTTAAAGCCAGCGTGTAAAACTGATGCTAAACCGAATATGATGATGATTATACCAATTATACCCCCGGACTAACAATTTTATTAATTAGTTCATTTGAATATTTAAATATAAACATGATAAATCCAAAATTGGTGATTCATAACACTGAATGCTAAACAAAAAATAAATTACTTTAGCAAAAAGAACTTACGGACTGCTTTTAAAATCCTACTTTTCTCACAACCTAATTTTATTGAATCATTTGTTAATGGATTATTTTGTTACACATGGATGTATAGAAATATCAATAAGACAACAAATCCAAAAGTATTATTATTGGAAAGGTATGAAAGACCCTCCATGGGGTAAAATATAACAACTTGTGTTTAATTATTAGTTTCAATGTATTGAATTTTGGCATTGGTGTGTTTGGTATGCAACATATTAACATATGTTGCATACCAAACACACTAAACTAATAAGACTCATATAAAACAATAAAAAAATTAAAAAACATTTTTTTTTAATATAATCTACTTTGTTATCAATGCATTAGATTCAGTGGTAAAAATTAATATTGCTATTTGAAAATAAACAGTAAAGATTTTAGATCAAAATGCAGAGGAGAAAAGTGTAGCATCTGTTATGATACTACACTTCATCTTTTCTGTCCTCGGTCAGTAGAGTAGAAATCCTTCTAGACTGAGGCAATTTTAATTTTTGTCCCTTTTTGGAAGCTGGATTTTCTCAACATTAAAAAATCGACCTTGTATCTTACTCTGCCATCGCGGGGAGGCAAGTAAGTAGGGACTCGGTGCTTAAACTGCCTACCTCCAAACCCCACAATGTTACTAGGGGCGGGGTGGGGGAACAATTGATGGTTTAAGTAGAGCTCTGGAGGCCTCCTTAATTTTATTTTTGTCCCTTTATTTAAAATGCCCCCCTTACATAAAGTCGCTTTCAACAGTAATTATTTAAAAAAAAGAAAAGTTACTGCACACATGTGTATTAATCTGTCTGAAACTTTACTTCCACTAAACTTCCGTCTCTTTTGAAAATCGCTATGATGTTAAATTTGAAAACTTGTATTCTTTATAAAATATGAAATTTATTGAATTTATTGAAATTTATTGAAAAGTTAAAATTACTAGTAAAAAATATGCGACTTGAGAGGATGGTATCATAATGAACGAACATATACTACACTACCTACCCCAAAGGAGAAGGTAATACCTGGGTAGATGGTTTCATGACAACAGAACAAATACTACACTACCTCCTCCCTGAATTGAACATTGAATGATAGTAAATTAGTATGAAATAGTGTAGTAAACTGAATTGAGTATTAAAAATGTAAAGTAGTCGACCATAGTCCAGGGCAACCCGAAGGCTCCCTTTTTATTAGCTACTACACCGATTTGTGGGGGAGAGTGCCACTCCTTTCCCAAGATTACTCCACTTACCCTTGATCCTCACCTTATAATGCTGAATGTTTAGCAAGGAGGCATCAAGTACCATTTTTTTTTAAGTCTTTGGTATGGCTTGACTGAGAATTGAACACTGGTCTCCCAGCCCATTAGTGAACACTTACCATTATACCAAACGGGCCGATCAATTGAGCATTAAAAGATAGTAATAGTATAGTTCTGGCTTCAGATATAGAAGTAATAGTATAGTTTCGTCTTTAGACAGACATATACCAAATCTCCATTAATAATAGATATAATTCTTTGATTTTTGTTGATCAAAACAAATTATCACATTGGTTTGTTTACAAATAGTTGTCCTCTAGTGAGTACTCTGTATCATAGATGCCGTGGAGGAAAAGGGGATGGACCCCTAGCACCCACCAGCACTGCATGGACTCATAGGTCTACTTTCGTTAGTGTCCACTTAGGTGAATTCTTGGATTCAACTGTCCATCTATAGTAAGGTACACAAAAGCATAAATAGTTTGCATATAAAAGCATTTTCTTTTTCTTTTTTTGTAGGAATGCGAAAAACTAAGCATAACTTACCTGACTTCCAACGTGAAGAGCTGAGAGACTGCTAATGAATTACAAAGGAATTCACTCACAGTAAATCAGTAGGAAACATAAATAAAAACAAAACTGATAGCGTAGTAATAAAAAGTGGCTGTATGTTTTTTTTTTTACGAAGCAAAAAGCTCCAATAACCTATATCTGAACTGTTGTACCAATATGGCATAATTCGTACGGTTACACTTCATATCCAATGCCTGGTATCCCACCGAGTTATACATCACTGTAAGATTAGTTTGTGCCAAGATAAGTGGCATAGATTTTAAGTATATAAATAGATAAAGATTGAGAATGATAGCTCAGCAGACTGAAGGGAGCTAGGCAGGAGATACAGGACCTGTCTTTTACTGTGTGTCTACTCTTAGAAATGAATAAATAAATAAAAGTAAAATACAAAACACCTTTTTTTTACTTTATCGTAAAAGAGAGAGAGAAACGGTTTGTATTGGTTAATATTGTTTTGTTCAGGCACTTAATGATTGTCATCAGGTGGTAAAAAAAGCAAGTTTTGGAGACTACTTCTTGTTCAACAAAACAGAGAATGGGTAAACTATATGTGGGTTGCTTCTGTGGGTAACGAGGTTGTTACTTCAAATACACACCTGGTGATCGTTTTGAAAACAATGATGAAGATATCAGGGATGTGAGTAGCCAATAGCAAAAAAAAAAAAAAAAAAGCTGAAATCGAGATTAATTTCTCAACCTGGGGGCTACGGCCCCCTGTGTGTTTGGAGAGGGCGACACACAAAATAACAACTTCTTTCCTAAACAACTCCAATCAGTTTAAACTAAGAAAATTAAGAGAAAACCACTAAGTGCGCATGTGGGAGGACGGAGACAGGAAGTCATTCTTTGATGAAACAAAATTCATCTAACTACCATCATGGCAAAATTAACATTTTCAGTTTTCACAGAGAACTGTCATAAGAGAGAAAACCAGCTTTTTCTTATTTAAAAAAAAAAAGCGGATTTTCATAAAAAATCGAACTCATGTCTATATGAGGTGCTAGCAATTTAAGCGGAAATCCGCGTTTTCTGGATTAAAAAAAATTGGAAAATCACATGCCTGAGATATATGTATACGCATGAAAAAAGATTTTGGTCCAAGAAAAGGTTAGAATACATCAGTAAAATAATAAAATAAAGAAAAATAGTTATAAAAATATTACAACTAAATTCAGTTTAAGAGAACTCTTTTATATATATAAAAGTAAATGTTTGTGCGTTATAGAAATCAATTCAAATAAGTTTCAATAAGGGTTAAATTTTTCACAGAATCTAAATACACCATTGAATTTTTTATTCGATTCTTTTTGGGGTCACTAGAGGCAATTATCGGTTAAGTCTATAAAATAACTGAACTATATTAGAACGTAAAGGAACGGAATTCATTTTTTTTAAACTAGATTTTCTCCGTTTCATAAAGCAAGATAATTATTAAACAAAGAATATCTTAGTGAAAAATGTATTTAAAAAACGGTTTAAACATTTAAATAATTGTAGTAAATATGTTAAGACGGTTGAGGGCAATGCAGAATGCCGGATTGAATATAAGCTGGAAAGAACAAAAATAATAAATCGAAGAGGGGGGGGGGGCTTACTATTTATTTTTCTTTAAAATCTTACATAACAGCAAGTGTGGTGTCAGCTGTGTGATTAAGAATCATTTAATATTTTGGGAAAATTTAAATAATTATTTTATTGGTATTTTTAAGACTTAAAATAATGAAAGTAAAAAGGAATTAGTTTCGATTTCTTAAAGCCATTTGCTGTTTTATAGCGTCAAGCAATATTTCTTTTTTAAGAATACCATCGCGCTGACAGTTTTTTTATTACTTGACCTCATATTGGAAATGTTATTTTTAACTTTTATTTCAAGGCAAAAATTGTAAACGTGACTATATTTGAAATTATTTTTTCTAAGAAAACTTCCGAACAGCAGTATATCTCCAGACGGACAATGCCGGGTGAATACTACTAGTAAATAAATACACTGAGGATGTAGGTGTTAAGAGAGTTAAATTAATAAGACTGAATGGTATGAATCAATTAGTTTGTATTGATTTTGAAAACTGATTACTAAATTTACCTGGGTTCTTAGAAGTTTAAAGGATTTTTCTTTACTTCAATTCTAAGTGGTGTTGAGATTACCTACCCTTCTTTGAAGAAGGTGAAAGAGGGGTAATCTGCACGCATGAATCATGTTAGCAGGGAGATGGATGAGAGGTTGGGTATTTAATGGCTCAGTTGGGACCCAATTGGGGCTGGTTTATACGTGTCTGTATTCCATATATGTGGACACATATTACGTTGTATTTAATGGCTCAGTTGGGACCTAGTTGGAGCTGGTTTACGCGTGTCTGTATTCCATATAGGTGGACACATATTACGTTTTTTTAATGGCTCAGTTGGGACCCATTTGGGGCTGGTTTACCAGTGTCTGTATTCCATATATGTGGACACATATTATGTTGTATTTAATGGCTCAGTTCGGGCTGGTTTACACGTGTCTGTATTCCATATAGCGGACACATATTACGTTTCTTTTTAATGGCTCAGTTGGGACCCAGTTGAGGCTGATTTACACGTGTCTGTATTCCATATAGGTGGACACATATTACGTTTTTTTTAATGGCCCAGTTGGGGCTGGTTGATGTGTGTCTGTATTCCATATAGGTGGACACATTTTTGATACCTTATCTCATCTCTGCTTACCTCAGGCCAACCTAATAAGTTACCAACTATTTCTTTAAACGTGACTAATGTTGAAATTAATTTTTTGGGAAGGCTTAGAGATACTAATTTCTTTTATTATTTACGAGTGAATCTCGGCTGTTTTTTTTGGGGGGCTTTTTTTAGAGTTATTTACTTTTAGCTGGACATTCTGTCCAGGTAAGTCGGTGTGTTTTTTTTTTGTTTTTTTTTTTTGTTTAGAGTTATTTACTTTTATCTAGACATTCTGTCCAGGTAAGTCAGTGTGTTTTTTTTTGTTGTTTTGTTTTTTTTGTTTAGAGTTATTTACTTTTAGCTGGACATTCTGTCCAGGTATGTTGGTGTGTTTTTTTTTTTTGTTGTTTTTGTTTTTTTTGTTTAGAGTTATTTACTTTTAGCTGGACATTATGTCCAGGTAAGTCGGTGTGTTTTTTTTTGTTTTTTTTTTTGTTTAGAGTTATTTACTTTTAGCTAGACATTCTGTCCAGGTAAGTCAGTGTGTTTTTTATGTTTTTTTTTTCTTCCACCGAGAGGTTATTTCCCCAACCATAATTATTTTGGGGAACACTACTTATTCCGGCCTATGAAAGGGTCTCGTTTTCCTTTTACGTTATGTTACCTAGCAAAACGAGCCGCAACACGAAAAGAGCAACGTCGCAACTTTGAAAAGCAGATAAGCACGCGCTAGCCTTCATTTTTTTTTTTCCATTTGGCTGCTTTGTTGGCGTTTGCAATAGTTCAGTTTACGTGCCTGTTCTGCGAATTCGAGCCCTTGCTACCTTATATTTCCCACATTTTTGCAACGCTTTTTCCAATATTTTACAACACTCCATTCAAACATTTTGCGATACTCTTTTTCTATCATTGTGCTACATGTTTCCTAACATTTTGCGATACTCTTTTTCTATCATTTTGCGATACTCTTTTTCTATCATTGTGCAACATGTTTCCTAACATTTTGCGATACTCTTTTTCTATCATTTTGTGATACTTTTTTCTATCATTTTGCAACATGTTTCCTAACATTTTGCGATACTCTTTTTCTATCATTTTGCTACATGTTTCCTAACATTTTGCGATGCTCTTTTTCTATCAGTTTGCAACATGTTTCCTAACATTTTGCGATACTCTTTTTCTATCATTTTGCGATGATTATCCTAACATTTTGCGATACTCTTTTTCTATCATTTTGCAACATGTTTCCTAACATTTTGCGATACTCTTTTTCTATCATTTTGCGATGATTATCCTAACATTTTGCGATACTCTTTTTCTATCATTTTGCAACATGTTTCCTAACATTTTGCGATACTCTTTTTCTATAATTTTGCGATGATTATCCTAACATTTTGCGATACTCTTTTTCTATCATTTTGCAACATGTTTCCTAACATTTTGCGATACTCTTTTTCTATCATTTTGCAACATGTTTCCTAACATTTTGCGATACTCTTTTTCTATAATTTTGCGATACTCTTTTTCTATCATTTTGCGATACTCTTTTTCTATCATTTTGCAACATGTTTCCTAACATTATGAGATACTCTTTTTCTATCATTTTGCAACATGTTTCCTAACATTTTGCGATGCCTATCCTAACATTTTGCGATACTCTTAGTCTATCATTTTGCAACATGTTTCCTAACATTTTGCGATACTCTTTTTCTATCATTTTGCAACATGTTTCCAAACATTTTGCGATGCCTATCCTAACATTTTGCGATACTCTTTTTCTATCAGTTTGCAACATGTTTCCTAACATTTTGCGATACTCTTTTTCTATAATTTTGCGATACTCTTTTTCTATAATTTTGCGATACTCTTTTTCTATCATTTTGCGACATGTTTCCTAACATTTTGCGATACTCTTTTTCTATCATTGTGCAACATGTTTCCTAACATTTTGCGATGCCTATCCTAACATTTTGCGATACTCTTTTTCTATCATTTTGCAACATGTTTCCTAACATTTTGTGATACTATTTTTCTATCATTTTGCGATACTCTTTTTCTATCATTTTGCAACATGTTTCCTAACATTATGAGATACTCTTTTTCTATCATTTTGCAACATGTTTCCTAACATTTTGCGATGCCTATCCTAACATTTTGCGATACTCTTAGTCTATCATTTTGCAACATGTTTCCTAACATTTTGCGATACTCTTTTTCTATCATTTTGCAACATGTTTCCAAACATTTTGCGATGCCTATCCTAACATTTTGCGATACTCTTTTTCTATCAGTTTGCAACATGTTTCCTAACATTTTGCGATACTCTTTTTCTATAATTTTGCGATACTCTTTTTCTATAATTTTGCGATACTCTTTTTCTATCATTTTGCGACATGTTTCCTAACATTTTGCGATACTCTTTTTCTATCATTGTGCAACATGTTTCCTAACATTTTGCGATGCCTATCCTAACATTTTGCGATACTCTTTTTCTATCATTGTGCAACATGTTTCCTAACATTTTGCGATGCCTATCCTAACATTTTGCGATACTCTTATTTATCATTTTGCAACATGTTTCCTAACATTTTGCGATACTCTTTTTCTATCATTGTGCAACATGTTTCCTAACATTTTGCGATGCCTATCCTAACATTTTGCGATACTCTTATTTATCATTTTGCAACATGTTTCCTAACATTTTGCGATACTCTTTTTCTATCATTTTGCAACATGTTTCCCAACATTTTGCGATGCCTATCATAACATTTTGCGATACTCTTTTTCTATCATTTTGCAACATGTTTCTTAACATTTTGCGATACTCTTTTTCTATCATTTTGCAACATGTTTCCTAACATTTTGCGATACTCTTTTTTTATCATGTTGCAACATGTTTCCTAACATTTTGCGATACTCTTTTTCTATCATTTTGCAACATGTTTCCTAACATTTTGCGATGCCTATCCTAACATTTTGCGATACTCTTTTTCTATCATTTTGCAAAATGTTTCCTAACATTTTGCAATGCCTATCTTTACATTTTGCGATACTCTTTCTCTATCATTTTGCAACATGTTTCCTAACATTTTGTGATACTTTTTTTCTATCATTTTGCAACATGTTTCCTAACATTTTGCGATTCCTATCCTAACATTTTGCGATACTCTTTTTCTATCATTTTGCAACATGTTTCCTAACATTTTGCGATAATCTTTTTCTATCATTTTGCAACATGTTTCCTAACATTTTGCGATACTCTTTTTCTATCATTTTGCAACATGTTTCCTAACATTTTGCGATGCCTATCTTAACATTTTGCGACGCGTTTCCTTACAAAGTTGTGCCAATATTATTTGATGAGTGTAGACCCGCCATCAAAAGTGACAGAAAAAGAAAGTTATGCTTCACTAGTGTTCGCACTAATATTTATATGAAATAACGTCTCAGTCGGTGAAGTATAAAATAAAAGAAGAAGAAAAGTCTCAAACTTGAAAGTTTACAGAAAGAAAAAAAGAAAGGACCCCTCTCCATCGTATCAACCTGTATAGAAAGAAGAAGGAAATAATTTCTTTCCGAATTCATTTTGGCAGTGGAAGGGGGGTTGTATTTGCTATCTCTCCCTTTCCTTAAACACTTGCAATGGTTCTGTCCGGCAGTTATTTTCTGTGACAGAGGGGGATATATATTTATAAATCTATATATTTACATATCAAGGCGATCCTTATTACAGGCCCGTATAGCGTACACATTCTCTTGACTGGGAGCAAATGTTTGTTTTTTTGGCATTCGGTCAGTAGCAGTCAACTTGCTAGCACGTCTTGCTGGATATTGGATAACAATTGAATTGAATCTTTTCGAAAAAAAAATTTTTTTGTTTTCTACCATTGGAAGTCTGTTATTTAACAATATTAAAGTATTTGACACTGTTTATTGATAAGCCTTGGCTAACTAAAAAAAACCTTATACTTACTTTTTGACTATATTTGCCTTTTTCAAAATATTTGGACTATTTGATTTTGAAGACAAAAAGTAGCAAACTAGGAAGTTGTAAAAGGTCTTTACACGCATAAAAAACTTAGTTTGCTAAATTATGAAAACTAACTGATGTGGCAGTTTACTCAAAACCTGTTACGCGATAAAAAGTTTCACATTGTTTAAACAATTTTTGTAATCAGACTATAATGGTAATTAAATTACATTTATCATTAAATGAAGAGGGTGTTGCAGAAGCAGTTGATTTTATTTAAAAGTTTTTAACATTTTGGAAAATTATCAATATCAAAGAAATTCCACTTTGATTTAGTCAAAAGGCCAACTAAGCATAAAAAAGCATAAAAATGACTCAGATGGTTGTTTGATACTCGATTTACTTTTTTAAAGTGAAATAATTCTTTTCGACTTTGCCTGGTTATTTTGGTAAAACGTTTTTATGCTTCAAATGCTTTATATCTTCAAATGTTTATTCATGTTTTTTTGGTTTGGTTGTTTTGTTTTACAGCATATCAACCCTTTTCGGGTTATTTAATGCTAAATCCGGTCATTTTGGTAAAATTCAAGTTCTTCAGGGGGGGGGGGGGAATTGTTGTTTTTTTGTTTTTGCAGAATATGATTGAGTTTTCCAAAGAAAACAAAGCAATAAAACGGGGTGGCACTTTTACCCCCCGGCACACCCCGGCACCCCCCGGCACCCCCCGGCACACCCCCGCCGCCAGCATTTTGGCTCACGTGACACAATCGCCGTCATTTATAAACAGAATAGTCTTCATTATGAATCGTTAGCATATATCCCCCCCCCCCATACACATTTTTTGTTGTTTATTATTTTGTTACCTTACGAGGATAGAACGAAGGTTGATGGATTTTCCCTTCTGAGTATATCCCCACTGAAAAAATAAATGTTTCAAATTCTTTAAACTCAGTGCTCTGAAAGTAATTGAACCAATTTTCAATTAAAATTTTTTTTAATACTGCACTTTGTTCCAAGCGAAGAAGCTAAGAAATATTGTTTAGACCTTTCATATTTGTGCCGGGGGGTAAAAGTGTAAATCGATTCTCAGCAAACCGCCGCCACAAACAAGCGCCCTCGCTGCCGCCAGCATTTTGTGCTCACGTGTGACACAATCGCCGTCATTTATAAACAGAGAATAGTCCTCGTTATGAACACTTAGCATATATCCCCCCCCCCTACAATACACATTTTTTGTTTTGTTTATTATTTTGTTACCATACGAAATAGAACTAAGGTTGATGGATTTTCCCTTCTGAGTATATCCCCACTGAAAAAATAAATGTTTCAAATTCTTTAAACTCAGTGCTCTGAAAGTAATTGAACCAATTTTCAATTAAAATTTTTTTTAATACTGCACTTTGTTCCAAGCGAAGAAGCTAAGAAATATTGTTTAGACCTTTCATATTTGTGCCGGGGTGTAAAAGTGTAAATCGATTCTCAGCAAACCGCCGCCACAAACAAGCGCCCTCGCTGCCGCCAGCATTTTGTGCTCACGTGTGACACAATCGCCGTCAATTATAAACAGAATAGTCTTCGTTATGAACACTTAGCATATATCCCCCCCCCAATACACATTTTTTGTTGTTTATTATTTTGTTACCTTACGAGGATTGAACGAAGGTTGATTGATTTTCCCTTCTGAGTATATCCCCACTGAAATAATAAATGTTTCAAATTCTTTAAACCTAGTGCTCTGAAAGTAATTGAACCAATTTTCAATTTAAAAAAATTTTAATACTGCACTTTGTTCCAAGCGAAGAAGCTAAGAAATGTTGTTTAGACCTTTCATATTTGTTTTACGAACGTTTTAGATAAAATACACGCAAATTCAATTTGCACGAACGCGGTAAACATCGTCGTTCGAAATAACCTGCATAATTATATATATATATATATATATATATATATATATATATATATATATATATATATATATGTGTCTCAACTTCGTTCTTAGACTTTCTACATTCTATTCTTAACCAAATTGAAAGCGAAAATTCCAGGTGCAAAGTCTTATTTCAATATATATAGTAATATATATATATATAGTAATATATATATATATATATATATATATATATATATATAGTAATATATATATATATATATATATATAGTAATATATATATAGAAATATATATATATATATATATATATATAGAAATATATATATATAGAGAGAGAGAGAAATATATATATATATATAGAAATATATATATATATAGTAATATATATATATATATATATAGTAATATATATATATATATATATATATAGAAATATATATATATATATATATATAGAAATATATATATATAGAAATATATATATATATATATAGAAATATATATATATATATATATATAGAAATATATATATATATATATATATATAGAAATATATATATATATATATATAGAAATATATATATATATATATATATATATATAGAAATATATAGAAATAGAAATATATATATATATATATATATATATAGAAATATATATATATATATATATATAGAAATATATATATATATATATATATATATATATATAGAAATATATATATATATATATATATAGAAATATATATATATATAGAGAGAGAGAGAGAAATATATATATATATATATATATATATAGAAATATATATATATATATATATATATAGAAATATATATATATATATATATATATAGAAATATATATATATAGAGAGAGAGAAATATATATATATATATATATATATATAGTAATATACATATATATATATATAGTAATATACATATATATATATATATATAGTAATATACATATATATATATATATATGTAGAAATATATAGAAATATATATATATATATAGTAATATACATATATATATATATATATAGAAATATATAGAAATATATATATATATATAGTAATATACATATATATATATATATATAGTAATATACATATATATATATATATATAGTAATATACATATATATATATATATATAGTAATATACATATATATATATATATATAGTAATATACATATATATATATATATATAGTAATATACATATATATATATATATATAGTAATATACATATATATATATATATATATATATATATAGTAATATACATATATATATATATATATATATAGTAATATACATATATATATATATATAGTAATATACATATATATATATATATATAGTAATATACATATATATATATATATATATAGAAATATACATATATATACATATATATATATATAGAAATATATATATATATATATAGTAATATACATATATATATATATATATAGTAATATACATATATATATATATATAGTAATATATATATATATATATATAGTAATATATATATATATATATATATATAGTAATATATATATATATATATATTAGAGATGGGCGGTTTTACCGAAAAAACGCGGTTTTTCGGTTTCGTCTCCATACCGAATACCGAATCGGTTTTTTTTTTTTAAAATCGTAACCGTTCGGTATTGTGTTTTTACTACAGTAAGCCACCATATACAAGGAAACACGGTTGAAAAGATTTTCTGATTTGAATAAAATTGAATATTACCAAAAAATGTTATATTAGTAAGAGGACAGATTGAACAAATATATTACTGCAATTACTGCTATAAACACGAGGCGATTTTTGCTTATTTTCTATTCTAGAACGAATTTTAAACATTTTAAAATATGAATATAGAAAATGTTGTTACATTTTTCGTACCCAACTAGTAAATAAATTAATCTTTCATCTTTTTTTATGCATTAAAATTATAATTGTACGTTGTTTTGTCTTTTGGTAATAGTAATTTTAAATTATCTTATCCTAAAAAATATTGTCCTTTTTTTGAGCGAAAGTCAACAATGGCTGCTAGTATTGCTGATATAACAATCAATCAGCAGCAGCGTCTTGTAAAGTTTTGTAAAATTCGTTTATAAACTTCTTTAAAAGTAAGATAAAAATACTTTTTGTGCTTAAAAAAGTTAATCCTATTTGGTTCTTTTATAAAAAATACTTTAAAAAAATACTGGTTTTCACTCAACTTTCGAACTTCTAGTAGTAATGAATTTCTAGTCGCCAATTTAAAAAAAAAATTAAGATTCTACTTTTTTAGGCGATTACGTCTTAAAGTCTTGGCGAAAAAAAGAAAAAAGAAAACAAAAAATAGTTTAGAATTTGGAGTGGGGGATCAGTTTCGCATATAAATTTAATGTAAAATGATCTCCGATTTCCCGGCCATTCTTGCCTTTTAGTGAAATTTATAAAATAAATAATTACTCTACCATTAACTCTAGGTACGACTAACAAGCCCACCTCCTTAAAATGCCTTCTTGAACGTATCGTACCATTAACCTTAAATATGAGTGGCAAGCCACTCCTAAAAAACTCCCTTAACCCTAACACTAAGTCCGAATGGCAACCTCCATCCAAAACAAAACCCCTTCCTTAACCTTATCACTAACCCTAAGTCCGAGTAGGAAGCCCTAATCTTACAAAAAAGCCCATTAAAACCACACATAATCGTCTAAAAAAAAAAAAAAAAGCAGACGCCCATAAAAAAAAAACGCACAGGATTTATTTGCCATAGAAAAAAATTGATTAATGCCCTAAAACGCTAGAATGGCCCGGAAATGGTGAATTATTCTGCATTAAATATATGTGAAACTAATCCCCCACTCGAAATTCTAAATGAATTGGGTTTTTTTCTTTCTGCTAAGTTTTCAGGGTGTTCACACTTAATTGCCCCTAGCCCTACCACTAACCTGAAGTTCAAGTGGTAAGCCCCCCTCCTCCCACAAAAACCCTTATAATCGTCTAAAAAAAAAGAAGAAAAAAAAAACAAGAAAAACGCACAGGATTTATCTCCCATAGAAAAAATAATTAACTGTCCTAAAACGCTAGAATGGCCTTGAAATGGGGGATTATTTTATGTGAAACTGATCCCCACTTTAAATTCTAAAATAATTGTTTTTGTTTCTTTCTTTCTGCCAAGTTTTTCAGGGTGTTAACATGTAATTGCCTAAATAAAAAAAGTAGAATCTCATATTTTGGGGAGGTAAGGGGGTGAGTTAGCAGAAGGTGTAAATCTACAATAATGCTAAAGAAATCTTGCAATATATTCATTTTTAAACAGTCCTAGTATTAGATTTTAGTTTCTTGTACATAAAATGTATTACAATTCAACTTTGAGTTTTCTAACTTCTTTCTTTTAATGGATTCATGGTATTTTTAAGGTATTGCAGCATATTTATGTGCACTTAGTGCAGATTACTTGGAAACCATCAATTTCTGGAGATTTTCAGTGGCATATTCTGATTCCTTGTACAAAAATACACTTATATGGTAAATTTCATTGCTTAATCTTGTGTTTTAACAAAGATATAACATTTTTACTGAAAAATTAGTGTAAAAAATGTGACGAAACGCATATGGTATTAAAGAGGGGAAAATATCCAATTGTGCGAGGCACAAAAATAGTCATAACTTCCTTATTTTTAGTCAGATTTAAAAAATTTAAAAAGATTCTTTCTTAGATCATCAAGCTCTTTCTATATATGCCATTATTGAGATATTTTAAGCAATTTAAATTTTTTCATGTGTATTGCTACTTGTAGGAAGAAATCTTTGTTTACAATTTGTTTATCATTAACATTTTGAACTTTCAAATGAAAAAAAGAGAAATACGACAGACAACATGACATCGTATTTTTAGCATAAACTATTTTCAAATGAAAAAGAAAAAATCAAA
>OY744517.1:65984426-66041926 GCA_963556195.1 Sepiola atlantica | reverse complement strand
ATCATACGCACACACGCATATATATATATACATATACATAATCATACACACACATATATATATACATATGTATATGTACATATATATATATGTATGTATAAACGTATACATACACATATGTCTATATATATATTAATACATACACAGGTCTATATGCACATATATATGCATATACACATACATACAAATTAATCCTAAAATTGCAATGTATTATGTCAAATTTATTGGATTTGAAGTACTTATATTTAAGTTAGTTATATCAAATAAAACTAAAAATCGCACTGAACAAAAAACAACAACAACAGAAACCATGACTACGAAAAGAAAAACAAAGGTACGAATTTTCTCCAATAAATGTTTATAATTGACGGCGATTGTGTCACTCGTGAGCACAAAATGCTGGCGGCAGCGAGGGCGCTTGTTTGTGGCGGCGGTTTGCTGAGAATCGATTTACACTTTTACCCCCCGGCACAAATATGAAAGGTCTAAACAATATTTCTTAGCTTCTTCGCTTGGAACAAAGTGCAGTATTAAAAAATTTTTTAATTGAAAATTGGTTCAATTACTTTCAGAGCACTGAGTTTAAAGAATTTGAAACATTTATTTTTTCAGTGGGGATATACTCAGAAGGGAAAATCCATCAACCTTCGTTCTATCCTCGTAAGGTAACAAAATAATAAACAACAAAAAATGTGTATTGGGGGGGGGGGGAATATATGCTAATTGTTAATAACGAAGACTATTCTGTTTATAATTGACGGCGATTGTGTCACTCGTGAGCACAAAATGCTGGCGGCAGCGAGGGCGCTTGTTTGTGGCGGCGGTTTGCTGAGAATCGATTTACACTTTTACCCCCCGGCACAAATATGAAAGGTCTAAACAATATTTCTTAGCTTCTTCGCTTGGAACAAAGTGCAGTATTAAAAAATTTTTTAATTAAAAATTGGTTCAATTACTTTCAGAACACTGAGTTTAAAGAATTTGAAACATTTATTTTTTCAGTGGGGATATACTCAGAAGGGAAAATCCATCAACCTTCGTTCTATCCTCGTAAGGTAACAAAATAATAAACAACAAAAAATGTGTATGGGGGGGGGGATATATGCTAACGATACATAATGAAGACTATTCTGTTTATAAATGACGGCGATTGTGTCACGTGAGCCAAAATGCTGGCGGCGGGGGTGTGCCGGGGGGTGCCGGGGGGTAAAAGTGCTGCCGAATAAAACGTCATTGTTTGGTGCATTTTGAGTCAGGAAGTCAATAATTTCAGACAGCTTGATTTTGTAGTGCCAGTAGGTTCTATTTGACCCATAGATACTTACAGATACTACCACTCTGGGACAAAGTCGACCTGGGAGCAATGGCAACTAAGGGGTAACTCCACATTCCGAACAAAATGTCTTTTAAGCTTGATGCTCTGGTACCCCCACAATGTAAATTCACTAGACCAACCCGACAATCTGCCAAATCCCATCCATTCACTGTGGAGGTCCCCAGATGCCGAAGAGCTTTCTACTCCAAAAGCTTCTTTCTTCGTGCTGCTGGACTCTGGAACTCCCTCCCTGCTTCCTGTCTGTAATGACATGCAGAAATTTAAAACTAATGTAAACAGACATCTCGCTGCGCAGCTCCCAATTTAGGTTGACCCTAAACCCCCCTCCCCAAACTTTCCCCCTTTTTGGCAGATTGTCGTGTTGGTCTAGTGAATTTACGGCTACAGTGGCGGCCTGTCTTGTTTGGGGTGAACTATGTTAAAAAAAAAAAAGGGTCATACTCAGGACCGAGTCTATTATGACATCACAATATAAACCTGTATTTCAACACAGACAGTTATATGTACAAAAATATTGAAAATTTGTTTTTAATTGATAGTTTGATCCTTGTAAAAACATTTGTTATCATATTAAATATTTATTTTTTAAAAACTTGGGGAAATTCTTAAATGTTTTCATAAATATTTATTTATATATATATATATATATATATATATATATATATAACAAATACTGACCGAACGGGTCTTGAAATGGAAACAAATACACAATTTTTAAAGAGAAAATTAAAACTTTCCATTAAATACAAAAAAAAAAGTCAAAGCAGACGACATAAAGGTTTAGTGACTTTTTCTTCCTTTCAAAAGTTTGATTATTTTTTTTTTGTTTATTTTTTTTTTTACCTAAAAATTAGATTAGTTAGTTGTTTATTCGAAGGGAAACGAATATAATGCAATTATTGTATAATTCAATTTTTGTTTTTTAATTAAACAAAATAAAAAATAAACTTACACGATTTAAAAATGGGTGTAAAATAATGCCAAAGTTTCATTTAAAGAACTTAACTACAATCACGAACTTTTATAACACTTGATTAGGGAGGCTTTATTATTTGTATCTTAACCGTGAAGCTAGTTTAACAAAAATAATGAAAATCTTTAGATTTTAGATGTCTAATTAATGTAAAATCATATAATATATTCGAGATTAGAATATGTAATAAACTAATGTTAAAAATTATATATTTTTAAATATTGTTTTTGCTTTTGAGTTTTAAATAACAATGAACGCTCCCTCAAATACGATATATTTACATACGTATTATGGGTAAAACTTTGAATATGATGAACCCTCAGAAAAATGTATCTATAAATATTCTCTGGATTTATTTTCCAGAAATATCGGTCTTTAAATCTGAACAAATGAATGAAATTTCATTTAGTCATTATTTGAAAGGCACGTTGTCTGGTCGCCCATTCGGATTAAACATGGCGACGACGATTGCATTGAAAACGAGAAAGGCTCGCAGAGGTTTGTCGCAAATATTACGCATTTCTTTTTTCAGATCGTCGAAACGATCTTATAAATCGTTAAATGGCAAGATTTTTTAAATGTTTATCCAAATTTGAACGTCTCTTCTCTGGGTTTAATTAATTTAAATGCTGTTTAGAATCGGGAATCATAGCAACTTACCCATCATCAACCAATGAGGCGATTGACATGTTTTTTCAATATTTTAAAAACATTTATTGGGTAAACCGTTAACAAAATATACACAAAACACTTTAGCAACTCTTAAAAATACTATTTCGTTTTATCTTCGTCTTTTTGTGTTTATATAGATATCTCTCCCCTCGTGGCTGCCGATATTGTTTCGGTAAAATCCGGTAACGACTTACAACAGCCGAAAGGTGGCAATACCAGATGAAACCTGGCTTTCTGAAACGGAAAACGAAAACCCACGTACTGATTTATTTACATTGCATTTTACTTTATTTTGTGAATTGTTGCATTATTTAAATTTTTATTTGCAATTGTTTTAAAATCACGTGGGCAGAAAATTGGAACCGATCTGTCCATATCCATATTATACCAAATATTTACATTATACTCTTAAAAAAAAAGAAGGAATTTACCAAAGAAAAAAAAAACAATGTATTGTAAGGTAATTGTCTCGTTTGGAGTTTTGTAATAAAAAAAATATGGGTAAATTTATAGAAGTGCACCTTTCGTATTTCGACCCCTAAAAAAAAAAGTTTCTACTTTTTTTGGCAAATTACATGTAAACAGCCATCCATAACAAATATCCGCTAATAAAAAAAAATGAATTTTTTTATTATGTTAGATGTTAGGAGGGGTGGGGGATCACTTTCCTATATAAGTTATACGTAAAGTGAGCACGCATTTGTTGGCCACCGAATCTCACCACTCGTATTTCGACCCCTAAAAAAAAAAAAGTTTCTACTTTTTTGGACAAATTACATGTTAACAGACTCAACAAATATCCGCGCGCGCGCGGATATTTGTTGAGGCTGTTTACATGTAATTTGTAGAAACTTTTTTTTTTTTTTTTAGGGGTCGAAATACGAGTGGTGAGATTCGGTGGCCAACAAATGCGTGCTCACTTTACGTATAACTTATATAGGAAAGTGATCCCCCCCCCCTAACATCTAAAATGGCTGTTTACATGTAATTTGCCCCCAAAAGTAGAAACTTTTCTTTTTTAGGGGTCGAAATACGAGTGGTGAGATTCGGTGGCCAAGAAATGCGTGCTCACTTTACGTATAACTTATATAGGAAAGTGACCCCCCCTCCTAAAATCTAAAATAATAAAAATTTTCATAATTTTTTTTCATAGCGGATATTTGTTGAGGCTGTTTATATGTAATTTGCCCAAAAAAGTAGAAACTTTTTTTTTTAGGGGTCGAAATACGAAAGGTGCACTTCTATAAATTTACCTAAAAATCTACTTATTACCCATATAATCAGAAGAAAAAAACATGTTTGAAATGTGTATATATGATACAAAATATCGTGTAAAATAGGCGCGGAAACACCTTAAGTAGTGCCTAACGAAAAATGGAATGGAAGTACGAAACGAAACCAGCACTTTCATTATCTCAGAATTTTAATAAGTCCCAGAATAGTATCTATGAAAAAGAAAAGGTGAAAGACATTTTAATTTTTGTATTTTTATTGAGTTGTGAAATCAAGAAACCTTAAATTATTTTAATTCACTAAAAGAGTTGGTTTCAGTACCCTATGCTTCACTATCCACGTTTTCATATGCTTGATGTCGATATTCCGTGTTTTAGACGAAAAATGTATTAAAACGGGTAATAAGTAGATTTTTACTAGAAATGGTTTCTCATTTAATATTATTTAAAAAAAACAAAAACATGAAACCATTTTCATCGCCTATACATAATTTATTACAAAACTCTAAACTAGACCATTACCCAATGTAAATATACCCGTAAAATAAAATGCAATATATTTTTTTCCCGTTTTGGAAATCCAGATTTCATTGTCATCTTTTTGTCTATTGTAACTGCCAGATTTTAATGAGCTAGTATTAACAGGGATGTGGATGGTGGCTAAGTGGTTAACGATGAGGAGTAAGGACCCAAGTATATGCTTATTTTTAATAATGAAGACGATTCTCTATTTTTAAATGACTGCGATTGAGTCACATAGGCCAAATGTGTGGCGGATCTATTTTGAAAAGTAACAAAATAAAAATTAACCGTAAAGAAAAATATTGTAGGGAGGGGGGGGGGTGGCAGCAATAAAACACCGAAAAGTACAATATATTAAAATCAAGAGCAGACTAAGGAATGTGGGAAAATCTATCAACGTTAATTCTATTTCGAAAAGTAAAAAAATAAACAATAAAAATTTGGGGGGGGGGGCAATAAAATGACAATTAAATACTTATTTTTAATAATGAAGACGATTCTCTATTTTTAAATGACTGCGATTGAGTTTAAAAAGTACCCCCCCCCCCCCTCTCTATCGCCATTATTCGTGGAAACGCCCCAGGTCTTCTCTTGGCCTGCAACCCAGCCGGACATTCGAAGTAAACTTATTGACTGTGATACGATTTCTTGCCACTGAACTAAACAATATTCAAATGACGAATAAGGGATTTATTAATTAATATTTAAAAAATAAACTATAACTATTCTCTTTAAATCTTTTTTTTTTTTTTTTTTGTATTTACAAAAAAAGATAAACAGTTTGTATTTCAACAATTTCAATTTCAGAAAACGAACAGCCCGGTATGTTTTTAGTCGGGACATAAAAACGGTGCTACTAATATCACGTGATCTCCGCTTTGCAGCCGACCATACTCGTACACATTCACCCAAACTGAGAAATATCTATCATTTACGTACCCGTGACTGAATAATATATTGTATACCAAAAATCGCGTTAATTAATCAAGTAGTTATTTTATAAAAGAAATCAAATTTTTGCAACGTTTATCATTTCATTCGTCAGTATGGATCTTAGCACATTTTCTAAGATGCCATGAAAGTTAGCGAAGCTACAATTACTTACAGGACAAGGTTAACTTAAATGTTTTGTTTGTTTTTTTCTTTCTCTCCTTTAAAACTAAAGGGAACATCCACTTTTGTTTTATTAAAAACAGAAACTCTTATTTAACAAAACAATTTAATTTTATTTTGAAAAGTAAAAATAAATTCCCAAAGAAACTTATTTTTAGTTAAACAAAAAAAAACACTCTCACTAATGTGAAACGTCGCAATGAAAAGGAATTTTCGGAAATCATGTAGTTTCCCAGCCTATGTATTTTTTTTGGAAAGATGAAATGCAGCAGCTCAAAAATTGTACGTATTGGAGTTAACATTTATAAAAAAAAATTTTTTTAATGGATATTTAAATGAAATGCCTGGAATAAAAAAAAAAATTCAATTAATTTTGCAAAAAATAAAACAAGCATGTTTCAGTTGCCATATAGGGAAAGGGTGGTAGAAATTTACCGAAGCGGATACAGTAGCTCAGCACCTGTCAAAATTCACCTTGAATTGATGCGTTGTTGGTGCATTTATTACCTCTCTTTGGGAGACTATTCCAAGGTCCAGGGATCCTGATTGAGAAGGTGACCCTCCTCCGGTTTAATCGAAATCGGCGGTGAAATAGTTCCTTGTGGTGTCCGCGTAGACCTCTTTCTGGTGCGGGAGTGAATAATAGGTCCTGAGATATATCGTAATGACCATTGAGGAGATTGTAGGCCAAAATGAGATTACCACGTAATCATCGGCGCTCAAGAGAGAAAAAGTTAAGTTTCTTGAGTCGGCTTTCATAGGGCAGATCCTGTAGACCCTGCACCATTCTAGTAGCCAGTCTTTGAATACGCTCCAGATGCTAGATATCACTTATTAGATATGAAGCAAAGGCCTAGACACCATACTCTAAAGTGGTCTGACGAGGGAGACATAAAGTGGTAGAAATATTTCAGGAGTGAGTTCGCAGAAATAACGTTGAATGAGAAATAGTGCTTCTTGCTTTGTTTGCAGCCTGAATGCAATGTTTGAAGCCTGAATGCAATGTTTGAAGGGCGAGTTGACCAGAATGCCAAGATCTTTTGTCTCATTTGCCTCATTGAGCAGAGCCGTGTCACCGCCGAGTCAAAAGATCCCACTGCAATATGGCAGCATTTATTGACATTAAGGTATAAATCCCATTCAATGGACCATTTCCATGCACGTTGAAGGCAATTAATTTCAGCGAGAGACGAGTATTGCAATTGTATTTCAGAATTATTGAGAATTTAGATCATTAAAACTACTTTTCTCATCCTATATCTTATTCTTGCAAGGATCTGTAGCACAACGGATAAAAATGCTAAGTAATAATAATCATTTTTAAGTGACAGTCTTATAGAGGTTTATGGTTCAATCATCAGTACGGGTGATACTAAGAATACAATTACAAATTACTTAAGACTTCTACCCGTCATGGCTGACAAAACAAGGTCAGCTACCCTCATAAATAAAATAAAGGGTTCCGTTCAAAATTCTGTATAGATTCCCAAATTCGACAAGATGCACCTAAAGAAATCAGCAGTTATATCAGCCGAAACGTTGTGATAATAACATCCAAGATGAGAACGGTAGTCTGAATAAGCTAAATACAAATTACATTTACAAATCGCATTTTAAACTTCAAAGAATGTGGATTTCTTTATAGTTATCTACATAACTTTAATGTTATTAATTGTCCGACAAATGCTAAACCCCATTTTAAAAGAAAAACCTGTTTGGATGGCCCTCTGGCATTCATCTATTTTTATGCATTTTGTTATCTTATATTATGTCTATGTCCATGTTTCCTACTATATAATAAAAGTGGATGTACATGTGTCCGGCTCTCTTCAATAATCACGTATGCAAATTTATTTTAATGAGCAAAGAAAGGGAGGCTTAATCTTCATAACTGATAACAAAGAAATTAAAAGAATTTCTTTCATTTTTAATAGACACAAAAAACATTCCCTTAATAATTTTTGTGACTAAAATAGGAATTGATCTACAGGCACAGATGCTTTATTTACAGATTCAGGAGACAGAGCGGGTTAGTTTATTTTTTTGAAGTAAAACTTATCTAAAGTGTTTTGTAAAACTTTACTCAGGTATTTATTTAAACAAGATGTAACTTGCATTTTTTTTTTTTTTTCTGTAAGCTTTACCCTGATTAGTTTCGGTTTTTACAGTAAGATTTACCTTGCGTGTGACAACAGTAGAAAGTAAATAATTATTGATAAAAAAAAAATTACTACTCCGTCAGTTATCCCTGCTAGTTATAAATAGAATTAGTAGTTTCATGCTGTTATTTGGTACAGCTCGTCACTTTCTACATAAAGATATGTTGCTAACTTGCTTTCTAATGCTCCAGAGATGCAATTCAAAGACATCACTTAACATGGTATTCAAATGACCTGATAAGTTATAGGTTCAAGCAAACCCTTGTTTAAAATCTAATAAAATTGATCTCTATCTCTCTTCAATGTTACTTTTTCCTTGTCCAAGGGTCAGGCGTTTTTTGATATTTAATAAGCTCGCTCTTCAGTCCTCAAAGTTCAGCAGGTCAACTGTCTTCAAATTCCACTCTGTACGGTCTAGTCTAATCACTTGCTTCCAAGTTTACATTATGACAAGCCAACCTTCCTGCAATTGAAGACATCAATGCTTCTGCAATGGTTTATCCAGGAGGATGAATATGACAATACTAGAGTAACTGATAAGTCCTTAGAATATTCTCTATACTAGTCATATGTAGTGCTTTCAGCAAATTCTCCAACCTAATGTGTTTTGTTTGGTCAGATTTTACATTACAGATCCATCTAATGGATCTGTCATTGCGTTGCAGTTGAGCGAGAAAAGATTGGTTCAGGGCTCAAACAGAAGATGTGCTTGATCGAGTTTCTTGTTGGCCATGTAAAATTGGAATATTTGGCATCATTTTTAGCTGCACATGTGCAGGGGAATATGAAATTATTCTCTGTACATGTGTATCAATAAAATAAGACGTGTGTCGGAGATAATAGAGAAACAGTTAGATAACTATAACATTTACTTTGTTTACAGTTTATCGGGGACGAATATAAAAAGACTATTAGAAAGATATGTAACACATCAAGAGTACACAAATGTAACTAAGAAATGAGTCCTACACAAGAATACGGAATCCCATGACAATAAGAAAGTCCAGCATTTTAAAAGCAAGAATACATGGAATATGTAAACTTACTTGCTGGAAATCTCAACGGTAGCGATATGTCCCTCGGAGAATAATATATGACAATGTTTTGTTTTTTTACCATAGTCAGTTGATTTCATCAGAAAGATAACTTAAGTAGCAATATCGTTAGGGTTTAAAAAGCCTGCTCAAATATTAGAACTGGTTCAAAGGACATCCGACCAGTCTGAAGATTGTGCCAAAACAAGAGGCAGTCTCTTTTGAATTCTTTAATGCATGTGGGAAAAGAGAAACAATGCTCTCTCACTAGAAACTTCCTTTAACATAAACATCAAACGTCTTCAAGGGAGATAACTCTCACAATAACATCTAAAAACAATAAATTGCTGAGTATGTTTGTAACATGCTTACTTTAATAGTGAAACAAATCAATTTAAAGGATAATGTAAATTAAACTACTTTCGACTTATTTTTTACTTTTATCTGGTAAAAAAAAAATGACACTTTAATTTTTTTCTTACATTTACTGATATAATTTATAATTTTGTATTAAATTAGAATACCCGTCCCAGAATAGGTAAAATTAATTCCGCAAACAAGTTTTGTATAATTTTTGTCTCCTTACGAAAATCAAAATCAAGATATAATGCTCCTAAATCTTATGTCTCGAATCCTTTTTCCAATTTTAATTAAAATCCATTACGATTCTAGAAAATTAAAATTTTAAGCTTAAGCGTAATGTATCTTAAAAAGAAATTGAAATTCAGAATCTTGCCTAATTTGTGTCTAATTTAATGCAAATTTGAATTTTTAAATGGGAGGGTGTGCCAATGTTATACCTCTCAAAACCATTTGAAAGAAACTTAAACTTGGAATATTTATAAATTTCTAATACCTATTAAATTTCACAAAATTTGGAAGTATTTGAATATTCACAAAGGGCTTCTACCCTATCTTTACCCCTCCATACATAAAATTAAATATAGCCTACATTACTCACCCTTACGCTTAGCAGCTGTGTTCCAAAATTCATAATCGGTTAATTAGTTTAGTAGTGAATCCTATACACAGAAATATATGAACATATACATACCTAACTTTATGTAAATAGATATAAACTTTAATCAATAGAATATTCTATCCTTGATGTTTTTTTTAGTTGTTAATTTAATGAATATACATTTTTTATTCAGTTCAGTTGATTTATTTATTTAGATCTAAAATGTTAAATTTGTTACATAGCCCCAGGGGTGGAGACCGGGTTGCCGAGCTGATCATACTCATTTACTTTTATTTGTTTAAGCATTTGTTTCTTAATCATCTTCAAATCATAGCTTGTCTTCTGATCGGCGTCGTTTATCCATCTGTTGTTTCTCTGAGGACTGAGGTCAACTCTGTTAGGTGTAATAAAAGATCACCAACATCTCGCACTAATTATCAATAAATTCAACAATACTATCTTAAAAGATAAAAGATTTATTCGTCTGTTGATCGTCCAGTAAACTGCAAGGTCAGAAGAGACAGTCAATTGCTCTTAAGCCCATTGCTTGATTATATCCTCGTTAGATTAGCAGCATAATTAGTATTTCTTCTCAGCCGGGTTACTTTGTCTGAACTTTCTAGAATGGTTGGTGCTTGCCACTTTCTGTTGGTATGTCTGACATCATATCCGACTAAATATCATTGACTTCCTTTCTTATACAAGAAAGGTCAAAAATGTTTGAACACTTTGATCCTTTGTCGAAAATGTTTCCTGTTTTGCACCATAAAACCAGATCTGTCTAAGCAATTGTATTTTACCTAATATTTATACTAGCAAATGTACTCACTAAAACAAGGGTTCTGTCAGCCAACTACTCCTTTCCGACCGAGTCTCTATCATTCTCAACGTCACCATTGTCAAAGAAGTCTTAACAGTTCAAGTATCTTGTCTCAACCTTTACAACCGCAAGGTAAGGTTGAGATTGCAGTCTGTATCGCTCGTGCAGCCTTCTGCCGCCTCCAGAGTAGATTGTGGTCTCGAAAAAACTCTCCTGAAAATTGAGGTTATACCAAGGACGGGACAGAACGCAGCAAACAATGTTGTGCAAATCCTCATAGAGGTAATTTTTTTACTGAGTCATTGGAATCACGGGTGGGTGCATATACTCTAACATTGAAAATAGATTCTTTTAGTTGAATATTACATATAATAGTGCATTCCAGCATGCAACATAGCAGGCTCGTTTTCAGTGCAAAATATCAGCTTACAAATTTTTCGAACTCCCTACTGATGGAGCGGACGCCATAGCACTGATCGTAGAATTGTATGTAGACTGAATCATATAGTGTCCTGAAGTTATACTGATTACTACGAAAACAGTTCTCTGTATTCGTAGGTCACTGTTGTTAACCCAGAGGCAGGTTATATATCTGTATTTATGCAGGAGATTATCGACCACTTAGGGCCAGTGCTGTTTTAAAATCTGCCTACTAGCAGACAATTGTTGTGCTTCATTGACTTTACTGCAGCATTCGACTCTGTTGATCGAGAGTCTTTGGGAGGTAATGAGCCATTATTGATTTCCACCCAAAGCTGCTTAATCTGTTGAAACACAAATGAACAAGAGTTTGTTACGCAGAGGAATCAAAATTCTTCAATGCGCATATTGGTGTCTGCCAAGGTTGTGTTCTTTCCCCCATTTTGTTCAACTACATTATTGACAGGATCCTTGATCGAGGCATGGACTTTGCTGGTGTGCAAGTTGGATGTGATTGTTCCATTACCGACCTGGCTATGCAGACGATGTTGCTATCCTCGGTGAAACATATGCTGATATCCAGCAGGCATTGAATAATGTCAATACCACCGCCAAATGCTTAGGTATGATGATCACTGCCTAAAAACAAAGATTCTGTCAGCCAATGCCCCCTTTCCAGAAGAGTCCCTATCATTCTCCACGGTGCCATTGTCGAAAGTTTAGCAGTTCAAGTATCTTGGTTCAACCTTTACAGCTACAGGACAGGGTAAGAATGAGATTTCAATCTGTGTTGATTGCACTTGGGCAGTCTTCTGCCGTCTCCAAAGAGATAAAACTCTACAAAATTGCAGATATACCAAGCGCTGATATGCACAATACTGCTGTATGGTTGCGAGACCTGGCCACTGTGCAAAGATCTTCATGCACGTGAAGGTTTTCAACATGTACTGATTCTAGCACATCCTATGCATCCGTTTCTCCGACCAAATCCCAAAGCGCACCATCCATGTAAGATGCAACACCACCAACGTCACAGACTTCTTGAAAGGAAACTTTACTGGTTTGGTCACCCTGAGGAATAATTCATCTGCGAGTTGATAGCTCTAATCGCACTTGCTGATGGGAAGAAGCACAGAGGTGGTCAACTGAAGACTTGAATAGGAACAGTGAGAACAGACATGGAGCTGGTGCCTCCCTTCCCCCCCACACACACATGTTTTTGGTGTTCATCGCTGGAACTGGCATGTGCTGAAGTATGCCAATGACTTGGCTGCCGAGCAGCGGGGGTGGACCGCCTTAACAAGAGATGCGGTGAACTTTTGGGACTGGCTTAACCCAACCCATGTGGATGCCGTTAGTTACAGTATACCAAGCGCTGATATGCACAATACTTCTGTATGGCTGAGACCTGATCCTTGTGCAAAGATCTGCACACACTCAAGGTCTTCGACGTGTACTTCATATGATACATCGTATGGATCCATCTCTCCAACCAAATCCATTCGTCGCTAGAACCATAAATGGTTGCAGTATGCTATACTCGACTGTCAGTCAGTGGGTGAACCACCTTAACACGGTACATGTTGAACTCATTTAGAGCCGACTCAACTCACCCTGGGTGAATGCTGTTACAGTACATATTGTTTATCAAATAAAATGCATAATGACTAAGTAAAATTCAGTTTTTCTTTGATTTTGGCTTCTAAATTTAGAATAAATAACTGCGTTAATCATGAGTAAGCTGAGGATCAAATATTTATTTCAGTTTTATTATATTTATCCCTTGTCCTATGATTGTTCTTTCAGTTATGATCATTTCAAATGGTATTTTACAGTTTTGTGTCGCTTAAAATTATATGTATATATAACATACTAGCTATACCTACCTGGCATTGCCCAGGATGTGGTGAAGTCATTTTATTTCTTGATTTTTATTTGATTGTACGTTTTTTAAACTTGTACATAAAAACTGACATTTTAGTTGTAACGGAAACAACTCTTTATATTCTTCAATTAAAAGAATGAGTTATTCTCCTTAGTGATTTCAAATAAAAAAGATTTTTCATTGTCATAATTAAAATGTTTCCATGTCAGTTGTCCTGGTTGGACTACATAATTTTTTTAAAGTAAATTGTAACAAAGTACATTAATGTCGTACCAATAACATGGTACAACAATAAGAAATGAAAATTGGCTAGTCAGAATCAAAGTTTGATATGTCAGCTTAAATGTTATTTAGGTCCAACTTTAAAATTCTTACACAATACCTTTGTTATGTATGTATATATTTTTTTATTATTGATTTGTAACATTTTTAATTGACTTTTGATTGTATATTTTAAATATTTTTACTATTATAATATAAGCTATTGTAATGGTTGACTGACTCCATAGCACAGATACATACATTGTTTTCCTAATTGTCTTCACCTCCTTCAGGACGTTCTCAAAAAGATAAAGCCAAAACTGAAGAACTATTTGCAGACTTTACCTCTGAAGATGATGGTATGAGCAATGTCCTTATCAACCCCTGTGTGACTCCTTTTTTTTTTTTAATCAATTTTTATCCTGATTTAATTTTGATTAACATTTATTTTCATTTGATCTCTAATTTTTGTACCATGTAAATGAAATGTTTAAGAGAAAAAATTTTTGTTCAAATTTTTATTTTTATCTTTTTTTTTTTTTTTTTTTAACAGATTTAAGATTTTACTAGTCATTAATCTATTTTTAAAAAGATAAAGGCAGCTATAACCAGCAAAACTTATGTTTTTCTATAAAGGAAAATCTGTGACTAGTAGTAAATCTCAATCTTTTTCAATTTATCTTTTGAATTCAAAAAAGGTTATAACTTGGATTGAAATTAAATATAAACTGTGATATCTTTCATGCTAAAATGGTTAAAATTGTGCACTGCATTGCAAACAATTATTGCTTTCTTCTGGGTTAATATTAACTTTAAGGAAATCTTAAATAATGTTGCTTGGCACTGTTTCAAAACAAATTATCGCATATTATGTTCACTGTTTTATTTATTTATTTTTTAACAAAAATGTTTAATTTAATAACAGATTTACAATGGTTGTTTCTGTATGCTAACTTGAGACTAATTTCAAAATGGCTATTTGCTTACATTGTTTTGCAGGCTGGTTGGAGATATTTCCAGGATGGTCGTTCTGCTCTGTGTCATGAATTAAAAAAGATTTCTAAGACTTTTCACTCTTCCAAAATTGGTAATTTCAGTTTTCCACACATTTATTTGTTCCAAAGAAAAAAATTATTCCTTAATATGACCAGAATAGAATGACCATCTTGGAAATATCTCCACCAGCTTGTCAACCAATGTAAACAAATGAGGCCAATTTCAAAATGGCTCCAAGTAAGCGTAGAGAAATAGCTATGGTAAATTTGTTTTATTAAATTTAAATTATTAAAAGAAAACATCCAATGTAATGTTTTTGATGTTTTGAAATGGTGTCAAGCAGCACTTTTTTAGGATTCCCCTAAAGTTCATATTAACCTTCTCCAGTTAAAATTTGGATGTCTTTACAATCACACCGTCATTAAAAAAGAAAGTCTTATTTTTTAAATACGTTTTTTGAATGAATATTCCCAAAATAAATTCTTACTATCTTATTGCATTTTGATAACAATTTCGTTTTTGTAATTTTAAATTTGATTCACCACATGATACAATTATGGCTTTCGTCAAGTTGTTTCTCTATTAAACTGATAGCACAAAGTGGTTACTATTTTCATGTTTTGGTGCTTCCTGAACCTTATTTAAAATGCTTTGTGCACCTAAACGTCAAATATAGGGAAAATATTTTGCTGTCATATTTATAATAGGGAAACAAACTTTAACATCCATAATCGTATACTTTTAATAAGTACAGTTGGTCATTTGGATTATTCGGACTACTGTTCTCATCTTGGATATTCTCACAATTTTTCAGTTGATGTAACTTCCGAACTTCTTCAGGTGCATCTTGTTGAACTCGCGAATCTGTACGGAATTTTGAACAGAATCCTTTATTTACCCATGATAGCTTGCTCGCGTTTCGTCACTCATAACCAGTAGAAGTCTTAAGTACTTTGTAATTGTATTCTTAGTATCGCCTGTATTGACAATTTGAACCTCCAACTTCCAGAAGACTGTTACTTTAAACTGATTATCACTTAGCACTTTTATCTCTTGCACCAAGGGGCATTGCAAGAATAACATTCATGATGGGAACAGTAGTCCGAATAATCCATATAATTCAAATTATCAATCCTTATCTCAAAAATTCCAAAACATAAAATTATGTTAATTTAGAAATAAATAAGACACTTTTTTTTTCTTTTTTTTTTTTTGTGGCAGTTTGGTTGTAAACAAATACCAAATCAATTATTTTAATGACTTCAAAATGTCTTGTAATTATATTTTGTCTTGACTTTAATCAGACGATGAAATAATAAACATTAAATATGAATTCAAAATAATATCGTAAAACATATTTTTATTTTTATTCTGACAATTCCAGAAGTTTAATTGGATTTTTTTATTTATCTAATCATCGTTTTGTTTAGATGTATCAACTCCTACAGGATTTTCTCAACTGGATAAACCTACATCTGATCAGAAAGACAGCTTTACTGTTGAGGATGAGGGTATGAAGTGTTCCTATACCCGCTGTTTTTTTTTTGTTTTTTTTTTTAACCATATCCCTTTTGACTTTTGCTGTGTTTGTTGTTTGAAAGTTCTTGTGTTTGCTATAATTTTGATTTTTTTTTTTTTTTTTTTTTTTTTTTTTTTTTCCCCCCCCCCGTAATCTCCTTGATAGAATACTAACTGTACAATCCAACTATTATTACCCACCCTGTTCTGTGCCAGTATAATTTACAGCCTCACAACCGCTTTATATCAATTAATGAAATAAAGATTCGAAAGTAAGACCTCGTCATTCGTTTTTAATTCTCTACATTAACTAATGTGGAGGTTGACATTTTTGTTTTTTCTCCCATAACCCTTTCAAGACCAAAGGAACACATGTCTCACTTTTTAAGCATGTTTAATGAGATATATATGTCCCCAAAGTTATGACCTAATTCACTAAGTCCTTTAGAGTATGTACTACAAGGAAATTCAAGTTGCTGTGCATTGTGGAAATTCTGAACAATTTTCACAATATTAAGTCAATAGCATGGCTGCTCATTTTTATAACTTGCTGTAATCGTTTTCTAAATTTTTTTGATGAAATTTTTAAAGTTTTTTTCTTCAATGGTTAGACATTCTAATTCTAGATAGTTTTTTTTAGTGACAGATTTATTCGAATTCTTGCCATAGATTTTTAATAGAGTAGAAAGTGGACCTTGGGTTTACTTTTGGCAGCCTCATAACTCTCACTTCCCTTATTTTGTCCTTTAGTCCTCACATTTCATGATTGATGTTTCTGACAACGGGAATAATTGCTGTTTGTGTGGTCTGAATCTATCCATCTAACACTTATTTTAACTAGTTTTTGACCTTGAAGTGTTTTTTTATTTTTAGCTCCTTACATCAAGTTGCTTCATGCCCTGTCTGGAGCGATTTCCATAAAAAAATGACTCAAATCCGGACTCATTGAAGACTTTGACAGAATTGTAATCTTTTTCTGAAGTCATGCAGTCATTTATTTAAGATGTATGTTTGGGATCATTATCTTGCTGAAAAGTAAATCGTCGACCTAGGTAAAACGTTTGCGCTGATAGTTGTAGATTTGAATCCGGAATGTTGATATAGTCTTCAGATTTCATTCTACTTATTGCAATTGTCCAGTCTCTCTTGAGTTAATACAACCCAAAAACATCAAGCTGCCTCTGTTTTAATATTGGCACCGCAGTCTTTGGGAGGAAAGCCTCACCTTTGTTGTGCCAAATCTTCTGTACATCATTATGCCTAAAGCTTGATTTTTTTTTTTTTTTTTTTTTTTTTTTTTTTTCCCCATCATTCCATAGTATTCCTAGAAGCATTTTTTTTTTTCTTTTTTTTTTCCATCATTCCATAGTATTCCTAGAAGCATTTTTTTTTTTTTTTTTTTTTTCCATCATTCCATAGTATTCCTAGAAGCATTTTTTTTTTTTGTAAAACCCTACTCACATATCTATTCTTTACATAAGATTTAACTCTTTTTTTTTCCCTTGATTTAGTAGTTTCGGTTTACAGCAAGGTTTACATTGTGACAACAGGAAATCAATTGTTACTGATAAAATAAATTACTTACTACTCCCTGGGCAACACCGTGAAGGAGACATACTTCTAGACTGAGGCAATTTTTATTTTTTGTCTAAACGAATGTCCCTTTTTTGGGGAGCTGGATTTTCCTTTGTATTAAAAAATGACCTTGTGTCTGACTCTTCCCTCATAGAGAGGCAAGTAATACTGTGACAAAGTATCCTGGGCTCCATGGGGTAGGATACCCTGGTGACGCGCTAGTATGCATCTTGTTGGTGATGCTATGCCGACTGAGGACCCTGCGTCGAGACGAAGTGGGGATATAAAACTAGTATATATTTGATGTAGAAAGAAACTTATTCAAACGACAGAACGAGATGCCAGCTAGTCACGCGGAATCGTGTAAGATAGTCAAAATCCATTACCTCCGAAGGTGAGGAAACAGTTGCCAGATGGGAGGTGGAGATTATGGAATTCCATATCGCAAATTTAATTCTGAAATATCAATAAAGTGATATTATTCTGGGACGGTTGTTTTAAGACGTTACGACGTGGAAGAGCCTACTTCACAGATTTATTTAGGCCTGTCATCGTTAATTATGAGCCGGGCACAGAGCGCCTCCGGCTGTGTGGCAGAATGAGAAAGCGTTTGTTTTTGGCGATAACGCCAGACTAAAGAGAAAATCCCAATTATTTTGGGAAAAGAAAGAGTGAGGCGCCCGTCCCCACCCTACCTGAGAAAGGAAGACATGCAGGAAGTAAGATGGCGGAGAGGGGTGTGTACGACGATAGACATCTTCAATAAAAGAATGTGTTTTTTTCACACACGAGCAGTTAGTTTGATTGACGGCAGAGAGAGTTGAACGAACACCCGGCGCGCGCTGAGGTGGTGTGCGTCGAGGAAAACAAACCGGACGAAATTCTAGTTACTGCCTTCGCCTGTTAAGTTGTGACTTAAACAACGACTTGTGTAAAGAATTCACACACAGAACTAACGAAATAACTTAGTAAACACAACTTTTGCTAAAGACATTTACGAGTATGGTAGATATTAATCCAATGTAAAATCAATTCTTTTATTTTATTAATAATTACTCTTCTATACAATAAAAACCCCGACCGAGCTGTTGAACATTGTTCTTTTCCTTTTGTTTTGCTTTGAATGATCTTTCGCCCCCACAGAGCCAACCGGTCACTGTTCGCCCAGTGATCGCTCGCTGATATAAAGTTTCAACGTGGGAGTGTGTTTGTAGCTGGACAAGACGACCAGATCGGCGACGTCGCCATCCCGGCTTAGAGGAATTTGGATCTATATATTTTTTTTATTGGCACTACAACGATCGGCACAAGTGGGGTTCACAATCCGGCACCGCGACCAGGATATCACACCTTGCGGTTGACCACCATCAGCACGGCGGAGTGGGGTTCACAATCCTAAATAGGGACTTAGTCTGCTGAGAGCACACATTCACCAAGCTGCTTCTCATGGCTGCACCATAACTCTGGTTGGGTGGCTATACCTTGCCAAATGGCAACCTATGATTTTTTTTTTTTTTTTTGCCACTGCTGGTAGATGGGAGTTGTCATCTGCACATATAGCGCCTGGTATTCCCAAATGGTTACTCATCTGGTGCTGCCTAAGCTCAACGTCACTTAACTTTGGTGATCTAATGAGAACGGGGGTGTCAATGTGTTTATGCTGTATACTCTCTCTAGCTATGAATAAATTAGAAACTTGTTTACAATGAATCGTTTCTTTATATAAATTGATTTGGGTATTAAATACTTTAAAAAGGGTTAATAGGTCATAAAACAACCGAGCCAAACATTTTTATAAAAATATCTTTAAAAAAATTTTTTTTTTTGTCATATTTGACATTTTACTCGTACATAGAAGAGATGATCATACCAGAAAAATGAATATAGGTGATTTTAATGAAGGTTAACACATTGGTTAATGATATAGACATTTATATTGGTCAATCAAAGGGTGAGTGAAAAATTTGTAAGATTTCGGGTCTCTTTCAATAACTTGGTGAATTTGTTGGTCATCTACACCAGCTAGATCTCTGACATCTAGGTGTGCATATACCATTATCTTAACAGACGTTAGAGGGGGGTGAAACGTTTGCAGTAGTTGGAAGTCATAATTGTTTTTTTGTTTTTGTTTTTCAGCCAACTTCCCATCTCAGAGGGTGGGAGTCTATCAATGTTTAGTGTGATTCAGTTTCAAAATATAGTTTGGATTCACGGCTGTTTTTTTTTTTTTTTGCTTCTTCAAACGACTTCCCATTTTCTTTAAAAATCTTTTTCTTTTGTGATTGTAATTAAAAATTTGGTGCTTATTTATATTAAGATACATGCAAAATATGGCAGTTTAGAATACAATAACAGAAAAACTTAAAGATATACTTTTCAGTGAAAAATTGGTGTACACCAAAAATTATTGAAAATAAGAGAATTTTAATAAAAAAATAAAATTAATTTACTATTTGGAGTTAACAAACTGAGTGACAAGGCCGTGTGGTGTCTTCATATTAGAAGGGAGATAATCTTATATGATGCGTTGGCTTGATGCAAATGTTGTTCAGAATCTGAACTCGAATAGTAAATTTTATTTTTTATTAAAATTCTACTTGATAATTTTCTATAATTTTTGCTGTACATTAATATTTTTCATTGATAAGTATATCCATAAGTGTTCCTGTTATTTTATTTTGAACTGCCATATTTCACATGTATCTCAATATAAATAAGCACCAAATTTTTTCCTAATTTAAAAAAAATTCACGATAATTATTATTAGGTATCACAAACCAGCATAGTTTAGAGTGTGAAAACGGGTAAATATAGTGAAATACCCATCAATTTCAACTTGTGATAATTCATTCATTTTGGGTTATTTTGATAAAATTTAACTTTTTCTCTTTATAATTGTACAATTCCTTCTCTCGTATCATTAATAGTTTTTTCAAGTTGGGTTATTTTCGGTGATGGGGGATTTATATTTTACATGGAAAAAAGCTGATGCACATTTTTTTTCGAGGGATAATTGGGATGTTTAGGCTGGTTTTATCTAATAATTTTTGCGTTCATTATGATTAATTTTTGTTCAAAGCCTGCATTTTTAGTTATACTGAAAATTGATTTCTAGACTAATAGAACACAAAATGGCAAATTTTCTAATTTCCAACAAACCTTGAACGGTTATAATTCTGTGACTAATTGAGCTACGAAAATAAATTTAGTACCATTGTTTGTTTCGCAAAGATTTATGCACCTACATTAAAGATCTTTAGATATAATGAAGATAAAATTTTGGTTTGGGATACCTATTATAATAATCATTATTGATTAAAGCATGTTAAATATTAGTGTTACAGTTTATCACCCATGTTTTTTGTACTAATCAAAATATTAATATCTTTAATTCCTTTCTGTTGGATTAATACAGATATTGATTTCCTGTGTGACATGTTTTTAAGACTTAACTGCCAAGTTTGATTTTTTTTTTTTTTTTTTTTTTTTTTTTTTTTTTTTTTAAAATTTATATATATATATTTTTTTTTTATATATGCATGATGAATATTTCTTTATATTGACAATCTTCTAATAATTGATTGAAAAATGTCTAATCTTTCTATCTATAGATTCTGTGGCCTACAGTGAGATGGCGATGAGAAATAATGCTGCCGTCATGGACTATTGCCGGACATCCATGTCAGCTCTTGGAGGAGCCACAGCTGGTATTATGGGACTCACAAGTCTTCATGGATTTGTATTTTATTTTATCAGTTCACTTTTACTTTCTGTAAGTTTGCCGGATTTCTCAAAACTTATCACTTTTTAAGTACTAAATTAGAAAAATTGTCTGAAAATAGATAACAATTAGTTTACTTAGCATAGTCATAAAAAATAAATTTTAAATCCTGACCTGATATGTTGAGTTTGGTCAGATTTCACATTGCAGATCTATCTGATAATGAATCTGTCATTGCACTGCAGAAGAACTAGAGAGGACTATATATAACTACACTTGCCCAGCATGGAGGTTATCCTAAAGATGAATCTATTATGCTGATATGGTCATGTGGAATGTTCATCCTCCTGGATGAACCGTTGCAGAAGCATGAATGTCCTAAATCACAGGTTAGCCACACAGTGGAATTTAGAGACTGCTGAACCGTGAGAAGTGGAGAGTGAGCTTGCATGATATCAGAAAACGTCTGACCCCTGAACAAGCGAAAAATTACATTAAATGAATGGAAGTTTCATCAATTTAAATGTTTGAAAATGTTTTATTACTGAACCACAGTCGTCAAACTTTGATAACTGATGAGGGCCAAACTATTTGAGCAACCAAATTCAAACATAAATTTTTTTAATTTTTTTTTTTTAAATCCAAATTTGACTAAATTCTCACCACTGGTTGCTTTGGAATCGAGTTAAACATGCCTTTTACCCTTTTACACGCTCAACCAAAATAAAAATAAAAATGGTTTTATGATCATTTTTTTTATCTCACTGATAAAGTTATAAAAATAATATACACATAAATAACATTGATAAACTTATAGATAAATCATTTTCCTTTGTTTGATATATAGTTTGACAGGATTTTATGGGTTTATAGCGATTTGATTTTATGAGTGTCTTTCCAATGGATGGGCCCCCATGCTGTTTTAATGACATTTTACAAGCAGTGAGTATTGCTAGCTAAATTCAAATAAATATGCAATTATCAGTTGAAACATAATATAACAAAGATAACTTAGGTGAAACATTCAACATATTAAAAATGGAAATAAAATAATCAAAATTTTAAAATCTTTTATGCTTGTATAGTTGTCATTTGAGTGTTGAGGATATGTGTTGCATGGAGAGAAATTTATGTGATGGATGTG
Organism: Sepiola atlantica; assembly: GCA_963556195.1. Taxonomy (NCBI): domain Eukaryota; kingdom Metazoa; phylum Mollusca; class Cephalopoda; order Sepiida; family Sepiolidae; genus Sepiola; species Sepiola atlantica. The sequence continues at coordinate 66,019,584 of OY744517.1, read as the reverse complement.
TAATGTGAGTCTTAAAGACGGGCTTAGATCTGATGACCCCAGAAGAAAAATTAAATCTGGGCAGCATCGAATTATGTGTGTAGAACAGACTTTGTTGGTTTGGTTACAGTGAAAAAAAAAATAGATGAGTGATTGGGTTAGATGTAGAACAGTTTAAGTAGCAGGGTCAGTTGGCAGATGAATGCCCTGAGAATAAGTGATAAGAAAGGATTTGAGAGAGAAAGCTCTAACACATGCCAGCATGTAAAACAGACGTTAAACTGAATATAAAAAGGATGGAGAGGGTATAGAAATGCTTTTTATAAGAACAAGTAAAGAGTGAACTTAGAAGAGCATTTTTGGGGTCTATCTGATTAAATATTTATGATAATTTAATTTGTATATTTCCATTATACAGGATGAGGAAAAGAGTGACGTTTTTAAAATAACTATTACTCTAGCCCAATGGGGGACATATGTCCAACAGATAGCATTTGGTCTGTGGTGTCTTAGCATTTGTCTTCAGTTGAAGCAGTGGTGCTGTGATTTCAGCAGGATGAGGTGACGATTCATATATTAAGACCATCAATAGATGTTCTTCACTTTTTTTAGTGACTGCCTCATTTCTAGGTTTGCTGGAACTTCTTTCCCCCCCAGTCCCCCTGATTTGTCTGTATGTGATTATTTCTTTAAGGGGAAACCTCAAGGCACGTGTGTCTGAGCGTGAACCTCATCCAGTGTATGAGTTCAAGGAAGCTATTCACGTGGAAGTCGCTCAAATAGACAGAACAATGCTAGAAAGTGTAGAGATCAACTTCCAAGTACGACTTCATTAATGCATCAATAAAACCCCGACACCACATGAAAAAGGATTTTTTTCACACTCGATTTTTGTCAAATGATAATCCAATACCAACACAAGTATGTTAATATAAAAAATTTTAATCTAAAATTAATGATTGTGAGTTTTTCCATAAACATTTGCTGTCTCTACATCACCTTATATATCTGAGATTATAGGTATTTGGATATAGAAACTTTTATTTTTATATTAAAAGTTGAAATGCAGTTATTGATTATAATAAGAGATGCCCAAAGAGGCATAATTGTGATGGGAGTGAGCATACTATTAGATAGAGATAGAAGGTAAAGATCCATGTGTTCGTCTTACTATCGCCAATTATCCTGTTCAACGTGTTCTTACCTGAAAACATCCTTATAGAACCTTGGGGTCATGCTCCGAGCCAATGATTTCTGGCAAAACTATAAATGCTGATTTGTGTCCGGTATTATCAGCCGTCACGTAATAAATAACCTTCAACTTAATTTATAGTCTCCTAGCAGGAACCTGTGGAAATTCTACGTTAGCTTTCTTCATCTATCTGCATAATTCATTTTTAATAATATTTCATTTGAAATAATACATTTATATAAGATTTAATATTATTAAGCAAAATTTATCTTCTTTTTTTTTCTCCCATAAAAATAATTGCCATTGTCAGTTAAATATTCCTTAAATAAAATGAATATTTCTCTTCTGTTTTTATTGAAAATTGTACCAATTTATATCTTTTTTAAACAATAAATATTCTCTTACCATAAAAAAATTGTCGGCTACATATTTTCTTTTAAATAAGACAAAAGTTTTAACCTTTTTACTTCATTAAATAAATTGATTTCAAAATAAATATTCTCTTGTTACCGTAAAAATAATTGTCAGCTAAATATTCTTTAAATAAATTAAAGAAATCTCAATTTAAAAAATTACTTATTCTTTTGCTTTATCAACGATCGGGCGTTCTCATGTTTTAAAAAAGCAGAGATGGGTGATAATGTATGTATGTGCGAACATGAAATTATCATAGTGTATTATTATATAGATTAGTGGGACCTGTGGAAATTCCATGGTTGTGTCCTTCATTTGTTATATATTGCTGCTGTGCTTGAAAATACTTCTATTCTATGGACGTCCGGTGCGAATGAAAATTCTACTTTATTATTGTACTACATTTGTTCAAACTAAAACATACTTATCTAAGTACTCTGGTTAATAAAGTTTCAGAATATATATCTCGAAAACCTTTGTAGGAGTTTTACATATTTGCATTCTGTAGACGTCCGGAAGAATGCAGACCCCACAATATTATTGTACCATCTTTCGACAGAACACATACTACACTTTGATCCTAGTTTGAGTTTCACGTTTGACACAAGTGATATCAAATGAAATTTTTTTAGATTACTCTTTTGCATTGCATCTTTGCTGATCATGACATCCAATCTTTTAAAAAAGGGGAGATAGGTGATAACGTACGTGTGTGCGAACATAAAATTGCCATAGCGTAGATAAAACAAATGAAACCATTTCTATTACTCTTTACGTTTTATAATGAAAATCTTGCCTTTAGAAAATGTATTCTTTGTTAAAAACAATAACTTACACATTTAAAAAAAATTATAGTAAAAGGAATTTAAATGATCGTTTCTCTTGACATGTTTTGTAATTTACTTATTTGCTTATGTTTTTCAGATAATGTTAATGATAAAAGCTGGTTCTCGATGGAATAAATATTTTGTCAGCCGAAGGATATTGTTTCTCAGTGGATTATTTGGGGGTTTATTTGTATCCTTTGAAATTTTTGCGAATATATTTGATAGGACTGGAGTCCAAGTCAGAATAAGTTTGTTGCTTCAGGTGTTAGTCGGTGAAAATTTCCTAACAAAAAACGATGTGATGAATTTCCCACCAAAATGACCCATCATCATCAGCGTTACATCCTTTAGAACATTAACATGTTTACTAAATGAAACGCAGATGGTGTATTTAAAGTTGACCAGATTTTGATTTCAGTAGTTTTTTTGTTGTATTTTTTGTGCATAGGATTTTCAGAGTTCATTCCGATATCAACACTCCCAGGCAACACTGGGTATCCACAGCTAGTCATTATATAGATATGAGAGGTAGATTAAAAAAAAAAATTTAAATTGATAATCAGCAAGCAGTAGATTAGTCTTCTGATTTGTTCTGAAAGTTGGAGAATTAAAATCTCTAATCTGGCTTAATACCAGATTATCTCTTTCCTAACTGGAAAGCTTTACAGATTATACTTTTATTTACATGTATGGCATGAATATTTTTTAAAATTTTATTTATTCCTTTTCAAACTTTTTTCTTTGTTCCTTCTGCTGGCTTCTTAACACTCAGTTTTATTTTTCTACCAAACACATTTATGGATGCTATATTTGATATTCTATACATATATCCCTAATTGATGCTGCTGGTTTAGCATTGTTAAACCGAACTCGTGTTCAAGAAAGATGGCGAACCATCCATAACAATAAGTTTGATTTTCATAAATAAATACTTTATAGCATAGTATATATAACAAGTGTTCTGTGTTTACACTGCTACTTCCTCCATATCTGATTTTGAAGCTAAAAAATGAAATCTAAACAAAAGAATGAATAGATGAAACGCAAATCTCATTGTGTACGGTTTTACATTTGACAACAATTCCTCTGATGACTGGAGTCTTATGTTTACTACTTAAACAAGTTCAAGTATATTTTTGCTCCTTTTATAAACATGTGATAGCTTTCCTTTGCTTCGAAACTAACAATAAATCACAGTATGTCATTACTTTGATCTCTTAGTTTATTTATAGCTCTATTACAAATTTTGAAATAACTTTTTAAAGGTTTGGATATTGAGCTTAATTTTTGATTTTGAATCTATAAAAATCGATCTGAATTATATAAAATAGTTTTCTTATATTAATTACACGCACACACCACACACATATAGAACAAAATTATCTTGTTGGATTTTTAAAATCAGATTCAAATGGCAATCCGTCTATTGATACTTGATTCGGATTAGCCTATTTTTTATTTTATTTTTTTTATTTACTGTTATTAGCATGAATATAATCTATTTCAGTTCAGTTTTCTTCTGAAAATACTTATTCCGGCTAAGATTACTATTAAAGTGGAAACCCTGTTCCCTTACTAACATAACCATCAGTGAGGTTACGCATTTTATAAAAATAAGTTTCACCATTTTTCTATTTCTTCTATAAAACTATTTATTTCTTAAAATTAATTGTTTATCATAATGCTAGGTAGAATAGTTTACATACTGACACTTACATGTAGTGTTTACCAAATGAGCCACAAATGGTGAAACCATATTGTTATAAACATAAGTAATAATCACTGCTCCATGTGTTACATTATGAAAGCCGTTAGTTGAATAGAGGAGTGATTGATGAATGGGAGGTCAGAATTTAACCTTTAGCTAATGGAAGTCAGCGAAATCATGTGACTTCTGGGAAAGAGAATTCAGTCTCTTTCTGTCGACACTTCAAGCAGAGAAGATGTGAAAGTCGTTCTTTATTTTAGCTAACAGTGTTGCTTTAATCCTTATACAATTATTGGATGGAAATCTTTTTATGCATGAGGATTTTTCATAATTACTTTTCACACTAAAACATTAAAGGTTAATTCCTATTACAGTCACCTAAATTACTTAGAGTGAAATAGGTTTTGGCTTAATTAAATAATGAACAATGTTTTTCTTTCGTTCCTTTTGAGTGCATGGGTATATGTAGGATTGACCCCCCCCAAAAAAAGCGATCAATCATCATCAATGTCATATCCTTTAGGAAATTGACGTGTTTACAAAATGACACGTGGATGGTGACTTTAAAGTTGACCAAATTTTTAATTATGTCATTAGCTTTTTTTTTTCACATAGGATTTTCAGAGTTCAGTTTAAAACATTTTGGTATCTTTCAGTCAAGTTGGTAAATAAAAAAAATAATGCAAAACAATACAATAACAACACTTCTAGGAAACGTCCGGTATGTATAGCTTGTGTGTGTATACATATATATATATATATATATATAATAAAGATGAAGCGTTAATGAATATATAAGCAATTTTCGGTTTTTCATGTTAGATTTCCATCATATATATATATATATATATATATATATATATATATATGTCTTGTTTTACTATTGTTATCTAATATTTCTTATTGCAATATCAAAATTAGATTATCAAATTGTAAAATATTTTGACAATGTTGCAATATTCTTGCTTTTCTATCCTCAAGTTTTTTGTAATTTTTTTTTTTTTGTTCTGTATAATCATTATTTCCTTGACTTTCTCTTCCAGACATATATATTATTTTGGACGTATCCTTTTTAAAAGAAAAGAAATTTTTTTTTTTTTTTTTTTTTCAGAGTAAAAGTATTGGTAAGATTTAAAATGAATGGTTAACGACTGAAAGTTTTTTTTCTGTCGTTTTTACTTTTCTTTTCCTCCTTTATTTTTCTTTCCTTCCATCTTTTTTCCCATTTTTTTTTTTTTTTTTTTTTTTTTTTTTTTTTTTTTTTTATCGGAGAGGGGTCTTTTTTTTCTCCTGTTTTTTAAATTTTTTTATAATCAATTTTTTATATAAATTAATTGTAAATACAATATATTTCATATTTTAATAATCATAATAAATAGAACATCATTAATATATTTATATATAAGGGTTGTCATAACAGCATAGAATTTTAACTTCAATAATATACTAGTATTAAAAAACGATACTTCAATATTAAAGAGAAAAATGACTATAATAACATCACTGGTAAATGTCCTTATCTGTTACATCTCATCCGACAGCTTTTGAAGAGTTTTATTACACCCAATTTCACTAAGAAGGCTTGCCCACATTTAAACGTGGTGATGGTCCCTACAAGATTGCAATGTCTGGTTGTGGGCATGTAGATGGCTCAGCAGCCCTAATTTATTTTTATAATTCTTGCTGCAGGTATAACATGAGACCATTGGCTTCCTTTTGTACATAGCTATATCCTACTTCTGTTTGACACTTGTGTAGTTGGTTGTTGCCAGAAGATCTCATGTGGCTCAGTAAACCAGCCCTTGATAGATAGGCTTTTCCACATAAACCACACACATGGTTGGACTAAAATATGTTTGGAATGTTTGACATTAACCACCTCTACAAAGCATATTTCGAAATAGAGTACTCAATTCACTTTGCCTCAAATCTTTTGCAGCCACCATAATAGACACTCTTATGCTAAGTCGATCGTTTTGAAACTACCCTTTTCCAATCCTCCATGTTCATGCTTAGGGTTTTCAGATTATCTTTGACTTCATCCTTAAAACGTCTCTTGTGTCCCGGACTTTTGCCATTCTGCAGTTCCCCCATATAAAAGCTATTTAAGAAGTCTGTCATCTTCCATCCTAACCATTACATCTGACTGCTGCTACTACTACCTATGCTCAATACACAAGCTTCCTGTAGAACAGTGGTGTCTGATATAAACGATTGCCAGGTTATGTTTAAGATCCTCCTGAGGCACATTTCAAACCTTTCCAGGACCTTAATGTATCGGCAGTACATGGTCCATGTTTCAGAGCAATTGACCAGACGCATGATTTGTACACATTGAGCTTTGTTTTGATGGTAATGACTCTCACCAGCACATGCTCTTTTCAAGCTAACCAAAGGCTTTGCTAGCCTTTATGATCCTTAGAAGTATTTCGGAATCATGGGATCCATCTTGGGAGAGTGCTGCCAAGATAATAATAAAGAAATGCTCTGCTGAGCTGGCTCCTGTCCTCTTAAAACTCTATAACAAATGCCTTGCTGAATCTTGCTTCCCTGATAGCTGGAAAATTGAATCTGTGGTACCAGTCTTCAAGAACTGGTGATAGAACTGACCCTCATAATTATCGCCCTATCAGTCTACTCCCGCTCTTTGCTAAAATCTTTGAATCTTTAATCAATCTGGAGATAGTCTGCCATCTCGTTAAGGCCAAACTTCTTTTTGACCATCAGTATGGATTTAAGCAAGCACATTCAACTGCGGATATCCTAATGGTCATCTTTGAACGTATATACCATACACTGGACAAGGCAGGTAAAGCTAGGGTGGTAGCGCTTGATATATCCCAAGGCCTTTGACAAGGTCTGGCATAAAGGGCTTCTCCTGAAAATACGCTCATATGGTATTACTGGGCAATTACTTAATATAATTAGATCGTTCCTAACCAAAAGAAAGATCCAGGTTGTCCTCGATGGCCGTTCATCTAAGCAACATGACATAAATGCTGGTGTACCCCAAGGATCTATCCTTGGACCTTTTATTGTTCCTGATTTTCATAAACAACCTCCCTGATAAAATTGAGTCTGAGATGGGTATATTTGCTAATGACACCATGCTTTACTTTCGACATGTGAGAAAAACAGACATGCACATATCCAAGGCAATGGCTGAATCCTTAGAAAATGACTTCTAGTCTGGAGTTGAATGGGGACACAAATGGATGGTAACATTTAATGCCACTTAGACAAAGCTCCTTTCCTTTAACAACTAGAGGAAACCTTTTCAACTACCAATTACCATGGATAATTACACCCTACCCGAGAGTCCAACATTCAAACTCCTCGGCCTAACATTCACAGGTAACATTAGTTGAAACAAATACATAGAAGACATTGCCAAGTCTGCTGCAAGAAAAGTGGGCTCCCACAACCATGCTAGAAAACTTCTCACACCGACCAGTTTCCGATATCTCTACAAGGCCACTATGTACTCATGCATGGAATATTGTCACATTTGGGCTGATGCACCATCCACTAGTATTCCCCTCTTAGACAGGATCCAAAAGAATCTCTAATCTCATAGGTCCCTCACTATCCACCAAGCTCCAGCCCATGTCCCATCGCCGCAATGTTGCATTCCTGTTCTTGTTTTACATGTACTTCAATGGAATATGCTCCGATAAACTTGCTGCTCGGGTCCCCCCTCAACTTAAATACACTCGACAATCGGTTAAATCCCATCCATTCATTGTGCAGGAGAGCTTTCTACTCTAATAGCTTTTCTCGAGCTGCCAGCCTTTGGAACTTTCTCCGTTTCCCTGAATGTACCGACATGCAGAAATTTATATGTGATGTAAACAAACATCTCGACGCATAACTCCTCTCTTAGGATGGCCCCTTTAATTTCTGGCACCTAATCCACAGTAGCCCCTTACGTCTTAGTAACAGTATGCCTTGTCTGGAGTGAACTCGAGTTTTTAAAAAAAGATATAGAAAGGAGTCGACTACATTTAATCTGGTCCCCTTGACCTAGATGTTCGGTTCGACATAGTGGAGTCCGGGTGGGGTGGTGAGCATTACCTTAGTTTTTTTCCAGATTGATGGTTCATTATCAACTCTGTCTCTGTCTGTGTAACTGTCTGCATGAGAATTTGGAAGGTTGTGGACTTTGCACTAAATTGAGCAAGGTTGAAGATCCTGCAAGTTGTTCGGAAACCTGGGCATCTCCTACACTTGAAGTCCGGATTCGGGGCTAACTTACCCTTTAGGTCACTATACTTTTTGTGGACCCACTATAGACACAAATTACATTGCATTGCATCCAACATCCTTTCAGCACACAGAACAAGAATACCAACCAAGGTCCCTTAGAGATTGTAGCCCAGAGCCACACACTATAACTTTGATTTAGGTAAGTTCACTCTCAAACTCTGTGTCTCCAGACCGTTTTTCCATATTTTTAGTTTATTCTTTAGCTGTTCCAAAGACTTGGCAATAATAACTAAATCATCAATGTAGAGTAACTCCCATGGACAGCCCAACTGAAGCTCTCTTTACAGTGTCTCTAAGACTATGATGAAAAGTAGAGGGGGCTAAGAACAAATCCTTGTTGAACTCAGAGATCTAACAATAGACAACCAATGTAGGGCCCAGCACCACAGTTCAGCCCAAGCATGATAGAAAAATGCTTTTGGCATATATACACACAAGTTGCATATCTTTTAAACCAGATATAAAACAAGTAAGAAAAAGAAGAAATAGAACAAAGAGGGATGAAAAAGAATCTTAAGTGAAATTCAAAAAACAGTCAGAAGATGAAAGGACTGGACAAGTGACCAACTGAAAGACTAGTATAAATCAAACAAATAAAAAGGAACATTGGCAAAATCTTTCTTTTTTTCTACTTACAGAAAGTCCCAATAACCTAAAGCCTTGTACATTTCTCCAGCTCTCTATAACATGAGCCCAATCTAATAATACTAAATCAGAAGTTACAATAGCATATATATATATATTCTTAGTGTCCTTTCATTTTTTTTTTTTCTTTGACTTAACACATTATCTACAGGATGTTCAGGATAAATTTGACACTTTTTGGAAAAGAAAAATGTCATATGGACAATAATTGATATATTCTCAAAATTCCAAATGTGTCTCTTAGAAAATCTTTTGCCAAATACAGCTCACTCGAAGAAGCCACCCTGAGCTTCCACCATGGCCTCCAGGCAACCTGAATCTGGAGCCTGCGACTTTCATAGTGTCATTAGAGATGTGCCTGACATCAGTTTGCTTTTGGCAATCAGTCACATCTGGTTTTTCACAGAGCTAAGTCCTGCTGCTGCATGGATGGCCTTCCTGCAGTCACCTCTACTCAGTGTTTGACATCAGTGGACAGAAACTTGATATAGCCATCTGGATTGAATCTGAGAAAAACCAGAGCATCTGTGGCTCAACTGGATGTTTGACCTTGTTGAGGAGTCTTTTGACTTTTGGGACTTGGTGGTGCGTAGTTGGCTCTTGCGACTCTTGCATGAATAGCAAAGATCCTCATTCAGCGCTTTCTTCATAGTCGCCACTCTAAAGCCCATCTCTCTCTTACTTTAATGTCTGCATTACCTTGCCTAGATCTTGCTGCAGGTTTGGTTTTCTTTTTTCTTGCAGCTTCTTGACGAATTTCATTATGCAGATACAGTTAGAACGCCTGTTATGATCCTTCCTGCTAGCCACTGCTTCTACATCTCCATTGCAATTATCCAGCTCACAGCCTTTAAATTATTCAAGGAGCACTAAGCTGTTAAGATTTCCAAATTTTTTTTAATCCGCTGCAAATCATCATAATGTAGATCAATCATTTCCAATATTCTGGCGCTTTCCAGTCGTCTAAGGCCTGGATCTCTTAAACCTACCAAAAGTTCACAGAAACAGCTATCCATTGCACTTTACCACTATTAAATACTTCAAATGGTTCTGACATTAAAAAAAAAATATAAAAATTATAAAATTTATCCCAAATACCCTGTAAACGCATATATGGATGCTTGTCTTAATTTATTTAAATCTATATTTTATATTCTATACCTATTCCCTCATTGTCACTGCTGGTTTCATATTATTAGACTGGGCTGTTGTTCAGGAGAGATGGAGAAAAGTTATAGCTCATTTGGGCCATCCGTAACTATAAAGTCTGATTTTCATAAATGCTTGTAGTATCGTAGAGGACGAACATCTTTGAAAAATTAACATTTAAATTTTATTTTGAAGATTAAAGAAATGACATAATTTTATCATTGCAATCAATAGTAGTTATCAAAATTAATTTTTTAAATTATATTTCTTGATAAATTTAATTAAAACTAAGTATTGTTAATTTATTCTTGTATACTTTTAGCAATTAGAAACATGTTTATGTAATCGTAAATGTGACTTTTTTTCTTTTCCGTTTTGAAAAAAATCTTTCCTTATCTTCGTTCAGCTTCCTTTATGGAATGGTTCATGTTTATTGAAGGTGTTATGATGCTGGTGTAGTCAGGGTGCATTCCTCAAATTTGTACATACCATCATTATTATTATTATTACAATTTACATCAGTTTCTTTCACTGTCAACAATAAATGTATTCAAAGATAAGAATTGACTTAATAATTTATACAGGTGATTTTAATACCAAAACAATTCTGAAAAATAAAAGAATTCATAATTATAAGTTTTTTGTTTTTTTTTTAATTTATTTATGTCTCGTGTTACATGTAGTATGGCTTGGCCTTTTGTCAAATTTTGACTGGGTCAAGAAATTAGGTCATAATCGGAAGTGGCTGTCATCATAGGTAAAAAATGATGTATGAGAATTAAGATTATTCTCATCGTTTTAAACCTGATTATTTGATTTTCTTTCCCAGGATAAAAATATATCTGATAAATATGCACTTTACTAAACTGCTGCTAAACTGTGCTTTGTTTTAATTGGGTTTTTTTCTCTTCTATGAGCCCAAAATCTGTAAATTAAAAAAAAAAACAAAAAACAATATGGTGCCATCATTTAATGTGTCAAATGTTATGTTGAAAAAGATGTCTTCATCTGTAAATTTGCATATTTCTGATGCTATTTTGAATATAAGACGTGATATATATTAAAATAAATAAAATTACTTGTCATTTTTTTTTAGCTATGCCCCTCCTAAATTTTAATTTTGTACCAAAGGAATTACCTCCCTTTAAAAAGACTGTCAACTTTAATTAAATTTTATTATTCTTAACAACATTGACCAACGTTCAACAAAATAAAATGGCTTTTCAGATGGAAATATTAGTTTTGTAAGAAAAAACATGTTGATGACAATAAAAAAATCCAACTGACTTTATTATACAGAAAGATTAGCCCATTACTTGGGAGAAAGTGTGTGTTTATATTTTTTTAAGCTTTCTAAGTTTAACATTTAGATATTGTTTTATACATCGCTGGTAATAGTTTTTTTATGTAATATCTGGACAATGTTGGAGTCGTGCTAATAACTGTTACGTAATTTTGGTTATAAATATGATTTTAACCAAGTAAAGATGTTAAAAAAAATAAAAATTTTAAAAGGCGATTGTGCATTAACAAGAAAAAGAAGTGAAACAAAAAAATTACTAAATGCAAGAAAATTTGATCTAGCGACGTTCTAAAGTTTTTTTTGTTTTTATAGATTTTATACTGTTGCCTCAGAAGCTTGTAAAAACTGATTTAAGATGGCACAATCTGTTAGGTGGAAATCTTTTGTATAGTGCAAAGTATTTTGAAATAAAGAACTTCAAAACAGTTTCAGCAAGTTAAAAATATAGATATCGGTCAAAAACTTTTGACCAATTTGGTGACGGTAATTAGTTGTATTTTTAATTTTAGATTTTTCAGTTAAACATATGACATCGAAGCTTCACATCATGTAAAATATGGCGTCATGTTTAATCTGTTTTTACAAACCTGAGACAGTCTAAAAAAAAAACACTTAGTGTCAAACTTAAAGCTATGCAAATCGATAGAATATGAAATTTTCTTGCGTTTGGTAAAAATTATTCGGTGTAAGTTTTTTGGTTCCCCCCCCTCTCTTTTTCTTAACTATACTGCACAATCCCAAAAAACAATCTAGTACATAATTGTTTGATTAGTTATCTCTTGAGAGACTATGCATGTAATGACCCTTTTGTGTCCTTCAGTTGGAGGCTCCAGTTTTAAAATATGGAATTTTCTCTTAAGATTTTGTTGACGCTTTGAAAAAGTAAAGATTCATTTAAAAGTTGCATTATTTTAGGAGCTTTTAATGTAAGTGAATTTTTAGATCCTTTACAAGAGTTTACATGCAGCTTAAGTAGGTGTTGTTCATACCAGATTAGATACGTCCTTGACAGTCAGTCCGATAGTGACTTTGTTGCTGTCATGCTGAGGTATGGTTCTGTTCAGTACTAGGAGGTTCACCCTCCCAAGCTTTACTTTACTCTAAGAAGGGAGTTAGTTTATTGCCTTAGGCACCCCTACCTTGGAATGCAGACTGGACTGCTCAGGTATTTTTTATAGGCCAGAGTGCATTTTACCTAATGTGCTGGATTTTCAAAACCTCAGCTGACCTTGTGCCTAACCTCCTGCCGAGGTAAATAAACATACACATGATTAGGTAAAATCTCACTCCGATACAAATAAGAACAAATAGTTTTTAAGTTTCAACTTTACATGAGTAATAAAGTTAACATTTTAAGACAACTATGAAACTGCAGGTTTCATATGTAATATATTAATTGGCCTTAAGTAGAACCGATATAGGAAGTAAGTCTTACGGGGGTCAGAGTTGAAAAGTAACAAGCTTGAGGAAAAATATTGGGAGTCAAAGACTGACAAAAGAGCACGTGGTTAAAATTTGTTTGTGGGCAAGAATGCCACACGTAGATCCTACCATCAGCTATCTAGTCAATTTTAGGGTTTCACTAACCTGCTCAGAACGCGCACCTAGCCATCAGTGTTCATCCTGAGGCCCTCAAGGAAGAAGTGGGGTGACATGACGAAGCCTTCACTGTGACAAACTCAAACATTAGATCATTGATCAAGCGTTTTTCTCTCTGATGTCACCTCATAATCAAATCCTGAATCTTTCAAATCCTTTCTGACCTTTTCTACAATCCACCTGCTTATGCTTAGAAAGTCTAAAATCTATTTATTTGTCCTACAAGCAAAACATTTTCTTCCACAAATATGGAGGTTCAAAATTGTCCATAATAAATTATTCTGAAAAAAAAAAAGAATGAAGATAGTCAGTTTTCATGAAGATGAAACTGACAAGGAAAGTTAAAAATAAAATATGCATAAAATTTAGCAGTTCAAAATTGCCGATACATATTGTTCGCAACTTGTAGATTGCTGGGAACTTTAAATTACCATTTCGTTTTCTAGGTTGCCCATCTGGATAGAAACCCTGGATGTTCTGTATGCCACCATTGCTACTAAACACCAACTTACGAATTCAACTCTGACTACTTAAAATATGCTGTCTTCCAACACACGATCTTGCTTGGCCAAGCAATTTTTAGTATCTCTCAGCCCCTTTTTACCCTAACACTTTCAATTTTAACAGTTTATTAACTGAAGTAATGACAAAAAAAATAATTTATTTATCTGAATCTGCTATATTCACGTTCGACATCTTCCAGCTGCTTACGTAAAGAGGTGGAAGATGCCTATTCAATCAGAATGTTAGAAACTCAGACGACAATTTACATTTTAAATCGTAAAATTCGTAAAGTAAGACAATTAAAAGCGATAATAAATTTCAGCGTTTTACGACAGACAATTCAGTTTCTCGAAGGACTTATTGAATTTTACCAGGAAAAAAAACTGATAGCCAATAAAAACTTGCACAGCGTGCGAACATATCAGCAAGCTCGCAAAAAAAAAAAAATAATAATTGACTAATATTCTAACCCTAACCTAGCTGGTCTGGTTCAAAAGGTGTACCAGTACAAAAAAAAAAACATTTATGAAAAAAATAAAAAATAATTAAACTAATTTTAATTTTCTCGTGACAAAAAAACTTTCTTGTGAAAAAAAATAACAGTTGTTTCATATTTTTTTCATAAAATTAAACACACAATGAGTTTTTATTTTTTTTATTTTTCTTGCTTTAAATGTTGTTTTATTTTTTTTTCTTGTTGGAGCACCGTGTTGTTTTGCTTTTGACACCGGTTTGTTTGCATTCAGTTTTTCCAGCTGTTAACGTAATTCAGCGTTGGCAAAATCGGTTTTATCACGGTTCACCAACTGTACCAGTACCAATTTTTCTATTATATTAGTAAAATTTAACTAATTTATTTATTGAATAGGGCTTAAATATTTGTACTTGATGTGTTATATTTTTTGAGTTGGCTAATGCATATATTAGCAGTTATGTTGTGCAACGGGAAATAAGGTAGACAAGAGGTCAACAAAGGTTAATGATTGGGAATCCAGGATTGTGAAAATGGAAGTCTGATATAAGTAGGTGTATATGACATTAGATATGTGCTACAGAGGATTCTGGGAGCAGAATCCCAGTCTCGATTGAAGCGATCAAGAGGCATGTTTAATATGGGCTAACAAACTTCTTTTTTTTTCTCTGACGATCACCACAATGAGACGATTACAGCTTCAATTAATTAACCAACAGTGATATAATTAATTGTAGTTGATTAGCGTTTTCTCAACCTGGCATTTGTTAAATTATGTGCTTGCATTTAGAAAAAAAGTATGTCTGAAAACCTTTGATTTTTCAGAAATCCGATTTACAGGAAAGACCGCACATTGATGATGTCCTCGGAGGCATGACTTACGGTATTGTTTTTAAATAAATGTTTGAGTCAGTTACTTTATTAATATCAAATGCTTAAGAAGAACGATTATGCCACAGCTGAACATTAGTGCCCTTAAAATCTGTAATATGGATAAGTGTTTTAAAAAAAAAACATGTAAGGTATTGAAGGACAGAAGAACAATTTATCTTAAGTTTTTTTTCTTTCACTTAGGAACAAAATATTTTGCAGTCGACAATTTTAAAATTTTCTTTCAACTAAACAGTTTTTAAAATATAAAAAAAAAAATTTATTTAAATTATGAAATATTTTTCTTTTTATGATTTACTTTGGATCTTTATCTTTTAAATAAAACCAAAATGGATGATTTGTAGAATTTGGTATATTCGGACTACTGTTCTCATCTTGGGTGTTTTTATCACATTTTGACCGATGTAACCTCCGACAGATGGAACAAGAGCATGCTACCCCCGTGGAACCCTTTATTTAATAAAGGGTTCCGTTCGAAATTCCGTCCAGATTCCCAAGTTCGACAAAGTACACCTGAAGAAGGTCGGAGGTTACATCGGCCGAAACGTTGTGATAAAAACACCCAAGATGAAAACAGTAGTCCGAATATACCAAATTCTATGAATTATAAACCTTCATCTCAAAAATTTTGAAGCAAAATGGATGATTCTTAATTTTTCGAATTACGATCTTTCATACATTTAAGTCAAACGGTTGTAAAATGTAAATAAAAACTATTAAAATTTGGACACAATAAAAATAAATTAAAAAAACAACTTGATTTTGATTAATTAAATATGTAATAACAAATACCTTAAAAAAAAATTACACTTGCAAAAAGTATAAAATTTCACTGTAAATTTAACTTATTGGCCCCTATTGTTAATATGCAAAAGTTTGTAAAGTTTCTCAAATGGTTGGGCATTGTATTTGGTTTATCGTTTTTTTTTTGTTTTTGTTTTTTTGGGGTTTTTTTTACATGCTGGCATGTGTAAGACAAGTTTTAGAAATTGACTTCCAAACACATCTATTTCTGGCAATGTCATTATTAAACTACATAACCTGAAATGCGACAGATTTTGCTTTCGAAGTCATTTCATTAGATGAGGCAAGATTTTTATAGGCCGGATGCCGTTCTTGATTGCAACCCAGTGGGTGATGGGGACCAGTGCTTTTTATCAAGACACCCTCTCTAGGTGATTGCCTACCAAGGCTAAACAGAGCTTCACCTGCCCTTGCTTCTTATAATTATGTGTCACAGTCATTATCTTTGAGGATGCCATGTTACATAAAACTGAAGAAGACTTGTTTTTCTTCAGTTGCTGAAGTCTCCTAGCATTTTCTGCAGGTTTGTTCACAGAAGAAGACTCAAAGACCTGAAAAGGATTATTCATGGCTTACTTTTATATGTATATATCGGTATAACCTTACTCACACTAATTTCTATATGTACTGTAAGTGTCCCCTGGATGTTCTCCTGTTTTTTGATCGCTGATAGTATTTCTAAAAATTGTTTGTTTTCACGCATTCTTTTGCAAATAAAAATTTTTTTTTCTTTCAATGTTCACTTTTTTTCTTCTTTTTTTTTAAAGATTTTATTTCAAACACCACTTTTGAAAATTAGTCTTTCTACATACAAAACATTGATCTTTCTTTTTGCTCCTGGTAGGTGAGTTAAATGTTTGTCACAAACTCGTAGCTGGATAAAGTGACATACATACAAGAAGGTGAGTTTAAGCTGCCCTGCAAAAAAAATTTTATTTGCTCATTCCTGAATAAATACTAAAACTTCGATTAAAATAGAATAATTCCCTAATTTATGATTCTTTTTTTTTTCATTTAAATACAGTCAATTTTTTTTTTTACATTTTAGAACAGTTTGAAGAAAACTAAGTAAAAATGAGGGTTACTTCCCCTGAGGAGATTCATACAAATATGTACTGTTAAATAGTAGTACTGGCAATTATAATACATGGACAGAAAGTTTTTTTCGTTTTGATTAATTGTATTTTTTATTTATTTATTTTTTTGTATGCTTCGGCCAGGATAAAATGGGGTTGTTGAATAACGAATTTTCGAAATTTGTCAGTGGTGTGAAAGCATATTTTTTTTACTATTGTGATTAATGAGGGACCGTAAGCAGATATTCTGAGTGTAGTCAGGCATGGGAATTCATCAAGAAGGTTGTGGGAGAGTTATACCAGACAAATGACTGTAGCCGGTAGATTTATCTTGTTAGTGGTGGGGTTGTAATTGTATTTTCTACTGGTTAATTTATCTACCGTAGTTGCTGATTGCTGTTGAGGTTACATTTTTATAATGTAAATTAAGGAAGGTATGTTGTATATAATGAATAATGATTCACACACGCACTGAAGATCCTGTTTGTCACAACGGCTACTAAAATTTGGGAAGGAAAGCTGTCCATCCTTTTCCCCAGCCACTGTTCATTACTGAATAGTAGGAAGTGACATAAAAACTTTCTTCTGAATTTTGTCAAGCAGACTTACTTAGACGGTCAAAAAGCATGTTTTCTTCTTCACATCCCCATTGAAGAGAAAGTTGGGATACTTTAACAAATATAGTTCACTTCTTTCTGTTTCCAAAGATATGAATAAATCTGTGAACTTTAAAAAGGCGTTGTTGTCTCTTTAATAAGAACTTGTTCCAGGTTAGCGCATGCATCTCTGGTCAACACATGTTCATGTTTTTATGACAAGGAGTTTATGCAGCGACTCAAATACAATGCTGGGACCACTACAACCAGACACGTGAATGAAGACGATGTAGCGACACAGAAGAATCAAGAACTGCTGTATGACAAGCAAATGGATCTGAAAATACATGGATATATTTTTATGAAATTTGAAACATAAATAGTAGACATGAAAGGGTATCTCATGAGTTAGGTTTGTTTTATTTTAGGGGAAAGAGAGAGGGATGCCCCCCCCCCTTCTCTCTGAAAATAAATGCATCCATGGATTAAAAAAACTACTTTTATAAAATTTGTAAGCGTATAGTAGACATGAACGAGAGTCTAATGAGTTACATTTTATTTATTTTTAGGGAGCGAAAAAAATCGACCGCCCCTCCTCATCCCCCCTCCAAAAAAAACTACCCATGGATTAAAAACTACTGGACAGATTTTTATGAAATTTCGAACATATATACAATACATGATTGTGAGTGTAATGAGTTATGCTTTATTTCTTTTTGAGGGAGCAAAGAGGACAAAACGTCCCTTTAAAATAAATATACCCATGGATTAAAATACTACTGGACAGATTTTTATGCAATTTGGAACATAGATAGTAGTCATAAAAGGTTGTGTAAAGAACTGTTGGTTGATATCTTAAAACCAATGACATTTTTAATTAGCGGGCTACTGTGGATGTTTTAGTCATAGTTTGCATATATTTTGATTGTTTGGAAAGTCATAAAAGTAACACCCTCCTCAAAATTCAAATATCTCCAATTTGAATAAAATTTGAATCTTTGTATTAGAAACCAATTAAGAAAGATTCACAAAATTCGAAGACCATCTGAGAATTTTAAGGGGATGTGAAGATGGATAAAGAGTGCCCTCCTTTGAAAGTTAAAATATCTCAGATTTGCATGAAATTCGAACAATAGATATTAGACATAAATTAAGCAAGATTCTCAAATTTTCAATTTTTATGAAGAATTCTTCGTGAAATAAAAATATTCACGCCTCAACCTCTGACTAATATATCCGTCATATCGGTCATGGTCTAACTTAGAAGTGATTTAATTTTGACATATCTCCTTCAAAGGTGAAGATCCAAGAAAAGGTGAAAGTCACACTTTTAACGATAACTTTGGTTCTGTTCATGTTAGCGACTCACGACTTGGTCCATATTATAACCAATGAAGTCCCTCATCTTATAAAACACTATTCCTTGACCGTAACCATGAAAAGTTTGGTGAAAGTTAAGATTTTTTAAGGAATTTTAATTTTCGATTTTTCTAAATTTGATGTAAAACAGTAACCACTATGCAAAATTTCAGCCTTATCAGAGAAATAGGTTTTTAGTTATCGACGTTTCCATGGAATAACTTTGAGAATACTTCATACAATATGGAGAAGTAAGGCCTAGATAAAACTGGCTCATCCTTACGTTGTCAGGCGGAGATATGCAGTCTCACGACTGACTTATGTTCTTTTTGTAAATAGAATATTTTATTTAAGTCAACTTCTCACCTGATTTGCTTTTTTATTTCTTTTTTCTTCTTATGATTATTAAAGCAAATATGAACATTGATAAGAGAAATAACTTGGTGATCAGTCCTCTCCTAAACAAGGTTGCTCAGTTGTAAGAACCTTAACCAGAGATGTTCTCTGTCAAAATAAATTTGCAACAGTGGTGATTTGTGTCACGTATATGCTGAATCGTAGCCGTGTGCTTCCAGCAAGATCAAAATGAATGCAAAACTGTAATTACCTTTGTTCGAATAGATTTATATGTTACGACCCAGTGGGATAACACGTAACACAAAGTAATTAGCTGAGAACTAATGAATAAGAAATTAATTCTCATTCAATTTATTTTGGAGAATATGCAGTCATGCAAAATGTTCCCGTGTTCAAATAGACGTATGCGACAGAATGTTCATTCACTTGATTTGGAATTTGTCTTTTGGATGTGATTGTGATGGGAAAGATTTCTTGTAGAATAATATCCCTCTCGGTTGAAGATGCAGCTGGAATTTATAATGTGAAAACGGGTCTTTTCTTAGATAAATAAATATTTTTCTCATTAATATTATATTTTATATAGAGACTTGGATAAAGTAGGTGTTGGGTATCAGAAAACATAGTTCACACATGTAGACTGTTAGCCAAGTCTTTATCTATGAGGTTTTGGCCTTGAGAAAGTCTGCTGTAGATAAATACAGGGTCACTTTCCATGTGCGACATGGCACTACAGTTATCCCGATATTATACAACTGTTGATAGAGCAACCATTCTTAGTGTTATCTAAGAGTTATAGCTCTTGTACTATCACTCAGAAACAGCAGCTAGACAAGCTGTCAAACATATACCCTCAACCTATAAGGCTACTCATGTGAACTAAGTGACAAGCAAGTGACTGAAAGTTGTACAGAATAAACAGGAGAGATGATAGGACGGCATTCATTGTCTTAGTCAGGAAACAAAGCCAAGCATTGAATGTCTTTGAAGTGTAAGGGAACAAGGGAGAATGACACTGATTGCTTAGGACGCCGGTGGATTATTCCCCTTTGGGAAGACAGAGTCAGGTTACTCGAGGAGAGAGATTGGGATTATCATGGCTGGATAAGTTTCCACGTGGTTGGTAATATGAAGGAGCTCTGTCTTATATTCTTAACCTACCGTATTTGGTACAGCCTCACCACTAGTGGTGAGTAAAAAGCTGTTTATCGCAGTTCTTCAGATAGTGTTGAGCCGCACTCAAAAAGCTTCCTTCGTCCAGTGATCTTTTCTCTGCTATTTTGTAGGATATTTACACATTTCAAACATATTTTTCTTCTGATTATATGGGTAATAATAAGTAGACTTTTACTCGAAAAGGTTCCTCAGTTTATATTATTTAAAAAAATAAATAAATAAAAGAACAATTTTCATCGCCTATACATATTTTTTCATTACAGAACTCTAAACTAGACCCTTACCGTTTTGAATGTAAATTTTTCATATTTTCTGCAAATAAATAATTTGAACTAATTTTCAATTTACCGTAACTTATTTTAAAGGAAATACAGACCCAAACAATTTATTTGGGTTTACTTACTCATTTGTGAGATCGGAAAATAGCAGACGCTTCATTGACGTCACAGTTGGCCGCCATTTTGAATGAAAAACTACAAATTTATCTAATTCAGAGTGTAGTATCTCTTTTGTTTCGTTCCAAGAGGTCATCATTCCAAGTTATTTGCTACAGCCTCACCACTAGTGGTGAGTAAAAAGCTGTTTATTGTATGTTCTTTTATGTTGTGTTGTAAGTGCACTTTACATTTGTCAATATGTAAATAAAATGTGTATCTTGTATTTGGTCGTATTTTTCATTATTCTGTGTGCCACATAGAATTGAGTTTAGTTGATATGTTTTCCCTTACATAGTGGTACAGGTAACGTAGAACAGAACTACCACTGATGACTCTGAACTTTGAACGTGCATAGCTAAAAATAAAACAACACAAGAAAAACGTCTAGCTTAAAACAAATTTCTCTCTTTAAAATTTTTTTTTTTAAGACGTTGAAACACAAATTTCGTAGTATATTTAAATTTATTGATTTAAAATTAAATCTAAAAACATTAGAACACGAAATTTGTAGTATAAGTAAATTCATGAAAAAAACAAAAAAAATAAAGTTCGTTTTTACTGCGAGATTTTTAAAATGCAACAATCTCTCTTGAGCCTAAATATTTTTTATTAAAATATTCGTTTCGCAATATGGTCACCTGTTCTTTTCCCAACTCACACTTGGCACCTGCCTTGTGATTAACTGATTTAAATGGCAACGTCATGCAGCCCCCTCCCAAGTTACCAGTAGCCGCTACTTCTATGACTACTATACACAGAAGCGCGGTGTGTGAATTGGATCACCTGTAGGCATTACAAATAAATAAATAGAATAAAAAAATTTTTAAATGCTGTCGCAAACATTGTGAATGTACACAATCACTCGGTTTTGTTCTTTGCTCAGCTACAGTTGTTTTTTAGACAAAAATCTATATCTGGACAGACAGATAAGTTCTGCTATGCGGCGTCGATCTTGCCTCAAGACGTAAACGCTGATGTAAGAGAATTAATTATCTCCCCCTCCCATGGAGAAGCGATATGACGTGCTTCATGAGAGAGTTACAACTTGTGTGACAGTCTCAACGCATAAGCATATTTCTCAATTGTTAGAACAAGAGACTTTGGGAGATAGCACACCGTCACACTTTCTAAAACGCCTACAAAAGTTGGCCAAGAGGGCAATGGATAAGAGCATTATCAAGCACATTTTCCTCCAGCGCATACGACACTATAAGGTGGCAATCGCCGCACAGGACAAATCCACATCAGTCGAGAAGCTGACTGTGATAGCAGACCACATAGCTGACATACTGTCCCCACAGTCGTCAGTTGTGGCCAGCATGCAAACGTCAGACAACAACAATGTGCTCACAAAACTGATGGAGGGGCAGCAGAGGTTGGAGTCCCACATGGAAAAATTGGCAGAGGAATTAGTGAAGTTAATGCTAAAGGAGAAACAGCGACAAAGGCGTGGTGATACCTGCAGCCACTTCAGAGAATGGAGGCAGAACAGAATGATGTGTTGGAAGCACAAGAGATTTGACGAGAAGGCAAATTCTTGTAATTATAAGGGGCTGAAAAAAGCCTCAACCGACAGAAGAAAGCAGCAGCAACTGTCGGTGCATCCTGCTCTGGCCGCCTACTGTATGTAGTAGACAGAAACTCAGGAACGTCCATTAAGGTAGACAGTGAGGCACAAATGTTCCTCATTCCCACGAGTGCAGCCAACAAGAGATCTCCTTCCTGTAAGTTTACACTATGAGCCGTAAACGGTTTGTTCATACATAAATATGGGAAAAGGTGTATAGATCTAAACTTGGGCTTGCACAGATCATGAACCCACGTTTTTATAGTGGCTGATATAAGCATTGCTATTTTGGATACTGATTTTTTGCATTCGGCCTTGTATATATAACAGACCAGTGTTTAAAAGATCCAGCAACCCCACTTAAGGCATATGGTGTGATCAAAGCTGGTAATCCCTTATGTTCAGAAGTGGCACATGCAAACCAGGATAATGCCTTCCTGAGACTTTTAAAGGAATATCCTTCAATTTCCGTCCCTCCTTTCATAAGTAAGTTTTGCCACACTCCATAACACACTACATAGAAACAAAAGGTCCACCTGCACTAGGCGTTTAGCACTCGAAAAGATAATAGCTTCTAAAGCAGAATTTCAACAGATGATGTAGTTAGGCATAGTTCACCCATCAAAGAGTGAATGGTCTTCACCTCTTCATTTAGTGAGCAAAAGCCCTAACACATAGGGTACATGTGTGGTCTTAAACCCATTAAAGTGTGTTTTCGGTCAATCTGAAGACACATTTTTGAGGCACAATATCTCAAAGGATGGGATTTCCCCATCGGCTGAGACAGTCAAGTTAATTCAAGATTTTCCCATTATGATGAGACACTTATGCCAATTCTTATGTCTAGTAAACCTTTACTGTAGGTTCCTCCCCCACTGTGCTCAAGTACTTTTACCATTAACAAACCTGTTAACAAATGTGAAGAACTGTTACATTTCATTATCAGAATATGTGGTAATAGCGTTCAACAAGGTAAAGTCTATGTTGGAGGAGGCCGTCAGGTTGTCGCACATCCAACCAAACCGTGAACTGTGCCTGACAATAGATTCATCTGCAATCGTTATTGGAGCTGTCTTGCAACAAAATGTGATATGGGCTGGAAACCCATTTCCTTCTTCCCCAGAAAATTGACAAAGACCGAAACACATTACAGTACATTTTCTAGAGAATTGTTAGTCTCATTCCGTCAACTCTTGGAAGGTCAGCAGTTTCACATACTCACAGACCACAAGCCTTTATCAGGTGCCTTGCACAAATACTCCCTCAGAGAGATTCACCAGGTGGACTACATTCCCCAGTTCACATACGGCATGTCAAGGTAGCAGACAACATCCCAGTAAACACTTTGTCATGCAGAATTAATTTCTTTCCTGTTGGAACCTTCCATCGACGTCAACATCTGTCTCATGAACAACAAAAAGATGAGCACCTGCAAAATCTTCTGCAGAACAATGCAACTGCATTGCATCTGGTGACGATCACCAACCCTATCAACATAGGCTATCACATCCTGGAGCCAATGCATCGGTAGGTTTATTAACTGACCGATGCATCTGGCTGCGAAAATGTGCATGAAGTGCCAGAAAGCCAATATTAATCGCCATATTTAAGCCTCTGGTATGTTCCCAGTGCCTTGTGAGAGATTTAAGCACGTTCACATCGACATTACTGGACCATTTTCTACATGTGAAGATCAGTGCTATCTGCTGATTGGTATCGACAGATTCTCTTGATGTTTCGAAGCTCTACCAATGCCAGACATGACGGTATATACAATAACCAGAACATTCCTCACCGGTTGGATGGCAAGATTCGGTGTCCTAGAGAATGTGACAACAGACAGATACCGACATTTTTAGTCCAAACTATTTCACAAACAGTCAAAACTTTTAGGCACCAGGAACATCCAGACTACGGCTTATCATCCCCAAGTAAACAGTTTTGTCTAGCAATTACATCGTAACTTGAAAGCTTCTTTACATGCAGAGTTTACTAACAATACAAACTGGCTAGAACACCTTCCACTAATACCTTTAGGGCTGCACACCACAGTAAAGAAAGATATGGATATAAGCTACCAGCACTATTCCTTCGATGCATCAGAGAAAGTGTGGGATGTAACATCATTTGTTGACAGACTGACCACAAAAATCGCCAAGATTGTATATTCTCACAAACATTTAACTTCGTTTCTGGTTTGCTTAATCAGAAACAATCTTTCATGCAAGCAGAGACCGGTCCCAGAATTGATAAAAGGAGCACCCGCTACTTTCTTAATCTTTCTAGCCACGAGACGGCACTGCTACCTACACATCAACAAAAACTGATATCAATATAACAAACACATACTTACAAACACACATGAACTCGGCCTTCCTTTGGGGTTCGGAATTAATTACAACTCGGAAGTAATTACAACTCGAAATTAATTACAACTTGGACTTAATTTATCAATTTTATTTGTTATTCAACTAATTAATCTCATTTTATTTCTTTCATTTGCAAAATTATATTGTACGAATTAAAAAAAAAGTTTTATTTCATTTTATCATCAAGAATTACGAGATTTCTAATTCCTCAGCGACATAAAATTACTTCAGATTTGTAATTAATTCCGTCACCCCTTCCTTTAAACAATTAAATAAATGTATGTACGGCCCTCTACTATGAACATTCTTCTTATAACAACATCTCTCTTTTTCTTACGAAAACGACATTTATTCAATGCATGGACTATCTAACCGTTTTCCAGACTTCTGGGCATATTATTCTCTGCTACTAACCTCCTTCATTTTTCTTGCCTTTATCCACTGTATTCCCGAGCACCAGCTATCTTCACTTGAAAATAAATTGTTTGTAGACTTTCGGCAACCATCACACTTTTCTAATTCCTTTCCTTTACATGTTAATGAAGATGGCCAATAAAGTTGTTTTAAATGTTAGAATGAGACTTTGTCTTTCTATTCTACATATACACGTGTCTACTTCTGTATTGTCCCAAAATAAAACTATGAAAACATGTACTGCATTATTTGGCATTCATGCAGTATAGTTAGCAGCCAAGAAATCATAAACAAACAAAGTATAGAACTAACTTTTACCAAATGCAAGAAAAATTATTTTTTTACAAACCTGCATAGTTTTAAAGTTCCAAAACTAAAGTTATTTTTAAATTTCAATATAAGATTTAGTCGATATTTGTCTTTAATCTGTCTAGTAAAAATCCAATATGGCTGATCAATGTGTTATCGTTGTTAATGAAGATGGCCAATAAAGTTGTCTTTCTATTCTACATCATGTATAGAACTAACTTTTTAATCTTTTTCTAAAATGACCTCCGTACCATTAACCCTAAGTCCAAGTGCCAGTGTAAGCCCCCCCTTTTTTTTTACTATCTTTTAAGCTTGAAATTAGCGACCAGCTCCAAACAAAATCGACCGCCATTTTTTATTTACTCGTCTTTGACTAAGTCAAAGTGACGATAACAAATTCAGAAATAATAAATATTACAATCAGTTTCCACACTTTAAAATTATATAGATCAATAGAAAATCAGATTTTCTTGCGTTTGGTAAAAGTTATTTAGTGTATATTCTGCTTGTTTTCGATTTCTCGGTTGTTCACATGAATTGCCCCCCCCCCCCAATGTTTTTTTGAAAGCAGCAGAAAACATTAAAACAACTTCTGTCCTTTTTCTAAATAATGACATCGAACATTATTTATTTATTTGGTCCAAACTAATGGACTTAAATAGTATTTCATCAACGATGCGTAAACCATACAATATCGAAATTGCTTTCATCGTCGAGATGTCAGTAAGATGTCAGCTTGCCCGGACTTTATTCCCAAGGGCGCTTTTTTACAATTAGCACCGCTTTTTGTTTGGAGCGAATTTTGAAAGAAGGATTTCCCTCGCAATTTTCTAGATTCCACGTTTTTGTAAGTAAATAATCCTTTTGTTGTTCATGTATGCTTATAACTGTATTTATGTAGCTCTTCCGGTCTTTTTTCTTTGTTTATTGTATTTAAATTTTGTTTTATGAACTTTTAAGATAAATTTATATTAACAACAAAAAAAATGAAACTTCTAAATATGTTCGGTACGCTTTACTTTTTTTTTTCGCAGTCTTTATTTGTACGTTTCGAAAGTTGTTACCTTTTTAATATTATTATAAAATTGACTTTTAATTGTGTCTGTTGAAAAAACGATTTTGATTTTCCAACTATATTTTATTTCTTACAAAAACAGTTCTACTTAAAATGATTTAAAAACGTTCTTTATAGTCATAAGAGAGCGGGTTAACCTGAAATGTAGCTATGACAAATAGTTTTAACACCTTGTATAATATTTACGCTTTTTTCCATGGAGATACGAAATCGTTTTTACGTGATCCTCACTTTAAAACGACTCTTCCAGCTCTTTCCTTCAGGGGTGGGGGCGGCGCTGAAGTTTGCAAAATTTACCGTAATTGGACCTGTGGTATTCCTCAGTATGGGCGCCAGAGGCGACCGGCAATAAAAATAACTTGGAATGATGCTCTCCTGGGACGGAACAAAAGAGATGCTACACTCTGAATTAGGTAAATTTGTAGTTTTTCATTCAAAATGGCGGACAACTCTGACGTCAATGAAGCGTCTGCTATTTTCCGACCTCACAAATGAGTATTTATTTACCTCCTCTCCAGGAGGTTAGGCACAAGGCCAGTTTTATCTTACTCCCACAAGGTAAGATGTGACCCAAGGTCGGGTCGGGAAAGTGGGACTTGAAAAGCCAGCGCCCGAGAAGGTGAGCACTCTGGCCATTAAAAATTGCCTGGGCAGCCCCGTCGGCATTCCCCGGTAGGGGCGCCTCAGGCAGTAAGCAATAAACTTACTCCTCCCCAAAGAGGGGAGGCAAGGCCTGGGAGGGTGGACCTCCTAGAACTGCACAGGACAGTCCCATATACCGGCGTAATCAAGGCCCGAAGGACAAGACGATATCAGTCTATATAGGGTGCAGTATCCATCGGAACAGATACTACACTTTGATCTTGGCCAAAAGGTCAAGAAGTAAACACAAATAAATTGTTTGGGCCTGTATTTCCTTTAAAATAAGGGGAATCTTTAACAATAGCCCTACAACTCGCGAGTCGGTTGAAAAAAAAGTTGTAGAACGTAGTCAAAAAAAATAAATATGCAACAAATAAATGCGACGCACGTAGAGACTGGAGATTTTCCTAGTTATCTATTCCATTTGTTTGTATGTTTACGTAGGATAAATGGCTTTTTATTAGACATGAAAAAAAATAAAATTTGGGTATCTTTCAGAATGATCAGTACAGTCGCGGACGGGGTCCAAAAAACTAACGAGAACGGGGTTATAAAAATAAATATGCAACAAGTGAGTTTAACCTACGTCGAGAAGAGATATTTGTCTACTTACCTATGATATTTGTTTGTATTTTTACGTACTATAAATGGGTTTTTATTCGATGTAAAAAAAAATTCTTGTTCATTTTCAACTAGTATATTTTTCTAGACAAGATGGCGTCTTCTACTCACTCTCTTACGAGCCAGCGCCATTTTGTATTTGCAAGTTTGCGTTACAAAACTATTGATTTCTAATAAATAGCAGTTGGCACGGTTTAAAAATACAAACAAATATCACAGGTCAGTTTTAAATTAACTTTTATCGACGACAGTTACTTTTATTTGTTGTATATTTGTTTTTTTGAGCGTTTTCAGCGTACTGATCATTCTGAAAGATACCCTAAAATTTTTCGCCAACAAAATATTTACTTAATAAAGATGGCGTCAACAGTTGTCACGTGGTGTTTTTTTTTTTTACCGGGAGTCATAATCAAAGCGCCGTTTTTTTTTTTTTTGGTTTTGTTCTTTTGCTTTACTGAAATATGAAAAATTGGGGTTCGGTTTAGATTTAGGGTTAGGTTAGGGTATGGAATTTTTTACAGAAACAACAGGAAAAAAAAACATTACGGTGTGACGAATGAAAATAATATGTAAATAAAAGCACACTGACATGTAAATCAAAAGAAAATTATTTTATTCCTTTTGCTTAAATGTAGTTTTGTTTTGTTCTGCTTGGCTGAAAAATGAAAAACTTGCGCTTTGACTATGAGTCCCAGTAAAAAAACAATCGAAACGAGAACGAGGCTCCAGTTTCTATCGAGAAGCGGCCATTAATTTTTTTTTTCACTTCACATACACTAAAACTATCAATTTATAAAAAATAGCACTTTTAACGGATTATAATCATTAATAACTGTCACAGTTAACTTGGAAATTCAGTTTTATCGGCTACGGTAACTTTTATTTGTTGTATGTTTGTTTTTTCAGCGTTTTCGTTGTAGGGCTATTCTTAAAGATACCCCGGTAAGGGTCTAGTTTATAGTTTTGTAATAAAAAAAATATGTATAGGCGATGGAAATTGTTTTTTTATTTTATTTTTTTTAAAAATAATATAAACTGAGGAACCTTTTCGAGTAAAA
Source organism: Sepiola atlantica (assembly GCA_963556195.1). Lineage (NCBI taxonomy): Eukaryota > Metazoa > Mollusca > Cephalopoda > Sepiida > Sepiolidae > Sepiola > Sepiola atlantica. The sequence continues at coordinate 65,990,775 of OY744517.1, read as the reverse complement.
GTCTACTTATTATTACCCATATAATCAGAAGAAAAAACATATTTGAAATGTGTAAATATCCTACAAAATAGCGTAGAAAAGATCACTGGACGAAGGAAGCTTTTTGAGTGCGACTCAACACTATCGAAAGGTACTATCAACTGCATGGGTTCCACGCAGATTCCTCTGTCAATGTTCGACTCAGGAAAGGCAGTCTCTTAGCATTTCGATGACACATCAAGTCGGGCATTCCCAAGTATCCCTCACACGGACGTTGAATACATATCTCTCTGCGAACTCAGTGCCTCTTTCGGTTCCAGAGAAGCGAGGACAGAAGGTCCAGGAGAATTTTCAGGTGGTTTGTAAGGAGATGATGAGAGGATGAATGGGGTTATCCTTTTATCTTCTCGTAAAGAAACGGAACAACGAAAAGTATTTCTGTAACTTATAACAAAAGGGGTTTTATTAACTCAAGGTTACCTATACCGTTTGGTATAGGTAGATGAGAGTGGGACGGTGTCGGTCTGAGGAAGAGGAAGAATATAAGAGTTCTTAGGGCTACCGTAGTAGTCGTCGAGTGAGCGACGGCGGCAGGAGAGAGAGCGTTTCCTCGTTCCTCGCTGGTGCTCTCTGCGATGTGTCCAAGCTGGTGCCAGGAGGTCGTCTGATCTTTTTCCTCGAACCTTAAGGGAACATAAGTAGTCCCTTAGGGAACTAACGATATTACTGCACCCTGTGATTTGATTGGATAAGCCAGCTCACAGGGACAGTGATTACGCATTCAAAAGTAGTCCCTATTGGTGACTGCTACAGAGGAAGTACGGCCAATCGCTAAAGATAAGAGGAAAGACGTAAGTGGCACACGCCTCAGCTCTACCCTTTAAAGAGACTTTCTTTAGTGTTAATTGATGTTTCGACTATTGACTGTACTTCCGAACAATTCCTCTCGATTTTGAGGCCTGGTCCGAACGGCACACCGCAGATTTGAACCGGGCCATTTGTCCAACAGAAAGGAGCCGGAAAGGTGGTGTCATCGCTTTAGGCACCCAACCGCAGGCCAGTTAACTTGCTGCAGTTGATTTTGGCCCTTGTGATCGTTTTGTAACATGTGAGCGCCTCTGTCACCCTCTCTGTGTCTCGGAAGCACAACACAAAGACTGATGTCATCGGTGAACACAGAAACTCTGGCTTGCGCCTCACCAGGCAAAGTGATGCCACGTGGGACCGAACTTGCCTTCCCGTACCTTAGATTGCGCAGTAGCGGTACCAACGCAAAAATGTAGGGCAAGGGCGACCGGACGATTGTGAAATATTGCAAACGCTTTCTGTTTACCTGCACCACTGCCGTCGGCAAGCAATACATTACGGAGATCTATTTGCGGAAGTCCAGTTTAAAACGGGCGGTCTCTAAAACAGATGCTAAGAAGCGATGGTCGACATTGTCAAAAGCTTTGGACTGATCCAAGTTGTTCAGCGCGACTTCCATGTCATCTTCTATTCTTTCTAGGATTGCACGAATCAGATGTAAGTTGTTCTGAATCTCCCCATCACAGTGTAGTTCTGCTCGAGTTTGATCAATTCTCCTTAACATCCTGCGACACCGGTTCGATAAGATCTTGGCCAAAATCTTTAACTTTTGTGTTTAGCAGACTTATGGGCCTATAATCGTCTAGTTCCTCCCACCATGCCTGTAACGCTTTTTCAGCAATGTGATCACTCCCTTGGTGACTTGATCCGGGATAGAACCCTCTTTAAATCAATGATTGAACATATCTGTCAGAATTGGTACAAACATGTGCAACAGCCTCAAATGCAATTCGCAGCCAAGACCTCGCCCTCTGTAAACCTGCCTTTGTAACCAGTTGCTCTAGCCGCAATCAGATTGTATAGAAAAAATTACGCCAATTCATCCAGTATTTATTAAATTATCAGAAAAAAAAGAAAAAAGAAACAACGATTTTACGTATTGTTAGACATTTTGTAACAAAGGAGATAACTAAACAAAATTTACCATTTTAGATGAAAACAAAAAAATATGAGTTTTGTCCCTTGGCGACCCAGGATAAAATCGGTCGATTGAAAGATACAAGATGGCGACTACCGATAAAAATCGTTTTTTATTTTTAATTTAATAAATACTGGATAAATTTGCATAATTTTTGGTGTACAGTCTTCTATTAAGCTACCACGTAAGTACATAACAAAGTTTATACATTTCTTTAGCTATTTTTTTTTTATTACATGGTGAAGCAGCAGAAGCACCAGAACACACACACAATTTATCTTCCTTATAAAAAATTCTGGTTATATATTCTTAAATTCTGGTTATATATTCTTAAAAATGCTATCCGGTTAGACAATGCCCCAGAAATGGGTGATCATTTGACGTTAAATTTGGTACTTTGTTAGATTAAATCTAACAAAGTACCAAATTTAATAGTATTCCATGAAAAATGCCAGTATACTGAAATCATATGCCCTTAATAGGGTTAAGATGAAAATTCATATACACTAAATGTACAAAAGCAAGGAAATTCCCAATTTTACACTTTTATTGTCATTAAAGGTATGACTACATATTAACCAAACCATTTCATTATCACATCACTACAGTATAAATATCTATGCATGAGTGGATGAAGTGTGTGAGGTGTGCTGAAGAAAAGTTCCTACCAGTAAAATACATAGCCCTGTTGTGCTCGCATACCCTTAATGACAATAAAAGTGTAAAAATTTGGGAATTTCCTTGCTTTTGTACATTTAGTGTATATGAATTTTCATCTTAACCCTATTAAGGGCATATGATTTCAGTATACTGGCATTTTTCATGGAATGTCTACTTTTGTAAAGGCTATGCCTCAATACAATGCCTTCTCATAACTGATATAGTTGGTAGTTTGACTAATCAAGGTATATGGTAAACTGAAATTAAAATGCTATCAACTAGACACTAGAACCTCTATCTTTGCCAAATATCAGCTGAATCCATCAAATGGTCGATAAGATATAGAATAAAGTGTATGAATACTGGTCATTTTAATGTTTTTTTGGAATTTTCTGGAAAACTAAGGTATATGGTAAACTGAAATTAAAATGCCATCAACTAGACCCTAGAACCTCTATCTCTGCCAAAAATCAGCTGAATCCATCAAATAGTTGATGAGATACAGGGTGACACATACGTACGTGCATACACACAGATAACATGATTTCATGATTGAACTTTCTGGATCTCTGGGTTGCCTTGACTAATGATGCTGAAATTCTACACACTTATTAAATAAAACATTAGTTAAAAGTTTGCACAACATTTTTATTTGATAGGTTCTCTATCAAATAAAAATTTTGGGCAAAGTTTTAACTTATTTGGTTTATTGGTTTTTCAGTTATGATTGATCAAAGAAATGAGATTTCCAACATAGGCCATTAGTGAGGTCTATTAAGGGATAGCGCGCTCTCGCGCCTCCCTTGATTAGATTAGGACCCACGCTAAATGTCCCTCGGCGTCTATGCTTCCCGGTGTTTTACGTAAAACGCCGGAAAGCACCGAAGCGGTTAGCCATTAAAACTGCGAGGAAATCAGCAGACGATTACATACTGATTGAAATGAATAAGCAGACGACATCTAAACTGTTAAACTTATTGAAACGCTATTTCAACTGATCGAAACGCGCAAATACGGCAATGAATTTTAACGGGGTCTCAACGATGGGATGATAAAATATTGTCAGGATGAAAAACTGATCATAAAGAAAAAAATGCCTAAGTGTGGAGAAAAAACCCTAACTCTAAACCTAATCCGGTACTTTCAGAGATTAGAACCCACGCTAACCCTAACCCCAACTTTGACGCTAACGACGGGGTCAAAGTTAGCATGAGTCCTTATCTAACCCAAAATCTAACCCCATATGAAAGCAACAATAATAATCAGTAAATCCTAATCCTAACGAAAGCAACAATAATAAAAATTAAAAAACCCTAACCCTAAACTTTAACGACGCCATTACAAACAAAAAGTAATTTTCAGTAAAAGAAAAAACAACCTTACTTGATTCACTTTTTAATTTAAACACTTCTTATTTGAATCACTGTTAAATATTTCTTTCATACAATTTGACAAAATTTATTTGATTTATTTTTTTGCTTTAATTTTTTGCTTGTGCCCCCCCCCCCCCCACTTGTAAATCCAGCCGCGTTTGTGATTTTTGGACTTTTCATTCGGCATCGTCCGGCGTTTTACGTAAACACCCTGACAGTACTAACGCCGAGGCACTTTTAGCATGAGTCCTAATGTAAAAAAGCATCTTAAATTTATATTCGAAATTGATCCCCTACTCTAAATTTTAAAATAATATATTTTTTTGTTTTTTAAAAAGTTTTTCAGGGTGTTCACACGTAATCTCAAAAGTAGAATGGTAATGGTCTAGTTTGGAGTTTTGTAATAAAAAATTATGTATAGGCGATGAAAATGGTTTATGTTGTTTTTTTTTTTTTAATAATATTAAATGAGGAACCATTTCCAGTATACATCTACTTATTATTACCCATATAATCGGAAGAAAAACATGCTTGTAATGTGTGAGTATTGCTACAAAATAGCATCGGAAGTAGGGCCTAACGAAAAATTGAATGGAAATACGAGACGAAACCAGCACTACGATGAAAAAAAATAATGTTAAAGATATATTATTTTTTGTATTTTTATTGCGATAACATAAGTTGTGAAATCAAGAAATTTCTTAAATAAATACTTTTTATAATTCACTACAGGAGTTCGTTTCAGTACTCCATGCTTACAATCCACGTTTTCATATGCTTGATGTCGATATTGTGTGTTGTTGGCCTTTTGGCCAAGATCAAAGTCTAGTATCTGTTCCGATGGATACTGCACCCCATAGACCGGTATTGTCTTGACCTTCGGGCCTTGATTACGCCGGTCTATGGGACTGTCCTGTGCAGTTCTAGGAGGTCCACCCCCCCAGGCTTTGCCTCCCCTCTTTGGGGAGGAGTAAGTTTATTGCTTACTGCCTGAGGCGCCCCTACCGGGGAATGCCGACGGGGCTGTCCAGGCAATTTTTAAATGGCCAGAGTGCTCACCTCTCGAGCGCTGGCTTATCTAATCCCACTTTCCCGACCTTGTGTCACATCTTACCGCTGTAGGAGGTAGATAAATAACATTGTGTGTTTTTGACGAAAAATGCGGCAGCACTTTTACCCCCCGGCACCCCCCGGCACACCCCCGCCGCCAGCATTTTGGCTCACGTGACACAATCGCCGTCATTTATAAACAGAATAGTCTTCATTATGAATCGTTAGCATATATCCCCCCCCCCATACACATTTTTTGTTGTTTATTATTTTGTTACCTTACGAGGATAGAACGAAGGTTGATGGATTTTCCCTTCTGAGTATATCTCCACTGAAAAAATAAATGTTTCAAATTCTTTAAACTCAGTGCTCTGAAAGTAATTGAACCAATTTTCAATTAAAAAAATTTTTTAATACTGCACTTTGTTCCAAGCGAAGAAGCTAAAAAATATTGTTTAGACCTTTCATATTTGTGCCGGGGGGTAAAAGTGTAAATCGATTCTCAGCAAACCGCCGCCACAAACAAGCGCCCTCGCTGCCGCCAGCATTTTGTGCTCACGAGTGACACAATCGCCGTCAATTATAAACATTTATTGGAGAAAATTCGTACTTTTGTTTTTCTTTTCGTAGTCATGGTTTCTGTTGTTGTTGTTTTTTGTTCAGTGCGATTTTTAGTTTTATTTGATATAACTTAAATATAAGTACTTCAAATCCAATAAATTTGACATAATACATTGCAATTTTAGGATTAATTTATATGTATGTGTATATGCATATATATGTGCATATAGACCTGTGTATGTATTAATATATATATAGACATATGTGTAGGTATACGTTTATACATACATATATATATATGTACATATACATATGTATATATATATATGTGTGTGTATGATTATGTATATGTATATATATATGCGTGTGTGCGTATGATTATGTATGCATATGTATATATATGTATATATATATGTATATATACACATGTGTGTGTATGTATATTTTTACACATGTGTGTGTATGTATGTATGTAGACATGTGTACGTATTTATATATATATATACATATGTGTATGTATGTATATGTATATATATATACATATGTGTATGTATGTATATAAACATGTGTATGTATATATATACATATATATATGTATAGACACATGTGTATGTGCGTATATATGTGTGTGTGTGTGTGTGGTCTGTAAAAGCCTGGCAGGCTTGAAGATCCACACCCAAGCCTCTCAGACAGCCACCATAAATATATATATATATATATA
>OY744517.1:65909426-65981926 GCA_963556195.1 Sepiola atlantica | reverse complement strand
ATATATTACTATATATATATATATATATATTACTATATATATATATATATATATTACTATATATATATATATATATATTACTATATATATATATATATATATTACTATATATATATATATATATATTACTATATATATATATATATATATTACTATATATATATATATATATATTACTATATATATATATATATATTACTATATATATATATATATATATTACTATATATATATATATATATATTACTATATATATATATATATATATTACTATATATATATATATATATATTACTATATATATATATATATTACTATATATATATATATATTACTATATATATATATATATTACTATATATATATATATATATTACTATATATATATATATATATTACTATATATATATATATATATATTACTATATATATATATATATATTACTATATATATATATATATATTACTATATATATATATATATATATTACTATATATATATATATATATATTACTATATATATATATATATATTACTATATATATATATATATATATTACTATATATATATATATATATTACTATATATATATATATATATTACTATATATATATATATATATTACTATATATATATATATATATATATTACTATATATATATATATATATATATTACTATATATATATATATATTACTATATATATATATATATATATATATATATATATTACTATATATATATATATATTACTATATATATATATATATATATATATATATATTACTATATATATATATATATTACTATATATATATATATATATATATATATATATTACTATATATATATATATATATATATATATATTACTATATATATATATATATATATATATATATATATATATATATATATATATATATTACTATATATATATATATATATATATATATATATATATATTACTATATATATATATATATATATATATACTATATATATATATATATATATATATATATATATATATATATATATTACTATATATATATATATATATATATATTACTATATATATATATATATATATATATTACTATATATATATATATATATATATATTACTATATATATATATATATATATATATTACTATATATATATATATATATATATATATTACTATATATATATATATATATATATATATTACTATATATATATATATATATATATATATATTACTATATATATATATATATATATATATATTACTATATATATATATATATATATATATATTACTATATATATATATATATATATATATATTACTATATATATATATATATATATATATATTACTATATATATATATATATATATATATATATTACTATATATATATATATATATATATATATATTACTATATATATATATATATATATATATATATTACTATATATATATATATATATATATATTACTATATATATATATATATATATTACTATATATATATATATATATATATTACTATATATATATATATATATATATATTACTATATATATATATATATATATTACTATATATATATATATATTACTATATATATATATATATATATTACTATATATATATATATATATATTACTATATATATATATATATATATTACTATATATATATATATATATATTACTATATATATATATATATATATTACTATATATATATATATATATATTACTATATATATATATATATATTACTATATATATATATATATATTACTATATATATATATATATTACTATATATATATATATATATATTACTATATATATATATATATATATTACTATATATATATATATATATATATTACTATATATATATATATTACTATATATATATATATATATATATTACTATATATATATATATATTACTATATATATATATATATATTACTATATATATATATATATATTACTATATATATATATATATATTACTATATATATATATATATATTACTATATATATATATATATATTACTATATATATATATATATATTACTATATATATATATATATATTACTATATATATATATATATATTACTATATATATATATATATATTACTATATATATATATATATTACTATATATATATATATATATTACTATATATATATATATATATTACTATATATATATATATATATATATATATTACTATATATATTACTATATATATATATATATATATATATATATATATTACTATATATATTACTATATATATATATATATATATATATATATATATATATATATTACTATATATATTGAAATAAGACTTTGCACCTGAAATTGTCGCTTTCAATTTGGTTAAGAATAGAATGTAGAAAGTCTAAGAACGAAGTTGAGACATATATATATATATATATATATATATATATATATATATATATATTATGCAGGTTATTTCGAACGACGATGTTTACCGCGTTCGTGCAAATTGAATTTGCGTGTGTTTTATCTAAAACGTTCGTAAAACAAATATGAAAGGTCTAAACAACATTTCTTAGCTTCTTCGCTTGGAACAAAGTGCAGTATTAAAAAAATTTTTTAATTGAAAATTGGTTCAATTACTTTCAGAGCACTGAGTTTAAAGAATTTGAAACATTTATTTTTTCAGTGGGGATATACTCAGAAGGGAAAATCCATCAACCTTCGTTCTATCCTCGTAAGGTAACAAAATAATAAACAACAAAAAATGTGTATGGGGGGGGGATATATGCTAACGATTCATAATGAAGACTATTCTGTTTATAAATGACGGCGATTGTGTCACGTGAGCCAAAATGCTGGCGGCGGGGGTGTGCCGGGGTGTGCCGGGGGTAAAAGTGCCACCCCGAAAAATGTATTAAAACGGGTAATAATAAGTAGATTTTTACTCGAAATGTTTATCATTTAATATTATTAAAAAAAACAACATAAAACCATTTACATTGCCTATACATCAATTTTATTACATAACTCCAAACTAGACCATTACCAGAAGAATTTCATTTCTCGGGGAGAGGAGGGATTTAGCTCTACAAATTTAGAAACGCATTTCAGAAAACAACAAAAAAAAAATGAAGGGAAAGATGCTCGCATAGGGGCCGATATTATATATTATAGATCAGCAAGTCGCCAAAACTAAACAAAATTAAAACCGTATTTACTGAGGATTGTTATCCCAAAAAGTACCGAAAAGTTGACTGACACAAATAACTTTAATCGGATTTACTTCATGGCCAAATTCCTACTATTTATTTATCTATATTATTTCTTAGTTTTTTTTATCCATACGAAAAAAAGAAGAAAGTAGGTTATTTCAAATAGACTAAACCGGAACAATCGTGAGTAAATGTTTTTCTTTCTCTTTGTTTATAATCAGGGCTCCGTTTTCTTTTGCATTTTTTTTTTTACCTATTTGTGATGAAAGATGCGATTTAAATTTTAAGATATTTCTAAGTCAACTAAATTGTTATCCTATGTCAATTTTAATGTGATCTTGTTTGTTGCTTACGGGGACAACATATTCATTTTATTCAGATATGGTCAATTTAATACTTATTCGATTCGTGTATCGACTCCATTAGAATCTCTAATGAAATGATTGATGGGATTATTTGTTTTCATATTAATTTAATTAAACAAATGAAACGATTTATATTGGGAATTAAAAACAACTTATATATTTTGGTTTTATATTAATCACCCACTCACCCTTCTGGGCTGTCCATATTGATACACAATAAAATCCGGTAACAAGTTACGATAATAGCCGAAAGCATACAAAATTAAACTCCGGCTCTTGACACCCCTAAAAAAACAAACACTTGCTGAGTTATTTATATTGCACTTTTTTTACTGATGTGGTCAAAGATAGTTTATTTGTAAATCAATTTCTAAAAGCCGTCCAACACATGCCATCATTTAAAACAGGCGTTAAACCGAATATAATGATGTTTCTATTTATCTTCCTCCCACAAGGTAAGATGTGACACAAGGTCAGGAAAGTGGGAAAAAACCAGCGCTCGAGAATTTGAGCACTCTGGCCATTTAAAAATTGCCTGGGCAGCCCCGTCGGCATTCCCTGGTAGGGGCGCCGCAGGCGATTAGCAATAAACTAACCCCCCCCCCCTCAAAGGGTGAGAAGGCAAAGCCTGGGAGGATGCATCTCCTAGAACTACACAGGACGGACAACCGATAGACCGCCGTAAATCCAGACCCGAAGGCCCGAACAATACCGGTTTATTAGGCGGGGTAAACCGTGGCCACCGAGAGTTACTCTCGGTGGCCATGGGTAAACTCCCCTTGTTGAATATGATGATGTTATTCACATTGTTGCATTGCTTTTTATATATTATTTTTAGTCATGCGTTCATTTTTTTTGTGAATTCTTGCAAGCTGTAAAAATAACACGAGAAAATACTTACAAAAAAAAAAGAAAACGCAGTAAAAAGCAATTTACAAAATAAAAATGCAATGTAAATAAATGAGTCTTTTTTGTTGTTTTCCTGTCTAAATTTGGCATCACCTCATGATTTAGTGGCTATCTAGATTCTAAATTCGGCTTCAGCTCTGAATTCGATAAAAAGTGACGACATATAACCCACAAATATCAGTAAAAAATGACTTTGTTATAAAATAGTAATATTCTTATGTAGCAAACAAATACTATGAAGGAATATAAGACGCTGCAAGTTTTTGTTCCTATTTACTTCTCTCCAAAAATGGTAAAGTTAGACATTCTAATCTAGAGAAAATGCAGCTCTTTTAAAAGGAGGCACTCTGAATTTGGAACAAAAATTAAAATAGTCTCTCTCGGACTGAAAACAGAACTAATGCTACGCTATGATTCTATCCTGAAGTTTAGATTTTGTCTGCCGAAAGCCACTTCTCCATACCGAAATAAAATTGTTCCTTCTGTAAATAAAACTGATAGATTACTCCAATGTGCATCTGTAGTGTTAATAAATGGTGAAGCAAATTCGTCATACCAAAAGCATATGTCACTGTCTCTCACTGTAGCTCTCTCTCTATCTATCTCTCCATGGATATATATATATATATATATATATATATATATATATGATATAGAATCAAATATAAACCAAAAGTAAAACTTTTAGTAGATAGAACCTATAGTGAAAAGGTTAAGCTCAATATACGAGATAGAGCAATTATAAAGATAGAAGAAATAAGAATGATAAACATGTACGAATGTCAAAATTTATTTAAAATTTCGATTTGAACTTTGGCTTTTCCACAGCCAACTTATCTATCTGTATTTCTCCTCTGATAAGAATTTGATCTTTGAAAAGCCTTGGCTTAAGGAAAGAATAATAAACACTAGTATATTACAGAATACACCTTGCATTGAACAATCGAAATTTGAAATAAATTTGGACATTCGTACATGTTTATCACTCTTATTTCTTCTATCTTTATCTTTATATATAATATATATATTTATTATATATCCATGTAGAGAGAGATGTCCTTTTCTTTATGTTAACAGGTATGAGTTAAACAATGCTTCTTTAGCTGATTGCTTAGTATACAACAAATAGCGATTACATAGTGATCGATTATGACTACAATGCACATCTGTAGTGTTCTTAAACAGAAGCGATTTCATTGGATAATTATATCTGTTGATTATCCAATGAAAATAAACTGTAATAGATCAGGTCCTGGAAGTGGTTGAGAGAATAATTGAACAACAAATAAGTCTGGTAAACATAGATGAAATGCAGTTTAGTTTTATGCCAAGGTGAAGTACCACTGATGCTATATTTATCCTGAGACAAATGTAAGAGAAGTATCTTGGTATTAGGAAGAACCTGTATTTTACTTTTGTGGATTTGGGGAAAGCTTTTGACAAAGTGTCAAAAGTTTTTGTCTGGTCGGCTTTGCATAAATTGATTGGTGAAAATTGTTCAAGCAATGTACAGAAATGCTCAAATTGATGTTCGAATTAATAGCACATTTAGCGACAGCTTTAACGTTAAAATAGGAGTACATCATATATATTAGATAAGGTATATAGCCTGAGTTTCAGTGCTGTGTTAAAAAAAAAAACTCGGAAGGAATTTATTATCTTTGTTAAAATTTATCTGATGTCTTAAGTTTTCCGTACTTAATTTTAGACCTTGAAAGAACTCCTTGGCGTCTTCCGGGGTTCTAATTTCTGTAAACTATGTAGAATAGAGGAGAAAAACAAACAAAAATAAGAGTAAAAAAAAAATCACTTAATAATTCAAACTCACAACTTCTGTCTGTAAGTGCTCTATGCCAAACCATTACCCCCAACGCGCCAAGTTTAAAATTGTCAATTCGTTTTATATATAAACCATACATGTGTTGTCTTTTCTTTGTTTTTGTTTTTTAGTTTAATGTAGGTGAGAGGCAAAAGAGAAGCATTGACCGTGAAAAGGTGGTTTATTTTATTAAACAAAATAATTATTTATAATGCTTAAATACACTAACTACATAGTGATTGTGTTTTTGTATTCATTGCTGTAATTAAGCATTTAAAGAAACATTAATACACATTAATAAGGACAATGTTATGTGTTGATTTTATTTTGATTTTTTTTTTTTAATACTAACAAGTCGTCGCTTGATTAATTTAAGAATGAGGATTATTGAATATTCAGTATAGGTTATTATTCTGTACATCCATAACGTTATGAACTGGTCAAGCGAAATTGTCATCTGATAATCTTAAAACGTGTATCTCTCTGTCTTCATGAATCAACAAATCACCAGAAAACAAATTAAAAATGTAAATCGAAGAAACGGTTTAGTACTTATCTAGCAAAATGATTTTGTATGCCATTTGCAATATCCAATTTTTACAAATGGAACAATTTCATTGGATAGTCATATCTGTTGATTATCTAATGCAAATTAACAATGAATATCTGAAGGTGTCTATTACTAAAAGAATTATCTGTCCGGATAGAATATATAATTAATGAAATTAAATTGGAATTCCGTTTATTCTATGTAAAGAACACCGACTGAAAATTTCTGTAAAATGACTGGCAATTTAGAATTAAATATTAATTTTGTAGGAGAGAATGTATCGATGTCCAACTCGAGAATCTGACTGACTTAATTTTATATATTATAAGATTATTTTTTTTTAAGTAAAAAAAAAAAAAAGTCTGATTTTCCTAAATGTTCATAGGGTTATTTATTTATGCCTCTTTGGCTATCTCTTGTTTTAATTAATAACCTCATGTCAACTTTAAATTCATTTTTTACCATTATTGTCAGAATTTATTCAGTTTATTCTTAAACTAATTTACATTAAATCTATTTTTAATCTGATTAGGCAATTTATTTCAAATCTATATTGCTCTATTAAAAATTTGGTAGATTTAGTTTTTTAAAAAAAATCTTTCTTGCCAATCCATTATCAGTGTGTGAAAAGATATGAAAAAAAAAGTTTCATATTTAGAAATCCTATTATTTTGAAGGTTTTAATCAAGCCCTTCATTCTTCTCTCGAATAAAGTAATTAAACCTAAGGATTGTTTGTTTGGTGATATAATTGATGTTCCGTTTTACTTTTATTTTATTACATATATGTTGTCTAGTTTTTCAGCTCGTGAAGTTGAGAAGTTAACAATTATGTTTGTTAGGATAAGTTGCGTTTCGTAATCGACCTGGTTTATTAATTTATTTATTTTAGTTTTTTTGTGATTAGTTTAGTTAAGTTCAGTTTGTTAATTGTTGTTGCAGGAATGTGGACTATGTAAGGTTGACGGTCCAATATTATGTTTGTCAATATTATGTGTGTACGGGTCAGTTTTTTTTGTGTATGTATACATTGTTTTGTGCAAGTGTATGTGTCAAAATAAAAATGATGAACCTAATTCAAGTCGGTTATTAATCCTCTTAGCATGGCTGTCACAAAATTGCGACAAGTCTACCACCTCTAAAAGCAGACGATACTACATGCAAAACTAGTGTTATTTGCAATATAAGACAGCAACACAAATATACGCAATAAATTCAGCAATTGACTAAGTATGAGAAAATGACAATTTTATGAGCGGATTGTCAACCTCATAAATTCAAGATGGCCGCCATCACAAAATGCAAATTAGTCATTAGTTAACTCGTTCTCAGCATAACCTATTTTAGCCTTACAAGGGAAAGTGGATTTGTAATGTATTATAGGTTTCCTTGCAACAGATTTATGATATATACGTACATATATATATATATATATATATATATATATATATATATATATAATCAGAGTTGTACAATCAATCCAGTGAACCTAACAGTATTTATATAATAGCAATCAATAACAACTAGAGACGTATATTTTAAAAATAATTTTTATTTATACAAACATCTTCCATAAATTTTTGATCATTAAAATTTCATTTTGTCTCATTTTATTTTCTACCCTAGCTTGATGATACTCAAATATTTAATTGATTGAAACAGGAGTGTATTTTGTATATTTGTATAAATAAAAATAATTTTTCATACATATATATATATATATATATATATATATAATCTCTTCTGTACAAACGAATATTGTAAACAATATAAATGAATAGCTTCGTTTATATACAGTATAATTCTCCCACTGCAACTAGTAGTTTCATTTAGCTCAGTTGGTAGATCACCAAATGCCGGCCACTGGGGTCCCGGTTTTGAATCCTGCTAGTTCTAGCTGCACTGATGAGTTGTAGCGATAATAAAACACGTGTCTGTAGATAAAAATATTTTTTATATATATATATATATATATAAAAATATTTTTTATATATATATATATATATATATATTAGTCATATTGATACCAACAGTTTCATTCAGCGGGGTCGGATTTGGATCCCAGCATGTCAGACAATCTAGCCGAGGAGGAGGAAGTACCTGCCCCACTATGGAAAAGTACTAGGTTGAAACAGCTCGCCCCCACACTGTCACCTGTGTGATCATGCGATCAGGGGGGGTAGTGTAATGATAAATGTTCGTACTTACCTCATTCAAAGCGCCACAGTGTCTGGCAGCTATTTGATAGCACTTTAAGGTGCATAACTGGGGTAAAGATTATATGCTGATACATGATTTGCATATTAGGAGACCCTCCTGCTTAAAAGGCAAAGTGCAGTGATGACGAGTATTGCGGTCAGAAGCAAACACCGAGTGACAGAACAGAAACGTTTTTTGTTTTAATAACTTAAGAAAAACAAGCCCATCCTTATTTTAATTTCTTTCAATCCGATAATATTGTCACAATTCACCATTATCGTTAAACAAAACCCTATTGTCCTTGTGGCATACAAAAGCCAGGTGGCCCATAACGAATGTCATCATTTCATTTGGGGATTTCTAATCTCCCAAAATATCAAGAAAAGAAAACAATTCTTTCTTTCTCTTATCAACTTTGTTTTTCCTTTGGTGCAAAATAAGCTGAAAGCCTTCTAAGGAAAAACCAGGGTCCGATTTCGAATTAACCTTTTCTGTTCAATAATATCGTCACACATGGATCTCAGGAATTTTTAAATTAAAAAGCTATCAGCATCCCTCTATCTTGTTTATCAGAACAGCCAGCCATGGTATACTCATCAATGCACTGCTGCTATGGCCCACAAAAACTACTATTTCAATTGCTTTCAACAAAATAGATGCCCTCCTTTGATACTGCCCGAAACCACTGCAAAAGGGTATTGAAAATGCTTAAGAATTCTATGCCCGATCGACTAAGTCTAGAGTGCCCGATTACATGCTTGGCTCCTATGAGTTTTGAAGAATAAAAAACAAGGTCCTTTACAGTTGCAAGGGCCTCTATCCCAACCTTTATTAATAGACCAGGGTTGATATCTTCAACATGTGATTAAGCCAAAATTTTTGCAAAGTACTTTGCATCAAATTCCAACCTTTGCGATCAGGACCACATCCCCTCCCATTTCATGACCAAAAAACTCGAAGTGATATCCGAATAACTGTCCGTGATGTCGCCAAACTTATTAAGAACCTCGATGCCAACAAGCCAACTCGTCCCGACAACATTCCAGCCATAGTACTCAAGAAACTGTAACCCGAAATAGCTCCTATCCTTACTAAACTGTTTATTTGTTGTTTAAAGGAGAAATGCTTTCCATTACCTTGGAACACTTTGTTGATCTGCCCGGTATATAGAAATACTGGAGACCTGTCCTCTGCATCAATTAGTCTCCTGCGCATCATGAGTAAGTTGCTTGAATCTGTAATAAATCAAGTAGTAATCAATCACCTCAACAAAAACAATCTTGGTGACAAAATATACAGATTTCGTCCTGCAAGATCTACAGCTGACGGGCTGACTGATATCACACAAAATCAGTGAATCTATCAATGAGGGCTTTGTTAGGATGATAGTTCTTGATACCCCGCCTAATAGACCGGTATCGTCCGGGCCTTCGGGTCTGGATTTATGCTGGTCTATTGGTTGTCGGTCCTGTGCAGTTCTAGGAGGTGCACCCTCCCAGGCTTTGCCTCCCCTCTTTGGGGAGGAGTAAGTTTATTGCTTACTGCCTGAGGTGCCCCTACCGGGGAATGCCGACGGGTCTGCCCAGACAATTTTTAAACAGCCAGAGTGCTCAAATTCTCGAGCACTGGTTCTTTCCCACTTTCCCGACCTTGTGTCACATCTTACCTTGTGGGAGGAAGATAAATAGTATCAAAGTCCATCAATAGGGTCTGGCACAAAGGTAAGCTCCACAAGCTTGTTAGCAATGGAATATCTGGAAATGTCCTCTCAACTATCAAATTTATTTTCTTCGATAGGTCTATAAATGTACTTGTTAACAGGCAAAAGTTGGAAGCACATAGCTTCAATGCCGGCGTGTCCCAAGGATCCATTCTGGGCCCAACCCTCTTCCTGATCGTCATAAACGATCTTTCAAATCATATTCTGAGAGCATTCGTTGACATCTATGCAGACGACACAACTATTTATGTGAACACTTCGAAGAGCATTGATGATCATGATCTTTTTGATTCTCTTTTCCGACTTGGAGTACCTCGCGTAATGAGGAAAGAAGTGGCTTGTTACTTTTATCGCCTCTAAAAGCAAGTTTCTCTCTCTACACCACTAACGCTCGGATCCTCGCTTTTCCCCAGTCAAAATGAATGGTTCTAGCCTCTAGGAAGCCTCCTTCTTTGATAGCCTTCTAGAACTGACTTTCACCCCAGACCTGAATTGAAAGACTTACATCAAATCTGTTGCTAAGGTTACTGGAAAAATGGTTGGATCATTCTACCGTTCCAGAAAGTATCTCATCCCTGACACAATCCTCTGCCTGTATAAGAGCCAGATATTCCTAAGATAGAGTATTGCTGTCATATCTGGGGAGGTGCTACTCTGAGCACTTTTTCCTCTCTTGACTGTACAAAATCAGCCTCTTTAGCACAGAAGAGATTTTGTTAGCCTCTATCCACTGTATCGTTATATTCATGGTAGGTGCTCGACTGAGCTCCAATACCTAGTACACCCCTGTAAAACATTCACAGCAAGAATTCGCCTAGCTACAACCACAGCAAAGAACTTTCCTTTCTCTCTCTCTCTGTACCAAAAGCCAAATAAAACTTCCATGAACAAAGTTTCTTTCCTAGAACATCCCATCTGTGAAATAAGATACCACAAGTCTGCTTCTCAACCGACTACAACATGGTCGTCTTTAAGTCTAATGTTAACAAACACTTGTTGAGCTGTCCTCTTGGATAATCAATTCCTATTAAATAATGTTCTGTCCATCCCACCCGTTGTTTTTAATCCTCTTGTGGTGACAATCTGTTTAACCCTTATCCTCGAGTGGACCCCAGGCCTTGATAAGTGGTAACTCATTGGTAAAAAGAAATATCGTTTATAATATTTATTCAATTTTAACTTACAATCTATTTCAAGTTTATTTTTACGTTTCATCATCATCATCATATTCGGTTTAACGTCCGTTTTACATGCTGGCATGTGTTGGACAGCTTTAAGAAATTGACTTCCAAACTAACCTATCTTTATTTCTCCCTCTTTCTCTCAAATCGATTCTTATTACTTCCTCCCATGTTTTCCTTGGCTTTCCCCTATGGACTGATCTCAATTATTCTACATTACTAACCCAGGAACTCTCATCCACTTTTGCAACGTATCCATGCCATCAATTTCTCCTGTTCTGCACACATCTCTCTATATTGTCCAGAGTTAATCTTCCTCTGAGGTAATCAGAACTAAGCCTGTTTTTAAGACTAACATTACACATCCATCATATCATTTTCACATAATTTCCCTTTACGCAACACATGTCCGCAAACCTCACAAGCCAGGTTTCTCTACATCATCAAACTGCGTACACATGCCTCATAGACGCTTTTCTCTTAGTCGACAGTGGTAACGCACTGCTGATTAATAATAAAAGTTTTTTTAATTTATCTAATTAATTAAATTATTTATATCTTTTTTGAATAACTCGTTAATTTGATCCCTTTTGGCCAAGATCAAAGTGTAGTATCTGTTCCGATGGATACTGCATAGACTGGTATCGTCTTGGCCTTCGGGGGCTTGATTTACGCCGGTCTATGGGACGGTCCTGTGCCGTTCTAGGAGGTCCACCCTCCCAGGCTTTGCCTCCCCACTTTGGGGAGGAGTAAGTTTATTGCTTACTGCCTGAGGCGCCCCTACCGGGGAATGCCGACGGAGCTGCCCAGGCAATTTTTAATGGCCAGAGTGCTCACCTTCTCGGGCGCTGGCTTTTCAAGTCCCACTTTCCCGACGCGACCTTGGGTCACATCTTACCTTGTGGGAGTAAGATAAAAACTGGCCTTGTGCCTAACCTCCTGGCGAGGAGGTAAATAAATTACTGCTCTACCATAACACATTAAAAAGCATATTCAACCGGGATTAGTTATCTCTCTTTAAAATAATATCATTTCAATGTGTTGTTTTTATTTCCAAAATACGGAACTATGCACATTTAAAACCCAATACACAATTCTTGCCTTGAGGAAATTCGACTTTCTCCCAATGACAATTGAAATTTTATTTTTATTTTATTATTTTATTTAATCTTTTAATTTCACTTTTTAATTTCTTATTTAATATGAACTCATGTAATTAATTTCTATCTTTTTATTTCGTTATAAATGATATTTTATATCTTAATGTAATAATTTTAATTACTTTAAATTAGTATTTCTATTTTTATTTCTATTATAATTTTTTTTTCAGTTTTACATTTTTTTCAAAATTTGAACCTTTTTTGATCTTATTTCTATGAAGAGTTCCATTGTCCTAGCTTTTTGTCATTATGCATATGTGGTATTCCAAGCTCAACTGACCAGATTTCCGATTCCTCTTGAAATCACTGGTGTCAATGTCTAATCAACATTTCACTATATAGTATTACATAATATCTATTAGAGTGTGTTGCCCACGATTGCTTCATATATAGACAAATATGGATTTCCTCAGCCAACTGGGAAAAAAACAAATGAAAAATAAATAAAAAATAAATGTCTGACTTAAAATTCAGTCTGGTTATCCAGGCAGAAGTAGGACGATTTTTAGAAGAAAGTCAATTTAAAAATGCTTTTAAAAAAAAAAAAATTATTTTTGATTTTTCATCCCAAAACAACTTTGTTTTTCGATAAAATTTAAAAAAAATATTGTTTTTTTCCCATTGGCCTAAAATATAATCTCCATTTATGTGAAGTTAGATATGTGTTTATATATTTTTATTTGTAGGATTCACTCCTAAACTAATTAACCGATCATTATGAATTTTTGAAACATAGCTGTTAGGCGTCAGGATGGGTAATGTCTGCTATATTTAGTTTAATTTAGTTTTATGCAATGGGGGTGGGGTGGAAGCCCTTTGTAAAAAATCAGATACCTCCAATTTTTATAAAATTTTAACAGTAGGTATTAGACATCAATTAATAAAAATTATACAAATTTTAGTGTCTTTGAAGTATTTTAAGGGGCATAATATGGGCACGACCTCCCATTTGAAATAAATCATGTAATCAGAATTGGAATAAGGATTCTAGACATAAGGTTTAGTAGCTTTATATCTTGATTTTAATCTTCGTAAGGAACATAAAAGTGGTACAAAACTGTTCTGTTTAGAGAATTCATTTTACTCGCCTTGAGACAGGCATTCTTCTAGTATGTATGTATATATATATTAGTGATGGGACGATTCCAATATTTTTCCTGATTCGAATACAATTACTGATTCCGATTCAGATAAATATACCAGTTATTTAAAAAAAAATCAACTAACAATTTGTTTACGTCAGTTTTTTTTTTTTTTTTCACTATAATATTGTACTGAAACAAAATCTATAAAAAACGGATTTGTTCATTTTTTTTTCTTTATATCTCACTGATAAGCTATAAAACCTAATAAACATTTGTAAACTTTTTCTGGATTAAAAAAAAAACTTCATTAATTAATGATTGATTAATGAATGCTTATTTTCATTTTAAAGAAGCAAACATTTCTTCGTAAATGAATTTATTTAACCTTTTTCGAAGCTAGGAAAACAAGATTATAATGCTACTTGTGTTTGTTTATGATTTTGTTTTACGAACTTAACTATATTGTACGTATAATTTTGCAAAGAATGACAATCATATCTCAATTACAGTATAATTGTTTAGGTTTAATTATAAAATAAAATAACAGAATCTTTCCTTTCATTTCTATTATTGGCAAAAAAGTTTCCTTTGTACAAATTATTTTAACAAAACAACATCCTTGTGCCTAAGTTGTCAAAATATATATTTTTTTAACAAATAAATAATTCAAAGTGTAGTATCTGTTTTGATACTACACTTTATCATTTCTCTTCTAAGGACTGAGGCAATTAAATTTTTTGCCTCTTTTTGGAGAGCTGTATTCCCCACATTAAAAACCGACATTGTGTCTAACCCTGCCTTTGTGGTGAGACAATTAAATAGGATCACACGTAATTAATAACACTCTTAACTAAATCACCCTCATCCAAAATGAGATTCTACTTTTTTTAGGCGATTATGTGTAAACACCCTGAAAAACTTGACAGAAAGAAGTAAAAAAAACCCAAAAAAACAATTATTTTAGAATAGTGGTATGAGAGAGTTTGAATTACTTACGAGACACCATCCTCGGGTGTCTTCAGTCTCTCTGTACAAGGGTTTGTCAGGACAACCTAAGATGAGAATACTTCACCCTACAAGTAAACTCTGACCAAATATTTAAAATAATATAGTATTCGAAACTCAAATAAGATCCCCTCGACACGACTATACACTGGCTCATACGAGGACTGGTGCACCTTCTCGTGATGTAAGTAACAGCACTTAGCTGGATACTCCACCAGACCAGATAAATTCTTGTCCTGGAATCTAGTAAAATTCAGAAAAACCACAATAAAGATAAACTATAACATAATTAAGTGACCAATTGGGCAGAGGAAAATTAATGTTCTTCACTGCTTTACTAGCTCAACGTTTGAGAGGTAGATGAGAATCTTGATTGAACACTCGGATATCTATCTCATGTAGAAATTAAGTGTTAGCCCCAGAAAGGGCCCCTTGATTTCTGAGAACTTACTTACTGAAGTAAAATGAAAACAAGCGGGATGGAGATATATATATATATATATATATATATATTATATTACTTACATTTTTCTCTTGGCAAATTTTCACTGTCTTTCACGTAGTTTCAAAGGAGTGTAGTCAATGGAAGGAAAATGTAACGACTGAACTGCCAAACGGTTTCAATAATATTAATGACCAAGAATCATTAAATTATTAGCCTTTCATCTCCACCCCAATTCACCTTTATATCTTTAGAAATTTTGCTTTACAACCACACACACATGGAGACTCAAAATCAAAGAAGAACTGGTACAGAGCTGTAGAAAATCTTTAAATTCACTAATTCATTTATACCTAATTAAATTCCGCACCAAGCTTTTCATCTTCAAATTGAAAGGGTTTTGTTTTTTTTTCACACTTGTTAGTCACCTCTTGTAAGGTCGTTTGCCAATGTTGAGGAACTGGAAAAAAGGCCATTATATAAAAAAAAAAAATTGAAAAACAGTTTTTACATTTTATTTTTAATTTAATTATCAATGATGTTTGTCAGTATTTTTCTTGACAAAAATGTTTTATCTAATTTGTAAACATTTTTTGGAACTTTGTAAAACGAATTTATGCAAAGTTTTTTTTATTTTTGTTTATTTTACACGAGTAAAATAAATTTAAATTGTATTTTGATGTTATTATGATCTATAGATTTTTTTTTGTGGTAGTTTAAAAACTATAAATATTTATCATTTTATCATTAGTATCAGCAATGCAAAATTAAGTTTTAAAAAAATGAAAAGAATCGTTTTTGGAATCGGGAATTACACTCAAATTTTTCCGATTCCAATGCCCCAAAACGTTCCGATTTTTTTTGATTCCTGATTCTGATTCCAATTAATCGTCCAACACTAATATATATGGGTATATATATATATATATATATATATATATATATATATGAGTATATATATATATATATATATATATATATGGGTATGTATACATATACACAGTCTCTCACAAGTTCAAACATAGATTTTAACATCTTTATATGATTGGCATTTATATTTATTTATTTATATTTTTTTTAGCATCATGATTGACAAGAAACCCTGGAATTGCTCTGTCTGTTATGCATCCTTTGAAGTCTTCTCTCAGCTGACCAAGCACAAGAAAGAACATCCACTCAAGTCAATGGTGGACGATGATTTAAATCAAAATTCTCAAAATGAAAATTCTCAGGGACCAAAACATAAGTGCAGTGTCTGCCAAGAAACTTTTCCAGACAAGGATCTCTTCGCAGCACATCCGTGTGCAAGCCGACAGGTAACCAGAATTTATAAATGTAAGACTTGCCCAAGAGAGTTTCTTTATATGTGCAAACTTGCTCAGCATGAGAAAATTCATGTCATGGACAAACCTTATAAATGCTATGTCTGTCATTGTTCCTTTACCCATCCTTGTCATCTAGGCCGACACACGATGACACATTCTGAATCGGGCAAATGTGTCGTATGTTTGAAAATATTTAAAAATTCTGCACACCTTGAAACGCACAAGCTTATACACAATACCAAAACCTTTTTTAAATGTGATTTCTGTCCTCAAATTTCTACAGATCAGTTTTGGCTCACCACGCACTTAAATGCGCATGTAGATGATAAAGTTAATTTTGAAGAGGACAGTAAAACTCCTTTGACAGAAGAATCTATTGCTGTGCCTAGAAATAACAGATGCCAAAAGAGAAAATTAAGCTTTCGAGCTCGTAAGGCTAAAATCTTGGCAGTGGCACCTAACGATGGCGGTAAAAAACACATTATTGAAAAAACAGCTCGAGAAACTCTGGAAATTAAATCAGAATGTCAAAAAATTGAGAATTCCGTTACGGAATCAGAGAATAAAGCTGAAAATAGTTTCAAAGAAACTACCTTCGTCTTTTGTGACATTTGCAATAAAAGTTTTGATAAAAATAAAGAGTTTGAGTTTCATCGAAAGTTACATGCGCTGAATGAGTGTCCGAAGGAATATGTCTGTGAGGTTTGTAATCACTGCTTCAACAAAAGTAGCCTTTATGAATCTCACGTGAAAAAGCACCACGATCAAAATCAGATCCTGTCGAATGGTGTCAACAAACAATATCTACCCACCAGACCTTCCTTGTTTGAAAAATTTGACAACCTCACAACTCCGGAGCCAGCCGTGTTGGAAATACCTGTCAGAAAACCGGAAATACCACCTGTAGAATCAGAAAACAGTTTGACACTTAACGATTCTGCAGAATGTTTTATCTCTGCTAATTTTCCAACGAGGGCAAAGAGGTCATTTGATGGGGATTTCAGGTGTCTTATCTGCTGCAAAACCTTTGCCAATTCGTACATCCTTGATTTCCATCTGGATGAGCACATTATCGTGAAGACTTTGCCTCGTAATAGACATGCAGTTTGGTCCATTTGTTTTCCCCAGAAAAAGTTCAATTGCAAAATTTGCCGAAAGTCTTTTTCGCAACGCGTAATCTTGCGAGGACATTTAAGAATCATGCATCGTGGCCATAACAGAATTCTTGTTCGGTAATAAAACCAGTAGACAGATTAATTTTACTTGAAACCTTTTTAAGATGTGAATCTCTTAAAAATATTTAGTGTTGACTATGGAATATTTTTCTTCCTATTTTTTTTTTTTTTCATTTGAGATCTCTTTCAGTTTTATTTTTTTAAAAACGATTTGTCTAAATCTTGTGTTAAATGATTGGTTTAGATTTGAACCATTGACTTTTCGGTTAGATTTTAAACAAAGTTCTTAGCTTCGATGGTAAGTTAAAAAAGAAAAATTATTTATTTACATTTTAAAAGACCTCCTTAAACACTGCAACCTGAACTTCATCCATCTCGAACCTTTGACTCTGGACAATCTGCAAAGCCACCTTGTGCTATGGTGATAAATAAAATACAAGCTAGAGGAATGAAAGGCATTCCTCACAGCATCAGCTTTATTATTTCAACAATACACTTTTGTGTATGTAATAAATATAATAAAAATAGATTAACCAATATCAAGCCATTTTGATATCAATTAATAAAAAAAATTCATAGCTAATTTTTGACAAACCCAAAATCAGGTTTTTAGTTCTAGGGGGTTGGGAGTAAGTGTGGAAAGCTTTCTGTTTTTTTTAACTAATCAGTTTGGCAAAAATTTGTTAATATTTTTTGTACTATAATTAATTTACGTCAATATTTTTTTATTTTCTTGATTATATTGAGTCCTAAATGAAATCTCTTGTAAAATGGTAAATCAAGTCTCAAAACTATTAAGTTACAAATGTTAATTAGAAAAGACATGTTTCATTCATTGACTATTGGTATTTTCTTGATTGTTCATTTTTTTTTGTGTGAAGTTTTTCCTAAAGTTATCTGACCATGAACCCAGGAAACTGACTGCATCAGATATTTTGATGGAAAACTTTGAGACATCATCCCAGGGTTGGCAATTTTTCTTAAAAAAAAATTTCCATTTTTTTTTCAATTCAAATTCATCAAAAAATTGTGATTAATGGTTGTTTACATAAAGCAAGTACTGGTGCCCTCAGGAAAACTCTGGGTTACTCACTAAGAAGAGGAATGAAAAATGTTCAAGTTAGCAAAAATTGCACCTTTACACATCTATCTAAAAGTAAAACACTCGAGTTTCCCCCCCCCCCCAAATCAATCAAAAGTTCTGATTAATGATTGTTAACCTTATTCAAGTAAGAGTGATCGAATGGAGGAGATAACTTGTGTTTTACTCTTTTTAAAATATTGTTCATTAACCTGTTAAAAATCTAGATTTCTATCAGCTCCCCCCCCCCCCACACTTTATCATTGGTTATTATAATATGCATTCATTTTTCCACCAATCATTTGTCTTTAAATTAAATCAAAGTTGTTTTCTTATGCACAATTTATAAATATTAGTCATTGATAAAAAATCGATAAATGTAAAATTGAATTTGACCTGTAAAATGTGCTTGAAATGTACGTGATTTTTAAATACAAAATTGTTCGACTCTAATTCAAGTTGTTTGATTTGCCATCCAAGCTGTAAGTTTTTTTTTTATTTGTGATTGTTAATGGAGTTGATTTTTTCATTTTTTTTTCATTTTTTATATAAGTTTTTTTAAATCATGATTTTATTTTTGTAAGAACTACAATACTTATGCTCATAAGATTTTCAAATTCTGCTTTCAAGAAAAAAATTCAATAAAAATGGAAACCAATTCATTGTTTTTGTATTTGTTTCTTTCTTTAAAAAAATTTACTCTCATCAATATTTTATTTTGGTTTAGTGGTAGAAGTTTTTCTCTAAAAAAACAAACTATTAATATGACTACTCATGAAGAACAAGTGAAAAAATTTTGTAATACATGTTATTCCATAATTCCCTTGTATCAATTCGTATTTCAAGCGTTTTGATTGGCTAATCGACATAGATTTGAACAATTGCTGCATTTGTTTCAAATTACAGAATTGGTAGTGACAGGGAAGAAACAAGTTTTACGCTGAATAATCGATCCTTTTTATATTTAAAGATAAATTTTTTGATTTTATTTAATGGAAAACAAACAAAAAATGACATCTACAACAATTTTCTTTTATTTTTGGGGCTTATACAGCTGAAAGCACAGATGAAAAATGCATTTCACATTAAAAACTCTTGTATATACAGTACCGTCCAAAATTAAGGAACAAAAATTAAATGTTCTGAATCTAAACAAAATTATATATTAATTTTTGTGAAAATTTCACTGAATACACATTATGTAGTTGGACTTTTACAGAGATTTTCAGATGAATGAAAATAATATTTTTAAAGTTATCCACCATTTTACAGATTTCAAGTGTCCAAAATTAAGGAACAAAATATCATTTTTAACTAAATCACATTAAAAAGGCAAAAGAGATTTAATATTTGGTTCTTCCACCTTTGTTTTCAATAACTGCTGCGCATCTACGATTGCAGGATTTCACTAAATCTTGACATTGGGCCACAGTTATCTTGGCCCATTCATCTTTCAGTTTCAGCCACTAGTCTTCGATGTTTTCCAGATTCTTTGCCATAACATTCTGTCCTAGAGTCTTCCATAAGTTGTCTATAGGGTTCATGTCAGGACTCTGAGCAGGCCAGTCCATTACCTCTACTTCTTGATAAGCCAGATAATTCATGACCAGCTTTGCCTTATGACAGGAAGTATTATCCTGCATAAAAACAGGCTTTTCGATACCAGAATTGTGCAACACTGGCAGAACATACTGTTCTAAAACATTCTTGTATACAGTGGCATTAACTCTAGCATTTAAGCGTACAAGTGGTGATGTACCCTGCCATGATATCATGCCGAAAACGATCACGCTACCTCCACCAAATTTAAGTTTTTTTGATGAAGCTAGGATCCAAACTTTCGCCTTTTCTTCTTACAAATTGTTTTCCATCACTACCAAATACATTAAATTTCAATTCGTCACTGAAATAAACTTTTTTCCAATTTTCTTCTGCCCATATAACATGCTTTTTTGCGAACACCAATCTAGCTGCTTTGTCTTTTTTTACTTATTAGCAGCTTTTTTCGACGAGATCTTGCAAAAAGACCTATTTTGTGCAACCTTCTGGACACAGTTTGTCGTGATACATTCGTGAAATCTTCCGTTTGTTTAGAAATTTTGCCAGCTGTAAGGAACTCGGCTTACAATACTCTTTGAACGTTTCACACATTTTACGATTTCTTCTATTGTCAACTTTTCCTTAATTTGACGATTTTTGCTTTGTCGCTTAAATCAGTTTTATTTCTTTTTGACATGATTGATATTGCGTGACTTGCAGCAGTGATGATAATTAAAGTTTAGAATATTTATTTTCATCTTTTTATACAAAAAACCCCTACTGTTTTCAACTTTAAACAATTATTTTTCCTTAATGTTCCTTAATTTTGGACACTTGAAATATGTAAAATGGTGGATAACTTTAAAAATATTATTTTCATTCATCTGAAAATCTCTGTAAAAGTCCAACTACATAATGTGTATATTCAGTAAAATTTTCACAAAAATTAATATATAATTTTGTTTAGATTCAGAAGATTTCATTTTTGTTCCTTAATTTTGGACAGTACTGTACTTATGTATCAGGCAAAAATAAGTATCCTCACCAAAAATTAGGAAAAATTATCAAGTAGATTTTAATTACATGTAAAAATCAGTTTTATCATATTTTTCAGAATCCATGGACCCTATCATAAAAACGATACAACTTCTTAGAATTACGACCTCTTAGGAGATTTACTTCCCCTGTTTTACGTAAATCTTCCCAAGTGTGTCCTGCCCAATGCAAAATACAATAAAATTTTAATTTTTCCTAATTTTTGGTGAGGATACTTATTTTTCCCCAATACGTAAGTATATGTGAGTTTTATTTTGAAATGCGTTTTTCATATGTGCTTTTAGCTGTATACGCCCCTTATTTCATTTTATTTCTTATTTTTTTAACATTTTTTTCAACGTCCCAAATAAATTTTCTAACTATTTGGTTCAATTAATAATTCTATTGAATTATTGATTGAACCAAATTGTTAGAAAATTGTTATAAAACAATATCGTAATAGTTAAATTTAACTTTCAAAATCGTATTACAAAAAAACAAAGGAAGTAAACACTCCCGGACAACGCTAGGTAGGTATAGCTAGTAATGTTTAAACTGAAATAAAATTGCAGATGAAATAAATCACAAACATGTAACGGATAAGAAACAATTTATTAACCTTCATTAACAAAAGGTGATTTGAATGATTCACATGGATTTATAAGTGTTTATCAATGCATCTCTGTGGTCAGATCACCATTTTGAAAGTTGACCTCAGGTTTCCAGAGGCGATACGGTGAAAAGGATCAAGGGGAATAACTCAACATGCTCCCCCACTCTTAGCTTTTTTTTGGTTACAAACTTAACACATTTTGACTACTATATTTTTTGATGTACAAAATGTTTTGAAATCTGTTTCATCCCTATTCTGTTTTTTCAATATTGTGGAGTATATGATTGGCCTAATTAATACGATTTCGACCTATGAAATTGGCTATGTAGAGTTCAAATCTCATTGCATCTACTGTGGTCATTTCTATATTAATACTGTTAGAAAATGTATGGTAACAATTGGTAAAATAATTTTAGTCATTATTACATTAATACTGTTAGGAAAGGTATGAACCCTTTCCCTCCACGGTTGGTAAAACAAAAAGCAACTTTATAAAATGTTATTTGGCAGGAAAAATTAATAGGAATTTAACTGTTGAAAGCCCTTAAAACATAGTATCCAGGAACATTTGAGACACATAATGAGTTTTTAAAAAGTTAACTCTGCAGTGGAAGCATCTCTAAATATTCACTCAGCTTATGGAGATGAACGACTGAACCAACAAAAAAAAAAAAACGTGCAGAAGATGGTTTACAAAGTTCAGAAATGGAAGTTTCCCCCTTGAAGATGAAGACCGACCAGGACGTCCAGTTAAGTTTCATAAAGAGCTCTTGTTGTGAAGCTTTCAACAAGCCGTACAATTGTTCATCATCATTTTCAGCAACTTGAAATGGTTCTTAAGCTTGGAAAATGGAGGATTCATGAATTGTCCGAAGGCAACAGTAAATCGCGAGTTAAGATCTGCAGACAGATTCATAATTAGTGTAACGAAGATTATCTCTTTCCAGCAAGACCCACTTTGAATCTTTATTTTCCTGCTCCTTTGGTGATTAATAAAGTGCAGTCTTATCAAAAAGTGATTCAATTTACTCATCTTGATTTCATGTAATTGATCAATTTTATATTATTTTCACTTTGTGGAACATGTTTCATTGCTCATGCAATACTTTTAACATTCATGGGATGCTTTCAACATTGAGTTTGATCATTTAATTCTTTTAGTTGTTGCAATAACTATTTTTCAGCATAGCTACAGCTTTAATATATTATAGATGGGCTTGTTTTTCATCTGGAGACATGGCTTTAGAAGCTTACTGGCGAGAGAGGTCCGGATTGTGAGAAAAACGTACGAATCATGCAGTGTCATTGACGAAGTTGGGAAATGTTGCTCATATTCTGTAGAAGTTAGTTAAGGGAAGACATATTCTAAGTGCAGTAGCACCAATGAGCTCACTCTCTGTTTCTCTCTTTCATCATGCCTAAAGAATGAGATAAGAAATAAAAGTACACGTGATCGCTGTAATTCGTCTGAGTCAATTATTTAAAATTAACCGCAACTGGGGAAGTTTCCTTTCAGCAAACAAGAAGTAACCATTTCTTCAGAGTCGGGCCTCGAGAGATCTTCAACCCCGCAGTGTCAAGAAACTGGATGATCATCAGGCTATGTCATCATCATGATATATAACATAACTTCATTAATACAACTACTTGAACAAAACTCCCATTGAACTTTCTTTTCCATCTCATCATCATATTCGGCTTAATGTCCTTTTACATGCTGGCATGTGTTGGACGGCTTTTAGAAATTGACTTCCAAAGTAACCTATCTCTGGAGGTCTTTATTTATCCTTCTTTCCCTCAGGTCCATTTTTATCACTTCCTCCCATGTTTTCCTTGGACTTCCCTTGTGAACTGAACATTTTACCTCAACTGTTCTGCATCTACTAACCCCAAAACTCATATCCATTCTTTTAATGTGGCCATACCATCGAAGTCTCCTCTTCTGCACATATCTCCCTATACTGTCTAGATTTTATCTTCCTCTGAGGTCATCAGAACTAAGCCTGTCTTTAAGACTCACATACATCCATCACATCATTCTCATATTATTTCTCACCATGCAACGCATGCCCTCAACCCTCGCTGGCCAGGCTTCACTTTCATACATCTTCACACAGCGTACATATGGCTGATAGACTCTTAAATAAAAGATTCAATTAAATTAAGTACTATTTTTCCTGCCATATGACTCCAAAGTCTTGCAGATTAATAATTGTTCAAGTATTTCTTCTGTTGGTGATATTGTTATATATTGAATGTCAGTTATTTCAACTAGTACGATATAGTGATTATTTTCCATGTGAGTGTACTTAAAATCGTTCAAGGACATGCTGGAGCAGATGACTGTCTGGCAGGGTTAAAAGGTTAGATTAATCAAAATGTGGGAATGGAAATGAAGAAAGTAGGGAAACCAGTGGAGTGATATCAAGAAAATTATGAGATTTTTCTAAAGATCAAAATTTAATTAAGAAGCGAATTGTAGATGGGCTCTTAAAAACGAATAAGTCATTTTCTCTTCCCTAATTGTGTTGACTGATATGAGACTGAATAAAGAAGCAACTGTCCAGTTACAAAATCATTCTAGAATTGATTTTATTAGTTTCAAATTAACATTTAAGTCTCATAAAAAAACAAGTTTTCATGTTTCTTAATAATTTAGCCCCACACGTTCCGGCAATAAGAAAGCCACTGGATGATCATTTTGATCGTTGTCCTGGCTGCTCGAATGAAAATATGAATGTATAGCATCTTTATTTTTTTAACTAATGGGTCACCACTTATCAAGGCCCGGCAGCCACTCGAGGATAAGGGTTAAAAAGATAATCAGTTGGGCGTTTATCGTCACCAGGAGAGGACCGGAAACAATGGGTGGAATAGGCAGTAGATTACTTAAGAGGAATTGATTATCCAAGAGGGTGACTGTATAAGTATTTGTTTACATTAGACTTGAAAACGACCATGCTGTAGTCGGTTTGGAAGAAGACACATGATATCTTGTTTCACAGAGGGGATGTTCTAAGTAAGAAACTTTGTTCATGGTACAGAGTGAGAGAAAGAAAAGTTATTTGCTGTGGTTGTAGCTAGACGAGTTTTTGGTGTGAATGTTTTACAGGGGGGGGGGGATACCAGTAATTAGAGCTCAGTTGAGCACCTACCATGAACATAATGATAGAGTAGAGAGATGCTAGCGACATCTCTTCTATATGACAGGATGTAGGGACACCAAGAGATCATCCCCCCACTAGATTTTGGAGTATATTTTGTACTCTGTCAAGATAGGTAGGAGTGCTCTGAGCAGCACCTCCCCAGATATGACAGCAGTACTCCATCTTAGGACGTGTCTGGTTCTTATACAGGTAGAGAATTGTGTCAGGGGTGAGGAACTTTTTGAAGCGGTAGAATGATCTAACCATTTTTCCAGCAACCGTAACATCAGATTTGATGTAAGTCTTCCATTTAAGGTTTGGAGTGAAAGTCGATCCTTGAGCTTATCAAAGAAGAGGGCTTCCTCGAGGAGAGAACTATTCATTTTGACTGGGTGATGATCTGAACATTGGTGGTGAAAAAAGAGAAGCTTGGTTTTAGAGGCCTTAAAGTAACAACCCACTTTTCCCCCACTGAACCCCAATTATCTCAGAATATTATTTGGAAGATCATTTATGAAGATCAGAAAGAGGGTTTGACCCAGAATGGATTCTTGAGGCATGCTGGCACTGACCTTATGTGCTTTCTACTTTTGCCTGTCAACAATTACATTTATAGACCTATTGGGGGAAAAAAGGATTTGATGGTTGAGAGGACATTTTCAGATATTCCATAGCTAACAAGCTTGTGGAGCAAACCTTTGTGCCCAACCCTATTGATGACCTTTGTTATATCAAGAGCTATCACCCTAGAAATGAAGCCTCTGTCAATAGATTCACTGTCCTGTGCGATATCATAATCAGCACAGCAACTGTAGATCTTGCAGGATGAAATCCATATTGCTTGTCACTAAGAAGATTGTTTTCACTGAGATGGTTGACAGCTTCTTGATTCATTACAGATTCAAGCAACTTGCTCATGACGCACAGGAGACTGATTGGTCTTACTGGGATGTAGAGAACCGATCTCCAGTGTTTTTAAATACCAGGCAGACCAACATAGTCTTCCAAGGTGACGGAAAGCATCTCTACTTTAAGCAACGATTGATTGGAAATGATTGGCTTTCTTCTTGAGGAAACCCATGGCTTTAATAAGCTCTTAGGATTGATTTTTACTGAAATGGAAGACTTATATCCAATCCGTTGCTAAGGTTCCTGGATAAATGGTTGGATCATTCTACCATTCCAGAAAATACCTGACTTCTTATGCAACCGTCTACCTGTGTAAGAGTCAGATACATTCTAAGAAAGAATACTCATGCCACATCTGGAGAGGCGTCACTCGGAGCACTTTTTCTTACTTTAGCAGAGTACAAAATCGACTTTGCAATCTAGTGGGAGATGATCTCTTCTGTTCTCTACAACCCCTTTCTTAAAGAAGAAAATGTTGCTGGTCTTTCTTTACTCATTATTTTCATGGAAGATGCTCGACTGAGCTCCAATCTCTGGTTCCTCCTTGTAAGATATTCACAGTAAGAACTCGTCTTCCTACTACAACTGCAAATAACTTTCCTTTCTTCCTCTTTGTACTTACAAATTTCCATGAACAGAGCTTCTTTCAAGAACTTCCTATCCGTGGAACACATTACCATGGTACTGTTCCTTGCAGACTACAACATGGTCGTCTTCAAATTCAATGTCAAGAAACACTTGTTATAAACCATCCTCATAAGTATTCAAATTTTGTCAATTCCAGATATCATTTTCAATCTTCTTATAATATTCTTCGTCATTCAACTGACAATACAGCTATCTCATTAACCCTTATCCTCAAATGACCTTTATAAGTGATGGCTCATCAGTAAGATAAAACCAAACGAATCTGATAATGACGGGAAATGATAAGGTTGCAAAAACAAAATAATCAGAAAAGAAAATAGGAGACTTTCAGAAAAACTAAATAAGGATGTTTTATTATATATAACAATGTTCATAATATACACTGAGGTTATTAAAAAAGAATGATATCAACAGCATTATAACAATGTTTATAATATACACTGAGGTTATTAAAAATATTAACAGCATTATAACAATGTGTATAATATACACTGAGGTTATTAAAAATATTAACAGCATTATAACAATGTGTATAATATACACTGAGGTTATTAAAAATATTAACAGCATTATAAAAATGAGATTATTAAAAAAAATGATATCAACAACATTGCAACAGGGAAAAAAACCCAAGTATAATAACACCTCATTCTGCAAAAATCCTTGAATTTCTATTAAATTCTGTGGGTAACAAATTGCTGTTGATCATCATCTTTGGTATAACATCTGTTTTAATTGCTGGCATGTGTTGGACAGCTTTTAGAAATTGACTTCGAAACTAACCTATCTCTGGCTAGGTCTTTATTTATCCCCCTTTCTCTTAAGTCTATGCTTATCACTTCCTCCCATGTTTTCCTTGGCTTTCCCCTACCAACTGACCCTGCTACCTCAATTGTTCTACTTCTACTAATCCCAAAACTCTCATCCATTATTTCAGCATGGCCATACCATCTGCACACATCTCCCTATACTGTCCAGATTTAATATTCCTCTGAGGTCATCAGATCTAAGCCTGCCTTTAAGACTCACATTACCCATTAATCATATCATTCTCTCCATGCAATACGTATCCTCAACCCTTACTGGCCAGGTTTCACTTTCAAAATCTTGAAATAGTTTTCAGCATTTCATTGGGAATAATGTTTTGATGACAAGTTTCAAAGTGAAATGGTTTATTTTGATAATGCAAATCTTGTCAAGTTCACTAGAATTTAAAACAGCCGGTTTTTATTGTATTAATTTGATGATATTTATAAGAAATTTCTCCAAACCATTTTTAACTGTTACGAAAAGGCTCATACTGCGTAATAAATAAGTGAATTCCTGTTCCAAGCCCTGGACCCTATATTAGCATTTTTATAATGTTCTGTAATGTTCAATTTTTCCTTTTCTTCTTTATTCACGTCATTTAGTTATTTACGTCATCCTCTCATTCTTTTTCTCTTACGCTGCTATTATTTCCCTTTCCCTATCACTTTTTGTTTCATTTGCCCTTATTCCAACCATTTAAAACATTCAATGTGCAAACAAGGAAGATTATCAATGTTTTATTATTATATAGATTTTACATATCAAACTCTGTTTGATACAAAGAAACTGAGGCACTTTTTATTGAGGTTTTAGGCTCTTGAGAATAACCAGTGATTTTATCTATTTATTTATTATAAATATTAGCAAATATATGCTTCCTCCAGTCACATTTTTGCTAGCCTGGGAAGATGGTATTATGGCAAACAAACATATACTACACTGATCGCCAAAGTAGGAGGTAATGACTGGGAGGATCGTATCATATCCTACACTACCCTCCCCTTCCTAAAAAGGAGTAGTTAATGGCAAACGAAAATATACTACACTATCTCTCCCTAGGAAAATATCCACTCCCCCCAAAAGGAGCAGGTAATGCCAGGGAGGATAGTATCATGACGAACGAACGTATACTACACTGCCCCCTCCCCCCTAAAAACGAAGATGATCCTTGAAAGGATGGTATCATGACCACGAAACAGATACTTCACTACCACATTCTCCTAAAAAAAACTGTACCATGATGAAGAACACATACTACACTGCCCTTAAGGCAGAGGTAGTGCCTAGTAGGATGGTATCATGATGAATGAACGTATATTACACAAGGTGGAGTAAATGCTTGGGAAAATACACTCTCCCTCCCCTCCAAAAAGAGGTAATTCATGGGAAGATGATCTCATGACAACAGAACAGATACTACACTCTCCCTCCTAAAAAAAAAGAAGTAATGTTTGGAAGGATGGTCTCATGACAACAGTACAGATACTACACTACCCTCCTCCTCTAAAGGAGGAGATAATGCCAGGAAAGATGGTATCATGATGAACGAACATATACTACACTACCCCCATTTGACAACAGAACAGATATCACACTACCCCTCCACCCAAAAAATGGAAAAGGTAATCCCTGGGAAGGTGGTATCATGAGAACAGATACTACATTACCCCTGCCCCAAAGGAGGATTTAATGCCTGTGAGGATTCTCTCATCCTCCTCCCAAAAAAGAGGAGGTAATGTCTAGGAGGACAGTCTTATGAGAACAGAACAGATACTACATTACCCCTTAAAAGACAGTACAATAATAGATTTCCAATAAATTTTGTTTTCATTCATTTAAAAATGCCTAACTACGGTTCGAATTATTTATTTGCAAAAAATATATTAGACAAAAGGCCAAAGAACCATAAAAATACTGTTATATGACAGCATCCCAGCGACACCAGATGTTTAGAAAATAGTGCAATAGAGGAGATAATGCATGGGAGGTTGGTATCATGATGGACGAACAGATACTACACTACCCGCCAAAGGAGGAGGTTACACTTCCGAGTATGGTATCATCACAAGAGAACAGATATTACACTCCCACCACCAAAAAAAAAAATATCCAGATTAAAACGTTATTTTCAAATGTAAAGTAGTAATCCCCCCATACTATTTCAGACTATACTACATTACCTCTCCCTATACTATTTCATACTAAGTGCATTGTACAATAGTCTTCAATAGTATAGTTTTGGCTTCAGACAGGCAGATGCATAATATCCATTAGTAATAGATTTGTTTATATGTATGTGTGATACTATAAATATGTGATGATATAAAGAAAAACGGTGCTTGTACATCGAAAGACACAGGTGAAAATCGCAATTCCAAATGAAAACTATTTAATATATATGCGTATCAGGCAAAAATAGGTATCATCACCAAAAATTAGGAAAAATTAACGACTAGAATTTTAATTAAAAATAAAAATCAGTTTTATCATATTTTTTTCGAAGGCATTGGCCCGAGTTTATGACTTCTTAGGAGACTTACCTCCCCTGTTCTATGTAATTCTTCAAAATTGAGCTCAGGCCAATGGTGAATCATGCAAAATATGATAAAATTGAGTTTTATTTTTAATTAAAATTCTACTCGATAATTTTTGGTGAAGATACATACTTTTGCCTGCTACGTAAGTACATCAAAGAGTTTTTATTTGGAATTGCGATTTTCACCTGTGTCTTTCTATGTACAACCACCCAAAACAGTTATTTATATATATCCGATCGATTCTTATGTGAATCAAATTCTAGAACAAAAGCAAAGTTCAATATTCAAACCTTTAAATAGTTATTTAAAAATTTGTAGTAGAGCTATAAATAAATAAACAGATGAAAGTTGTTTTACTGTGATTTATTGTCAGTTTCGAAGCAAAGGAAAGCTAACACGTGTTTCAATTGAAATTGTACACAAACATCGTCACTTGTCAAATGAAAATGTACATTACCAAAGTGAAATTCCATAGAAAAAGTTCTCAAGTGTCCATGAAAAAAAACATAAAAAAAACACCAAAAATGGCGAAAAGGTGAATTGATCCATTTCAAACAAGATTTGAATCATACAAATGTTCAGAAGAAAAATCGTCCGCACATCGAGAACTGTTAATTTGGAAGGAAACACAAACAAAAACGGTTCATTGAAAGTCACAAGACTCAGTAAGAAAAACGGGGAAGAAAATATCAACATATGGAATTCAAAAATTGACACTTACTTCCATTCAGTAAATTTTTCAATCAGAAGAGTTAAAAAAAACAAGAGCAGATAATTCAACAACTTAGTGGCAAACGATATAAGGGAGGCTATAGAAATTAATGTTATTTTACCGAGAATAATAAACGAAACAGAATACAGTAAAATAAATAAATAAACAAACAAACAATTAAATACATAGCTAAATTAGGTATATATATATATATATATATAAATAAATCAATAAAAAATAAATATAAGAGAATTTAAAAATATTTTTTTTACTTTCAAAATAAATAAAAACTTGAAATTGAAAACAAAAACCAGAGTAAAAACTGAAAAGTAAAAGATAAAAAAATTTAATAAATTGAATTTAAAAAAAAATTAATTATTTTAAGTTGAATGTAAATTTAATGGTTATTGAATTGATGAGATATCAATTAATGAAATCATTCGTATTTTTATATAAAAAAAATGTTAAAACTATTTCTTTCCACGCAATCCATAAATTTATAAACTATTCAAGTGTATATGACGATCTTACCCATATGTAAATACATATATAAGCAAATATATCCAGATAAATAGCCACATATACACACATTCGTGCATATCTATGTATACAGACACACATACATATATGCAATCACACTGACATACACGCATACATAAAATATATATATACATACATATATATATATATATATATATATATATATATATATACACACACACATGTATACACATTAATAGTATGGAATTGTTATATTAATTAATTTTGTATTCAATGAGAATAGTATATATCGATTGTATGATAATTATAGTTTTTTAAAGTAAAAAATATTTTTATATATCTTATTAAAAACATTAAAAAAAAACCAAAGAAAACATTGATTATTACGGAACTACTAAATACATACATTCTCACACCTAAAAGAGCTGGATTTTTAATAAAATCGCAGCTGAAACATATATTTGTATATATAAACAAATTATACTCTCTCTCTCTCTCTCTCTCTCTCTCTCTCTCTCTCTCTCTCTCTCTCTCTCTCTCTCTCTCTCTCTCTATATATATATATATATATATATATATATATATATATATATATATATATATAATTAACAATAAGTTGAACATGATTATTATTTCGACTTGATAAAATGAGAATTCACCAGATCTATGGGGGTTATGTGAAAGTTATTCAGTATGTGTATCTCTGTCTGGGACGATGATATCATGATAACAGAACAGATAGTGCACTATACCCCCGAAACGGATAATCATGGAAGGATGGTATCCTGAGGAACAAACATATACAGGTAATATGTGGGAAGATGGCCTCATAAAAGGAGAAGGCCTGTGAGTATGGTATTATGGCAATAGAACAGATACTACTTTACCCCTCCCCCCTCCCAAAAAAGGAGAAGGTAGTCCCTGGGAAAATGGTTTATGACAACAGAACATATACTACATTACCCCCTTCCTTCAAAGGAGGATGTAATACCTGGAAGGATTACCCCCACCCTTTAAAAAGGAGAAAGTAATTCCTGGGAAGATGGTAACTACACTACCCACTCCCATTAAAAGATAATACAATAATAGATTAAATCATTTTTTTTTCCATTCATTTAAAAATGACTGGCTATAAAAACATTATTTTTATGTTTTTTTGGTCTTTTGGCTAATATTTTCCAATCAATTTAAGGATATCTTAAATAGGACGGCCCCTAGTGTAAATGTGGTATTGTGAGGACTAAGATGATTCTAGTTAAGAGTATGATAGACATTGTTATCGCTATAGACCAAGGATGACATACAACACCTATTTTCTCCACACTTTTGATAGCCTTGTGCTTAATTTGTTTTAAATGTAAAATTTTGATATTTTCTGCAAATAAATAATTCAAAGTGTAGTATCTGTTCTCAGCGACATCAGACGTTTTACTATCGACAAAAATAGTGCGTATATATAAGAAAATATGACAATGCAAAATTACAACTGTATTACAGAATATTAATTTATTAGAAGCTGTTTATAAAATAAACATGCAAATTAAGAAGACCAAAAAGTGTTTGTGTGTATTTTCAGTCTACTATATATACAGTATTATAAAATGTTGTATCATAGAATTAAATAAACACAACCTGTTTTGATGTTAATATAGTTAAGATAGATGAGAAAAAACTTGCACATTTATTCATTTTTAAATTTAAATAATTTATTTAAATCTCACTTAAAAAATTCTCACATGGAGCTATCTAAACAGATTTTTATCAATTTGCAGAGAATAAGAAAAAGCTCAATATTTATTCATACAATAAAATAGAGCTTAATATATATATATATGTGTGTGCAGATGAATTTAGCATTAGGTTTCAGAAATAAGAGTTGACATAAAGCTGGTTTACGCACGTTAAAGCTAAATTTATTATTCCAAGTCTGGTACAAGGCAAATCATGAAATTTTACTTAAATGTTATTTTAAATCTGCATGCGTGCGCACACACACACACTGTTGCATTAATTGCTGTATTTATAAAGGAAAGTGCTCACTATCAGTGATAGAGCGTATTTAGATTTACGTTTGACGAGCATAGACAGCGAATGAACACATTGTTGATTCTATGTTTATACTCTTCAAACTTAGAACTGAATATACATGGTGAACCATCTAAATGGTCATATTTTGATTAGGTATTCATTTATGACAAATAATGTGATGATAATAACTATTTCGTGTTTATGTTTAAAAATATGTTGTATTTCACGTGGGCATCTTCTCTTAACAGAAAACAACTGTTTTGCCAGCAGTCTCCTGAAAACAAAAAAAACTATGATTCATGCTTCTTTGCTCGAGCAGACACAAGCACTTCAAACTTATATCTATATATAATTATAATAGAGTGGTATCGTATATAGGCATAGGCGTGGTAAAGTTCATTTGTAGTTTTTCAAAACCAAAAATCGAATAACCCCATGTGTTGACTGCAAGTGTCAAAGTTAGGACACAAATGATATTGACAAACAATCCAGCTGAAGCCTGTAAAAGAAAAAAAAAGAAAAATAAGATAGGTGCTTAATGGTTATCATAAATAATTGATCTGAATTATAACTGTATTATTTAAGTGTATGTATGTATGTATGTATGTGTAAGATAATGAAGAGTGGCAAAAATGAATCGTGGGTGGGACGTCGAGAAAGAAATAAAAGCGACTTGATAACTGTTAAAAAGGAGAAGGTTCGGCAGTGCAAGTGGGACTTGAACAACGACGGTTTCAAAAACGCGAAGAGCCGAAACGCTTGGTGATCGGAGTATTGATGTACCGGAAGAATGCGAGTTTACCGATATTTATGGCACCGATGAAGCTTTATTGGCTATGGTACCCAAGCCCGTCTTGCTGTATGACTTTTGTGTCCGCTGACTAAAAATGCAGCTGATACGCAAGTTACTATGAAGGAATCCCCTGACTTGTACTTCATCAAAGTGCTTGTAGAACAATTGCTTCAGTTCACGCTTGGATAGACAATGCAGAACAAATTGCTTTCCAATCGGATGTATATATGAACGAGTTTCTAGGTGAAACCAAGTCTGTGACCTCAGCAAGGAAAAGACTTTCATGAGACAAAAGTATGTCAAAAGATTGTTTGATATGTGTACCCTGAAAGAACGGGTAATGCAACATATGTATGTATGTAAAAAAAAAAAATAGTATAATTTGTGGAGTATGGATCCAAGAGTTCTTTTTTCGATCATCTGAAGC
The DNA here is from genome assembly GCA_963556195.1 of Sepiola atlantica. NCBI lineage: Eukaryota > Metazoa > Mollusca > Cephalopoda > Sepiida > Sepiolidae > Sepiola > Sepiola atlantica. Next base: position 65,946,968 of record OY744517.1, on the reverse strand, counting down.
GCTTTCGATTTTTGCGCATCGTCTTCAGGAGTTGTTGTTTTTTTTTTTTTCGATGTTGTTGTTGTTGTTTAAGGTGTTTTTATTGGTTAGTAGTTTTGGCGTCAGAAAAAAAACGTGTAATTGAATCTGTTGTTTTTGTATTTGTGTATTCATGGGTTTTGTTAATTTGTTGTTGTTTTATGTATTTCTTTGTTTATTTATTGTCTAAACTATTATGTTGCAGAGTCTAGGCTGACTCTGTGAAGTGGGTTCGCGTCCTCCAACTATCTGAAATTGTCACTTCCTACACTGATGAAAGCAATAAGCTTGAGACGTTGGCATCTGTATGCAATAATATTTTAATATTTATTTATAAATATTGTCATAAAGCCCCTTTTAGAAATTAAAGTTGAGCACTCTCCGGGGTGTTAAAAATAGACTGTCACTTAGCTATAAAATAAGGTTCCGAAAACGTTCGCTGAACCCTCTCGGTAGTCTACTGTCTGCTTCCCGCTTTCTCAAGGCACAAATAGAACTTACTTTCCCTTTAATCACGTGATAATTCCCGGTGGCCGTGGGGATAGAGAAATAGCTTGTGGAGTCTGAGTTGATTCTGTGAGAGCAATTAGTTTGAAACACTGGCGTCTGTAGGTAATAATCATTTAATATTTAATATATATATATATATATGTATATATATATATATATATATATATATGCAAGTTTAGTGGGAGAGAACCCCGGCAGAGTGCTAGATTATTAAGAAAAAATAAAAAATAAGAGCAGAGAATTTGGTAAAAGTTTGAACAGATATTGTTATTTTTTTCCTCTCTGTTGTTTCTTTAGCCTGAAGATTCCCCCTGGGGATGAAACGCGGGAGCCTCTGTGTAGCTTAATTGCCATAAATATATTTTCATAGCTTACTATATATATATATATAAACACCTTCTTCGAAAACCTCTGGAACATCAACACCCAGAGAAAAACTAAACCTACCAGTAACCTAACATCTAAACAAAACCAGACACTAGATAACCTTCTTAATAACAATAACATAATCATAAAAGAAGCAGACAAAGGCAGCGTTGTAGTCATCATGGACAAAAACTACTATAAATCGAAAATTATAGAAGCACTAGGGAACAAAGATTACTATAAACAAATTAGCACCAACATTGACAACAACACCATTTCAAAAATCACAAAACTTTGCACAACATACAATAACATTCTTACAAAGAAAGAAAGAGATTTCCTAACCAACTTCATGACAAAAACAAACTACTTCTACAGACTACCCAAAATACACAAATCAAATGAGATTAAAAATGCCATCAACACACAAAAATCAGAATACATTAGTATCCCAAATCCAAGTGACCTTACATTCAGACCCATAGTAGCAGGACCAACATGCCCAACAAGCAGACTTAGCAACCTAATTGACATTTTACTACAACCTTTCACCGGACAAGTAAGAAGCTACATAAGAGACAACATACACTTTCTAAGCTCCTTACCACAAACAGTAAACCCAGGAACTGAACTAGTGACATTTGACGTTAGCAGCCTGTATAACAACATACCCCATGACCTAGGTAAAGAAGCAATCTCATACTGGATTAACAAACATCCACAAATTTTACACCCAAGGTTTACTAAACAATTTATTATCGACAGTATAAACATTATCCTCAACAATAACTCCTTCGAATTTAACAACGAGAACTTCATCCAGACCTTAGGTACGGCAATGGGAACCAAAATGGCACCGACATATGCTACCCTGACACTAGCCTACCTAGAAGAAATATTATACACAAAGATAGAATCAATTTATGGAACAAATACAAAATCCCTATTTATAAAATCTTGGAAAAGATATCTGGATGACTGTTTCAATCCTTGGGATCCCACATGGGGAGACATCAACGAATTACACAACACACTAGAAAATCTACACCCCAAAATCAAATTCACACTAGAACACAATCACACAGAGCTACCCTTCCTAGATATACTAGTTAAAATTAAGAACAATCATATTATCACAGACATCTACCACAAACCCACGGACACCCAACAATACCTTCACTTTAATAGCCATTACCCCAAAAGCTGCCTAAAATCTATACCCTATTCTCTAGCACGCAGAATATGCACTATAGTCAGTGACAAAGACCTCCGGATTGTCTGACTGGAGGAACTACGTAAGACATTAGCAAAAAGAGGATACCCCGCACAAATAATACACAAAGGTATAGAATTAGCAGAGCAAATACCATTAGAACAACTACGAATTCCCAAAAAACGGAACAAAGAACACATATTAGCATACGTATCTACACATAACAAAAACAACCCAGAATTATTTACAGAGATAACAAGAAACCTAACCTTACTCAATCAAAATAGCAAACTAAGCAACATACTTAAAACAATGAAGATAATCAAAAGCAAACGCCAACCGAAAAACCTCAAACAAATTCTAACCTCATCAAAATTCAACCAACACGTATCACAAGGGGTCACAAAATGCAACAAAGAAAGATGTGGAGTTTGCGACATAATAATAGAGGGTAACACATACACATTCAAAAATCCAACACAAACCTTCAAAATAAAGAAGGATCTAAACTGCACCTCTAAAAATGTCATATATGTACTTGAATGCATAACATGTAAAAAATACTATATAGGTGCCACAAAAATATTCAATAATAGAGTGGCCCTCCATAAGAGCAATATTAAAATTCAAGAAAATAGAAAATTGCCTGTCTCCAAACATGTACACTCATGCAGCAGTGGAAAATTCCAGATAATGCCCATTTTCCAAACTCAGGACTATTCATACTTCCTAACACAAGAAAAAATCTTCATATCCAAATTCAACCCACCATTAAATAAATCATAAGACAAATCACACCACAGACATATAAAAACAAGTACAAACACATGTATAAACAGGAACCCATCTGCACTCGGACACGTGTGCATTTGCACACCCTCACACATGGAACGAATACATACCCCATGTGAGTGTATTCATGCATACATGCAGAAAATAATATGAATGTGTGTATCTATTTATCTTTCTATCTATCTATATATATATATATCTTTCTATAATTTTATTTATATTTCTATCTACCCTCAATCTTCCTTCCCCCTCTCTTACTTTTTCTCCCCCCCTACCTATCTATCTACTCACCCATCCTCTTTTCTACTCATCTCTCTCTCTCTCTCTCCAAACCCAAGCAAACATCCTCACCCCCAACCACCCACACATCCACATTCATGTTTGAACCCAACAGGGACACCGTCATGAATGACCGGGAATGACCACACACACACATACCATACAGATTCGACCGACAGCAATTAAAGCAATAAAACCTAATACACAAATGGACTCAAATGACCAAACACTTGCCAAACGGAATATATTTTTATCTCAACAAGATAACATTTTTTTCGTCAAACGGAACAAACATTTGTTCTGTCAAATGGAACAGACACTTTTAAATGAAAGAAAAATGAAATGTTTTCTCAAAGGAAACACTTTTATCAAATGGAATTTACATCTGAAGAGAGAATAATGGATAAATGATAAATGCTCGAAACGCGTTATGAAATTATATTTAAAAAAAACTTAAAATGTTAAAATGATAAGATAATAAATAATTATTGAAAAAGTTTTTTTACTAGCGTTGGTAACCACAATTCTTTAAATATATATATATATATATATATATATATATATATATATATATATATATAAGGTCTAATTTTAGCATAGACTGTTAAAACCAACTTTATAATATTTTTCGTAACAACTGAAACAATCGTCCCACGAAAGAAAAACAACGCCTTTTTTATGAACAAAAATTGTATGTTGGACTATACAAACCCCCTTCCCTTTCCTTATCTACTCCCGGCATGCACTATCAGCCTCTTGTCAGTATGCTTTATCTCATAGATCCTATACTTGTGTTCTCAAAACTTATTGAAATACACCATAACATACAGAATAATTATTATATAATAATTATTAAAGAAAACGTTATAATTCTTCTTTTTCGGTGCTTCTACAGAATTTGAACCTAATCAAACCGACTTATACCAAACTAAACCTAAACTTAGGATTAGTTTAGGTTTAGTTTACAGTTAAGGTTAAAAAGAACAGTTCAGTTCAAATTCTGTAGTAGTAGTAGTTTTTTGTCGATATAGATAGTAATTATTAAAGAAAACGTTAAAACTAAGTATTTTTTAAGTAGTTTGGATTTCAAAAATTATATGGATCAAGACTAGAATAAGGACCCCAGATCATTAACACAAGACGCGGGACATGTTTTGGAATCACCGGTTGACCTCGCAATACACGTGGTCTCTATTTACAAAACACTTGTAAATAAATCTTTTATTATTTTAATAAATGCAGTATATTTCGGAATTTTTTTTTCTTTTAACATATTAATATTTATTTTAAGGCAGAGAGTCCATAAATAAAACAAATAAAATATTAACATGTTTTCTTTTAAAACATGTTTTTGTGTCACTATTTACTTGCCTCCCCACGAGGGCTAAAATGGGGGGGGGGGGTATGAAATATTTATCATCGTACTTAAGTAATCTTTCGTTTTGTAGGGTAAATCAAGCTTCCCAAAAAGGGGCACTCTGGATCTTACCTCAGTTTAGAAGGATTTTTCCATACTACACTTTGCTCCTAGCCCGAGGAGGCAAAACGGAAGATTACGCAAGTTATTTTAATAAATAAACGAAATATATACGCTTTTTTAAAAATCGGCTGACTTGTAATCTTTCGTTTTGCCTCCTCACGAAGGCGGAGTTAGACTTCAAAAATCAGTTTCTAAACGGAAGCAATTTAAAGTTTATGAAGTTTTTGTCCTTTTTTTTTCTCTAAGCAACAAATGAAATAAGATTTAACAAATACGAAGTTTTATTTATTTGTTGTTGGTCCAGCGCTCTTAGTAGCCACGGCTACTACTTTTCCTCATCAACCCATCATGTCAACCCAATATTTCGATGTACTTGCATGACATTTTTCTTAAAATTATCATCCTGAGGAAGTCTTACACTAATGACGAAACGTTGATGAATATATAAAAAATATCTCTTGGTTTTTTCTTTTTCATTTCCCATATATATATATATATATATATATATATGAGAGAGAGAGAGAGAGAGAGAGAGTATAAGGTAGTGTAGTTCCAACGAGAGAAAAGTGTATATTTAAAGAAGTTTGGTGTTAAAATTTCTATACCACGTGTTTCAAGCATGCTTGGCTCTCTTCAGATATTCGTTGTTTTGAAAAAATGTGGGTTCAATCTTCTTATTGAAAGTTTGTTGTCTGTGTGTGTGTATGCGCGTGTGTTTCTGCCTTTTTTCTCTCTGAATAATCATCAGTACGTCTTGGGCACGTCACTTGAGTTTATTGAAGCGTATTAATTATTTAGTCAGTGTTTTGATATAGAAATCGTGAATATAATTTATGTGTTTTTTTTTCCATGATCACTGTCTTTTATGTGTGTGTTTAGGTCAGGGTGTCTGTTCTGGTTTATTTATGTGGGTGCATATATGTATGTGGGTGTGTATATATGTTTTTGTCCACACACACACACACTCACATTCATTTTCATATGTATATATGTGCTCTGTATGCTGTGTGTTGTGTTATGTTATGATTTGTTCAATGCTGGTGTGAATTTAGTTATAAAGTTTTTTTCTTGTGTAAGGAGGTAGGAATAATCTTGAGTCTGATAGATCAGCATGATCTTGAATCTACTTCTACTGTATGTGTGAATATGTTGTGAAACAAATAAATTTCTGTTTTCTGAGAATTTTATGTTGCCTTTATGTAGAGGACTCTATTGTTAAAGTTTAGGAGAGTAGAAAGTGGACCTTGGGTTTACTTTCGGCAGCCTCATAACTCTCGCTTCCCTTATCTTGTCCTTTAGTCCTCACATTCCATAAGCGATGTTTCTGACAAAGGGGAAAAATTGCTGTTTTATGGGTCAGCATCTATCTATCTAACACTTATCGTTGGCTAGTTTTTGACCTTGAAGTAGTATTTTTTTTTAGCTCCTAACATCAAGTGTCTTCATACCTTGTCTGGAGCGATTTCTATAAAAAAGTTTTGGTGGCGCCTATATAGGATTTGTCACATGATGTACACTTTAGTATATAGACCATATTTTTGGAGGTGTAGTTGAAGTCTGTTTTTTATTTTGAATGCTTGAGTTGAGTTTTAACTGTCTGAACTTACACACACAAAATGAACAATTCACGCACCCAGTCTTTCATACATAATAACCTTGTAAAATATATAAATATATTATGTTTTATTAATTCTGTTTCGACCATGATGCAGTTGGCAGGGAAGTGTGTGTGTTCTAGATATACTTTGTTATACATTTAATCGTATTTTTTTTTTATTTCTGGCAGATTTCAGACAATGGGAAAATGCAGAATCATATCTAAGACATCTTGGTATGTGAAATGCTGGGTAAACTTCACTTACTAAACTATTACTGATGTGAGTTTGACTCGTCGCCTCATGATCTCCAATTAAAACATAGTGCTTAGTTTAGAAAACATTGCAAAGGTCACGTTTCAGGATTAACGTTTTATATTAAATTTTTGTAATACTCTTAACGATTCTGTTGTAAGATGAGCCAAGCAAGAGTAAAAACCCATTTGGGTTCAAACCTAAAAAAATTAACTTTTCTCTAATTCCAAACATTAGTTACATCTTCATCTTTATGATTCATCGTGTATATAAAGTAAAGACGATTTTTCTCCTGTATCATAAGGTACAAAATAAAATCTTCTTTTCACAAACTCTTTTTTATTATTACTTGTTAACGTGAGTCGTAGTACACAAAGACAAAAGGCACTTGTCTATCTTGTCCATACTACGGCTCACGCTGCAGATCTATCGGCATGGTAAAAGAATATAACCAACGCTTCTTACCATGTCCGAAACTTTCAGGGTGTTAACATGTAATTGCCTAAATAAAAAAAGTAGAATCTTATATTTTGGGGAGGCAAGGGGATGAGTTAGTGGAAGGTATTAATCTACAATAATGCCAAAGAAATTTTGCAATATATTCATTTTTAAACAGTCCTAGTATTAGATTTTAGTTTCTTGTACATAAAATGTATTACAATTCAACTTTGAGTTTTCTAACTTCTTTCTTTTAATGGATACATGGTATTTTTAAGGTATTGCAGCATATTTATGTGCACTTAGTGCAGATTACTTGGAAACCATTAATTTCTGGAGATTTTCAGTGGCACATTCTGATTCTTTGTAATTTTCATTGCTTAATCTTGTGTTTTAACAAAGATATAATATTTTTACTGAAAAATTAGTGTAAAAAATGTGACGAAACGCATATGGTCTTAAAGAGGGGAAAATATCCAATTGTGCGAGGGACAAAAATAGTCATAACTTCCTTATTTTAAGTCAGATTTAAAAAATTAAAAAAGATTCTTTCTTAGATCATCAAGCTCTTTCTATATATGCCATTATTGAGATATTTTAAGCAATTAAAATTTTTCATGTGTATTGCTAATATAACCAGCGCTTCTTACCATATCCGAAACTTTCAGGTGTCCGCCAGAAAATACAATCGCATTGGGTGGTGTAGCCACAGGCAGCATGAAAGCAAAAGAACAAGCGAGAGCCGCCGGAAACATCAGATAAAGGGGGTTGACGTTGATATCAATAGCCTGAAACAAAGAAAAGTCAAAAGATTTAAAACAGGGCGTTGCATTGGAATCAGATTACAGACGAAAGAATAAAATTCAATGATTATATTCAACAAATAATAACCGTAAAAGTTTTATTAGTTGCTTTTATAATAAAATCTATCAAGGGAGAGTCGATGATTATACATACACATATATGTGTAAAAGCAACACACACACATTATTAAAGAATTTATATATGCAGGGTCATTAGGAAATAAGTTACTGTTTACTTTCATAAATCGGCGTCATGTTTGATACTGACAAAGCTAGTAAAAAATATGTATAGTTTCCCTAAAGATATTCTTAAGTATATATATATGTATATATATATATATATATATATATATATATATATATAGAGAGAGAGAGAGAGAGAGAGAGAGAGGGAGACAGAGAATAACAAAGAATCTGATTGGTTAACTAGCTAGACTAAACACCACGTGTATATATATAAACACCCGGCAACACAAACTCCATGCATTTTAGCCTGACGATTCCCTACGGGGCTGAAATGTGGAAGCCTCTGTGTAGCTTAATTGCCATAAATATATTTTCATATCTTACTACCTAGCTCTACTCACGTATTGAGCACTGTTGAAGTAAATACTGAAAATTGATACATAAAAAATTATATGACACAGCGATCGAGGCAGACAGGGATTGGGTACCCTAGGGGCGCACTAGTATGCATCTTGGTGATAATGCTAGACCCTACGTAGAAACAAGGTAGAGATATAAGACTAGTACATATATTCAGTGCGGATCGACTATCTAAACAAGGAGAGAAAATAGCGTCGGGATGGCTGGAAAAGTCACATAGGTTGTCAATTCTAATTATCGCCACACAATGAGGCACGCTTACCAGATGCTTTTGGAATTTGGGCAGAATCTTAATCACCAGTGGGCTGGTGGGGTGTCAACACTTGGAAGACAGAGAGAGAAAGAATAATTGTTTTTTATAGAGATAAAGTCTAAAAGAGGAATCCAAATTGTCCGTATCGCGCGCCCCTCCCCACCCCCGAGAGAGGAAGAAGGATATAGAGAAATATGTTGGAGGAGGAAAGGGTGTGAAATACACTCTTTCGGTAATAGAAAGGATTTAGAGTCAGTTCCCCAGAGGCAGGCAAGGACGCCAGTCGCAAAATCGGCCCCTGTGCTGTGCGACTATGAACAAGAAAGCCGGACAAAAACAAACTCCGCAATCGTTTTCTTAACATAGATTAATGTCTTAATTAGTCCAACTTGTGAAAATAATCGTTGTAAATGAATTCACGCACAGAGAGACAACCTAGAGAGGACAGTTTTTTACGATACAGTAGACATTGAGTTAATGTAAAATCAATTCTTTCCTTTAATTGTTTAATAATTACTTTTCCTACAAAAGACCCTGCCGATGTTGTTACATCATTTCTGTTATTGATTTGTTCTGCTTGAATAACCTTGCCTTCATAGAGACGAAATCGACAAAGCCATCTCTATCATCATCATCATCATCATCATCATCATCATCATCATCATCATCATCATCATCATCCCGACCGGGGGAAATTCGACATATCCTTTTTTGTATTGCCACTATGACGATCATTGCCCAAAGAGTGTTCACGGTATGGCAAGATCTCTATGTAGAGAACCAGAGGCGTGAGCACCGATACACAGACGACGAGCGGGGTACATGTTTATAACTGGCTCCATGACGTGGAATAGAGTGGGATACCTTTACAATTATATCTCCTTATAACATTTTATGTGGATACATGAAATAATATATATATATATATATGTATATATGGAAAATGAAAAAGGAAAGCTAAAAATTATATTATTTATGTATTCATCAACGTTTCGTTTTTATTGTAGACTGATGTAGATGCAGATTCCATGATCATGGCAATCTTGGAGGTCATGTTTGTGTAACTTATGATCATGAAATCATCAATAGAAACTGACTAGCCCATGCCAGTTTTGCATAAAAACGACAGGTCAGGTTTGGTCTCCTGTAAATAAATTTCAACCTCTGGAAGGTTGAAACGTAAATCCCTGATGTTGGAAGAGAAGACCTGATAGTAGGGATCTAGGTTACAAGTGGAGGTTTTGGGTTTACGCTTATGCTTTGTTTTATTAATTATAAAGGTGGGGTTAGAAGATTTGTGGAAGAAGTCAGCAAAGAAGTTTGGAGTAGTACGCAGAGAGATTGAGTAAAAAAAACATTATCTTATAGCCCAGGAGGTCTCGTATCTAGAGGGACATTAATTTTGTTAAAACTCAAGTGGCTACAACCATAACATTCCCTTTTTAGCCTTGCTCCCTATGTAGTCAATAACCTTTTCTCTTCGAGTTGAAATCCATGAAGTCTGTATTTTTTCGTTTCCTTTTAGGTGTTCGCTTTTTTTTGGCAATTTGAACGTGTTGAACACGACCTCCATCAATTCTTCTTCTTTAGTATTGTCATCTATAGTATCCGAATATCTTTTTCTTATTCGATTCAAATATTTCTTGTGGGTAAATTTGGGCCCCTTCATCATGCAGAGCATATTCCCAATTTTTAAAATCCACAATCCTAGTTTCCCCAAATGATTTTTTGTTCCTAGATAGTAAAAAAACAACCTTTTCTCCGAATTTAAAACGTCCTTTTGTGACATTTATTTTACGTGCCGGTGTCTTATGAGTTGGTAACAGTCTGTCGAAAATTGTTTTGATCTTTCTTGCGAACATAGCTTCCACTGGTGACATGCAAGCTGGAGTGTTATTATTCGGGGTCATCGTATATACTTGTAGAAAATCCTGTAGGAGTACCCCTCGAATTTTGAGCGCTCTTTTAAAAGTATCGATACATCGTTCAGCTTGACGATTGCTTCTAATATGATATGGCGCAATTATGATGTGTTTCACTAAAAACAACTGACAAAACATTTTGAATTCACTGGAAGTGAATTGAATACCGTTATCCGATACTACACAATCAACGACTCCAAAACGTGCGAACAATTCATGCAGAAACCCAATTGTTGCTTCTGTCGTTGTTTTTTTTACACTTAAGTATCTCTGGCCATTTAGTGAAACTATCCATTACTACCAGATAATAGAATCCATCCAATGACCCAGCAAAGTCAATTTTCGGCCAGGGTTTGAATTTCATGGGAAGCGTCTTTTCTGCTAACGCACACCCTTTATATAATTTAACTATATTCTCAATATCTCAGTCCATACTCGTCCAGTAGACGTAACTTCGCATAAGACTCTGCAATCTTTAAATGCCTGGGTGACCGACATGAAACTCTTAGAATGCGTTTTTGCAATGCTGCCGGAATGATAATCCGATCACTGTACATCATCGCAGATGGAATATACTTCCGAAATTTGTTAGTTCTTTTCTATTATACCCTTTTTTTAGAAAATCATCGGTCATCGTCTTTGTCTTTATTGCTTCAAGTGTCACTGGAAGCTCTCTGATGATAGTACACAACGTGTTTTTCACCTCAACTTCCGTTTGTAGAGATGCAATTACCGTGTAAGGTGCAACAGATTTTGGTATCAATCTAGACAGTCCGTCCATATGACTGATTTTTGAAGATGTAAGATACTCTATTTTGTAATCTCTGTAATCTGTTCGCAGTATGTGTTGGTAAACTCTCATTCGACCCATAAATCATTAATAAAAGTTTATTGTCGGTTTGTAATATAAATTGTCTTTCGTGCACGAAACGGTGAAACTTAGTTACCGCAAAAATGATACCTATCGTTTCTTTTTCAATTTCTGCCGGCAAAAGTGAACGAGACGCATGCGCGATCGGGTTCAACTAACCATCGTCCATTCTGTGTAAAATACAAGCTCCAATTCCGTATTAACTAGCATCAGTAGCTACAACGATTTGGCGCTCTGGACTATAATGTGTTAAAAATAATTTCGACATTCTTTATTTTCTAAACTGCCTTCTTGCATTCTACCGTCCAAATCCAGTCTTTCTCCTTTTTCAATAGTTCTTTTAAAGGAGCTCCTAGGTTGTGCATAATTGGGATAAATACATTCCAGTAATTAGCTAACACAAGGACACTTTGCAATGACGATATGTTTTTCGGAGCTTTCATTCTTTATTGCACCTGCTCACTCTGGGTTGAGTCTTCTCTCATTCTTGTCTACTATTTGTCCCAGATATTTATTTATCTTCCTTTAATTTTAAACTGTAGTCTTGACTTCTTTTTAAAACTTCATGAACGTGCGTTTTATATTGCTCTGTAGTTTTACTAGTTATTAGAATATAATTCGGACTGGCCGTCGCAAACTCTAGACCGCTAAGTAATGTGTCCATTAACTGTTAAAATATAGCTGGTGCAATATTTACTCCAAACGGTAGTCTTTCAAATTTGTATAACTCTTTATGTGTATTTATACACAGTAACTCCGAGCATTCTTCGTTCATCGGTATCTGCAAATATGTGTTGCTTAAGTCAACTTTTGAAAGAAAATTTCCCCGGTTTAACTTCGCGAATATTTCTTCTGAACTATGATAATCTTTCAATGCCTGGTTCAAACCCGTTAAAAAATCTGCATACACACGAATTTCTTTACTCTTTTTCTTCACGTAAACTGCAGGTGAAGCCCATTCGCTGCATTCAACCCTTGATAGCACTTCTATTTTCTTGACTCTATCTAGTTTCGTATCGATTTTATCTACTCACGCGAATGGAACATTCTGCTTCTTTTTGAAGATCGGTTGTATATTCGGTTTCAACTCAAATATTGCAGTTACGTTTTTACATCTACCCAGCCCACCAGAAATACTTCTTAAAAACTTTCTTTCATTTCTTTCTTTAACTTTTCTGCTGCAGCATCTAAAGTTTTTATATTCTGACAGAAGGAATTAATAGGCAAATCCCACAGTTTCAAACTTTTTTATCCAATCTGGGCCAGGAGATTACTTGAATTTTTCATCAAAAACATTTTCAATTTTAAAGTTTTTCCTTGTAGTGTAACTGTAGCTATTAGTTCGCCCTCGAATTTGATTTGTTCTTCAGTGACGCTTTTGGATACCTTTTTAGTCCTTAATAAAGTCGGCTTTCCAATTTTCTTCCATGTCTGATGATTTAGAATTGACAAATCGGAGCCTGAGTCAAGTTGCATTTTAATATTTATATTCAATATTCTTACCTGAATAAATTTCCTAAAATTTTCCACTTCGTCCCATTTAGCGATTATATTAAAACTTTATTTTATTTTTTACTCTGCAGTGCATACTTTTGTGTTCTTCGCTATCTCACTTAAAGCACTTTTCGTTTTATGTGGACAATCTTTGTATCAATACATCCACCCAACATTCAGAGAATTATTCGATTTTTATGAAACTGTCAGTATTTATTCATTAATAAATCAATGGTAATATAAAGTATTTATTTTATTAAAAAACAAACACGGATATTTTAGGTTCCTTAAATTACTTTATACTCCTTATTTCAAGGACAAAATACGTCTTATTATACCAATAGCCGAATTTCAGCGACCATCTTTACAAAGTGATAACACCCTGAAGGTGTAAATAAAAAAATGATAATAAAGACAGCTCTCGGAAGAAAATGAAATTCAAATATCAAAAAAATATTTTGAGTACTAGCTGCCTTAATTTTTAATTAATAGATAATTAATAACCAATGGTTTCACGCTCTGAACGATCGTCAAACGGCCTAAAAACACGATATAAATTGCGAACCCAAAGTTGCTTTGTTTACTTCCGGTTTTACATACTTATTTCGCCGATATTCTGTCACCTGAGCTAGTGGGGCACATTCGAACTTTGGTTTCGAATCCTGAGTTACCAGAGCAAAGTGCCTCTAGTGGCAGAGTACTTATCTCGCATACAAATGTCTTGAGGTTCGAATTCTGAGTTCAAATGTGTCCTACTGATAAGCTCAAAGGAGGACGAAACGCGAGTTTAGGGCTTTCGGTCTGGTTAATGTGGCCTGTGTGTTATGTCTGATTGTGGAAATAATAATATAATACTGAATTGATGTTTCACGGTTAAAAATGATGAATTTTTTCATACTTACAAATATAAAAATAACTTTACGGAAACACACAAATGTATGTAAGTTATAGGTGTTACTATAATTTTAATATTTCGAGCGGTCCTCTGCTCTTTATCAAAAAACATGTTTCTTGATAAATATGAAAACTTTATGAAAAACTGTAAATTTTCAACTTTGTGAAACGCCTATTCTTCGTCTCAACGGTCAAATATCTCCACCGAATGGCAAAGAAAATAGTTATTTATTTCAATGTTTACATACGCGCGCCAATCTCATTGTAATTACCATTAAGAAAAGATAATTCCCAACAAAGTATCATTATAAAACGAAATTTTCAGTCTGTAAAAACTTATACACATTAAACGAACCCATGTGACAAAGTATCCGGAGATCCATGGGCATCGGGTACCCTGGTGACGCACTAGTATGGATCTTGGCGGTGATGCTATGCCGACTGAGGGCCCTGCGACGAGATGAAGTGGATATATAAAACTAGTATATATTTGATGTAGAAATGAACTTATTCGGATGACAGAACGAGACGCCAGCTAGTCTCGCAGAATCGTGTAAAGTATTCAAAATCAATTACCACCAGAGGTCAGGATACAGTTACCAGCTGGAAGGTGGAGATTAGAGAATGCCATATTACAATTTTAATTCGGAAATATCAATAAAGCGATATTATTGTTTTGGTGAATGGCGCATTTTTTAGAGCCACAATTCTGTGACGGTTGTTTTGAAGATGTCACCACCAGGACGACACAAAACACTCTTGACAGATTTATGTGAGCTTGTCATCGTTTGTTTACGATGACGGTGGGTTATGAGGAAATCCCATTGCGAGAAAAAAGGAGTGAGACGCCCGTCCCCACCCTCCTTGAGAGAGGAAGACAGACAGACAGGGAGAAGGGTAGAGGACGAGAGAGCGAGCGAGAGAGAGAGAGAGAGAGAGAGAGAGAGAGAGAGAGAGAAATACAAATACTGCCGCTTCAATAAAAGAAAGTGTTTTTTTTTCACGCACGAGCAGAGTTGAACTGACGCCCGGAGGAGACGGAGGTGGCGTGTGCCGAAGAAACAGACTGGACGAAATTCTAGCCACCGCCTTCGCCCATTAAGCTTGTGACTTAGACAACCACTTGTGTAAAGAATTTGCACGCACATTCGCACACACAGAGAACTAGCGAAATAACATAGCAAAAAACAACCCTTACTAAAGACATTTACGAGCACGTTAGACATTAATCCTAGCATTGGCCAATGTAAAATTAATTCTTTTATTTTTATTAATAATTACTCTTTTATACAAAAAAAAACCCAGGCCGAGTTGTTGAACATTGTTCCTTTCCTTTTGTTCTGCTTGAAATGATTCTTCGCCCCACAGAGCTAACAGTTTGCTGTTCGCCCAGTGATCGCTCGCTGCTATAAACAGTTTCAACGTGGGAGTGTGTTCGTAGCTGGACGAGACGATCAGATAGGCGACGTCATCATCATCATCGTCGCCATCCCAGCTTAGAGCGTCTTGGATCTATTTTTTTTATTACCACGACGATCTGCACGGCTGGAGTTACAATCCGGCACCGCGATCAGGATATCACACCTTTGTGGTTGACCACCGTATGCAGTGGGGTTCACACCCATATTGCAGACCAAACCTGATTTGTGTGCGTGTAGTTTTAATATCCATTTTGTTTCATTTTGTTTGCATGCAGATGTGGACGGAAATTTGGTGTCTATTAATGTATCTTCGGCATTTCTCCATAATTTAATTTTATCTCTCAATCTCTTTTTCAATCTCTCAATCTCAATCTCTCTCTCCTTCAATCTCAATCTCTCTCCTTCAATCTCAATCTCAATCTCTCTCTACTTCAATCTCAATCTCAATCTCTCTCTTCTTCAATCTCAATCTCAATCTCTCTCTTCTTCAATCTCTATCTTAATCTCTCTTTCCCCCTCTTTCTGAACAATTGAAAGTAATAAAGAAAAGAAAGAAAAAAAGTAATAAAAGTAAACTGCTAATCAGCTTAATCCGTGTCAATGGAACGTTGATTTTGTTAGTTAGGCAAACTAATCTTACCAGTTGAGCCATGATGGGCATCAAGAGGGTCGCTGTAGCCGTATTACTAGTCACCTCTGTTGCTGTGGCAACAATAAACGCCAGTACCAAATTCATCATCCAGTCGGTCATCGACGCAAGAACAACAAGTTGATCACTAACTAACTCCGACAAACCAGATTTCTGCAAGACAAAGAAAACAAATTAAAAAAGAAAAACAACACAATAAAGGATTTCATGAGATACAACATATATATATATATATATAAATTTGGGAAAGTTCATTTTTTTAAGTATCTTTAGAATTTTAAACTTAAAGAAAGAGGCAAAAGTGTTAGATGCAGATATTTTTTAAATTAAAATCAAAATGAAAAATCAAAACATTTTTTTTTCATCTTGACTTTTTTTATCTAATATTTCGCTTGTTTTGAAATATTAGATAAAAAAAATTCAAGATGAAAAAAAAAATGTTTTAATTTTTAATTTTAATTTTAATAAAAATATCTGCATCTAACACATCGTTTTTGAAGGCATTTTGCCTCTTTCTATAAGTTATATATATATATATATATATATATATATATATATATATATATATATATATATATATATATATATATTATACGTACATACATTTTTATGTACATATAAAATAAATATATGAATAAAAAAATAAATACGTCTTTTTATGGGCCGACGTAATGCAGAAATTGCATGTAACTCTCATCATTAAGGAAGTGAGTTAAAAATACAATAGCGTTCATATACGCTGTCACTATCGCACCTACTCCAAACAACAACGCATAACATATATATATATATATATATATATATATATATATATATATATTAGTGTACACCATCGGTGTAAGAGATGATTAAAAAAATTATGCTTCGCTAGTGTTCGCACTAATATTCATATAAAATCATAGAATTACGTCATTAATTTAATTTTTCATATATAAATTATTATTATTATCATTTCTGATGACCTAAAACACACTTATCTTTGACTTTTTATTCCGAGTGGAAGATTTCTTTCCGAATTCATTTCAAGCGGCGAGAGTAGTCTGACTTGCTATTTGCATTCCAATCTAAGTCTTTCTAATGTTGTTTTAATGTTTTAATTTCAATAGGGATTGACCTATTGCGAGTTGTAAAAAAAAACGCGAGTCATCTCTGATGATATAAAGAAAACCATCATCGTTGAATTGAAAGAAAAATCTCCCTTTAATTTTCTTCCTTTGATTATTGGGAGTCAGCTAAACTTTAAAAAAAGACGGCACACTTTTTAAAATAGAGGATGTTAGCGGAAGTGAATAAAAAAGGGAAAATCCTATCTCAAAAAAGGAAAGGAAAAACGTATAAATTGGTAAAACGCAGAAAGAAAAAAACAGACAAAACGTTTTATTATGGAAAAAGATTTGCGTTATCTCTTCCCTTATTCGTTTGTGTGATGGTGTGACAAAGTATACGAGGCCCTATTGTTCTCTCTGTGTGTGACGGTCTGGAAGATGTCAATTACGAGTAAATGACACAGAAGAAATAAAAAGGGGCGGATGTGACAAAGTATCCGGGCCCCATGGGCATCGGGTACCCTGGTGACGCGCTAGTATGCATCTTGGTGGTGATGCTACGTCGACTGAGGGCCATGCGACGAGACAAGGTGGATATATAATATAACGGGACCCCACACTCTTCTCTGACCCCGTGGGTATCTTGTCGGCCACTCACGCACAGGTGTTTGATATCCTGGTCACGGTGCCGAGCATAACGGATACCCCACTCAATTCCGCGTCACGGAGCCAGTTATAAACATAGTCTCCACTCGCACCTCTGTTTCTGTGTTCACGCCTCTGGTTCTCTACACAGAGATCTTGCCAGACCGTGAACACTCTTTTGGCCGATGATCGTCGTAGTGGCAATAAAAAAAGGGTATGTCGATCGAATTTCCTCCGGTCGGATGATGACGATGATAGCTTCGTTGAGTCTGTGAAGGCAAGGTTATTCAAGCAGAACAAATCGATAATAGGAATAATTCAACAACATTGGCGAGGTCTTTTTGGATGAAAATAATTATTAACAATTAAAGGAAAGAATTGATTTTACATTGAATTTATGTCTATTGTATGGTAAATATCTAATGTATCTCGTCGTCTCTCTGTGTGGGGTTTAATTTACAACGATTATTTTCACAAGTTGGACTAATTAAGACATTAATCTACGCGAAGAAAACGATGGCGGAGTTTGTTTTTGTCCGGCTTCCTTGTTCATAGTCGGGCCGATTTTGCGACTGCCCGGGGCTGCACGCCCAGCTCTAACTGACCGTGTAACTGTTATCTGACTCTGGGGAAGTGATCCCAAAACCTTTCTCTTACCGAAATGGTGTATTTCATACCCTTTCCCTTTCCAACATCCCTCTTCCTCTCTCGGGAGTGAGTGGTGTGCGCGATACGGACTTACTCTCTTTCTCTCTCCCATCCCTTTCCCTGTCTTTCTTCCTCACTCGGAGTTGGGTGGTACGCGCGATACGGACAATTGAAATTCCTCTCCTTGACTTTATCTATATATGTTTTTCTTGTTGATGTTTATTAGAATTCGGTGATTAAGATTTTGCCCAAACTTTTGGCAGCATATGGTAAATGTCTCTCATTGTGTGGCGATAATTGACAACCTAAGCTGCTTTTCCAGATATTTCGACGCCATCTTCTCGCCTTGTTTGGATAGTCGCCTAGTGCTGATAATATGTACTAGTCTTAGATCTCCATCTTATTTCTATGTAGGATCTAGCATCATCACCAAGATGCATACTAGTGCGCCCCCAGGTACCGGATCCCTGTCGTTCCTAATTGTTCTGTCATATAAAGCTAGTATATATTTGACGTAGAAATGAACTTATTTGGACGACAGAACGAGACGTCAGCTGGTCCTGCGGAATCGTGTTAGATATTCAAAATCAATTACCACCAGAGGCGAGGAGACAGTTTCCAGATGGAAGGTAGAGATTAAAGAATGCCATATCGCAAATTTAATTCTAAAATATCAATAAAGCGATATTATTATTTGGGTGAATGGCGCGTTTTAGAACCACGATTTTGTGACGGTTGTTTTGAAGACGTCACGGCCTGGGAAAAACGAATCCACTTCACGGAGATTTATTTGGGCCTGTCATCGTTAATTACAAGCCGGGCACAGAGCACCTCCAGATGTGTGACAGAATGAGAAAGCCACGATTGTCGCGTTTGTTTTTGTGATCACGATAGGTTAAAAGAAAATCCCATTTATTTTAAGAAAAAAGAGTGAGGCGCCCGTCCCCACCCTCCTTGAGAGAGGAAGACACACAGGAAGTAAGATGGTGGAGAAGGTGTGTGTACGACCATAGACATCTTCAATAAAAGAATGTGTTTTTTTCACGCACAGGCAGAGTTGAACTGACGCCCGGGAGAAACTGAAGTGGCGTGCGTCGAAGAACCAAACCGGACGAAATTCTCGCCACCGCCTTCGCCCGTTAAGTTGTGACTTAGACAACCACTTGTGTAAAGAATTCGCACACACAGAGAACTAGCGAAATAACATAGCGAAAATAAAAACAACCTTTGCTAAAGACATTTACGAGCACGATAGACACTAATCCTAGCATTGGCCAATGTAAAATCAATTCTTTTATTTGGTTAATAATTACTCTTCTATACAAAAAAAACCCAGACCGAGTTGTTGAACATTGTTCTTTTCCTTTGTTCTGCTTTGAATGAGGCTTCGCCCCCACAGAGCCAACCGATTGCTGTTCACCTAGTGATCGCTCGCTGCTAAAACAGTTTCAACGTGGGAGTGTGTTTGTAGGTGGACGAGACGACCACATCAGCGACGTCACATGATCATCGTCACCATCCCGGCCTGGAGGAACTTGGATCTATTTTTTTTATCACCACGACGATCTGATCAGCTAAGGGGTTCATAATAGGACCAGTGACGTACACAATAACTTAAGTTTTCTTAAAAATAAAAACCTATTCCTAACGACGAAGATCGAAAGCGCTCGAGTGATGGCCGAATACAGAACCCTTGGAAACATATATCGGTTACCACCGGAGACCAAAAAGCTTGCTCGACGCATCGAGAATATAACCCCAAAATTTAACAAACACGAAAATGTTGTGTCATTCAACAATGCCTGCATATATATATATATATATATATATATATATATATATATATATATATATATATATTGTGTTTTTATGTGTGTGTGTGTGAATCAACATCTTACCTGTGAAGCATTTGCAAGGGCGAATCCACCGCCAAGTAAAAGCACAATTCCCCACGGCAGTTTTTCATGGACAATACGCCACGTCAAAAGAGTAGCTGGTTTTTTCGCTTTTTCCTTACCTAAAAAGACAAGTTTTAATTAATGACATACTAAACAAATTGATGGGAAATCGAAAAATAAACAAACAGCAACAATCACCTTTAAGCACATTTGTAATTCATGGGATTCGTATGAAGTTGTAAATTAAGATCTTACCGCACAAGACATATCCATGGTGAGATCACCTTTGTCCATTAAGCGCTACTGTCAAATTTAGCATGATTGGTATGATACCGCAATATTTTATGATGAGTAAAATAGCAAATTGTATCAAATTAATCATATAGAATGAATCAGCATTCAAGAGTGTATATGTCGTAAAACAGACAAACTAAACTCAATACTGTTAAGTTATGATTAAGCACTTGATTGCTCAACGGGTCACGTTTTTTCAAAGCTCTCGTAGAGCACTTTTAGTAAAGTTGGCAACAAGCAGTCATTCTTCGTAATGCACAACTCTCGGCCCCGCCTATTGAGTGCTCCCAGCAAGAGGAATAGTTTTAATAGTTTTCATAAACGAGTAACAAACGTAAATTTTTGCCCGTATAAGGCTTTTCATTTCGAAACATTATTTAAATGTTATTATATATCTTTGAACACCAATTACTAAACTCTACTTAGTGCCTATTCAAATTCATTTACTTTTAACGGTCCCTTTGGAATCAGAGTAAAAACTCTTCCTCGATAGTGTTGGGATTTTTCCCGCTGAAAATGGAGGACGAAGCCTCAAGTCCGCTGGAAGAGAACTTGGCGGCAATGTACGTGACCGGACAAGAAGAGAGAAGACAAACAACGTATATATATTGAGAAGATATATAAAAAGAGGGGGAAAAAGAAGAGAAGAAAGAGTTGTTTGCAAAAGAAGTGTCTTTTGCGGACTCACTGAAATGCCAGTCATCTTTTAACAGGATTCCTTCAGGTCACACTGGATTGTCCTTGTAAGTGGCTTCTTTAGGCAGAAAAAGGGAACTGTGCACACGCAAGGTGTGAAAGAATGGAGGCTCCCGGAACGGGTGGATTAGCCTAAAATGTTCGAAAGGGCCTTATCATTTAGGCCATATGTGCGTAAACGTACGCTAAAAAAAGGGGGAGCCCGACGCAGCTAAAGGCAAACCGGTGTTCCCTGCTGGGCTGCTGGAATCAAAGAGGCCGAGGTTTTCAAATCGGCGCTCTCCAGTGTTTTCTGCTGTGAATGAAACAGTGGTCTGCGATTGGCTGACTTTCATCCAATCACAGGGCACTTATAATTCACTCCGCTTAATAATTCCAATATTCTCCCCTCACACAAAATTGCAATAATCATTGCAACATTATTTGCCACAGTTGAAAGGAGGTTTTTTACTGACAAAGGAAAGGGGCAGGAATTTACCAAAATCCTACAAAATGATTTTTTTTTGAGAAAGGGGCAGACAATTTGCCAATGTTCTACAAATGAATTTTTTTTTGAAAAGGGGGCAGACAATTTGTCAAAGTTTTACAAAATGAATTTTTTTTTTTTGAAAATAGGGCAGACAATTTGCCAAAGTTTTACAAAATGAATTTTTTTTTTTGAAAAGGGTGCAGACAATTTGCCAAAGTTTTACAAAATGAATTTTTTTTCGTTTTTTTTTTGTCTGTGAAGGCAGTAATAGCCCGTGTAATGTTCAAACCTGTTGTTTTTGAAGGCAGTGATAGGTAAGGGTGACAAGTTGTAACTTGAAACCCTCCCCAAAGACAAGAAAGTTCCAACATGAAAATTTTTTTTGAAAAGAGGCATATTTGCCATGCAATGGGTTGTTCTTTGAATTGCAACAAGGAAGGCTCCAAGGGAGGAAAGAAGAAAGAAAATGTCAAGTTAAGTCAATTTAGGATTTTAACCTTTTAAAAGTTTTTTTTTTTTGATAATTAACTTAGTAATATATGTAAGGGTCGTCCTGAGAGTTGCCTTTTCCCTTGATTCCCCTGTTTCGCCTAGGGCGTTGCGAAGTGTGGCTAGAAGTAGTGTCTGGATCTGCGATTTGTACTGACTCAGACGTATTAGCTCCCCCCTCACCAGGTGGATCTGAGCTATGAACAGTATTAGGGTGGTGAGCATGTGTCAATGACAGCTCCAGTGGATACAACAACTTGATGGAATGAATCTGAACAGAGCCGTCACCTCTTTTTACCCTTACGGAACGAACTTTGCTATCATCACCCACTATTAACTCCAGAACTCTTCCCAGGAGCCAAAATGGTCTAGTTTTAGCAGGGTTCTTCACTAGAACAACATCATCAATACTAATTTTGTTCCGAAAATCAACCTCGTGCAAGTCTCTACACTGCTCCCTCAAACTGAGTAGATAATCCCGATACCAAAGCTCGCGGAATCTGGACAACATAGAGTCACAAACTTCAATGGATCTGATTACATCTAATCTTGAAGGAGGATCGGATTTCCAAACATCCTGATCATCCAGCTTCAGTGCGAGTCCCAAGTTAGCATTAGGACGAAGGAAGCAATTGGGAGTAATTACTTCGAGGCCTGAATCCGAAGAACATCTATAAGTGAGAGGTCTTTGGTTTATGGCACTCTGAACATCCGAGATTACGGTGAGGAAGTCGAAATAATTAATTCGGGAACGACCAATCGTTTTATACAAACATGATTTAATAGTTCTGATCATGCGTTCCCATGTACTCCCAACCCAAGCAGCATATAGAGGTATTCTGATATGCTTGATATTATACACCTGGAAGTGTTCACTGAACTCCGAGGAGGCATAGGCTTCCTCCATAAATGATTTGGCATTGTCGCTGTAAATATGAGATGGAATCTCATGTATATTCGTGAATCTGATCAGAGCCAGAATAAATGAGTGGGTACTCATGTCTTTAATCAGCTCTATATGTACTGCTCTAATGTTGAGGCAAGTAAATATGAGCATATACATTTTAGTAACCCCCTGATCACCCTTTATCCAAACATGTCCGGTGTAGTCAATCCCAGTGTGTAAAAAAGGTTTAATGAGATTGACGCGGGGTTTGGGCAGATTGGTAACCTTAGGATACTTAAACGCTAAATTATTAAACTTTTGGCACAAGACACGCCTAGAAATAACTTTTTTGACGGCCTGTCTTGCCCTGGGTATCCAAAATCCTGAAAGGCGGATTTTGTTCAATGTTGACTGAATGCCTAAATGTTTACATCTTTTGTGGTATTCCACAACAATAAGTACAGTCAACTCATAATCCTTAGCCAATAGAACGGGGTTTATAACCTCATAGTCATAGGTAGTGGTTCTACCCATTCTACCCTTGGTCCTGATTATCTCCCTTTGATCTATGAATAGATTCAAATTCTTTACCAGTTCAGGTACCTTTTTACCTAGAGGAGATTGAAGATAAGCAAATTCTGCAGGAAAGCTTTGTAGTTGCATTACCTTAAGCAGATAAATTTTGGCATCATCGTTAGGGTCCTGATCTAATTGCTTTAGCTTATTACGGATCCTAAAGATATTGGCGGTAATCTTGACCAATTTATTGAAGTCAGAAAATTTATTGAACGGTACCACCGGTTGAGGTTCAACTTTGGTTACAGTGCAATTCAAAGAAGTGGATTGCACAATGGACTTATTTTGTGGACTTAGGCACTGAACTTCACTGGACGGCCATTCTATGGGACTTTTACTGAGCCATTCAGGCCCCCGCGTCCAACGGTTTAAATTCTGTCTGAGCTTTTCCAAAGTTATCTCTCTTGTGAGCAAGTCGGCAGGGTTATGCTCTGTAGGAACATATCTGAATTTTACAGATAAGGATTTCTTTTCCTTTAGTTCTTCTATCATTTGTTGGATATCCCTAAGTCTGTTTCTTACAAACAGATTCTTGGTTTTAATGTTGTCTGACAGGAGCCATGACAACACAACCTGTGCATCCACTGATATCACAACGTCTCCAATCTTAATTTTGGGGTAAGCCTTCAACAGAGGGAGTAAACACTTGATGGCCAGGAACACAGCCAACAGTTCAAGTGTGGGTAAGCTTTTAGGTTTCATAGGAGCCACCTTAGCTTTTGAAAATACCAGGTGGGACTCCCCGCCTTGTATGCAATAAACTGTAAACCCGTAAGCTCCCTTGGAGGCATCGCAAAATATATATAAATCAGCAGGACAGTCCTCACTGACTACAAATCTGGGGAACCGCAATGAGTCAAGTTGGGATAGATCACGTGCTAAGGCAGACCATAAGGTCAGAAATTCTTCCGGCACAGCATCATCCCAGTACAATTTTTGAGACCACAAGTCTCTCAAGAGCATTTTACCTCTGATTGTAACAGGCAAACACAAGGATAGGAGATCGAAAACCCTTGCTATTTGGGATAATACGCCCCTCTTAGTGTTAACCGATGGATCAATAGGGGACCCTGCAATCTGAAGAGTGTCTTCACGCGTGGAATACTTATACCCCAAAAGCTTTTCGAGTTCACAACCGTGCTCTACGAATTTTTGGTAATTTATCATTAGGGTTTTAAGTTTTTCACAATTCGTATTCCACGATCTAAGGTTGAAATGACCTTTTTCCATGCGGTTGTTGGCCTTAACATAGATTCGATAACACCTCAGCAGAGTTACCAGTCTTAATCAGGTTATCGACATAGAAATTTTCCTTCAACATCTCAGTACAGGAATCAGAGGGAAACTTGCACGCATGGTGCTTTATTATAAAGTTTAAGATGAAGGGGCTGGCGTTAAACCCAAAAATGATCGTGGTATACCTAAAACAAACCAGCCTATTACCCTCCTTCATAAAAAAACAAAATCTGTTACGATCCTTGAGGCACCTCAGCTTAATCATAAGAAAGGCTTTACGTATGTCGGCCAACATTACATACTTATTGGACCTAAACTGTAACAGTAACTCTAGCATATCTCCCATTAGATTTATGCCAGGATAAGCAGCCTCATTTAGGGAGCATTTCCCATTAGTTTTTAGGGAGAAGTTAAAAACGGGTCTAATCTTTGTAGTGGTCTGCTCCTCTGTCTTGAAAACAGGCCTATGGGGTATCCAAACATGCCTTGAAAAATCTTCAGGTGCTACATCAAAGCGTTCAATGATACCCTCACGCTCTTGCTGATGAAACACCTCCACATAATCCTCAAGTAATTTTTGTTGTTCTAGTTTGTTAACAACTCTGTTTAACACAGATAGAGCAACTCTGTGGTTAGAAGGTACAGACCTTATTTTGTCCTCGTGCCAGGGGAGTTCAATATGATAGGTACTGTCCCTAAATTCGATGGAGTTTTCAAACTCCATTATCTTCCTTTTATCATAGTCAGAAATATCTTCCAGTGGTATTCCCAGGGAATCCACATCGAACATTTTTTCTAAATTCCTTTCTACCTGACTTTCTTCGAAAATTTCAGCGAAAGGGTCAGGGTAAGTCTTTTTGGGGTTCAGAACAAAATTGACTCTAGTGTCTGAGCATGAAGAATATTCAGACACCATGGCATGATAATTATGTTGAAGACCTCTCCCCTGTGATTCAGGAGGGGTGATCTGATTATCATACAAAAAATGTTGGCTGTTGCCTAGGGGAGAAATGCCTGTAGGAAACTCCCAAGCAGAGCCCCTCATGCAGTCCACCATTTTAATATTTTTCATGAACTGAATCACATCGACACCCAAAAGGCCATGAACTCGTATGTCACTTTTTTCATGCAGAAAAGCCAACTTATATTTCAAATTAGTCAAGTTGCTTTTAACAGATTTGAAATTATCAAACCTGAGATTCATGTTAAACTCATCGTCGATAAGAACAGGTAGGGACAAGGAATTTCCCTTATTTACCTCAACACCCACTACGACTTGGTTCAACCTTTTTTTCTTAGACCCTAGGAAGGTCCTAACATCATATTCCACTGGAGAGAGGAAGGACTCATCACACCCCAATCTGTCCATCACCTGCCTACAGAAATAAGTTCTTTGACTCCCTGTATCAAAAAGGCAGTTGAATTTATGTTTACGTTTCCCTTTCGAGATTGTAATGGCCACCACTGGTAAAATGTAAGTCTGTTCCCGTATGCCAGTGTTCGTACACATATGTGTGGAAACAGAATTGCCTTTATTATTAAAGGACTGTTTGCATAGAGGGCTTATATGAGCTCTAGATTTGCAAAATTTGCATGCATGTGGCAACTTATTTTTCTGGCCGGGGCAGCTATCCGTTTTATGGTTTCCGCCTGCACAAGTTCCTTGCATCTAGAACGCCTAGATTCATAGGAGGAGTACCTAACACAACGACCCATGAGGTGTCCGTTGACGGTACAAAGTCTACAGTGGGTAACAGACTTGCTGGCCCCTGTAGTAAAATTTTCCAATGTAGAAGCACTGGGTTTGTAAACATTGCTCTTAAAATATTCCTGCCGTGACTTAACTCTATCTTGACGGTGAGGAATAGTATTATTATTTTTGGGTTGCCTAGTTCTTTGTAGGGTTTTTATAACCTCGTTATAACTATCAAAAATCTGATTGATTTTTGGATAGTTGTTGTTAAACTTCCTAATTACCTCCTTCTGAAAAATTGGAGGCAATTTGGCAAAAATAATATGGCTCATTAACTCAAAGCCGGGAGAATTTTCATTAAAAAAATCCAAGTCAAATGAGGATTTTAATTCCGATAAATCGGCCATGACACCAGATAAAAATTTCCTTACATTTGTAAGTTCTGGATCATATTTGGGACTATAGTCCAATATCTGCCTAAATATTTCATCTATAATGAAAGGCACGTCCAAAAAATTATTTTTTAACAACTCAATGGCTACGTCATAGTTGTCGTCCTCAAGAGAGAGGTTAGAAATCAACTGTGAAGCGTAGCCGGTCAAAAAACCTTTTAAGAGAGAAAGCTTCACCCTTTTGTTTTTAACCGAGGTGACACAATTCTCAAATTGAGCCAAGAAATTCTTGAATTCAAATTTCCCTAACTCCTCTCCCGAAAATTTCGAGCATTGTATTTTCGGCACGTGTGTATACAGGTATTGTTCTGTAGCGCCATTTTGAACAGGAGAGATGGAGGCAGGGGGAGAAGGAACCGATATCATATTTTCTATATCCGAAATTTTCTCAGACACATACGAAATAAATTCGGCCTCTTCAACTTCCGACTCAAGCAAACCACTGTTCTCCAAGACAATATCTGCTTTATAGCAAACTTCACTTATCTTAGTGTTTGCTGAATCCAAGTCAGACATCCATTTGCTAATCACCTCTTGCTGTCTTACGAAATAAGATTTGTTAAGGGAATCCTTACGTGTCATAATATCCAATACGGAGGTGATTTTCCTTTTAAGGGACTCTCGCGAGAACAATAAGGATTTAACCCCTTTTAAATCTCTAAAGTCGGTCATAATGCCACGGTAAGGAAAGAGGAACACCTCTTCTAAGGGACTTTTTATACGTTACACCGGGCGACCGTATAACACCGTTTGTAACTTTTAAAACTGTAAACAAACAGGCTTAAAACAAGTAGCGAAAGCTATTGAATGAATACACCAAAAGCACCAAAGGGAAAACAAACAAAAATACGAAAAAGGTAAATCTAGTTTTTAAGCAAAAGACAAATCATCTCCTTCAAGTCGAGCCACGTCACGTTAAGCTTTATGATCTTCTACTTTAACCTGCAAAATGCGAAAGAGTTCACGCTCGCAAAATGCGAATAAAAGTTATCTTAATAATGCCAAAGTAAAGGCATTACTTCTTTTGCAAAATGTTGGGATTTTTCCCGCTGAAAATGGAGGACGAAGCCTCAAGTCCGCTGGAAGAGGACTTGGCGGCAATGTACGTGACCGGACAAGAAGAGAGAATACAAACAACGTATATATATTGAGAAGGATATTTATATAAAAAGAAGGGGAAAAAAGAAGAGAAAAAAGAGTTGTTTGCAAAAGAAGTGTCTTTTGCGGACTCACTGAAATGCCAGTCATCTTTTAACAGGATTCCTTCAGGTCACACTGGATTGTCCTTGTAAGTGGCTTCTTTAGGCAGAAAAAGGGAACTGTGCACACGTAAAGTGTTAAAGAATGGAGGCTCCCGGAACGGGTGGATTAGCCTAAAATGTTCGAAAGGGCCTTATCATTTAGGCCATATGTGCGTAAACGTACGCTAAAAAAAGGGGGAGCCCGACGCAGCTAAAGGCAAACCGGTGTTCCCTGCTGGGCTGCTGGAATCAAAGAGGCCGAGGTTTTCAAATCGGCGCTCTCCAGTGTTTTCTGCTGTGAATGAAACAGTGGTCTGCGATTGGCTGACTTTCATCCAATCACAGGGCACTTATAATTCACCCCGCTTAATAATTCCAATAATAGACTTCCAAATTCCCCCTTTCAAGCTATTCCGGCGTATATACTACAGTATGGATGTAATCGCTTTCAACATCCGTCTAATTCCGGAATTCAGCGCTGCTACAACTGATATGCTCATCGTTGAATGGATCGAAAATGTGGAGTTGGTTTGTGAACTTTGCGCCATGGACAGAATCGAGCGTGTTCTACCATTACGACTACGAGGCGTACTCTTTCTGTGTACATGCAGCTGCGTATAGAATAACTTCTGACTCGGGCGAAAGCAACCATGACGGATTACGAAGGGTGCCATCTATCAGCCGCCACATCTGCAGGACAACCGCGTTTGGACGCATAATTTCCCCCCGTTAAACCATACAGCAGAGCAATCATCTGTTACAAGTTTTCCTTGTGCGGGAAATTGGTGGGCCATTTCCCCGTGTTCGGCTGGCTTAGAATTGCTACTGCATTACTCAAGTGTGAAGCAACTGCGCTAAACAAGGAATTGTCAAATGCTGGCGGAAACAATTGCAAGACTATGAGAGTTAGATCCTGCCGGGGAAGACTGGTGCGTGAATGCCAACAAGATGAAGGTTTGAGTGGACGCAAGTTCCATGGCTATGGAAGTTGCATTAGAAGTGAATGGAAACATCGTGGAACATGCCTGTTGGTTGCGTC
This sequence comes from Sepiola atlantica, assembly GCA_963556195.1. Classification (NCBI taxonomy): domain Eukaryota; kingdom Metazoa; phylum Mollusca; class Cephalopoda; order Sepiida; family Sepiolidae; genus Sepiola; species Sepiola atlantica. The sequence goes on along the minus strand of OY744517.1, from coordinate 65,917,801 downwards.
CGACCAATGATGCTAGGCACATTAATCTGGCCGAACGTGATGCAGTAATTAAAGGCATTTATCTGGTCCTTCAATGGCAGGCACAAGTGTTGCTGGTGATAACCGATTCAGCATGCGTGCATCGATGGGTGTCTGACACCTTGACAGGTAAGGCACGCCTAAACACGAAGGCGGCTGGTGAAATGTTGGTGAGGCGGCGCTTAGAAACACTATGATCACTGGTGGAGAATTACGCATAGACAATTGATGTGACTCTAGTAAAATCCTGCCAAAACAAAGCTGACAGTTTCAACAGAGTTTCGCAAAGATGGTTGAGCATGCACAAGAAAGGAGAACCGATTTCGAAGAGTTGCACCACAGCGATAAAACAATTAAATGAAAGTCAAGTTGCTAACATTTACCAACAGAATGGCCACCCAGGCGTTAAAAGGACACTATATTTTGCCAGGACTGTCAACCCAATGGTGTCTAAAGGACTTGTAAAATTTGTTGTTAAAGCCTGCGAAGCTGGCCAATCTATTGATCCAGCGCCAGTTCAATGGAAAAAAGAAGATTTAATGTTGAAAAAAAAAAAATACTGGAGCATGTTGGCAATGGACGTAACCCATTACGACGAGTGCCATTTTTTTTCGCTTATCGATTGTGGTCGCTCGCGTTTCGCAGTATGGCGGCCACTGTGACGGCAAGATTCGACTAGTATCATTCGTCAGCTGGAGACAGTTTTTTATGACCGAGGCCGGTCAACCGAAATATTGTCTGATAATGACACTGCATTCACTTTCCGGCAATTTACGGATTTTACGAGTAACTGGGGCGTGTAGTTAAGGTTCCGGTGCGCTTACGTTCCGTCCGGGAATGGCATCGTGGAACGCAGTCACAGAAGCCTAAAAATGATTTTGGATAGAAAGAATTGCTCTGTGTTGGAGGCTGTCTACTGGCATAATGTCACACTGAAAGACAACATCTCCCCTTCTACGTATTACATAGATACCATATCCGGGTGGAAGGCATTCAAATCGTGCCCCCACCTGAATTACAAATAACTGAAGGGAAGTATGAGATAGGTGAAGTTGTATGGGTTAAGACCCCACGCAGTAGGTGCACAACCAAATTTGGAACTGGACGCGTAACCGATGTGATTAGTGAAAAGTCGGCGCGAGTCGATGGAACGCCTCGTCATGTTAAAGATTTGCGCCCTTTTGTAGGATCGCCCCCCTTCGATAACGAAGACGATACAGACGATAGTGAACGGCCAATTTACTTAGAGTTGGGTTCACCAAATGATCCCTCCTATGTCAGTATCTTGCCGGCAGATTCTGACGTGCCTAATGAGAGTTGCTCTGAGGAAGAAGAAATTCAAACAGTGCTCCTTCGGAGGAGCACCCGAAACAAAAGACCGCGCCCGCAGTGTCATTTATGTGATCAGGAGATCACTGGAGACTGTGATGAACGTGATGACCCTGAACCAGGATCGAGCGGCGGAAGATGCTGGCAACTCGGACAGTCAAGATTATTGTCAGGATTAATAATGAACATTTTAATATTTCCCGTTGGAAAAACTTTGTTGTGTAAAAGGGTTGATTTCATCTACCTTTAACGTCACCAAAATCGTTTAGAAATTTAGTTTATTTTCTACTATTACTACATTAATACGTTCAACAGTTTAATTTCAAATAGATATTGACAGTACTAGAGCACAGGCAGGCACACATGCACACACATTCATGTGCGCACATATTCACACACTCATTCACATCCATTCACACATCGACATACGCGCACATACATTTACACACATATTTACATATATATGCACATACACGCGCATGTACAAACACATACACACATTCTCGTTATATCTCTTTCACCCTTACAAATACACTGATATATAAGTGAGTATTTTTATTTGAAATAACCAATGTTTTTGCACTGTGGTTGGCTTGGCTAATACAGTAATTAGCATAGCCGGGCTTTATTGTAGTCTGTATACAATAATTCGGCACACCATTAGCGTGTCTGCCTAGCGAAAAACTTTTAGCATAATAAGAAAATGGCGGCGCCGATATGATCTTAGTTCAATATAGAAAAACTTGACAAAGCAGAAATTTAGATAAAATGCTTCGAAGCGCTTGACAGAAAAAAAATGTCACGAGACAGCTATGTACCGGGAGAACAGAAAGAAATAGCCAACCTTTTTTTGGCTACCATAAAATGCGAAGTTCATTAATGACATACCCGACTGTAATGAAAAACTCAACATTTTGCAGTATCAAAGAAATAATTTTGAAAAATATTAAACCATGAAACAGATTGGTCATAGCCGACCGAAGGAATGCCTTGGCATTAAAACGACATCGGTGAACTCATAAGGAAATATCTATTCAGGTTAAGCGACACCAGTAGATATTGTGAATTTCATCGCCTCGTCCAAGAAGGTTGACTGCCGAAAAGGAATTAATTCAACTTCGATTAGTAGAAAGTAAATACAACACTTCACATAGAGTTAAAATTCTAGAACGACTACAGATAAACCAAATACCGTTAGAAGCGTGTATCGACTTCATACAACAAGAGGAGTTAATTGAAAACTTCAACTAAAAAGAGAACAACATCCACCAAAAGTATGCATACAATACGCGATAAACACGATGAAATTAAAATGCAAATATTTCAAGTATGAGCAAGAATTAGATAGGCAGAAAATGGGGACAAACATGTAATAAGCATACAAATATAAATATATTTCAAGGCACATGTAAATGGCAAATTAATGTAAAGACTTGAAAATCCTGAAACAGGAACGTTAAAAATTATACAGCCAGTATAAAGAATTCTCACCAGAATAAATTACATATATGACCTAAGGGAAGAGAACCTTTTTCTATTTATCTTCCTCCCACAAGGTAAGATGTGACACAAGGTCGGGAAAGTGGGAAAAAACCAGCGCTCGAGAATTTGAGCACTCTGGCCATTTAAAAATTGCCTGGGCAGTCCCGTCGGCATTCCCCGGTAGGGGCGCCTCAGGCGATTAGCAATAAACTAACCCCTTCTCAAAGGGTGAGAAGGCAAAGCCTGGGAGGGTGCACCTCCTAGAACTGCACAGGACGGACCACCGATAGACCGGCGTACATCCAGACCCGAAGGCCCGGACAATACCGGTTTATTAGGCGGGGTAAAAAAGAACCTTGACCCAGAGTACATATAGATCCTGCACGGGTTAGCGGAGTTGAATCATGTTCGATATTGGTCGACTCTTCTTAGGTCTGGCCTGAAGTTTTTCGAGTAAAAGATCGAAAAAACTAGTACAGTAAAACAAATAGTTCGAATAATATCTGCTAGAAATGGCGTATCTAAAACACCAGTGCGTGACAATGCTTCTAAATTTTGTGACAAAAGTCTATGTTAATGACTAAAGAATATTGGGTGTATCCCATATAAAACAACACCATACAACCCACAATCAAATTGACTTGCAGAATGAACAGTAAAAACATTAAAAATGGCATTGAAAGCATTTTTTCTCAGCAAGAAAAAATTGAAACTTTCCTACCCAGACTATTATTAAGTTACAGAACAATAGCCTCATTAACCATGCCTTACTCAACCAATGAAAACATGTTATGCAACGGAAATAGAGAAGCTGAGCCTAAAGAGAATTACATAATGCATAAAGGACATAACACGATATTTATATGAAGAAAGGACAATAAAATTATTTCCCATGAAGACCAATTATAATCTAGTCAGCAATATGAAGATACCCTAAGTACAGATAGAAGTAACACTATAAATGATAATATAAGTTAGCACGAAAACGTGGTGGAAGATGATCAAATTTCTTTTGGAGAGGAGAATTATAAAGCAACGGACTTCGAAAATGCCAGATCAAGCCCCCCCCCCCATCCATATTGTGGAATACATATAACACCATAGAGAAATACAGAGAATAAAGAAGAAGTTATAGATCCACACAGGACGTGACACCTATAATATTTATGGAGATGTAATGTGATTGGCTTGGCTGATACAGTAATTAGCATAGTCAGGCTTTATCGCCTATAAGTAGCCTGGATACAATAACTCGGCACTCCATTAGCGTGTCTACTAAATGAAACACGTACTTTCAACATCATAAGAGTGTTCTCCCTGTTTCCACGTTGGTATTTCTGAAGGAATTATAAACAAAAGTATCCCAATCAACATGGCCGGCGTCGAATCAGAGACAAACCTGTAAGATATAAAAAAAGAAAGTATTAAAAACTCGCAGGACCCGTGCCCTTCAGATCCCGTGAGAGTTTAGAATATCAGACTAAATGCGTCCTTCCCTTCAAATTGACAAACTGACAAGGTTGCCGACGATCCTTCTTTTATCTATGAAACTTTGATGTATGTTTATCTCCAGGATATATGATATCGAGAAGCCGACAAATGTTCATTTAATATCTGGCAAAATCAGAAAAAAACTTTACATAGTTACTAGTTTACGTTATCCGTCAAAAATGATTTTTTTTAAAATTATGATTCGATATAAATATTTTTAATCAATGTTTTTACTTAGTTATAAATATCAAGTGTAGTGTTCTGTAAGTATTAAATTTATAAATGGCATTAGTATTATTTTATAACTACGAAATAGCATCCTCGAAGCAACGTACTTACATAGAGGCGATATATATATATATATATATATATATATATATATATAATTTTTTTGGGGTGGAGGTGTAAATAATTGTATATACACACAAATATGGGATGGATGGTAATGTTTTATATGGATGAAGAAAATAAATGCTCCGCAGTAACCCTATCGCTAACTTAAATCCGGGAGAAAATACAAATAAATAAATAAAGACGTTACGAAATTGGTAAACGTCAATGTATAGTCTAAAGCAGGGCAACCCCCGGCCCGCGGGCCACATCCGGCCCGCGGGCCACATCCGACCCACGAAGACTTAGCGTCCGGACCACCACCCTGCTATGCTTTATTATTGCAATCCGGCCCGCGGACCTCCCAGTAAAACTCATATCATTTTCTGACATAGACGTAAAAGTAGGTTTCAATTAAGATTCACAGTGGGATAAAAATGTATAAATATCAGTGAGCGATGATGCATGTATATTTCATTTTTCTTTAACTATTAATTTCAAATCCTTGGCCTGAGATAAAAATAGAAAAAGAGAAAGAGAGAAGCAAAGAGGAAACGAGAGACGAGGAAGGGGTATGAATCAGAGAACTTATGGGAGGTGTGTCAAAACGAATCCTGGATCAACTTGCTACTTCCCCCGTCATTATTTTTTATGATTCCAAAATGTTCTTCATCGGCACCTTTTATAATATCACATACAGAAGTCTCATGAGAAAAAAATATCAGATTTGTAGAGTGTTCAATGCAATTTTTGTACAATTTATTCATGTAAACAAAATATAGTCATTCTGAGATTTCGTTTTTCACTCCGGCCCGCGATCTCCTTCCAAAAGTCTCATCTGGCCCTCACTCTGAAAATGTTGCCCGCCCCTGGTCTAAAGGATCGTTAAAAGTTAACTTCATAGATTAGAGTGCATCAGGCGATAAACCCATCACCATTCAGAAATAACACTATGTCTGTGCGCCAATATAAGAAAAAGAAAGAAACAACGAGAACAATGCGCGCGCAGTGGTCGTACCGGATCCGCGAAAAGTCAAGTTATAGTCTAAGGAACTAATAAGGGAATACAGTGAAAATCATGTAATGTGAAAAAGAGGTGACGATACTCACACGGACAGAAGGAGTGAACCGGAAGGTGAAACCTGATGACTTCAAACCTTTTATACGAGTAGAGTGGGCAGTCGATTGTTATAAAATCTTCCTCACTACTAGAGAGCGGCATTAACATTGGGACTTGCTCTCAGCCACACCTCTGTTAACCTGTTACGATACTATCTCTTTATTTTATTACCAAGCTACAGCTACCCCCCCCCCCCAAGGATTATCCGTAATTAGTTACAACTGTTAATTGACTCGCCGATTTCGGTGGGAAGTCGCGAATCGGCAGTATTTTGCAAGACTACAACCTTGACTAATTATTACTGCACTTCTACTATTCATCCCTTTCTACCAGTCGAAAGAGTTTTTCGACAGTAAGTAAAAACTTACGCAGATACACATACGAGCAAAAAAAAAAGATAAAAGAACTCACACTGAACCACGAACAAGAAAAAGAATAGTTAAACATTAAAAAAAAAGTTAAGTATTTAACGAAAGAAGGTAAACATTCAGAACAGAAACAGTATGAACATTTTTATACCATAACCATGCTTTCACACACCTTGCGATCCCCAGAAGCTTTTAACGCGCCAGATTAGGGTTAATTTGAGCTTGCTTTGGTTCTTTCTATTTCCATATCCGGTTGCTCATTCCGTATTTGAATTTTATGCTGATCTGTCTATTCCTGGTTCTACTGTTCTAAGTCTTCTAAAAAGTCTGTTTATTTATTTATTCATTTATCATTAAAACGTTTTAATCATTATATTGAAGTCGGATATCATTTGTATATCTATTTTTAACCTTTGATTTTCAATAATTATCAATTTTCTTTTCATTTTGATTCATGATTTTTATTTTGCAGTCAAGGGAGTGTAACTATTTTTTAAATTCCATTATTAATAATATTTGGTTGGACGGATCACATTTTATTACTGTTTGTAGTTATTATTTATTCGTGGTTTGTGTGACAACAGGAATTGCAAATTGTGGCTGGAGAAGAAATATCAGACAACAGGCTTTTAACAAAGGAATAAGCCGTTAATGTATTGCAAAAGACAGACATTTAAACAAATATCTATGTAAAATGAAGCTAAGCTAAATTACAAAAAAAAAATGAATACAAATTATAATAATAGCAATTATAAAATGAATTAAAACAACACAAATAAATAAATAAATATTATAAGGGATAAATAACCAAATAAAAGTATAAATAAGAACAACAGCAACAACAGATAATCAAATTTAGACGCAATATGTACAAAAATAGAGACAGTTACATAATATAGAAAATATATAGGTTACCTCCTCTTGGTTGAGAAGTCAACCGGAAGAGGGGGATAGAGGGAAAGATTAAGGCGCGAACTAAAAAAAAGCGCCTCCAGCAGAACGACTTTGGACACCTAGAGAAACAGTCGGTACCTGTAACTTCAAGGCACCTCGTTCAATCCATGAAAATGATTGCTCTGAACCAATACGCAGATAAGTAAAATATATACTACTTCAGAATTTAAAGAACATTTGTCTATTCCATTTCACCTTGACACAGAATAGCTAAACCCAGTTTCTTTAGCAACTTTGTTCCTATTCTTCACCGTTTCTACCAACCAATTAATGTGTGTATTAACTTTTTTGTGTTCTACTTTATTTGTTTGGGTGTTACTTTTAACGACTAATCGGATTGTCGTAAAAATAGAAATATAACAAATATATTTTTTATATTTTTGAAAACATATAACAAATGCGAGTCACACTCTAACCTTAAATAAGTCGTAGGCCGACTGTCTGCTGGGCTGGGGCAGAACTGCTTGTGGCTGAAGAGACTAATGCGGTGGCGGCAGTCTCTGTCACAAAGGTCACACGCATGTGTTGTCTCTGGACTGTTGGCATTGGTGCACTCCTTTCTGTGTGTGCGCTTCACTGCAGCAACGTTTATCAGATTCTCTTCCCCTGCTTTCAGATGTTGGTTCAGAGTTCCTTTCCATCTTGAGCAACCATCCGCAATGCTCCCTCAAGACCCGATGTCAATATTGATCGCCTTCATGTCTTACCTAACAACATCTTTATATCGAAGTTGGAGGCGGCCAGTGGACCTCTTCCCAGATGCCAGTTCTCCATGTCATTTGGAATGCGGTCATCCTCCATGCGGTGGACATGGCCAAGCAGCGCAGTCTGCATTATCTGAGGAGGGTGAATATACCGGGAAGGCCTGTGTGGGATAGGACCTCTGTATTGGATAACTTATCCTGACAGGATATGCCAAGGATGCGGCAGAAACTTCGTAAGTAGAAGGTGTTGAGTCGCCAGTCCTGTCTGACGTAGGTGATCCATGACTCGCTGCTGTACAGCAGTGTGCTGATGACACAGGCTTTGTACACTGCCACCTTAGTCTTCACTATCAGTTTTCTTATCATTCACTGCTCCATCACCGAAGAGACCAAGCGTCCAACGGATATCTGTTTGAACTTTCGATCGGTTAGTATAACTGAAATCGCCATTATTAACCTTCGTCTCTATCGGTCTTGTTATTTTTTGTCTTATTCATTCAACTTTGAATTAAAGTAAATAATAGCTACAGACAACAAAAATATATGAATCAAAAAGTGATCTGAACTTAGGATAGATCA
>OY744517.1:65889426-65906926 GCA_963556195.1 Sepiola atlantica | reverse complement strand
AGCATCTGTCTGTACATCTTCTGGGAGGAGTCTTAAAGCGCATCTGTAACAAGCAAGAACTGGTATTCTTAATCTACGTCTATTCACTCTGCGCGTTTAGCGCTGAAAACGCTATTTCAAAGATTTTATCGTGACAGAGCGACGGAAAGATACAGCTTTTTTTAAAAGAAAAAATGCAGAGACATATCTAAAAATGCTATTTCAAATTGAAGCGTGACAGACTGACGAAAATGCTATTTCATATTTAGATATGGCAGATCGACCGACCGACAGACAGAGTCTCTTATAGACATGCGTGGACGCGTCTTGTTTTAGATAGTCCGGTCAACCTGTTGCATCGCGATGAAAATGCTATTTCAAATTCTTAGATTTTAGGGATCTAACAGTTTTATCTCTATTGTTTTTTTTCTTTAGAATATTATCGGCCAAGCACAGACATTTCAGATCATAATTAAAGAAGGTTTCAACGCACCTGTTCAATGTTTAGATGATGCCGAGTTTATTTAATATTTGGCCGTTTTAATTTACACTTTATGGGTTTGTGTTATAAAATCAGAATATTTGATATTCCAATTCTAACGTTTTTATAGAAACGCACGTGCTGGAGCCCCTCTTCGAACCCGAGTGGAGCCATGTTGGATATTTTGTGTTATCGTGAGTACCACGAGGTCGGAAGTACACGATAAGATAATAATGCTGGAGAAACGGTAATAGTAAGGAGACGCTTGAATTTTCATACATATACATACATTTATTTCTCACAGAAAATATCTGTCAAAGACAAACACAAGAAGGATATACTGACACGTGATATCAGGTTGGAAAGAAAGTAATGTCGTTTTTGTCCAACACATTTATTTCATCTGAAACATTCACATTAAGGCATTTTTAAGTTTTACAATAATTTCCCTAATTTTCTATGACTTCTGTCCAACAATCTACTAGCTACTTGATGCCTTCTTCAAAAAATTTCTCTGATTTTTTAGAGAAAAAACAATTTAGGTGATTTTTGAGTTTGTCGCCATTTTCATAAATCTTATTGTTTAAATGATGCTGCAATGACCGGAAAAGATAGTAGTCGGATGGAGCAATGTCAGGTGAATAATGCGGATGAGGCAAAACTTCCCAATTGAAACTTATGACTGAGTGAGTTTTGCTGTGTGAGATCTCGCGTTATCATGCTTAAGCACTACACCCTTCCTCTTGAGTAATGCTCGTCGTTTTTTTGATAGAGCAATTCTTAGATCATCCAGCTGCGAACACTATTTTACTGCTGTGATTGTTTGATTAGGCTCTAGTAACTCATAATGAATCAGTCTTCTCATGTCCTACCATAAAAAGAGACTAACCTTCTTTGGGTATAGTCCTTGTTTTAGAACAGGCTGTGGACTTTGGTTTCGGTCTAACCATTGTCTTTTGCATTGGGTATTCTTGTAAAGAACCCATTTTTCACCTCCAGTCACAATTCTTTGCAAAAATGGTTCGCGATGATTCCTGGAAAGCTGTTGTTGGCTCCATCGATCTCGGGAGATCATGGGGGATGCGCGTCGTGGTCTTGGTCAGAATTGTACCCAGGGCTGCAACAGGCTGTGTAGTCTTTTTTTTTTCTCATCTTTCTTTTTTTTAACAGTGAGCATGTGATAGGGCGACTCTTGTCTTTTGCGCCCTGCGTGATCGCTTCTCCCTCCATCGGGTGTTTCTCCTCTCCTCAGCTGCACTGATGATGTTTGCCAACCTTGCAGACGTCCTTGTAGCGGAGTGCGGGACGTCCAGTACGCCTTGTGCCAGTGGTAAGCTCTCCAAATAGCATGTCTTTGGGGATGCGGCCGTCGTTCATGCGGAGCACGTGGCCCAACCAGCGGAGGCGTCTAGCTCGCAGCATAGCATACATGCTGGGCAATCCTGCCTTGGCCAGGACGTCGATGTTGGTGACTCGATCCTGCCAGGTGATGCCGAGGAGTCTGCGGAGGCAACGAAAGTGGAAGACGTTCAGTCTGCACTCCTGATGAGAGTAGAGTGTCCATGCCTCACTACCATAGAGGAGGGTGCTCAGCACAACTGCCCGGTATACTTGCATCTTTGTGTTGGTAGTCAGCATACCATTTTCCCAAACTCGTTTGGTCAGGCGGGCCATTGCTGTTGCTGCCTTGCCGATCTTTGTGTTAAGCTCAGAGTCAAGGGAAAGGCTGCCTGCGATTTTCGAGCCGAGGTATGTGAACTCGTCAACAATCATGAGGGTGTGTTCACCAATGGAGATGCTTGGAGAATCACTAACGTTCTGGCACATGACCTCTGTTTTCCTTAGACTGATGGACAGTCCAAACTCGCTGCATGCAGCTGCAAAGCAGTCAACAAGACGCTGCATAGCCTCATCTGAGTGTGCAGCAAGGGCAGCATCATCTGCAAAAAGAAGATCTCTGATGAGCACCTTCTGAACCCTCGTTTTGGCTCGCAGACGTGCGATGTTGAATAATCCACCGTTGCTCCTGGTGTGAATGAACACGCCGTCAACAGACTCATCAAATGCGTACGAGAGGAGCAAGGAAAAGAAAATTCCGAAGAGCGTAGGGGCAAGAACGCATCCCTGTTTGACACCGTTTTTGATCGGGAACGGTTCAGAGCTCGATCCATCAAATTGGACGGTCCCTTTCATGTCTTCATGAAAGGACACGATTAGGCTCAGAACCTTGGGCGGGCATCCAATCTGCTGAAGTCCATCTCGGCTGACCAAGTCAAAAGCTTTGGTCAGGTCGATGAAGGCCAGATAGAGAGGCTGCCTCTGGCTGCGACATTTCTCCTGGAGTTGTCTTATGGAAAAAACCATGTCTATGGTCGATTTGGCGGGTCTAAAGCCACACTGTGCCTCTGGGTAGACGCGATCAGCGAGAATTTGCAGTCTGTTGAGGAGGACGCGTGCGTAGGCCTTGCCGACAATGCTTAGCAGTGATATGCCACGGTAATTGTTGCAGTCGCTTCTTTCTCCTTTGTTCTTGTACAACGTGATGATCTTAGCGTGGCACATGTCTTTGGGCACAGTTCCTTCCTCCCAGCAGTGCAGCAAGAGTCCATATAGGTGCTCCAGGAGGGCGCTACCCTTTGCCAACTTTACTACCTCAGGTGGGATGTTATCGCTGCCTGAGGCCTTGCCGCTGGCTAGGGAGTCGATGGCTTTGCTGAGCTCTTCCATGGTGGGTGGGGTGTCCAGCTCGTCCATTCTGGGAAGTGATTTGTTTTTTGCGAGTGCTGAATCTGTGACAGTGGTCTCCTTCGAGTAAAGTTCCTGATAGTACTCAACCCACCTTTCCATCTGTTTGCATCGGTCAGTAATGACCAGGCCTTCAGCTGACTTGAGTGGGGTGGTCTTGATGACGTTTGGACTGAAAGCCTTTTTCATCCCCTCATACATTCCGCGCACGTTTCCCAGATCGGCAGAAATCTGGATGTTCTGGCAGAGATGGAGCCAGTAATCATTTGCACAGCGTCTGGCAATCCTCTGTGCATCACTACGAGCAGTACGGAGTGCCGCAAACGTCCTAGTGGATGGATCTCTCTTGTAGGCAAGGAGGGCATCACGCTTTGCAGCTATGGCAGGTTTAATCTCAGCAGCTCCCGCCTCAAACCAGTCTTCTTGCCTCCTTTCTTTCCTGCCGAAAGTATCGAGAGCAGTCTGAAACATAGCCTCTCGGATGTGGTTCCACCTCAGCGTGACACTGTTTATTGGACAGTCTTCTAGGGCTTTGTCCATGGCCCTGGCGAAGCGTTCACGCAGCTCAGGCATAGCAGTTCCGACTGTATTGATGCGAGGCAGGGGCTTCTGCTTTGATCGGTGGGCACGTTTGGGGGAGGAGGCGTATCTTGCTAGCGACCAGAGAATGGTCTGTGTCACAGTCGGCGCTGTGAAAGCTGCGCGTAACCAGTACTTGATCTAGGAACGACCTACGAGTAATGACGTAGTCTAGTTGATGCCAGTGGCGAGACCTGGGATGTCTCCACGACACCCTGTGATGGGGCTTAGTCGGAAAGAAGGTATTGGTGATGCAGAGGTCGCAGTAAGTGCAGAGCTCAAGGAGATACTGGCCGTTTTCATTTAACTTGCCGACACCGAAGTGGCCCAAAGGACGGGGCCAAGAGGCGTAGTCTGCTCCCACCCGGGCGTTAAAGTCACCGAGTAGGAATATTTGCTCCTTTGCAGAGATCTGCTGTATCTTTGCCTCAAGTTTCTGGTAGATCAGGTCCTTTGCCTCTGTTGCAGAACAGAGTGTGGGGGCATACACGGTAAGAATAGTGGCTGGTCCAGACGAGGTGTTGAGACGGAGGGAGAGGATTCTTGGTGTGCCTGAGGAGGGTGCTTTTATGGCTTGTAGAAGGGAGTTCCGAACGGCAAATCCAACCCCGTAGAGTAGATGTTCATGTGGTTCCTGCCCCTGCCAGAAGAAAGTGTAGTCTCTCTCTTTTAGGCTACCATCGCCAGGGAGTCGTGTCCTCTGCAGTCCTGCTATGTCTATGTTCAGTCTCTTTAGTTCCCCATTTATGATTGCAGTTTTCCTGGAGTCATCAATTTTTTGGAGGTCGTTAGATAGGCCAGGACACATTGTTCTGACGTTCCATGTTGCCAGTTTCAGCACTGGTGGCTTTAGTTTTGGTTTCGTTGGTGCAAGGTTTCAGTCCGTTTTTCGGCTTTTGGCTTACACTCCAGGCACCCACTGAAGTAGACGGACAGTGGCGGGCCAGCACCTTATTGACTGGGGGCTGCCCAGCTTAAGGCTGGCGGTAGCTGGCCAGATGGAATTCGAAGATTCCTCCCAACCGACAGAAGACAACCCAAGGCGTCCCAGCTGACGCCAATTTGCCAGGACTTTTTAATCGGTAACTGCTGTCTCCCCGTGTTGTGTTGCCGCAATGCGGCACTGGAGTGACCTCTCCAGGACGCGAGCCTGGGCAAAAGATATGGAGGACCTGGGAATGCCCATTCGTCAGGACCCCCCTCTCCAACCTTGCTGGCGGGATACAACGGAAAGGCGAGCCGATACAGTTGACGTCAGCTTGGCTGCAGGAGTTGCCGGGAGGTTTTGCAGTGCAGGGACCAGCCGCCTTCGGGGCTCCACTCCGGATTTTCTGTCGGGGTTTACTCCCTTAGCCTCACCCGTGTAATCCACTAGGCAGTGGATGTTTGAAATCAGGGGTTTCCGTCCCCTAGATGGGCTACCATCCCAGGTTAACGAGCCCCATCTGCCCGAAGCAACTGGTTTTAAGGCGCCAGAGACCCGCCTTCGCCCTTTTCTCTTATTAGTAAAAGCAGTTCCGTCACGTGCAGGCTAAGAGTTGGACTTTCGTTGTCAGAGGCTATTAGAGACGCACGCCATATGGAGCATTTTACAGGTATTGAGAGCTTATCCCCAACACCACCCCAGGCTGTGACAGCTTCTGTGGAACCTGGAAAGCAAAAATATGTAAACAGTCACTCTTTGATTTCGTTGAGCATCGGTCTAATTGTGGGGAAGCCAGAGTCCAAGTTTTAAAACATTTCCTAACTCGTGAAGGCATGAAATAATTGTGGTATGAGTTGTATTGAATTGTTGAGCTAATTCTATGCTGGTTAACTTTGGATTGGTCTCCACAGCGTTTTTAATGGCGTCTTTATCAATTGATTTTGGCCTTCTCGAACGTCGCCAATCTGACAGGTTAAAGTCTCCACAAGAAAATTTTGTAAACCACCGTTGACATTTTCGATCATTCAGAACATTTATCCCATAGACAGTTCCAATATTCCCTGTAGCTTCTGCCGCTGAGTTTCCTTTTTTGAATTCATAGAGCATGCAATGTTTGAGATGCTCCTCACTAATATCCATTTTTTGATGGCTGAGACCGTTAAACTTAATATTTTCCAACTAATTACTATATCTGAAAGGCAAAACAAGATATTAAGACACCAATTCACCAAATAATCTAGAACTGTGTACAACTTAGGAGGCTGCAAAGTGATGAAGTAAAAAATACGAAATTACTTTCTTTCCAACCTGATACATAAAAAGAGGTGGGGTGAAAATTACAGACTTAATTACAAAAGTGTCTACGTTAAAAGTTTTTACACAAAATCGAAACGACATGTATTGACAGGGTAAACACATCATAGAGAATACATGGCTAAAAGAACCATGTTTTACTATCTGTGAACGATAGTTTCCACTCATAAATAGGACATCCGACCGTAAACGCGCCAGAGTTGTGACAACTGTGTCAAAGTGTAGAGCTAAGTGGAACACCCCCACTCAGCTTGAAGCCAACACCAGAAAGATATCAAGTCTTGATTTAGAATCTCATACTCTGCGAAACTTTTTTTTTATCTCAATATTGAAAAGTTCGTTCTCTTGTTGCAAGTATAATTTAAGATAGATAACTTGAATATAGTTCAAGGTACGTAAAACGCTAACAGCGTCATTTAAAAACATAACATGAAAAGACAAGCGTTAAAAAATACAATCGTCCTATTATCATTTACAAATCTCTAAATGAAAACGATTAAAGTGGATTCTATCGACGTAGAATTAGCGTTGCAAACAGACCGTTTCATAAGTAAATGTTAAGTAAGTATGTTTATAAAATGACTTTTTCATAATCTGAAAAAATCGGTGATTGTTAAGTAGTATTCCGAAGAATTAAAAAAAGGTTTAGAAGTGTCATTGCCTTAGTTTATGTTCGACTGTTTTTATGTAAATAGATTCAAACTTTAATCTTGCTATAATTTCTTATTTTTCTTTCTTTATAATATATATATATATATATATATATATATATATATATATATATATATATATATATATATGAATGAATAAATGCGAAATTCTGCGAATATTTATACATTAATGCAACATCAAAACAGTTATCACTATGTTACAACAATGCGTTTACTATAATACTTTCTATGTATGCAAAATATGCAAAATACTATTCTTAACTGGCTTAGTGAGTAGTTATTGTACATTACATTTGCTATTAGCGTTTAAAAACCGTTTAATAGATAAAAGTCTCTTATTATAGCCAAACAATCATCTATATATAGGCCAATATCACTATTATCAAATATATTTGTCATGGTGTACAGAATATATGACAAATATCTGATAGAATAAAAAAGAAAGTTAATAATAAAAAAAACTGTAACTGCAAAATAAAGTACATTTACATTTACAAAATAGCTGCTGTTTACTAAGCAGCTATTTTGTAAAGGGCAATGCACTCTAATTTTGTAGTTATAGTTTTCTCCATTATTAAGTTTTTCCTTGCATTTAGGCAATTACGATTTCTGTCAGAGTTATTACTATTTCTCATGATTTTCTTCTTCTTTTTCTTTTTATTATTATTATTTTCATTATTATTACTCACGTATTTAACAATGTTGAAGTAAATACTGAAAAATATATGTACATAATATATTATTTTATAGCATAACTATATACATGAAATAGTAATCAAATTATATATACATATATAATATATATATATATATATCTAATATGTATATATATATTATTATTATATATAATGTGTGTATGCATATTGCATATGTATATTTAAAAAAGATCTTAAAGTTGTAATAAGATTATTAAAATAATAGATGCCCAAATAAAATTCCAGACAAAAATAAAATACAGATTCTCGTAATCTTTATTTATGATAACTAGCAAGAATATGCTCCGTTTCACACATAGTGTTGCTAGGCTTATAGGAATATATAATTTTGAAAGAACTACATACAATACGTAGTTAAAGCAAAATAAATTGTTTTGGCCTATTAAAATAATTTCCTACGCTATTAATTATGTTTATCCATTCATTTTTTTATGATCGCTTATCTTTAAATTTATGTTTTGAAATATGTCGGAAATAATAAATCTATGACGTCACGTCAAAGCTATAATTATTTTGTTATGGTAATATTTTAAGATCTAGTTATGAGAAAGTCCAAATAGGTCGGACTGAAGATCTCTCTCAAGGTCCCAGTTTCGAACACACACACACACACACACACACACACACACACACACACACACACACACACACACACACACACAGATATATATTATTTCATGTATACACATAAAATGTTATAAGGGATATATTATTTTATGTATCAATTTTCAGTATTTACTTCAACAGTGCTCGATACGTGAGTAGAGTTAAGTAGTAAGTTATGAAAATACATTTATGGCAATTAAGCTACACAGAGGCTGCCGCGTTTCATCCCCGGAGGGAATCATCAAGTACGACGTGGGTATGACCTCCCTAGATTTTAAAACCAGATATTACGACCATAACAGCACATTTAAAACCAAAGAACTCAACCACTATTGTGAGTTCAAAGAAAACGGACGTTCACCAATAATTGAATGGAAAATAATACGACAGGCCAGTACATATAGAAATTAAGACGACCCGTGTAGATTATGTCTGAATGAGAAATTTGAAATCCTAAACTTTAACCATAAAAGTAAAATAGCAAACAACTGCCTGCACAGAATAAAATTTACCGTAGGTTAACAATACATAATAAATAAATAAATAAATAAACAAATAAACAAATAAATAAATAAATAAAAAATAAACTAAACTAAAACCTAAAAACTTAGAAACTAAAACCTAAAATAGAAATACAAGCAAACACGTATTAAAATAAGTTCACCCATTATATTGACGCAACAAAGGAACATGGATGAGTCATCCTATAGAAAACAGAACAATAGAATAGGAAATAGGAAGTGAAATAAACCGAACCTTTGTTTGTGAAGCCAAACGATTGACTAAGAGAACAACAAACAATTAGATTGGTTAAATAGGTAGACGTGTCTATAAAAACACCCAGCAAAACTAACTCCATGCATTTTAGCCTGACGATTCTCTACGGATGTGAAACACGGAAGCCTCTGTGTAGCTTAATTGCCATAAATATATTTTTATAACTTACTAATATATATATATATATATATATATATATATATATATATATATATATATATATATATATATATATAAACATAATGATAAATACACACAGACGTGTATGTATTTATTATTATGTTTATATATTTTGATGTATAGGATTCACTAACCGATCATTATGAATTTTGGAACACAGCTGTTAGGCGTAAGAGTGGTAAATATGGGTTATACTTAATTTAACTTAGTTTTATGCAAAAGGGCAAATAGGAAGTGAAAATACTTCATGAAAATTCAGATACCTCCGATATTTGTGAAAATTTGACAATAAGTATGAGATATCAATTAAGAAATATTTCAAAAATTTCAGTTTCTTTGGAGTATTTCAAACGTTTTTTAATGGGCATAATATGTGCAATCCATTACAATATTTTGATTCTCAAAAATGTATAAAACTTTAGTTTTATACATTTTTGAGAATCAAAATAGTGTAATGGATTTTGATCTAAATTGCAATGAAGATTTTAGACATAAGGTTCAGTAGCATTATATCTTGATTTTAATCTTCGTAAGGGGACATTAAATAGTGCAAAACTGTTCTTTTCGGCAAATTAATTTTACCCGTCCTGTGACAGGTATTCTTCTAGTATATATATAATACTTACGTCATGTTTCCGAGTGCTTCGTATTCTTTATTGATGACATCGTGTACTTTTTGCTGCATATTGTTTGTCTGTTTCTGTTTAAAACAAGCGGTAATACCCCTGTTAAGATAAAATAAAATTAAAAAAAATATTACGTCGCCAGGAGCGTAGCCAGTCAGGTTCTAATGTTAAGGAGAGCGAACACATAAAAAGGGTACCACAGGACATACCAAACACGTTTCTAACCCATTGACTATATATTTTAATTTTGTGTTTAAAATCGAAACATGAGAAAGACAGAGTTTTAACGGTAGTACATAATTGCTCTTTTGTATTTAACATTCAAACATAAAACGTTTTACAGTAAGCTTGTGGCATGCTTGGCAAGACAAGTAAAAGTAAGATATATTTCTTTATTCATTTAACTTCACTCTTTCCTTGTCTTCCCTTCCTTTCTTAGTCTTGTTAAAAGCAATTCACAGAAAAAATGTGACGTTCTTAGAACCATTGTTGACAACTACGTCCGCAAAACCAGGTCACACGAACAGATCGGAATTAGAAAGTAAAATAATGTTTCCCACGTGATTTATTGAAGCAAGTCGGATTTAGATAACAGAAAAAGATTGCTGACTAAGAAGAGAGTTTTTTCAGCTATAACACAAGAGTGTCGACACAACTGAATTCTGAAGAAAACCGCGAGTTTTCAAACCACATCCGACGCAGCAGTATACTAAAGACAAAAACATATAAGATAATATACCAACATACTGCTCAGAAAACTGGACAAGATATAGCTAAATGTGCATCCACACATGTTGAACTTACATCGCCATGAATAGTGCAAAAAAGTAATGACATAAATTCTAACCACATAATAATTAAAAAGAAAATGTAAATCGGAATTTATGTTATTTCGTCCTCTTTTACGAATACACCGTTTCCCTCTCTTCCAACTAACATTTTTAAGTACAAGAATCTCATAACATAGTAAAACATTTGCGTTATTTAATTATGTTAATTTTAAACGTAAAATGAAAACGAAATGAAGCATGTACGAACAACGACAGTTTCTTTCGTCTCGGCTTTATTCTAGCAAAGTAATCTATTAATTTGTTCTGATTCACATCAGTAGCACCCTCAGTTTCAATGGAATAAAAAGCTACCTCAGATGGTATCATTGGAACCCTGCAACATATTACCCCCTCCTGAAATAAGGTTCTACTTTTTTTTTTAGATATGTAAATTACCCGAAAACTTGGCGGTAAAATAAATAAAGCAACAAAAAATATTTTAGACTTTAGGCTGGGGGATCAATTTCAGTTTAGCACATAAATCTAATGTCAAATGATCACCTACTTCCGGACTGGATAACGTTTTTAAGAATTTATAACAATTTTTATTTTTTTATCTTGGCCATTTTATTAATTTATTACAAATGGGTGTTTGGAGAAATTTTCTTTCTGCTAAAAATAGACATTAAAACATGTAAAGAATTTTGTTCTAAAGAATGACTTTTTGATTTTCGGGACGAAATCGACTGAAATGGACTTTAACGGTCCCGTTACACCCATGTCGCGCACCATTTCCGTCTTTTATTTACTTGAAAAAATGTTTTTTCATATTGCCACATAGCCTTAGGGTTACTGATAGCGTTAAAGAAATGTTTTTATAACTTTTAGTTTTGGAATTTTTTATACTAAACATTAATTATTACTATATTATAATACTTTCTTTTGAAAATGATGAAAAGTAATTTTTTATTACGTTAATTTTTCAGCTTAAAAATGGCCAAAATTTGTTACTCCCATCCTCCAAACACACACAAATTGATATCCATTAAAAAATAGTTATGATGTTAAAAACGCTATATGGTCCGGAAGTGTGTGATCATTTTACGTAAATTGTATATGCAAAGCTGGTCCCCTACGCTGAATTCACAAATACTCTTTTTAAAAAATTTTACCGACAAGGTTTTCACGTTGTTTACATGTAATCACCTAAAAAAGTAGAATCTTATTTTTGGAGAAAAAATAAAAAAAAGAAGAGAAAAAAGAAAAGGAATAATCCAAATTCAAAACCGGAAGGTTACATGGTCAGATTTAAAATAATTAAAAACCGGTTTTGAATTTAGATTATTCCTTTTCTTCTTTTTTCTCTTCTTTTTGTTTTTGTCCTTCTTCTTCATTCATTCTCACTATAAACACTTAAGTGGAAAAGTCTAAGAGTTTCTAATAACTGAAGACCGTAACATCAACATGCCAGTGTAGCGGCTTTTGTACATGTCTGTATAGATAAAAATATCAATATAAACAGCTCTCCTTCTCTTTGTCTCTCTCTCTCTCTCTCTCTCCCTCTCTCTCTCTCTCTCTCTCTCTCTCTATATATATATATATATTCTATGAAAGGGCGGTCAGTTAAGTTTCCGTAGTTCTCGGAAAAAGAAGTCTTTTTTTACCCTTTGTTTTCGGTTGGACTTTCTTTAATTAAGTAAGAGCTCAGATTTCTGATTTCAACTCTGTCGTTTGATGGAGAAGTATCATAGTAACATCGAAAAATAAAACTGTGTTACTTGTTTTAAACTGGAGTTACAGTTTTGTTTGGAGGGAGAATTCTTCTATTGCAGGACTGACCGACACCACAAGATTGAAACTGCAACCGGTGGTGGAATCGAACACCGACTTCAGACCAAGACAACAAGTGGACAATTACGGCCTATACAGAAAGCGCACACAGTGAAACCTCCTCACCAGTGAAACGTCATATTCGCCGAGGTTCGTCTCGGCACTAAATCCAACAGACCAAGGGTTTGTTTGAAGAACCAGTCCCTCTTCTGTTGAGGTGAAGTATGGTTTGGTTCAGTCCTAGAATGTGCCTCCAACATTACCTTTTCTCTTCGAGGAAGGGTTGGTTTATTGCCGATCGCCAGAGGCGCCCTTACCGGTGCATGCTGATGGGTCAGTTCTATGGCTATTTTTGCAGAGCAAAAGTACGCTTCCGGGAGCACTGACTTTTTCTCTAACCTTCTAGCTTCGTATCGTATCGTCTTGTGGTTGGAAGGAACCGCTAGTTATCAGCAAGGTCAAAGAGATGTCGACAGGACAGAATAAATGTACGTGTATTATTCGCGATCATAAACTTAAATACATTGCTGATAGTGTATTTGTCAACACTTACATTTGCTTCACTTCAAGTCATCATTATTTATTTATACGTTTCTGAATGAAATACACTTTTTAATTATTCCAATTTGATTGTCGATTATGCCAGAGTACGTGTCTGCTAAAATAAAACAAACTATTTTTTTCACATTATCTGCGCGTCAAAATGATTTCGCTCTAAAACACTAATTTGTAAGCCACACTTTAAATCGCTAAAATATTTTACCCGTACTGTGATACTAAAGCCCCCCCCCCTTACCCTCCACAGCCGAGACGACCAGAAAATGTTAGCTAAGAAGTAGATAAGTGAACGACAATAAAAAGATCGGCAGATCAGTTGAACTTCTCAGACGAATGGCGCAATGACAATTAGGTGTTAGCTTTCTGGGTAGCCGGATAACGATGAAGAAAGTGAGTTGGGGAACAGGCAGATGCAACCAATATCGGTGGTCAGCTGAGAGTAGCTGAGAAAAAAGTGGATGTGGCCAGTTTCGTTGGTAGGCTGAGGATTCCCGATCCAGAGTAAATATATTTGGGAGACACTGCCTGTCGAAAGGCAAATCGATTCGAGACGAACGGACAAAGTAGACGCATAGACGAGTTCGGAAAGGTCATTCGACAGAGTAAATCTCAGTTGAGATTTTTAATTTGAAAGGTGGGAATTTAACTCAGATGTTGACACTAGCGACAGGGCCCCAACGACACCCACCCACCCGTGTTTAACAAGTCGTTTACACAATGTATATATTTGTGTCTGTGTTGTATCTTGCTTTGAATGCATGTTGGGCGATCACCATAAATAAAGTGACCCGGCCAGACAAAGAAGAAGCTCACTGCACATCGCGTTTGTGGGGTCAACGGTCGTCGGGGACCGGCATGGTTATACAGTACCAATTATAATAGAACGAGAAGAATACCCGTTCCAGAGCGGGTAAAATTAATTCCCCGAACAGAACAGTTTTGCATCATTTTTATATCATGTTACGAATATTGAAAGCAATATATAATGCTATTTAAACTTATGTCGAGAATCCTTATTCCGATTTTGATCAAATTTCATTACATGATTTTGATTCTAAAAGATGTCTAAAATTTAAAGCAACAGATTAAGCTGGCTTAAGAAGAAATTGAAATTCAGGGAATCTTGTTACCTTGGTGTGTAATGACTCTGGAGCAAATTTAATGCAAAGTATTCTCTACACCAACCTTTTCACAAAAGAGACGTTTCTGGTCTTTTAATTCTCTATCGTTATTTCAGGGAAGGTTATGCAATCCCTTGTTGCTTCAGGGATGACATCCAAGGCAAGAACTCGCCTTTCAACCAAAACTTCAAAGAGCCCTCCCTTCTTCCTTCGTGTGCCTTGCGACAAGCGAAATTCCCATGAATATAGTTGATTTCCAAGAACGACTATATGTGTGACACATTACTAACAGACTGCTTTCCTACATACTACAACATCGTTGTCTTCGAATCCAATACTAACAAATACTTATCGTCATAAACCGCCCCTGCATGTAATTAAATTTTGTTCATTTCTATTCATCATTTTCAACCCTCTCATAATATTCTTTATTATTCAACTGATCCTCGAGTGACTTTTGGTCTTGATAAGTGGTTACTCAATGATAAAAAAGGTTACCAGTATATCCTTTGTGTCAGCGAGTATAGAATTCCTTGTAGAGATACTATTACTATTGATTCTCTTTACTTTCTGGACGCCCATCTAGCATCATAAACTTTATTCAGATTAAGCGTGAAAGATTTTACCTGACTGTATTGTTTTTCTTTTAAAAAGAAAATGCCAGTAAAAAAAGTATATACACTTTTCAGAGTTTGTGGTGGCGCACTAAGAACCGGATGTTCATCCTGCGACGTCCAAAAAAAAAAAATGCGTTCAATAGTTTTTGCACATATGTAAAATCCGGTGGAAATAATATCAAATGGTTGTCTATTTTGAACAATCAAAATATCGCCGCTGAAGTGCGGTTATGTTTCGGGAGCCGATTTGAAGGTTATAAAAAGTTACACTTAACCAAAGCAGTCAGTAGGGATTTCACAGTTATGACACGCGGTGCTTCTATTCACCTCATACACACAGCTGTACCCAACCCTGTCGTAACCTTTCAGGAGCCTTTGTGGCCCCGATATCAAGAACTTAAGTATAATATTTCGTCTCTCACTGAATTTTTAAAATGGATTCCGATCATGTGACTTTATCTTTCTCTCTTTTCCTACAAACTCCAACATTGGTTGATAATCATCCATAATCAAGAAAAATAACTGACTGAATTTTTAAAATGGATTCCGATCATGTGACTTTCTCTCTTTTCCTACAAACTCCAACATTGGTTGATAATCATCCATAATCAAGAAAAATAACTGACTGAATTTTTAAAATGGATTCCGATCATGTGACTTTCTCTCTTTTCCTACAAACTCCAACATTGGTTGATAATCATCCATAATCAAGAAAAATATTTTTCTTGATAATAATAATTTATTCGCTCTTACACCCTTTCTTTCTCTCTCCCTTTTAATTATTTACGTCATTGCCTCCTTCACTACTTCTCTTATCATTCACTCTTTATTTATATTATTTTCTTTTTTTTGGTGTGATCCAGTGTGCTCGGTGACAAATAAGGAAGATACACAGTTTTAATATTATAGTAGAATCCTCATCTTCCAGCCCAGTCTATTCTCCTTTTTTTTTCTCTCTCACTCCCTCTCTCCAGGTACACATTGGGTTAATATCTGTGACCTGTTGGGTCGTCTAAATTCCTTTCATTCCATATACTATCAAATGGAATAAATTCCTTTCATTCCATATACTATCAAATGGAAATTTTTAAAAGATCAGCTGGCATACAATCAAAGTTCCAAACAGTGCCAAACTATTGAAAAATTTAGTATATTAGAAGCTATGAATGCGTAGTCAGAGATTTTCAGGATTTTGGTGCAACATTTTGCTTGGAGTTGGCAACGTCACGCATCTTGATATGTCAGGTCCCTATCTAGCTACTTGGAAAGCAGATTACTCATGCGGTGTCAACATTTTGAAAATCTCTGACTTCACATTAAGACAGGTTAGTAAAGGGTAATAAATCGCTTATAATATCTTTAATGTCTTCCTAGTTTTTCACTGTTTGGAACTTGGATTGTATGTCGGCGGATGCTCTTAAAACTTTCCATTTGATAGTATATGGAATGCAGGCGTTTTTAAGCTTGTCTACATGCCTAAACGAAATAATAACGCCACATTAAATTACACTACGTCATCCGTATATATTTCTCTTTCGCCCTGTTTGATGTGTTTGGTGTGATGTTAGATTGATACACGACTGAATTAAGTAAACATTTACCCTCTATGGGTAATTATCACCCGCTCTGTATTAACAGGTAGGGATTCTGTCGCGTTTAGCCTTGAAGTTATTAAATACCCCATACTGCACGTGTAACTGATTTTAACTAAGTTTCTGTAGCCTGCTTACTAGTAGGAAATGCTTATCTATATTAGTACACAGTATTCCTAACGCACACTGTATTTAGAAACCTCGTACCTAGTATCAGCTGCAAAATTTTAGCCTGTCATCTCCATTCATGCAGGTTCATGTTACAAGTACGCTCTTTGCGAGAGCGGATTCAAGGATAAAATCTACACCCCTAATGAATGAGATAATGCAAAAGCAAAACAATAACAAATCTGCTAAATATCGCCAAATACTAACTTGAACATGCCAAGCGAATGAACGATGAGAGGATCCCAAAGGATTTTCTACTCAGCGAGCTCGCAACCGACCCCAGACTAGCAAGAAGACCTGTTCTACGTTACAAAGTTGTTCGCAAGCGAGACATGAAGGCAGGTGGCATCGATCCAGAAGGCTGAGAGTCCGTGGCTGAAGACCGCAGTCGCTGGAAAAGTACTGTGACGGTATGCTTCAAGAGGAGTGAAGAACAGGAGAGATCAGCAATGGTACGTAGAAGAGAGAGAGAGAGAGAGAGAGGGAGAGCGCGGACGAAAGAGAGCTGAAACAGAGCTCCCAGAACCAGACACTACCTACACGTGTGGTAACTGCAACAGATCAGCCGATCTAGGATAGCTTTGCGCAGTCGCAGCAGACGTGGCAATTCGGCAACACACCAATCTGAGGCGCAGAACTTCATTATCCCCTGGGATAGACGGATGCCAACAACAAGCCAACAACTTGTTTACCATTTTTAGAAGAATACGGAACAATCATTCATTTACTTACTTGCAACGAAGGAAGAATATTTGCAGAAATATCCAGGTAAGGAACAGGTTGATGATTGACAAAGGGACACCGAACATCATCCAGCTGGCAAAAGTAACCGGTGCCTTCAAACCGAAGCGGGCAAAAACCCTTAAAATATAATAACAAGAATTATTATTCACGGGCGTATCTAGTGCAACAGAAGAAATATATAAATAAATGCGTTGGAATATGAAAACTGTACGAGTTAGATGATTTCAATTTCTATTTATCAATTAAAATAAAATTTAGTCAAAAGATATCTTCTTTATTTTTTTTCTTTCTTCTTTTCTTTCTATATAGTAAAGTAAAGGCGGTCTATTTCTCGACTTTTATCATCAATATCTTCTGGCCTACAAATTAAACATTTCATTCCGACTAGCCATTTTCTTTTCTTTAACGTGAGTTCATGTTGTTAAAGACAATTACGGATCAATTATATCTGAGGCACCCCAGAATCAGCAACGACCAAAGAGAAAACGTTTTGCCTTGATA
>OY744517.1:65876926-65879426 GCA_963556195.1 Sepiola atlantica | reverse complement strand
TAACTTCTGTGGGACGATGCCCTATTTACATTCGCATGCGCTGGCTAGGTAATATCAATGATAGATTCGCCAGACAAAACTCTTTGTCTGTACAAAAATGTTATTTTGCCTCAAATAAACGAGTTGTTTTTTTCCACCAACCCGATCTTGACGTCTATTCGAAAAGATGTTCTTCTCCCCGCCACCATAACAATTCTATTATTTATTTATTTGCTACTCTTATAGGGAACAAACCATATATATATATATATATATATATATATATATATATATATATATATATATATATATATATATATATTAAATTGTATATATATATTAAATTGTATATATATATATATTAAATTGTATATATATACATTCCATGATAAATGCCAGTATACTGAAATCATATGCCTTTAATAGGGTTAAGATGAAAATTCATATACACTAAATGTACAAAAGCAAGGAAATTCCCAAATTTTTACACTTTTATTGTCATTAATTAAGGATATAAACGTAAACATAGCATTAAATAAACATTTAAAAAGCAAAAATATAATCACCCAAAGCAAAATTAATCTTTTAAAAGGAACAAATAAAATAGTGAAACTTTGGCTACAGAATTGGATGTTTTAGTGTTCCTCGGCAATTCATAAATAATACAAATAAACAAACACTTAAAAACGTGATGGGGTGTCTGATGATCGCTCAAAGCGTGAAGCCACTAGTGATGACCGATTAAACACACGCAATTCATTAATTTATGATAACTCTCTATCTGGGAAGGGATCACACATCGTATATAACTGTACAGAGGCTCCCGCATTTCGTCCCCTGGGAGAATCTTCAGGCTTAAATGCATGGAGTTAGTTTTGCCAGGTGTTTTATATACACGACTAGTTAATCAATCAGATTCTTTGGTGTTCTCTTAGCCAATCGTTGGGCTTCTCACGGACAAAGGTACGGTTAGTTTTACTTCCTATTTCCTATTCTATTGTTCTATTTTCTACAGAGTAGCCTATCATTGTTTCTTTATTGTGTCAATATAATAGGTGACCTTATTTTTACACGTGGTACCTTGTATTTCTATTTTAGATTTTAGTTTATAAGTTTTTAGGTTTTATTTTTTTTTAATTATTTGTTTGTTTATTTATTTATTTATGTATTGTTAGCCTAAGGTAAATTTTATTCTGTGTAGGCAGCTGTTTGCTATCTCACTTCTACAGTTTAATAGATTTTGGGTGTCTTTAAAGTTTAGGATTTCAAATTTCTCATTCAGACATAATCTACACGGGGCGTCTAACTTTCTACATGTACTGGCCTGTCGTATTATTTTCCATTCCATTGTCTTTGAGCTCCCAATAATGGTTTGCTAGTGTTGTTTTAATTAGACGTTCTCTGTTTTATATATATATATATATATATATATATATATATATATATATATATATATATATATATATATATATATATCACAATTTTGTATCTTGACACTATTATTATTATTGATTAATATGTTATCTCACACTTTGATTTGGTCTTGACACGTGATGGATTGTTGATATTTTGTATTGATTAAATGTTAGTACAAAACTTTCACGGCGTGAGTTGCACATTATCCAAATCATTAAAATTAATAATAAAAAAAATAGTCGACCACTTATTTCATGCAGGTCGTCCACGGGTGTCTAGCTTGATTTAGAAAACTATAGTTTGATTCGAACTTACCGTATTAGTCCACATTTATTGCTAACGGCTGAATAGAAGATCTTACTTTTCGTTGTACCGGGGTCGTATTTTTTCTTCGACATATACGAGGTGTTTCGTACATTCGTCCTTGCATACTTCCTATATTTGTGGAGGAAAAGATCATTTTTGTAAAGTTTTCATGTTCACTTTTACCAACGCTTAACTGATGCGTTTCGAACAATCGCACCTGTCAATTGTGACAGCATTTTTAGCGCAATGTCACTACCGTTGTTTTCGCGCAGTTTTTTTATGCATTTCGAAAACGCGCGCAGTACAGCATATTTCTTTCTTTATTTATTGTGGTTTGTTTGCAATTATCAGCTGAAGTGTCAGTTACAGTCTGAGCTAATTCTGAGGTATATAGTTCGATTCTTGTATCTACCCGTTTGGTTTGACTGATTACCCGTGTTCGTATTTAAAAAAAATTAAACTTCTTCCCTGGTCGTTGTATATCAGTGATGACCGTCCTATCTCAGTGAGCAACGCGTTTAAATATGGCTGAACATTTCAATCCGTGGTTTACATGATTGACCACAAGCAGAACAGGTGAGAGCACAGACAGAGGTTTTAGTGTTATATCTTTTTAGGCGTTTCTTGTTGTATTAATTATTTCGGATCTCCTCAAGACATCGCTTGTTCACAGAGCTTCCACTTGATGGAGCGTTGAGCAGCAGTTTCTTGGATTCATACGGTACTTTTTCAGGCGACTATTCACTTGATATTTACAGCAATTTTTCTTCCGACCTTCTTAGCGACAGTCGATATGTAA
>OY744517.1:65851926-65866926 GCA_963556195.1 Sepiola atlantica | reverse complement strand
GTCTATGGAGGTGGATCTGTTTCCGATCGCATGGAGTTCAATAGGAGATGGGTGCGCGACACTTGTTTGTGCTACCGTCGGTCCTGGGTTCTACAGAACGCATCCCTCAAATTAAAAAAGGACCCTAAGATAGTGGACCAAATCAGCTCTGACCCCGTTTGTTTTTTTTGGTACTAGAGATACTCCAAAGATACTCCAAAGATGCCCACTCCCCACATTTATTTTGCACCACCCAACTGTTATTTTATATCTTGGAGAACATCATCTATTCCTATATTCTATCTCGATCTGTTTTATTTTTAGCATCCCACTTAGATCCCACTTCCATTTAGAGACCGACCTTCTTGCTTTCAGAACACCCGGAAATCAGTTGGCAGCCTAACACTTAGTAGAGGGTTGGAAGGACCTTACTAACCGTCATCAGCATTTTATGTTGTGCAATAATTTTTTTTCTTTCTTGGGTATTTAAGGTTGTTCCATTCCCCATCATGATTCATATTACATGTTCTTTTTGTAAATTAAATTTCATCGAAACGACTTAGGGATGTTTTTAAAGAAGGATCAGTTCATAGAGTGAATGCGGTATTTTGGTGAGAGTATCTAGCGTACGTAAGTCCAAAAGTATATTGCAAAACTGCATGACCACCAACCCCCCGACCCCCGAAAGGATTCGGGCTTCATATTTAAGACAGAAGAAGAATTTTGTAATTATTGTTTTTGTTAAAACCTTGTAAAGATTGTAAATTTTTGTTTAGATAAAACCCTTTTCTAGCAACTTGTATTTCTGTCAGTTGTCCACTAAGTTTCGTGCTATTTTGGACAATTGACAGGCTGAGAAGACAACTCTTTTGTTCGACATTTTAACACAAAAACTGTAACTGACTTTTATTTAAAAGTACCTGACCCAGCACGAGAGTGGGTCACGCTTATCGTGGAGGTTACAAACATACTAAATTTGCAACCACCGAATGATTACTATCAAGCCGGACAGCTTACATCCTTGGGATGTTACTTTTACCGTTTGACCCCTTCACCCTCATTTGCATCGTAGCAGCGGTTTCTTCTCGACAGAGAAGATAGTTAAAACGTGAGATGCCATAAGGGGCATAACAAACCAATAATAAACAGACGGATGAAGCAAGTAAAAAAAGCGTAAGTTGCGGATTTTACACAAATTACATTTATTCCCGTCTTAGGGAAAGAAAAATCTTTCACCACGCTGGTTACGGAACTATTTGAGCTTTAAAGAACCAAAATTGAACGTAGAAAGAGAAGAAGGAGAAGAAGAAGAAGAAGAAGAAAACATAGCACAAAATGAAAAGAAAAGACAAATATACGTGTGTAACAAAGTCTGATAAATAAATATAACATACCTGCTTTCTTTATCCGATGGTAAATTGCCATCATCTTCTTTGCCCACAATTTGGTTATTATGTTCTAACGATTTCTCTCCAACGCTGTCCATCTCAACGGCCACATTATCATTTCCTTCTGTAAATAATTAAACAAAGTATTATACAAGAAGTTCAAATTTTTTTGAAGGCGATGCCAACGCAATTTTGGTTGGATACACCGTTCGATAAGGAATCACATGAGGCAAAGGTGAATATTGATTTACTCCTCTCCAGGAGTTAGGCACAAGGCCAGTTTTTATCTTACTCCTACAAGTCAGATGTGACCTAAGGTCGGGTTGAGAAAGAGGGGTTTGAAAAGCCAGCGCCCGAGAGGTGAGCACTCTGCCCATTACAAATTGCCTGGGCAGCCCCGTCGGCATTCCCCGGTAGGGGCGCCTCAGACAGTAAGCAATAAACTTACTCCTCCCCAAAGAGGGGAGGCGAAGCCTGGGAGGGTGGACCTCCTAGAACTGCACAGGACAGACTCATAGACCGGCGTAAATCAAGCCCCGAAGGTCAAGACAATACCAGTCTATGAGGTATCCATCGGAACAGATACTACACTTTGATCTTGGCCAAAAGGCCAAGAAAAGGTGAATAGAAGAAATGACAATCTTGAAAAATTTAGTAAATTTCAATTAAATATTTGAAGCTTTGAAAGCAGAACGGTACCAAATTGAAAGGTGAATTTGGGACGTTAAGAACTACACAATCAAAAAATAGTCTCAAATCCACGGTCTACCTTTTATTTCTTCATGTACATTAATTATTAATTATAATTAATTTTTAAGACGACACTTTTTTCTTTTTAATTTTCATTTATTTAAAATCAACGAGAGTGGAAAACGATTTTTTAAAAAATTATTGTTTAACTAAAGTTTTAATTTCAATCCTCCATTCTATAATAAGGACTAATGTGTATTTATTAGTATATAAATAAATATAAATCTACACCGTCACGTAAAGTTAGCGAGAGAAAAGTGACTTTTTTTATTCCCCAACAGAAATTATTTTAAGTGATGAAGGGAAGCGATAAAGCGAACAGCAAGTCAGACAACCATCGCCGTCTGGAATGAATTCGTAACGAAATTCTTTACTCTAAAATAAAAGTCAACGGTTGGCGTTTTTTTCTTTATGCCTTCAGAAATGGTAATAATTTGTATATGAAAAAATAAATTACTGACACAATTTTATGATTTTATATAAATAATAGTGAAAACATTGGCGAAGCATAATTTTTTCCGTCATTTTTGACGAAGACTGTACACTTATACATTTATATATATATATATATATATATATATATATATATATATATATATATATATATATATGATTATTTTTATTTACACAGACATGTACATAATCTGCGACACTGGCATGTCGATGCAATCAATCAACAGTTATTATAAATCGAGATCTCACCAGGCAAAGTTAGAATCCGATCTTAACCTTAGATCAAAATATGATCTAACTGTTGATAACTGTTGATCGATGGCATCGACATGCCAGTGTCGCAGATTTTGTACATGTCTGTGTAAATAAAAATAATCATATATAAAAGCTCTATTTGATATTGAGCACTTTTTATAAACCCGGTTGAAATTCTTTGGATTACTACCCTTGGGATGTTTTACCTGGATTATATATATATATATATATATATATATATATGCAAACATTGTTGAAAAACAGAATTCTTCTGTTCAATGATACCTTTTTAAATTTAAAAAAAAGTTTTCTGATGGTCTTTTTATATTAAAATCAAAAACATTAATAAATGTTCCATAGGTTTCACAGGATTCACGAACGTTTTCGATTCTTCATCAAATCATCCTCAGGTGTCAAAAGCAAATGATGGAGAAAGAGAATTTTAAAAAGACGGCGGAGAAACGAGCATATAACGTTTTTTTCGCATTGTTCCAGGAAATCGTTGACGATTTAAATTCAGCAACGACACCTGAGGACGATTCGACGAAGAATCGAAAACGTTCGTGAAACCTGTGAGACCTATTGTTTTTTTTAAATTTAAATACCATCAGAAAAATAAAAAATACATTATTAAACAGACAAATTCTGTTATTTTTAACAATGTTTGCATAAATGAGAAAATGCTGCCTCAATATATATATATATGGAACACTATAAACATGACTTACTTTTATCCTGCTTATTCGTAATTTTCAGTTGTTGAAGAATAGCCTCTGCAATTGGCATCATCATAGCTGCTGTTGCTGTATTGCTGATCCACATCGACAGAAACCACGTGTTTAGCATCAAACCAAGTAGCAACCTTTTACGGGTCAGTATTGAAAGACCAAAACAAATGCATTAAAATGTTTACTCGACAACACTCATTAAAAAATCGCGGCTCAACTAGAAACCGTTAAATCGCAACAGGTATTCAATAAACATGAACTTAGCAAATTTATGGTGATGTTTGATTTTTTCTGTTCTTTTTATTTCCAGGATATTTCAATGCCGAATCATAATACTAAATAGAGAGCTATATAAGATTATCATTAGAAACAATTCATTATAGACGGATATTGCAAACAGTTGTAGAAGGCGATTGTAAAGGATTTGTTGTAGACAACGTCAGTAAACAATTCAACGGAGAAGAATATTGTAGACGATTAATTGTTGACGAATATTATAATCGACTGATTCGAGATTTTTGGTAAACGATGTATTCTAGACGAATATTGTAAATAATTCATTTGACTATCGTGAACAAATAATTGTTGACGGCTTGTGTAAACAATGGTAATGTAATGGATTCAGGTGGCTATTGTAAGCAATGACCTGTTGACGGTCTTTGTGAACGAGTTATTCTAGACGGATATTGTAAACAATTCATTTAGCTATTGTAAACAATTAATTGTTGACGGTCTTTGCAAGCAATTCGTTGTAGACAATTATTGTAAACATTTCATTGGAGATGGCTTTTGTAATCAATTCATTATAGGCGTCTATTTAAAACGATTGTCAACGGTTATTGTAAACAATTCTAGACGGCTACTGTAGACACATAATTGTTGACAGTATGTGTAAACAATTAATGTTATGTGCTTATACAGTGTAACCCGGATATAAGAGCACCGGATATAAGAGAAACCCGAATATAAGAGACATTGTCTCTGGTCCCAAATTACAGCCTGTGTTGATGTCTATAAATTAGACCATACCCGGATATTAGAGGAACCCGGATATAAGAGACTCTCTTATATCCGGGTTGCACTGTAATAATAAGCTTCCTCGGTTAAGTCGAGCCTCTAACAACATCTCAGTAAGAGACTAGACTGCTTGTGTTGACCAGGGAGCTGCAGAATGACCGCATTCAATTGATAGGACAATTCCTCCTTCTGAATCCCTCCCTTCTGACTCAGAAGCAATCTGGGTCCACTGGAGGACACCCAACCGCCTGACAACGGGAATCGGGTATCAAAAGTTGCTACGGCCAGATGGTACTACACAACCGACCCAATCATCTGCGAATGTGGAGCGGAGGACTATACGATGCAGCACTGCCTTGTCTGTTCTCTACTGCCGAACCAGTACAACTTGAAATATCTTGTGAAGTACAATATTAATGCACTGAAAGGACTGCAGGAAAAAGTGGGAATCACATGCTTCAAAGACACGCGAACGAGAAAAAGAAGAAAAAAAGAAGAGAAAAGAAGAAAAAGAAGTAAAAGAAAAAGGAGAAACAGAAGAAGCTGGAAATAATAACAAAGGAGTAATTTTTTGTTCATTTTTAATTAAAAAATATTTTTTATTGTAAAACATATTTTGTTTCACTCTTATAATGTATTCTCATGTTACGATGATTAAAAAAAAATGTACCTTAAAAACATTTCAAATGTATTCTTACCATCTTGGTTCAGTACCAAACAGCATTAAAAGACGAAGTGCAATTCTCTTATGAAGTTCCCACGTTTCAATTGCGATCGCCAAGAGCAAACCTCCAATGAACAACATGGTCGTATCCTATGAATAATAATAAGTATATGATAAGCAAAAATTGCGAGTTACTTCTTTTGGATTGTCGAACACTCTCGGCGGCTTACTGCATATTCGATTAATGAATAACTACTTCTCTTCACTTCGTGTAACTGTTACGGTGCTCACAGCGATAACGTCGTCGGATGGGTTCGAATTGTGCGACCAGCATGGCAGTTATATCTAGCCACACTGATGATTCTTGGTAAAATGACACCTCTATGGATATTAAAACATTTATTATTAAAATAATTATATATATATATATATATATATATATATATATATATATATATATATGAAGTGAGAAATGTTTATACATTTGTATGTATTGGTTTCACTTTTAAACTAATTAACCGATCAGTATGAATTTTGGAACACAGCTGCGAGGCGTAAAGGGTTGTAGTATGAGGTAATATTTAGTTTGATTTAGTTTTATGCAAAGGAGGAAAGAGAGGTGGAAGCGCTTCGTGAAAATTCAGATACCTCTGATTTTTGTTAAATTTTAACAATAGGTATTAAACATCAATTAATAAATATTTCCCAGTTTATTTGGCGTATTATAAGGGGTTTTAGAGGAAATCATATGACCACAACCTCCCATTTGAAAATTCAAATATTTCAGATTTGCATAACATTTTATTTATAGTCATTATACACATGTAACAAAGAAACTGACCATTTTTTGGGAGCTGGAGTTCCTCACATTTAAAAGCCATTGCACCAGGCTTTCTATTGCTCTTTGGGGGAAACACGCGGGGCCGACAAGAGAGACAGGTTGTTTGGGAAATCATCGCCGGTTTCAGATTGACGGCTGCTAGTTTAAAGGTTAAATCAATGTTAGCTGACACCGCTATAGCAAAAGGTTAAACATCGGAACAACCTGTTAAACCCTAACACAACACTTGTGAACTGAAAATACTTTTCTCTCTGTCGGTTTCTTCTTCATGCATATTATGTGTGTGGGTCTTCCCCCCTCTCTCTCTCGCTTTATCATAGCGAGGGAGATATTAACAGTTTGGCTGACGACTTTGTGAAGATCGGGTCGTGCACGCAATCAGCTCAGCCAACTTTCGAGTTTCTAATCGTTCTTTCTTTGAAATGAAATGTAATAAATTTATGTTCCCTCATTACAAGCCTTCAATTCCAGCTGATTGTCCTAGCCAGATGACTGATTATCTGGATAGAATTAATGACGCCTAATGACGCCGCCGTGTATCAAGACCAAGTACCCGATCGGGTATAACCCTTTTTATTAAGAGAATGTGCCAATCGTTTGCCACTCGAGGAGCTGGGTATCGTGCCAGGACGAAAAGAGCCCTTCCAGAAAAGTTCTCAAGGCCCGGACCACCGAGTTTACGCTCCCTTGGCAAGCAACATCGCCACACACAAATTAATCAACTGAATTCCTGAATTTTAATTTCGTCTTAAGACAACTTCAGCTTAAG
Source organism: Sepiola atlantica (assembly GCA_963556195.1). Taxonomy (NCBI): domain Eukaryota; kingdom Metazoa; phylum Mollusca; class Cephalopoda; order Sepiida; family Sepiolidae; genus Sepiola; species Sepiola atlantica. The sequence goes on along the minus strand of OY744517.1, from coordinate 65,860,082 downwards.
CATAAACATTTCTAGAATTAAAATTACGCAATGGATTTTGCTAAAAAATTGGAACAAAGATTCTAGACATAATGTTTAGTAGCATTATATCTTGGTTTTAATCTTCGTAAGGGGACATAAAAGTGGTGCAAATCTGTCTATTTCGAGGAATTAATTTTATCCACCCTGCGACGGGTATTTATCTAATATATATATATATATATATATATATATATATTATTAATAGTCAGACTTTCAGCGTTTAAGCTCAATAGATGTATTTTTTTTAAACTCCAAAGCATGTATAAATAATAGAAAGTTAGATTCCATTGACCGTGTATTTATTCATTTCTAAAATGATAATCTATTGACAGACTGTTTCTTTAACACACCGACAGTTATATATCCTGGTTTTCCATCAGAAGCTAAGGCAAAAAAATCGTGTAAAAACAACAGGAAATAAAAACAAAAACAATAAAACTCACATCACTAGAGCATTTATATATGTAAGTTTAATTAGGAATATAAGATTATATCTATCTTCATGAACGCCATATTTGACAACTAGTAGAGCCAACAAAAATATGTATTCTTTTCTAAAGTTTGCAATCCTGAATTAGATCGTAAAAAATACGAGTTAAAGAATTAGAAAATAAAATAAATAAATAAAAATAACAAGGGGAAAGGGGGGGAGAGAAAAGGGTTAAAAACATAAAAAAACCTTTGTATTATAACTTCTAAATAAAATTGAATTATATATATATATATATATATATATATATATATATATATATATATATATATATATATATATATATATATATATATGTGTGTGTGTTTTTACAAAGAATATATATAAAAAAAATTCTAGTTCTTATAATATCTAAAATGTATTTAATTGTAAGCTCAATGAAGCTGTATTACAGGATTCAGAGCATATATATCTTATATTTGCATTCCATAGACCATGGGGAATTAATCCAAAACCATAATTTTCAACAACTTTTTTATTTCTGTACTTCGATGAGTTTTTTTACATCTCTCATTTTACACACAAAAGTAATTTATTCAAATTTAATATTCATTCCTATCCCTTACGCGAGTTTCATGGCAAAAAATCGGATAAGTGTATTTTTCCATTAGTGCAATTTTGTAAATCTTTTGAGGGTTGCAGTATATGTAGTTGAACAGCAGAAAACATGTCATAAAAAAAACACTGGAGTGGAAAATACGGTGAAAATCCAGGTTGATATCTGATAAAAATTCAGTAAACTGAAGTATATCAAAGCAAAACACCCACTTGGGGAAAAAGGTGATCACTTGAGAAAAAAGAAAATCCCCCCATAAGATGTTCACGCCCGAGAAAACACACGAATCCGATTTCTGAAACGATCGCTCCAAAGCTAATATTTACGAAGACAATATATATATATATATATATATATATATATATATATATATATATATATATATATATATATATATATATATAATGAGATACATATATGTATATATTTAAGTTAAAAAATAAAAAGAGTTCGTGAACAAACAGACGAATATATATATATATATATATATATATATATATATATATATATATAATCACACACACATATATTTATATATATTATAGTTTTTAAATATTTTTCACTGATTCATAAACAGTTTCGTACATAAATAAAAGTACACTTGCTATAGCCTGAAGAAGGTTTCATTTTGCAAAACGTCTGTTGAGACAATACAGAAAAATATATTAGCTAAAGTTGTATCATTGAAGGAAAAGAAAATATAAAAATGCAAATATTCACATCTTAATTTTTTCTTTTAATTCAATTCTGTGTCAAAGTACAAGCCATTTATACGGATGAACCAACAGGATTTTTTAAAATAAAAAAACATACTCACGTTTACATAGAATCGTGAAATTTCTTTGGCTTTGATGACATCCAGCATGGGAAAGAGTATCACAGGTAATAAGGAAGTGACAGGAATTGGAAGGGCTTCTGTGACCCAATAGCTGGCCATGATGATGATTGCGTAGCCACATTTTGCTTCCTGTAAATAAGAAGAGAGAACGTTAAAAAAAATAATCAGCCGATAAATCATTGTAACAAAAAATTACATATGAATAGTTTCAAACAAAAGGGTGAGGCCCCTAGCAAAAAGCTCCGGAGGACCTGTTCCCCGTCGCCGCGACACACATAACCCACCATCGCAAAACTTGCCTTTTCATTAGAAGCCACCGGGAAGCGACCGAGAGAAAAGCCGATGATAAAACGCGAAGACACCTCGCAGAAATACCTCTTTAAAACCGACCTTCACCCGAGCCAACTCTTCGATCGTGTCAAGTGGAAACAAAAATCCATCATTGATGACCCCGTCGTACCTTGGGATTAACGAAGAAGAAAAAGAAGATGAAGAAGAATAGTTTCAAGCTAAAGCTAAGTATGAAGACACATTCAATACTCCTGACGTCCTACTGGGACTAAATGAGGTTTATTTTACAATGGCGTAAGTTGGAAATGATATATTCCTTCTACCAGAGAAGAAAGTTATTGTGACCTTAAATAAATAAGACAACAAGGAAGTAGTTAATATGAGTGTGTATTTATAGAAGGTACAGAAGTAATGTATTACCAGAGACTGCTTCTGGATTGGTCATATCGACTCTCTCCGTTACAACCATTAGCATTATTTATAGTCTCGAGCGAGAAGAGTCCATGTAGTGACGCAATAGGGTAGATCACCCTAACAGTTATTAAACGTTTTCTTTTTTAATACTAATGAGTCACCACTTACCAAGGTCCAAAGGCTACTCGAGGATAAAGGTTAATGCGATTGTCAATTTGATGATGAACACTATTATAAGAGGATTGTGAACGATGGGTGGAAAATGTTAAATTTGATTACTTAAGAGGACATCTCGACAGTCATTTGCTCACCTTGAACTTAAAGGCGACTATGTTATAGTGTGAAGGAGAGTAACGACACTTAAAATATGTAAAATATAAAAATATAATTTTTCTCAATTTATTCAGGAGAATATATTAAAACAAACGAAAATAATCTGGTCTGGGAACAACTATAAGAAAGAAGAGCAATATTAAAAATCCAAAGATGTTTTTTGTAAATTATTAAAAAGGTCACAGTGACGTGCAAAAAAGCAAAAAATAAAGCGAACTCACAGGAACATATATAACAATAATTGTCAACAGAATTTAAGACGACTAAGTTTCATCAGATAGAGTACTGTTGCTCCTCAACGCACCCTTTCCAGCATTGAAAGAATACAAAATCGACTTTGAAATCTAGTGGGTGTGTGTGCCCTCTTCTTTTCTCTACAGCCTTTTTCCCACAGAATAAAAGTTGCTAGTCTTTCTCTACTCTATCGTTATTTTCATGGTTTGCGCTCGACTGAGCTCCAATCTATGCCCCCTGTAAAGCATTCACAACAACTAGCTACAACCAATGTCAAAAATTTGCCTTTATTAATTTGTGTTACTAAAATTAAACTGAACTTTCATGAGCAAAGCTTATTTTCAAAAACTACCCTTCTGCGGAACACAATACCACGGGCTGCTTCCCAGCTGACAACATTGTTTTCAAGTCTGATGTTAACAAATTCTTGTTGAGTGGTCCTTTAATAATGAAATTCTGCCCAATTTCAACCATCGTTACCAATAATCACAGTGTTGTCTCACCATCCACCTGACAAAGTCATTCACCCTTATCCTCGAATGGCCCTTGGACCTTGATAAGCAATGACTCGTTAGTACATAAAAAAGGATATGTTAAGTGCTATCATCTATAAACAAAACCCCCGTCAACAGATTCACTGATCCTGTGTCATATTACAGTCATCACGTTAGCTGTTTATCTTGCAGGACGGAATCCATATTGCTTATCGCTAAGTAGATTACCTTTGCTGAGGTAATTGCAGATTTCTTGGTTTATCACAGATTTAATCAACCTACTCATGACTCACAAGAGACTGATCAGTCTATGCTAAGTTGCAGAAGACCAATCTCCAGCATTTTTCAACACTAGGCAAACCGACGAAGTTTTCCATAAAGATGGAACGCATTTCTCCTTTGAGCAACGATTAAACAGCTTTGTAAGGATAGGAGCTAGTTCCGATTGCAGCTTCTATAGCACTTGAGTGGAATGTTTTTAGGACCAATTGACTTGTTGGCATCCAGGTTCTTTTCGATAATTGTGAACGTGAGTGCCTCATTGATAGTAATCTGAAGAGATATTTTAGGAAAAAAATCCTACAGATTTTAAAAGAATCGATCCGAAATCCTGTCAAATATTAATAAAGGAAGAGAAATAAAGGATCTTTTATACGATACGACGCATGAAAATATTACACATTTTCCTTTTGCTTTGGAGCACAAATTCACTTTCAAATTTAGAACAGCCACGAAGTTTATCTATTTTTAAAACTAATGATAATAGATTAAAATTGTCTATTTTCTTAATATCGAACTTCAGGAGTGTTTAATGCTTTTTAAACTGTCAATTAGAAATTAATCTTTAGCTTGTTTTAAGATAAAAGTCAAGTAATTATTATAGTTCGTTTACTACTAATTCAAAGGAGATCATAAATGATATTGCAAGAAATATTAAGCACATTATCATCACACCACCGGATGGAAATCATGTCGAAGTTTAAAAAAAACAAAAACAAATAGCGAGTCAGACTTTGGTTTCATAACAAAATAAAAACACAACAAAAAAAACAAAAAAAACGAAGATCGCCAAAAGCTTATTGGAAGAAAAATTCAATTTCTAAAAAGGCAAAACATTTTAATTGAATCATGACACCCCTATTTAATTTCCTATTGAAGTAAAACGAGCACAAGGTAGGAAGCTAGGTGGGTACAAATATAGCCGAGAATAGATACGTCGGCATCTCCTGTAAGGACGTCTTAGGCAACCAGCAATAACCTCCCGGAGGAAGAGATACCGCCCAGTAGTAATTCTAATGAGAAATGAGTGTTGCGAATACGTTTACTCGAGTGAACGTATTTTACATGAAGAGTGTTCTTGTGACAAGTGCGTATGCTTAACTCCTACAATTCTGGCTCTTTTCGTCAGTGGAAGAATAGCTTTGCCTTGTGAGAGTTTTTGTCGTAATGCAGTCAAACCGACTTTAACCATAGTAGCGAAACTGGGAATAGAGACTAGAGTGCCAAGTTGTTATAGGCTAGTTTACGTGATCTATAAGGGAGCAGTGATTGGGTTACCTTTTGTCCAATCCACAAGAAAGGCAACCACACTAACCAATCTACGAGTTCCATAGAAACCACTTGAATTTACTTCTTTTGTAGATTGCTTGGTAGCTAAGATAAGCAACTTGGCCTATAACCTTTCTGTACAGTGTTAGAAACTAATATATGTTTCAAGATTGTTTGAAACACGTACTCATGTTTGTGACGTGACTCTGCTTGTTTAATAGTGAAGGGTACGTTTGCGAGTATTCATCTAGTGATTTGGATTCGCGGGCCAATGTTGACACGTACACACAAAAACAGGGTCAGCGAGTATGCACTCAAATGTCATCTCTATTTGCGTAGGCAGAAGTGGACGTGACATCACATGGCTCAAAGAGAGAGAGAGAGAGTGAGAGAGATAGGTAATTTCGTTGGGATCTTTGGAGAGAACAGCACTTGTAGAGAATGACTTAAGAACTGGTTGTAACTAAGGGGTCAAGGGCTGCAGATGCCCGTAGACCGAAGAAAAGACGACGTCAACATCTTAATAAATGGCCTATTCTTCAAACTCAGAATATTCTTTGTTTCTTCGTGATGTTATGAAACTTTAATTCCAGGCGACACCACACTACCTATGAAGACGATCGGGAGTAAATCACCTCATTCATTGGAGGAGCGGTCGACACGAGGTAGGATTAAAGTGTGCTGTTATGATTTATGATTTGGATTGATAACAAACATGTATATTGTTTGATTGTGACTGGGGAGACATCGAATCTCCCCTCGGATGGGGAGGTATATGTAACATACTAAAAAACATTACCTACACTCACCTTATCGAGAACCTTTTAAAATGCTCGAAAGACAAAAAAACATGTTATCATATATATTAAGAATTTTGCCAATTTCTTTCGATAGAGTAAAACTTCCTCCCTGGGTACTACATGGCTCACATGTGAGCCCACGAGTAAAATTATCACCACCAGCTGTTAGCAAATTACCTAAAAAGACAGTCACAAGATCTGATCGTGGTGTTCGATACCCTCGACATTTTTTACGATGAAATGTTTTTCTTTCTTTTCGGTCTCAATTTACATGTTTTGTCACATACTATGATATTTTGTAGAAATATATTTTCATTCGGAAACTTGTGCAAAACTTAAAAATGATATTTTATGATTTCACTTTTCATATACTCCGCATCTTAAGGTGGGGAGGGGCTATCTGTTGCGTGTGACGTTCGTCCATGTCTATATGTGGATAGGTCATGTGATGATAAGTGGTCTCCAATTCGCTGATCGCATCCACGAGGTTAAGAGAAAAATAGCCTACACAAGACGAAAAAAAAGCACACCAGCCCACATCTAAACTGTGTGCAAGCCAGACAAGCTTTGAGGGGCGCAGCAGTTGGGATCATCTCTAAGAGACTCACAGGCCAAACCAGCTTTGAGAGACTCACAGGCTCGACCTGCTATGAAAGGTACAGTCGAGATTAGAGAAAGGGCAAAGATCACCAGACGAGCTCTGATACGATAGAAGAATGTCTTTCTTTAATCCACAAAATACTTAAGTCCGCCTAACATTCCTCTCCACATATAGGAAAGGAACGATCGTGTCAATCTTTTGTTGATGTTTTTATGTGAATATCAAACTTGTTATTTATTATTCGAAATGAGCGTCACTATAGTTTGTTATGAGAATAACACTCATGAAATTAAATTCTTTGTCAGGTTTTATGACGATATTATTATATGTTTAAAAATAAATAAATAAATAATGTAACGAGCACAGATTAAACTTCTTGTCTAAAATTGTATTCAGTTATATACATAAGCAGGAATGGGAATCACATTTGTATTTCAATGACCTTCGCTACGTTTGTGTTGGAGACAATAATAGCGTTTGGCCTTAAATTACTATTAATTAAGTTTAGTTTTCATTTTTTAATACTTATCAAAGCCAAAAGCCACTCGAGGATTAGGGTTAATGAGATTGTCAGTTGGATGCTAAACAATACTATGAGATGATTGAAAACGATCAATGCGATGGAGAAAATTTAATTACTTAAGTATTTGTTGACTTTCGACTTAAAGACGATGATGTTGAAATTCCGTTTTTTTTTCTCACACAAAGGAAACAAGGGAAATTTCTTTGCAGTGGTGGTAGAGAGACGAGTTCTTGTTGTAAATGTCTTACAGAGAGGGACGAGAGATTGCTTCATTTCGGGTGAAGTTGATATCAATGTGGGCGGGCGAGTTGGCGTGCCATGTTCGATCCCTGTTGCGTCCACAACAGCTCTTTCACTAGAAATGATTTGGCAACCTTCACGTGGTACCTTTCGTGAGTACCTGATTCTAAAAGAATCGGGGAAAACCAACAACACTAACACAACAGAATCAAGTCGATCAAAAGGTCAGTCGTAACATGATGATTCTTACGAATTACATGTTTTTTTTTATTTGCTTCGCTCCATCTGCGCCCTGTGGTGGTTAAGTCGATAACGACGCTGGTTTACAACCTGTGCCTGCCAAGTTCGAATCCAGTCGGTTCCATATAACCACTTTTATTAGAGAGAATCGTGGAAATTCCAATGGCAACCGCAAAATGGAGCCGGTCAAAAAAGTCGTACCATGTTTATTCATACGAATTTATTTTATCTGCGTCCTTAAAAAATGCGATACTTAGATTTTTTTTGTGAAAAGATATAGGTAGTGATGTTAGTACGCCATAAAATATGTGTTAGATAAGAGGGTCTCTAGGACCTCTTCTGGGGTGATGTAAAGATGATGATGGTGATCTGAAAACTTCTTCTGACTGTTTTTTTTTGTTTTTGGTGGGCATTCTTCGCGTGCCGAATCGTTAGTTCTCACCAATACTTAAACACGAAGATCGGCGTATCAAAATATATGGAATATCAAGATATATGCTTCGGGTATGAAAAGCGAGAACCTTAGTTATTAG
>OY744517.1:65811926-65844426 GCA_963556195.1 Sepiola atlantica | reverse complement strand
ATGCACGAGCTACTTTTCTAAGACTTTTTCTAGGACTTTCTTTTTTTATCGTTGTTCTTCCTTGTTTTTTAATTTTAACTTTTATTTTTTTTTTCCTCTTCTCTTCTTAAGTGACCTCAACTATTGCAACGCCACATTGTGTATTGTCGGCAGTTGAAACCCGTATTCCAGACATTTAATTTCCCTGATGATCTGCCAAGCAAGTAACTGCTTGGTAGTGAAACACGTGTAGGAAAAAACATTTAATTTAAATAAATAATATTTGTAAGAAAAAATATTTTTAATGGTGATCATTGGTGTCCTGAAAGGAATGCTTTGGTAAGCCTTCATAAAATCACACACACACACACATATATATATATATATATATATATATATATATATATATATATATATATATATATATATATATATGTGTGTGTGTGTGTGTGTGTGTGTGTGTGAGAGACAGACAGACAGACACAGAGAGAGGGAGAGACAGAGAGAGAGAGAGATAGAGGGGGGCGGGGAGAGCAAGCGAGAGAGTCGCGGTTTCCACCGTATCGTTGACGGGTAGATCTTTCATTTGGTTTCGCCCTAAATTTCTCCGTGTTAAGAACAAAGAAGATTTGATTTTCAATCACATATACCGATTTTAAGATTTAATCCGGCTCGAAATTTTTTCTTCGCTTACGCATTTTCAGGGGAAGGCGCCGATATTTTCACTCCATGTCTTGCATATACTCTGACTTTACTTATCTTCACCACCGCAAAAAATTATAAGACAACATTTAACTTTGCACCAGTCTCACACTCGTTCGCTGATTGAATAAGATCTTTAAATTCGTTTGCTGCAGAAAAATAACAATGACGTCCGATTTGTTTTACAATAATACGCACACCGCTTCAAATATTCCGTGTGCGAGTAATACTCGCAGTTTTAGTATAGCACGTGTGAAAGAGATAGAATGACTGATATATATTTAGAGCAGTGGTTTTCAACCAGGGTTCTGCGGAACCTTAGGGTTCCGCCAGTACAGTCCAGGGAGTCCGCAATTTCTAAATTAGAAGAACGAACAAATAAACAACATATTAAATTCAATTTCGAAAATCTATTTTATTAATATATGCATATCTTTTAACCCTATACGGTCCGACATATGAAAACATGCTTTAAAAAATGTTATATTTATACAAATACAAGTATTCAAATATTATTATTATTTAGTGTATGCAGTTATAAAATAAATTGTCTATATGTAATTTCCAAGAAAACTATTGCTTAAATATGATTGGCTTCCACTAATTATAAGTATTTTTCATTCTAAGTATGTATATTTTATTAGTTGCCGTGTGGAAACTGTGGACTGTAAAGAGTTAAATCTTTTAATATGATTAAACTCGTTACATTCATTAAACTCTTTTACAGATTTTACAACCATGGATAGATTTGTGAAAAAACGCAAGACAGATGCGGATGAAGAGACACAGGATCTGAGGCACTCCTTTGAAGCTGAAACCACTACCAGCGATGCTGCCTCATCGAAATCAAGAAATGATGGAATTAACCTACAACTAAAAGTTCGTCAATATTGTGAAAAGTACATAGCTCTGGGATTTACTTGGACTGGAAACCCAGAGTGCCCTTCACCTTTGTGTATTGTTTGTGGGGGGGGGGGAAGCTGGCTAACAGTGCTATGGCACCAGCCAAACTGAAACGACATTTAATAACTAAACATCCAGAGTTGTCGAGCAAAGATGAACAATATTTTCAACGAGAAATGAAATGTAATAAAAGGCAGGTTTCTATGTTTGCCAAAAAGTTCAAGTTGAGTGACAAAGGACAAGAAGCAAGTTATGCTGTGGCGGAGATAGTTGCAAGAAAAATGAAATCTCATACCATCGCTGAAACTGTAATTTTACCTGCATGCCAAGAAATAGTGAGGATAATGTTTGGAGAGGATGCTGTATCAGAGGTAAATAAAATTCCACTTTCTGACAACACAATAAGTAGGCGCATTCAAGACATGTCAGGAGACATTGAATGCAATCTTAAGTCAGAAATACTGAAACATAACTTATTTGCACTTCAAGTTGATGAGAGTACGGACATTAGTGGTAAAGCACAACTCCTTGTATTTGTTCGATTTATTGATGATGAAGCTATTGTAGAAGACTTCCTGTGTTGCAAGGAATTGCCAGGCACAACGAAAGGACAAGATGTATTTGATGTTTTGAATTCATATTTAGAGTATTGTGGATTGAACTGGAAAAACTGTGCTGGTATTTGTACAGATGGTGCCCCTGCAATGACAGGATGTCTTAAAGGCTTTGTCCCAATTGCACAAAAACAAAATCCAAATATTATCCATACTCATTGTTTCATTCATAGAGAAGCACTAGTAGCTAAAACTCTTGGATCTGAACTAACATCTGCATTGGATATGGTAGTTAAAATAGTTAATTACATCAAGATGAGGCCACTTAAATGTCGACAGTTTGAGAAACTTTGTATGGGTATGGAAGCAGAACATTCCACCTTAATCCAGCACACAGAAATACGATGGTTGTCAAGGGGGAAAGTATTGTCTCGTTTTTACGAATTAAGAGAAGAGTTATTGACCTTTTGTTTGCAAAAAAAACTGAAAGACTTTGTAGAATGTTTAAGTAATGGCCATTGGTGTTCGAAGTTAGCATATCTTGCCGATATATTTCATGAACTTAACCTCTTGAACAATAGCATGCAGGGAAGGAACAAACATATCTTGTCTTCTACTGACAAAATAAATGATTTTTAGAAGAAATTGACAATATGGAAGAAACGCATAGCTGCAGGAAATTTGGAAATGTTTCCATGTGTTTTTAAAAGGAATTGTCAAGAAATTAGGCTACTGATTTTGAACCATTTGGACACTTTGTTAACAAATCTTGACAAATATTTTCCATCAATATCTGTTGACCAGTATGACTGGATTAGAAACCCATTTGTAGAATTTGAGCCGTCTGAAAAACAGTTCACATTAACAGAAGAAGAAGAACTTGCCAGTGTTCTAAATGACAGGACATGAAAGCTGAAGCATTCTAAACTTAACCTGAATGCATTTTGGCTGCTGGTTGAAAAGGAATATCATGCAATTGCCCAGAAAGCGCTACGACTTCTTGTGCTATTTTCAACCTCCTACTTGTGTGAATTTGGATTTTCAGCTCTGAAAACCATCAAGCACAAGAAACGAGCACACTTGCGGTCTGTGGAAGATGAACTTCGTGTGTGTCTATCAAAAACACGACCCAATCTTAAAGAGTTGTGCAAGAAACACCAGGCTCAAGTTTCCCATTGACTTTTTTCATATGAATAAATGTAATCTATTCAAACATAAACATTTTTGTTTTCATTTCATGTACAATACTCTGAACATGAGTATTTTTATTTTATTACAAATTTATTTTTTTTGTATAATTAAATGCTGTTTTTTGCATGAGACAACCAAAATTTTGCACAGGGGTTCCTCGAGCCAGTGGAATGTTTTTCCAATGGGGTTCCACTCCAGCAAAAAGGTTGAAAAGCACTGATTTAGAGAGAGGGGGAAATTTGAAGCATATTTAATCTATAATTTTATAGGGGGATTACATGATTTATGACGGAAGGCAATATAGAGAGGGAAGAAAAAGCCATATATAGAGAGAGAAATTTGGAAATTGTAAAGGGCAGGGAGGGTATTCAATGTCTCCCAAGAAACCAGGTCAGCGTGTCAAGTTCCGCGGGAAACTGGAAACAGCGTTTCTATGACCACAAACACTCATTCATAAACCCAGAACTTAAGAACAAAACGGAGTTAGCGAAACAATGGTGGCTACTGAAAAATGAAAACCGGTCCCCATTGGTTTCATGGTCAATCCTATGTTATTCTAATATTCCAAATGGATTTAGGCAAAGATGTAATTTGTGTTTTGAGGAAAAAATAAGAATCCTGAAATACGAACACCCTAATCTTCTGAATAAAAGAGATGAACTAATGGCAAAATGCAGACATAAATGTAAATTTAAAATAACCAACAACTCGCAATCAGAGATACATTTAGATCAGTACCGGTGGAGATATTGAATTGGATCTGACTAGATTGTTCTTTTCCTTTAATCCCCTTCGTAATTCTTTATCTATGTATCTCTTTATTGACACATGATTATCTACATAAGTATATATGTTTACTTGTATATGTGTGTATATCGGTGTCTTTGCGTATATCTATGTATGTATATGTACATGTGTGGGTGTATATATATATATATATATGTGTGTGTTTACAGATGTTTGTAATGGTATGTATGCATTTGCATGTATATTGTATATATGTGTGTATATATGTGTGCATATGTATGTATATGTTGTGTATGTATGTATATATTATTGTATGCATGTGTATGTGTGGGTGTATGTATGTGTATGTATCATGTATATATATGCATGTGTGTATGTATGGGGTAATAGGTGTATTGTGCATGTGTGTATGCATGCATAGATATGTAATGACTATATATTTCTTATGTATATATTTTTATGGCTGATATATATATTATATATATATATTATAGCTTTTATGGATACTATTAATATTGTGGATACTTTCTTAAATATTACTGTGATTATTATTAATGTTGGTATTATTATTATTGTTATGTTATGGCCTAGTGATTTATTTTAATTGACCAAGTGGGCTCTCATATCATATAATATTATCATGATTAGTATTAGTATTAATATTGTTATTATCATATAATCTGATGATTTATTTTAATTTGTAATTTGGGCTATTGTTGATAATGTTACCAGTTGATTTCTTAGAGTTTATTATTGTCAAATAATCAAATAATTTACTTAAAATAATATGGTTTTACGGTTGTTTTCTTTAGAAAACACGTTAATTTTTTTCTTTTCCTTTAGGTGAATTAAATTGCTTTATTTGTGGATTGGTGTGGACTGCATATATATATATGTGTGTGTGTTTCTGTAGATGTATATATATATATATATATATATATATATATATATATGTGTATGTGTGCGTGCGTATATATATATATATATATATATATATATATATATATATATATGTGTGTGTGTATGTATATATATATATATATATATATATATATATATATATATATATATATATATATATATATATATATATATATATGTGTGTCTGCGCGCGTGTGTATACATGCCCGTGTATGTGACATGGTCTCTGACCTTAGATGTCTGTTTTCATATATTTTCTTTTCTTATGTCTCTCCCTACCCCAAGATATTTCTTTAGTCGCCAGACAGCGGACGTTGATTTCCAAGTGGCAGAGATAATTTTTTCGGGTTGGTGATATCTTGACACGCTGGCCTGATTTCTTGAGAGACATTGAATACCCTCCATGCCCCTTTACAATGTCCCAATTTCTCTATATATATATGGCTTTTTCTTCCCTCTCTATATTGCCTTCCGTCATAAATCATGTAATCCCCCTATAAAATTATAGATTAAATATGCTTCAAATTTCCACCTCTCTCTAAATATGTATTGGGAGAGAGAGAGAGAGAGAGAGAGAGAGAGAGAGAGAGAGAGAGAGAGAGAGAGAGAGAGAGAGAGAGAGACCCAGTTTTAGCGATTACTTTAATTACATCAGCCAGTGGATTTCTCTTAAATTCGAATGAGAGATAAACGCCAGTTTCGTAGCTTTGAAGTAAAATCGCCGCTTGTAATTTAGAAAAATCGGAAGTTGAAATTCAGTCAAAATAATGATTGAAATATTCAAGCTCAATGTCATATAAGATGTGGGACTTAATTGATTACAATATGGTTCAAGTAGCGAGCTTCTACGTTGAACAGAACCGAATATATCGCCAAAAGCGTGACTTTCAATCTTTACCTGACCTTGGTCTTGGCATTTTTACCTAGATATTCCAAAATTACATCAGTTCTAACTTAGAACATAACCGACATTTTGACCAAGTTTGATGACGATTGATCTAGCGATATGGACGCTACGCTGTACGCAAACAAACATGATGACAAACCCGACCAAAAACATAACCTCCGCCTTAGGAAATCTGATTTCTTCAGCCAACACAACTCTTGTGTATAAGGATCACAATCCCTTGGTATTCATTCATAAACAGAAAGATAACAACCGAAGCTTGTCTCTGTGCTTGTTATTCTAAGGATTTCATTTAGATAATGGGACGGTGATGGTGGTTAAGTGGATATCGACACGGACTGAAGACCAAGTTCGAATCCAGTCAGTTCCACAGTATCACTTTCACTTAGGGATGTTGGTAACTTTCTTGTGGTCCTTCCCGTAAGTACCCGATGTTTTTCCACTGGAAAAACATCGGGGAAACTAATGCCAACACCAGAATCATCTGATTCACACGAAAGAAGAAGATTTAGATAATAAAGTATATCGCGAATCGACATAACCTGGTGATGGACGTGTTACCCAGAACATAAAATGATTCCTTTCATGGTGATCACACAAAGGATCAAATTACCTATTAATTTGCTAAGAGGCAAAAGATATTTTTCTTTTAACACTACGGTTGTGAAGGGGATCAGTTAACTCTCTTTGGGGCATATTTGGCTTCAACGCTCTCGAGCGTGTTGATTACGTGACGTCACGCAATCGTTATCCGAAAACGAGGCCTTTTTCTGTCAGCATGCTCGCGGACAGTCGCATCGTTCAAACAATGTCATCTATAACCAAGTAATTTTTTTCTTCGTGTCTTTGAACTCGTTTCGCTATTACGTACTTCAAGTATTTTGTGATCATGTGCATTTAACTCGTATTGGGACAATTATATAATTAAGATATCTCTTAGAATTACATTCTTTATAGTGTGCATGCAAAATGTTATTATATGTTTCCGAATCTTTAAACTTTATTATCTACACCGTACATTTAGTGTTGGTGTAATAATACTAATAGCGTAGCACATGGGGGGGGGGTAGGGGATAGTATTTCTCACTACGTACCATCGATAATTGGCCACATATATATATATATAATTGTGTCTGAAGGCTATGATAATGCAATTATGTATAAAAAAACCGTTGGATACGAGACAAGATAAAAAGAATAAATGAAAGATTTCGATAATTTTCGATTAACTATGTATGTAAATAAATAGTAACGTAATGCGTCGAACCAGGATGACATTGATTATTTTATGTTTTTTGAATTTTCGAGCTAAACCTCATCTTCAGAAAGTAAAAGAAATGTGTAACCACTCGAGTGGAGTGTTTTTTTTTTATATTCAAATTTTTCTTAAATATATATTATTTTATAACACAAATGCTTTTGTAATAGCTCGATCTTGTAGAACTAGAACCCAATCAATTTAATGTTATATAACCTCAGCAAATGCAGGGAAGAAATTTACACAAATTAATCAAAAAGACAGTTTTTATTTGCATACAATTGTTACAGCCTACCTCAACATATACAATTTTATGATATACAGTATATTCAGAATGTACGAAATATCAATTCTCTTGAATAAGCCTTCATCAGTGAAAATAATTGTGATGTATTTATATAAATTTGTTCCGTGCATTTGCTGAGGTTATATATTATTGCCCGTCATCCACTTATGTTTTCGCAAAAAGTCCACAACGCCACCCATGTTACTAACCTCTTTAGGTGTGAAAATGCGGGGATGGACACATACGAACCACATGTAAACATTTCGTCTTAACACACACATATACACCTCAATACACTGTAGAAGGCCGGTGGACACGGCCGAAAATTCGGTTCTTTAAAAAGAAGAAAAAATGAAAGACATTTTGTATTCCTATACGTCAACAAATAAGAAATAAACAAAAAATATATAAACAGTTATATATTTTTCACATGAATTTTTTATACATACATATATATATATATATATATATATATATATATATATATATATATATATATATATATATATATATATATATTATATATATATATATATATATTATATGGAAAATAAAAAAGCAATATATTTATATATATATATATATATATATATTCATCAACGTTTCGTCTTTATCTGAAGACTTCCTCAGGATGAATGAAAATATAGACGAAACGTTGATGAATATATAAATAACTTTGCTTTTGCCTTTTTCACTTCATTTTCGATAATGTTCGAATATTATTTCCATATTTTTCATATATATATATATATATATATATATATATATATATATATATATATATATATATAATAAAATAAAATAAAATATGAAACTAAAAGTATACTTTTAGTAGATAGAACCTATAGTGGAATGGTTAAGCTCAATGATGATAAGATTTTAATGGCATAAGGAAAGAATAATAAATATAACTTTATCACCGAGTATACCTTGCATTGAACAATCGAAGTTGAAATAAATTTGTCATTCGTACATGTTTATCCCCCTTCTTTCATCCATCTTTATATATATATATATATATATATATATATATATATATATATATATATATATATATATAGTGCGATAAACAAATTGGGTTGAATGGATGTCAAAGATATAAAGTAACCAAAACTAATACTGTTGGTAAAGTTATGAATCTGCATTTCCCTAGCTATGACTAAAATACAAATTAGTATTCTGTAAATCGTATACAATCAATCATTTGAAATAGGTAATGTGTTTCGACATTAAGTGACCTCCACCCATTCAACTAAACCAGAAAAAGTCAGAAATAAGCGAATTCAGGTCGAGATAAATATTTTAACTTACCTTAACATTATATATAACAGGTAATGGTAAGAATAGTAATGGCACCAGGATCACGATTATAATATTCCGGTACAACCACAAGAAATTGATGGCAGATTTGAATTCCATGATTAAAGTCGTCTTGTGTTTCGTTTCATTCGTTTATTGGAAAGTCCGCTCAGACACAGTACGTTTTAAAATGAATCCGGTTTGACTAAACCTACAGAAAGCAACAACAAAAAAGAAAAGAAAATAATACAATAGAAATAGTATGTGAACATTCTCTTACAACAAAAGAAAGGAGGAAAAAGAAAGTAAAAAAAGCAACCAAAAAAACGAGTGGAAGCACTTCTTTACAACAAGTGCGAAGTGCGAGTTATAGCTATAACCTAAGGACTCGACACTGGGAAATATCGACCCGATTATACGACCGTATCGTTGAAATCCGAGACTATAAACAACGCAAACAGATAATTGTTTAAAGTTATCGGTTCAAAGTTGCGCCAACAAGTGATTTTTATATACAGACTAATTTGGTTAATGAAAGAACACGGACTAGTTACGCCTTTTGAATGTAGTCTACATCGTATTATTCAACATGCATATGCTATATACTACGTATGGTTGCGAGAAAGCGAAGAATGACAATAACACTTTGGCGATGATATAAAAGATAAGATACGGGACTTTAATTAAAAAGCTGAATTGCATTAAATCAGATACAACAATATACGATGCCTGTTGTTGACTGAAGAAGAAAGGGTAAGCTTGTTCAAGAAAGTTGAACAAATGCTCATGGAATATAAGGGTTGGAAATCGGTTCGTGGTGCATAGGTTAATTGAGGTAGGTAAAGGATTTAATTTGAATAGACTATGACATGTAAATACTCCTTGGCCTTTTGGCTAAGGGAAAAGTGTAGTATCTATTCTGATACTACAGTTCAGTTGTCCTCGATCTGTAACGGGGACCCCACACGCTCCTTCTTTGTCACGGCATCAAATGTAAACATAGGTCGCAGTGCCGAGTAATACAGATTCCTTACTCTGATCCGGCGTCACTGAACCACTTGTAACTTAAGTGGTCCACTCACGTCTTTATCTCGGTACTCACACGTCTGGTCCTCGGCGCAGGAATCCTTCTAGACGGTGAACACCTTCCTTGGGCTCGTGATGTCGTAGTGGCAGAAAAAGAAAAATGACTCGAAACTCCTCTCAGTCGGACGACGATGATACCTTGATTGGTCCGCTGTGAAGGCAAGGTTACTCAAACAACAAACTGACAACAATAGGAATAATTTAACAACATCGGTCAGGTCTTTTCGTAAGCAATCATTATTTAGCAATATAAACAATTGGTTTTAAACTTTAAATCAAAGTCTGTTTTTCGATAATGGCTTTGTTTACTAAACTAGTCCGTCTTCTCTCTGCATGAAACTCTATTTATGCTTTCCAAGTTGTTAATTAAGTTGTAACTTGTCTACTGAAAACGGTGTGGGGGGCCCTATCGTTAACACCACCCAAACAAGAAGTTGTTCGCGCAGCCTTTCGTCCGGTGAATGTCTGTCCCCGAGCCCGGGCGGAGACGTCTGTTCGAAGCGAACCCCAATTTCTAACTGCCGGTCTCTGTTATCTCGTTTCAACAACAAAGGTCCTCTCGTTCCCAGAGGGGCATATCATCACACCCTTTCTTTCTCCAGCCCATTTCTCCATTCCTTCCCTCTCTCTCGGGGCCAGTGTGGGGCATACTGACTTACTCTCTCTCTCCCTCTCTTCCACTTCTCTGTGTCTTTCCTCCTTCTTCGGGGTGGCAGGGGTCGAGTGACGGCCCCTGTCAACGATACAGATAAACAGAGTTGTCTGTTTTTTAGCTTTCTTTGTCTTTATCAAAAGGGTTCTCGACCCCCAAAGAGCTGCCCTGTTATCAGCCCAGGCGTAGTTAAGGGACCATTACCAAATTACGATGCGGAGTCTGGCATGCGACTCCTTGGGGAGGGGATAATTACAACTGACACCCTACACGCTTTCCTCCGCCAGCCCGGCGCCAGCTCTGGCCAATGTTTGGACAGTCGAAATATGTACTAGTTCTTAGACTTCCACTTGTTTCTACGTAGGGCCTGATTTTTCTGATGCATATTAGTGCGCCCTAAAGGGGCAGATTGCGTCGGCTACAATCACTGTTTCATATCCGTCCCCCTTACTTTGTGTCACTTGCTAGCAACTGACATCTCCTAGACTGCCAACCCTCCCCACAGACAGAGAGAACAACAGGTAACACAATCAAAAACAATAATTAAAAAAAACTGTAGCAAAAAAAAAAAAAGTCTTTCTCTCTTTTTCTTTCTTCTTCTCTTTCTCTTTTCAGTCTATTAAAACATCAGGACTACGTATGTATGGGTGTGTGTGCGTATGCATTTTGTGGTTCCTGTGTTGGGAGGTGGGTAGGTGACAAATGAATTATTATGCATGCAATTAAAAGTTTGTCAATACAAATGGGAGCTCGCAACGCCCCTTACAAATTACGTCACAATCACCCTCTGCTCGGAATCAATCTCTACTTCTTCACTGGTCATCCACCTGGATTTCCGACAGGGGCAGCGATTCCTGCCCCCGCTCGCGATCTGGGTGAAGTGTACTCAAGGGTAACCCTCCTTCGCTCATGCACCCGGCTGTCAGTGTACTTGCGCCGTCCAATTTCCCCCTATGTCTTTCTCACGCCCTTTGTCTTTTCTGCAAAAGCTAACCCTATTATTTATGTGCACAATTCTCACTAACATCGGCCAAGCCCTATCGTGCCCGTGTCTAGTTCTACCTTTTAACGTGAATTTTCCCTTCCTGCCGGGGTTAATCGAACCTTCAATCTTTTTAAAGCTAATAGCTTGTTACCTTCTGGTTATGCAACGCATTATAATACTTTCATAACTGTTCGATGGGGTCGACCGGTAATCTCAAACGATTTGATAATTCGGCCTGTATCTGTAACAGAACCTCCCTTAATCTGCCGAGGTGATTATATTCGGCGACAGGTGTCTTAGCGATTGCATATCCAACTGTGCACCTGTGCACTCACTCGTCAGTGTCAACAACTGAAATTCTCTTGGTACGGACCTGTCTGGTTCGCATACCGTCACTATCATTGCGTCGGCCACCTCGGCCAGTTTTTCTTCGTTTCCTTCTCTGGGAAAACAATTCTCTCAGACTAACACCTTCTTGGCTCACTTCAGCCCGGTGACATTCGATATCGATGCGCCTTCTCTGGCTGCATGCGACAGTAACCCTTTTGGTTCTTCCTTATAACTTCCAATTTCTTCATGATCATTCTCTCATCGCTTCCCGACACTGTCCCTAATTACGCATCGAGTGCCTCTCCCAGCAACGGGGGGCACTGATTTCTTCTGCTTCGTCTGTATTAACACTATCTATCTTAGATAGGATCTCATATCCTTCTCTTCGCTTATCATTACTTCTGTGCCCTTTCGTAAGGCACACCACAATCTATCATATTCACGGTTGTTCGAACATCTGTCGATTACTTCAACTTTCTTTTGTTTTTAAAACTCACTATATATCTGCCTGGTCGTTCGGCAACAGCCCATCCAGCTGCAGGTATATTACTACTTGTGATCGATCATTTGGATCTAACCACGACGACCCTCCACCGGTCCCAGTTATGCATCTCTCTCTATCCTTATATGTCCGTTTATCTCGAGGGGGGGGGGTGTCCAAGACAACTGTCCGTGCCACGACCACCAGCACCGCACATGCATGGGGGCCCTCCCTGCACGCGGTGGAGCCAACAAATGCGACACAGCACAACCTCGGCATCTCCCCCAGGTCCCTGACTATCTTTGGCTTGGCTTTCCTACTATTCTGTGGTGGGGCGTCCTGCTCCCCTCTACCGTAACTTCATAGGTAATTCCTCTACCTTTTTGGCTAACCGATTCTCTCTCAGTCTCTTCTGGGGCTGGGTAGGGGGTATTTTGCCGCTCTCCTCCCACTCACTGGACTCGTCAACCGACCTAGCAGTCGGGTTTAATTCAATCTCTCTCTTTACGGGGTGTTCATTGCTTCTTGCGGTTTCTCATAAACCGGCGAACAAAACCCAAGCCCGTCTTCTTCCCATTTAATTTCACTAACCTTCACTAAACCTATCATTCTGGGGGCCACCCTACTTTTTATACTCTGTGGGGTGGCCTCTGGGCGCTTCCCTGGTTCTTTACCTTAGCGTCAGGTGGCACACTAAGGTTCGGAATCCTAATTCCTCACCTCCGATCTACGCTGCTGTGCACCACCGACTCTCATGTCCGAACTGACCACACCTAGTGCAGTTCGGTCTAAACGTGCTGCGCGGGCGCCCATAATTTGTGGGACACTCTGCTGCTTTATGCCGCTCACCCCTACAGGTCCAGCAGACTGATACCTGTCTGGCCGGTGCGGGCCTATCGTACTCATTCTGAAGGTCGCATGCCTTCCTTCTAGGACCGGAGTCTGCCTCCCAATCCTCTACGCCCCCTCTCTCCATTCGGGGCCCCGGACTCGCCCTGCTCCCCACCGTTTTCCTTCTCCCAGGCCTTTCCTCGCCATTGCCTCTATCTACACGTTCCCCTAGTCTTATACTGTCTCTCGCTAATCCCTGGGCCTCCGCTAGTGTGAGCGGTTGCCCCCTTAGTACCTCCCTCTGGGTCTCTCTATCACTTAACCCGTCTACCAGGGCATCCACCAGGATTGCCTGGATGGGACCCGTATTTCGGATCGCCCCATCTGGGAAGGCTTGAACTGCCAATCCCTGGATTCGTTCGACTAACTCGTCGAGTCCCCCGCCGTTGTTTAACCTTAGCCGGGTCAACTTGCGTACGGCCTCAATCGCAGTTCGCTCGCTGGCATATCGTTTCACTAGCAGCTCGCGGAGACCGGCCAAGTGATCCCCTCAATGAATCTCGACACTGGGCCCCTCGCTCCCTCTAGAGCGAGCAGCACCATCTCGTGATTTTCTAAGCCGTAAATAAAACTTTTCTTTTCGATTACCGCCAACCATTCTTTTAGATCGGCGGAATCCCCTCTGAAGGGAGGTATACGTATTCCTCCGATCGGTCTCTCTAATTTTCTGGTCTCTTCTCCCCCCATATCTGTCATACTATTTACCAGGTCTTCCGCCGAACCCATTCCCTTTGCGTTCTAGTTTACCACCCCCACAACAGAACTACTCAACTGCATGCAAAGTTTGAACAACAATCGATACACTGACAAAACTGAGCAAACGAACAAGAGTCACTTACCGTCCGCTCTTTTTGCGTCTTCCGTTTTTTGGGGTGGTGGTTTATTCTTTCCTTGTTTTTTTTCATTTTTCGATCTCGTCTAGGCCTTCCAATCAGTTGACTAAAAGTTCGCGATCCCAGACAGATCTGAAAGTCTTAAAAACATTTTTCTTTCAGTCTATCTCTTTTTCTATTTTTCTTTTTTTTTCAAACACGGGTGTCGATGTCCGTTAAACCCTTTCTCTCTTTTCTTTTCCTTTTTCTATTCTCTTTTTCAAACACGGGTGTACATGCCCGTTAAACTGTTTCTCTCATTTCTTTTCCTTTTTCTATTTTTCTTTTTTTCAAACACGGGAGTCGATGTCCGTTAAACCATTTCTCTCTTTTCTTTTCCTTTTTTCTATTCTCTTTTTCAAACACGGGTGTGCACGCCCGTTAAACTGTTTCTCTCATTTCTTTTCCTTTTTCTATTTTTCTTTTTTTTTTCAAACACGGGTGTCGATGTCCGTCAAACTTTAAAGTATTCTCTGCCGGTAAAAAAATAATCGTTTGATGTGCCGCGGGTTTGTTTGTTTGTCTGTCTATTTTTTTTTCAAACTGTTCTGCCGGTAAAAAAAAAATGTTTGTTGTGCAGTGCGTTTTTCTGTCTGTCTGTCTATTTTTTTTCTTCCCGAGGTTACCAGGCACTCTTCAAAGTACCCTGATCCTAGGTCACGGCACCAAATGTAACGGAGACCCCACACGCTCCTTCTTTGTCACGGCATCAAATGTAAACATAGGTCGCAGTGCCGAGTAATACAGATTCCTTACTCTGATCCGGCGTCACTGAACCACTTGTAACTTAAGTGGTCCACTCACGTCTTTATCTCGGTACTCACACGTCTGGTCCCCGGCGCAGGAATCCTTCTAGACGGTGAACACCTTCCTTGGGCTCGTGATGTCGTAGTGGCAGAAAAAGAAAAATGACTCGAAACTCCTCTCAGTCGGACGACGATGATACCTTGATTGGTCCGCTGTGAAGGCAAGGTTACTCAAACAACAAACTGACAACAATAGGAATAATTTAACAACATCGGTCAGGTCTTTTCGTAAGCAATAATTATTTAGCAATATAAACAATTGGTTTTAAACTTTAAATCAAAGTCTGTTTTTCGATAATGGCTTTGTTTACTAAACTAGTCCGTCTTCTCTCTGCATGAAACTCTATTTATGCTTTCCAAGTTGTTAATTAAGTTGTAACTTGTCTACTGAAAACGGTGTGGGGGGGACACTATCGTTAACACCACCCAAACAAGAAGTTGTTCGCGCAGCCTCTCGTCCGGTGAATGTTCGTCCCCGAGCCCGGGCGGAGACGTCTGTTTAAAGCGAACCCCAATTTCTAACTGCCTGTCTCTGTTATCTCGTTTCAACAACAAAGGTCCTCTCGTTCCCAGAGGGGCATATCATCACACCCTTTCTTTCTCCAGCCCATTTCTCCATTCCTTCCCTCTCTCTCGGGGCCAGTGTGGGGCATACTGACTTACTCTCTCTCTCTCTCCCTCTCTTCCACTTCTCTGTGTCTTTCCTCCTTCTTCGGGGTGGCAGGGGTCGAGTGGCGGCCCCTGTCAACGATTCAGATAAACAGAGTTGTCTGTTTTTTAGCTTTCTTTGTCTTTATCAAAAGGGTTCTCGACCCCCAAAGAGCTGCCCTGTTATCAGCCCAGGTGTAGTTAAGGGACCATTACCAAATTCCGATGCGGGGTCTGGCATGCGACTCCTTGGGGGAGGGGATAATTACAACTGACACCCTACACGCTTTCTCCCGCCAGCCCGGCGCCAGCTCTGGCCAATGTTTGCACAGTCGAAATATGTACTAGTTCTTAGATCTCCACTTGTTTCTACGTAGGGCCTGATTTTCCTGATGCATATTAGTGCGCCCTAAAGGGGCAGATTGCGTCGGCTACAATCACTGTTTCACAGATCAGTGAAGAAGAAATCCTTTTACACTGAGGCAGTTTTAATTTTTGTCCTAATGTAGAGTGTCTCTTTTTGGGGAGCTGGATTTTCCCCACATTAAAAACCGCCCGTGTGCCCAACTCTGCTCTTGTGGGGAGCCAAGTAAATAGAAACAATGACATATACGCGTATCAATGCTTTAGTAATAATCACAAATGCGTGTTGTAGTGTTTCAATAACTAGGGCGGTTTAGAGGTAAATCACACGTCTGTTAGTGCACACGTCTGTTAGCTACCCTCGTGGCTAAAAAAAGAGGCCTTTGTCGAATCTCTCTTTTTCTTCGTCCGTACTTTGCGTTTGTACAGTGGTCATCATGTCGTAAGTTTATAACTTTTCAGACAAATTTTACCTATATAGCTCGTGTAGTGGTAAGAAAATGGGAGAAAACAGGAAGAAAAAATGAATGTTCTTGCTTGATATTTATTTAAAAAAGCACTTCCCAAAAAGAGACACATACGGTTGCATATATTTTCATATTGTATGCGTCACAAATCACTATCACAGCGTAAAAGGCACCAACTAATAGCCTCTCCCTCTTGGACAGGGTGCACAGTCTCTAAACTAATAGATCCCTCACTGTCTGCAAAGCTCAAGTCCCTGTCATAACGCCACAGTGTTGAACTCTGTACTTGTTTTACAAGTACTGCCACGGAATTCTCTCTGACGAGCTTACCGCATTTGTACCCACAGATTCCGGAAGATTTTCTACTCTAATAGCTTCTTTCCTCGGACCGTTTGCATTTGGAATTACTTTCCTGTTCCCTGTTTCCCCGACCGTACCAACAATGCAGAAATTTAAATGTAATGTGAACAAACATCTTGCCACCCAACTCCCCACTTAGGTTTCCCTCTATAAATCTGGCCGCTATCACAGTAGTCCTTTACGTTTCCGTGGCAATATGCATCGTAACTAGAAAGTATATGCTCACTCGGGTCGTATATTTTTGCTAGACTGTGAGGATGGTATCATGACGAACAAAAATATACTACATTGGCCCCAAATGAGGAGGTAATGCTGGGTAGTATGACCTCATGACAACAGAACAGATACTACACTACTCCCAAGGAAGAGGTAATGCCTGGAAGAATGGTCTTATGACAACGGAACAGATTCTACCCCCCCCCCCCAAGGAAGAGGTGATATCTGGAAGGAGGAGTTAATGACTGGGATGATGGTATCATGACGAACGAAAATATACTAATTTACCCCTCTTCCCAAAAGGAGGAGGTAATGCCTCGGAAGATGGTTTCATGGCAGTAAAACAGATACTACACTACAGTAATGTCTGAGAGGATGGCATAATAAAAACAGAACAGATACTATGTTACCCCTTCCTCTGAATTGATTATTAAAAGATTGTACAATAATACAATTAATATAGTTAATTGTATAGTTTCGGCTTCAGACAGACAGATACCAAATCTCCATTAATAATAGAAATCGGTTAACATCAAATAAATCCATCAACAAAGTCATGTGAGACATAGAATGTTCAAATATTTCACCAGTTTAATGACTTCAGACTTATTGTCGAGTGTCTCTTGTAGAAGGTATTTTCTTTCTTTCAAACAAATAGAAAGTAACACACACAATTTGAGAGACGGTATGCTCAATAAAATCCGATAGTTTAAATATTTTCGAAGGTCAATCGCAGAGAGTAATCAACCCCCTTTCTCACAAATGAAAATCTTCTGTGGTGATGAGTGTACTTGCTCTTTTTTCTATTCCTTCTAAATGAAATGAAGGTCTTTGTGCGTGTAACAGCTTTTTTGTTGTTGTTGTTGTTGCTTTTGTTGACCCCAGACAAGGCGTATTGCCACTGAAGCGTAAAGGGGTTACTGTGAACTGTGATTAGGGCTCAGATTTATAGGTGACATCCTAAATGGGTAGTTGTGCTGCAAGATGTTTGTTCATATTACATTTAGATTTCTGCATGTTGGTACAGTCGGGAAACAGGGAGCAGGGAGGGAATTCCAAAGGCAAGTGGTCTGAGGCTATCAGAGTAGAAAATCTTTTGCCATCTAGGGACCTCTATAGTGTAGGGCGGATTTTGCTGCTAGTCGGGTGGATCTGAGGGTATTTTCATTGAGGGGGGGTACACGCGCAGAAAGTTCATTGGAGCACATTTCATGGAAGTACTTGCAAAACTAGAACAAGTATGTAACACCGCGACGATGTGACATTGGTTGGAGCTTTGTAGACAGTGCGAGATCGATTAGGTTGGAAATTCTTTTTTTCAGAGAATTTCTGCTGCAAATACAGTATAACGTACTACGTCTCCAAAATTCTACCCATCGAATCTTTAATAATATTCACAATTATTTCTGCAATCCAATCATGGACGGTCTATACTTAGCAATGGGTTGGGAGGGTCTTACTAACCTTCATTATTATCATTTGGTTTGGTTCATTATGTTTCTTTCTTTTTGGGGTGTTTTACATGTTGTCTCACTCCCCATTATGTCTCATATTTTCTTTTCTTTTTGTAAATAAAATTTAATTGAAACCACTTGGGGATATTTAAGTAGGATCAGCCCATAGACTGAATGTGATATTTTAGTGAGAGTGTCTAGCGTAGGGTAAGTCCAAAAAGTATTTAGCAAAATACATAACAGAATTTCTACGAAATGTACTTAGATGAACTTAATGCACTTGTACTTCCCCAATGTAAATACCCTCGAACCACCCGACTAGCTGCAAAATTCCACCTCTTCATTGTATAGGTCCCTAGATGCCGGACTATTTTCTACTCTAATAGCTTTTTTCTCAGACCGCTTACCTTTGGCATTCCCTTCCTGCTACCCCCGCCGACTGTATCAACATTAAGAGATTTAAATTTAATATGAACAAACATTTTACTGCCCAATTCCCAACCCAGGTTACCTCCCATGAAGATGTCGCCAATCACAGTAGCCTCTTACGCTTCATTTGCAATATGCCTTGTTCGGGCTGAACAGTAAAAAAAATATATACAGATCCATTTATTTTACTGATTTATATTTGTGTTTTCAACTTGAAATTCAACATTTTAATTTATTACTTTGTGTCTGTTTCCTGTCTTGAGAATATATTTACAAGTTTTTCTTAGAAGGCAATGATCACGAGATAAATATTTATGGGAGCAAGCCCTGACATCCCCCCCCCTCACCGTCTTATGACCGGTCACGTTGTATATGTACTCTCCCCAACTCAGCAAGATTACGTTGCTTTTATGAATATTTAGCCTGTATCAATTTATTTTCATGAATGTGTAACCTGGGTCACAATAGTATGAAAAAAATACTTACTATGTGTTATATCTCAAACTCAGAAGTAGTGATTTAAACTTCAGAGTTTTTAAATGGTATGCTGTCTGCTTCAGGATACTAGGATTAAGATCAAAGTGTTGTATCTGTTCCGATGGATACTGCACCCCATAGACTGGTATTGTCTTGACCTTCGGGGTTTGATTTATGCCGGTCTATGGGTCTGTCCTGTGCAGTTCTAGGAGGTCCACCCTCCCAGGCTTCTCATCCCCTCTGGGGAGGAGTAAGTTTATTGCTTACTGCCTGAGGCGCCCCTACCGGGGAATGCCGACGGGACTGCCTAGGCAATTTTTAATGGCTAGAGTGCTCACCTCTCGGGCGCTGGTTTTTCAAACCCCACTTTCCCGACCCGACCTTTGGTCACATCTTACTTGTGGGAGTAAGATAAAACTGGCCTTGTGCCTAACACCTGGAGAGGAGTAAATAAATACTAGGATTGGCCTTTTGGCTAAGATCAAAGTGTAGTATCTGTTCCGATGGATACTGCACCCCATAGACTGGTATTGTCTTGGCCTTCGGGGTTTGATTTACGCCGGTCTATGGGCCTGTCCTGTGCAGTTCTAGGAGGTCCACCCTCCCAGGCTTTGCCTCCCCTCTTTGGGGAGGAGTAAGTTTATTGCTTACTGCCTGAGGCGCCCCTACCGGGGAATGTCGACGGGGCTGCCCAGGCAATTTTTAATGGTCAGAGTGCTCACCTCTCGGGCGCTGGCTTTTCAAACCCCACTTTCCCGACCCGACCTTGGGTCAATCTTACTTGTGGGAGTAAGATAAAACTGGCCTTGTGCCTAACTCCTGGAGAGGAGTAAATAAATACTAGGATCGAATCTGTGGTATAGTTATCTCTCTCAGGTAGGTTACTGGAACATGTTCATATACGAATAAGGTGAGGAGACCATTTTATCGTAAAATATACTTTATATACTTGTGGGGTGAGGTCGGTGAAGTGGATACCGGCACCAACTGCTGATTCGACGTGTCGTGTTCGAGTCGTGATGGTTCCATAACACCCCTTTCAAAAAGGATCCTGCCAACTTTCACGTTGTCCCTCCTGTGACTGCATAGAAAATCAATGCTAACGATACAGAATCAAGTGAATCCCCATTTACTTGCCTTCCCACGAGGGAAGAATTAGACACCAGGTCGGTTTTAACGTGAGGAAAATCCACCTTTTATTGGGACAAAAATAAAAATCGCATCAGTCGAGAAGGATTTCTCTTTCACTGACAGAGGACAGAAAAGATGTGCTGTAGGATCACAAACAGACACTACACTTTGCTCCTAGCCAAAAAGCATTGGGTACTTTATTAATATAACTATGGATCATCATTCCTTATCTCTGAGTTTTTTCTGGCTATCGTCAGAATGTACACGAAGGGTTATAAATCCTCATATTTAAATACGATCTTACATTGCGCGTGTTTCCTCATTACCGTTCAAACTAAAGCTAATGATATCGTTTCAAATTCATTTTATAACACGACTAAATCCAACCAATTTGCAATCTACCCTCGTATCGTATTCATAATCTGTCAATTATTCCTAGTAATTCAATGTAGCACAACCAAGAAAGGCAGATAGGGGCAGATGCCCCGGGCAGCAGCTTCAGGGAGCACTAAATCGTGCTAACCCAAAAGCATTTGCATTGATATAACATTGCTTAACCTTTGGCACAATACACCTAGCCAATAGAAAAACAGAGTACTTGGCACACCAATGAATCATAGACTCGACGAGATGCGTAATAGCTGATGCATCAAGGGGACACCGCGAGTCACAACTGCCCTTTCATGACGTATATATATATATATATAATAGAAATTGGTAGTTTGCTGTAAGCATTGCTGGGAGTAATAATAAAAGTTTTTAAAAAGGTTTAAGGCAATGCGAAGATCCGGGTTGCTGGAAGCTGTGAAGAACAAAAACAGAACAAAACCGAAATAAGTCGGATATAGATCGAAAGGTTTGTTTATTTTTCTAGACAGCAAGGGTGTTAGTTTGTAATGTCCGGATTGTCAAGAATCAATTTGATATTTCGAGAGATTTTTTTTTTTTTTTTTCTTCTTCCTCTCCTTGTCAAAAATAAATAAAAGAAAAATCCCGGGTACCGAGAAAATGCCAGGAGCGCTGGGGGGTTAAACCGGAAGTGTTCAGAGTAAAGTATTCAGAGGAAAACTAAATAGATTCATTTTATTTATTTATTTATTTTTTTTTTAAATATATATATATATATATATACACCCATATATATATGTAATTGTCTGTTGTTTCTATTTATTTAATTTTTATTTTATTTATATGTTTACTATTATTGTTATTTGTTTTTGTTTTTTTTTTTGTTTTTTTTTTTTTGTTTTTTTTTTCCGTATATAAAACGTAGTTATTACTTATAGTATATATGTTTGTCAACAGGCTGATTCCGGCATTAGATTTTAAATGTGTGTTGATAGCTAATTATTTGTTGTCGGTGCAGTATATTAAAATTTAGTTATGTCTGGTTAAGTTTAATCCTTATTTATTGGTTTTAATTTATCTCTTAAATGCCTATTGTTTTAGTTATGGAAAGTTTGCTGGTTAAGGGGAGACAAATCTCTTATTTTTGGTATTCTGTTATTCTGTTAATTGGCTTTGTATGTTGAATTTATTTAACTAAAGTAATGGTCAATTCTTAGTATAACGGATATGATTTGTGCAAATAGTGTTTATTATGGGGGGGGGGTTATTATCTGGGGATGGGTTCGGGGGGGGGGGGGGGGTAGGTTATATGATGAACGTAGAATTTAACTCATGTCTTTGATTCAAAAATGGGCTAAGTTTGGAAATGAGAATAGCTATTCTCATTTCCAAACTTAGCCCATGTACTGAGCACTTTTGAAAAATACTGGTTTTAAGTTCAAATGTATTATTTGAACTTGTTTGTTTACTTAATTTATACATACATATATATATATATATATATATATATATATATATATATATATATATATAATATATGCTGCATATATATATATATATAAGTTAGAAAAATCCTCAAAGTGCTCGATCATGTCTTACAAGAGCTAATTTTAATTATTTAATTTAAATACTATACATTACCATGCCCGCTTGAGTTACCCGGGTTTTGTTCATCTGGTTATCCTGGAATTAGGAAAAGTTTCAACCTGTTCTTGCTCCAGACAGACTCATCAGTCTCGTTTGAAGCGAAATGCCTAAAACCGGAAGTCCACATATTTGTTCAGCGTGGGGAGACTAGACGAGTGCAGCAAGGCGACGATTTCACAAGACTAGAGAACGTGAAGAACTGCAGAAATCCAACAACATTACGCAGATATTCCTAAAGGTGTTGCGCTTAGATGGAAATACATACCATCAGGTTATTTCTCCTGTCCCAATTTCTACCAATGACGCTACAGACACAGCAGCAAAGCCATTAGTCGTAACGGTCATCATTTCTATCCACGCTTGCAGCAAAACTGTTTTTTGTCAACCATTGTTCGTTTAGTCAAAAACAATCTGATGAACATGCACAGAGTAACCAAACTGAATACAATGTTTTAAAAAAGAAAGATGTTGGTTGTATTGAGTTTGATGCTAACTGTGTGAAACATTAAAATCTCTGATGATTTATGCGTACTAATCGTGTAGATATGTTTATGTTGTAAAGTGATAATAAGCGATTTCTTTGGCGAATCTACTACTAATATTTTCTAGCCAATGCAGGCGAAGGTAAATGGGGCATCAGTCAAGTTTTCATTTGCAGAAATGAGAAAATTTATTTCTAATAATTGATTGAACAATGTCTAATGCATAGTCATTAGTTGTATTATTTGACGTTTATTTTGATTCCAGATTTCCAGATTTAGGAGTTGTTTCCCCTGATTTCATTACTCTTTCTTTTTTTTCTAGCTAATATGGCGATTATATGTGCTCTCTGATATTCGATCCAGATTTATTATGCATTTTGATGTAGAATTGAGCTTTTACTCGATGGTAATTATTGAGGTATTTACGAGGAAGACTTTTCTAGTGATTTTGTTCTATTTTTGGTGAATTTTTCACTTTTGGGGACATGTAAAATGAATGTGTCTGTTTCGTATTGCACTGACGATATTTCTGATTCGAAAATAAATTGCTTTGTTTTAAAGATGATCAGCATTTATAATTTTACCATTTATTGTATGACTTAAACGTTTCTATGAAACAGCTGTAAACAACAGTAATACCTTGGTGTATGCTCTTGATTTGAAAT
This sequence comes from Sepiola atlantica, assembly GCA_963556195.1. Lineage (NCBI taxonomy): Eukaryota > Metazoa > Mollusca > Cephalopoda > Sepiida > Sepiolidae > Sepiola > Sepiola atlantica. The sequence continues at coordinate 65,820,889 of OY744517.1, read as the reverse complement.
TGATTTAGAAAACGTTTTGAATCGCCTAAATCTATCTATCTCTATATATAGTAATCCAGGTAACGTTTACATCAATCTCTCTCTCTCTCTCTCTATATATATATATATATATATATATATATATATATATAATCGCTATCTCATTCTCTCTCTCATTATCTCTCTCTCTATATATATATATATTCTGTTCATGTCTTGTTCTTATCTATCTATCTACCTATATAATCTCTCTCTCTCTCTCTCTCTCTCTCTCTCTCTCTCTCTCTATATATATATATATATATATATATATTCTTGCATATCTATACAATTAGGCTTATTTCTTTCAAAAATATATGAATGTACTTGTCAATGATTTACAACCTGCACTTATAAAACTGTAAATATGTAAGGAGATATTTGTCTGTTCATACTCCAAATAAGCTTGTCCCAAGAGATTATTAATTAACAGCACTTTGTTAGCATAGCTACATACTGTCAACTAGACAGCTTGGTTTACTAAATGGTCATGGTTATTAATAGTAAGTAAAACGAGATTTGATTTATTAAATAACTAAATGAGCAACAATATTGACATTTCGGTCACAAGATGCCGAGAACTAAAGTAAAACCAAGTTTTGCTTTGCCAAAGAAGACATGTTTTATGGCAAAGTATGATCTACATCTAAAGAAAAACGTAAAGATTTCGAAACGTAATGAAAACCATATGGAAAAGCATAAACCAATCGATTGCTGCTCAAATTTTTCTAGACAAAATGGGGGAAGGGTGTAGAAAAAGAGGTAAACCAAAGAGCAGATGACGTGATAACGTATGTTTCTGACAAACAGATCGATCAGTCAATTAGACAAACGGTAAACGGATAAGTAGTTCTTGTCTCTTCTAATATTTATTTATCAATTATCAACTCCAACCTCTGGACCGACGTCTACATTCTCTCTCCCTTTTTTACACTACTTCTTTTGCCAACTAATACCCTTACACAACCCCTTCATACTCCCACCTCCTCCTACTACTCCCATCTTTCCGTCCCACTTATTCGTTCACTGCTACTTATCTTTTTTCAAAATCCATTTTCGAAGTCCAACTCCCAATTTTATTTTTTGCTGCCTCCCCTCCCCTTTTTATTTTACTCTTCCACCACCTCCACTTCTATCACCTTGCTATTCCTCGTATTCGTTCACTGCTGCATGTTTTGTTTATTCTATATTATTTCAATGTTGGCTTTCATTACAGCTAGCTTTTAAGGTTGAAATTACCACTTATTTAATTTGTTAATTGAATGACTAAAACAAACTCTCTACAAAGCCCATAAAAGCTCACCTAAATGGCTTTTAATACGTTATTGATATCCCAAACATTCACACACCACAACGTTTTCCAAATGGACGAATTGTTTTGGCCATTTAATGGTCTTTGCCTATCCACAGCTTCAAAAGATTTTTACAACTTCTAAAGCCAATCATTTTTCCTAAAATAGGACTGGATTTTACCTTACTTCTATTCTGCTTCTACGAACTCTTATGGTACTTTCAACGGTGATCTTTTACCTATACAAGCAGGTCGATATCTAATGCGAATGACCCTAAAAATATTAGGGATGGATTTGGACGGTTTTACGGGGTCATAACGTACTGAGCATGTGTCTGTGCGTTCACTGCACAGACCGTGATCCTTCGCTCGTTATCTTCGTCAGAATTCAGTTCTTGATTCGGACACCGATCGTAGTCTAAATTATGTGGTCTCTTTCACTGCTATAACAAAAGTAGTTTCCTTCCAAACATCATCACAACTACAGTTTAAAACAAGTAACAATTATTTACGTTGAGAGGTTACACTGATACTAGATTTTTCTACTGAACGAGACCTGCAAATCGGGACAAACTTATCTTCCAACCGAACACAAACAGTCTATCAGTTCAAAAGCTCACCTGTCTCTGAGACCCACAGAACCCCAATTGACCGTCCTACCAACTTTGCTGGAATATATATATATATATATATATATATATATATATATATATATATATATATATATATATATATATATATATATATATATATATATTCCAGCAAAGTTGGTAGGAAGGTCAAATATAAAGATATTTGCTGTCATTTTCAGTAGGCCACCTAGTCAGCCCACTTGAAAAGACTAAGCTGCTTATCTATGGTTATAAAAAAACCTACTGCCAGGGTACTCCGTATCTGGAGGGATATTAATTTTCCAAGACTCACGTAGCTCACAATCACAGCATGGAACCTCGTATCCAAGTAGACATTACTATATCAAAGGTCAGCCAATTTCTTGGGTGGTCTCACTTCTTTTAGCTAAATATTTCTTCCATTGCAAGCCTGTCGTCTGCATGCACTGCAACTATGAACCTCACTAAACATGCAGCATTGCACATGCTTACAGTGTAACAAAATGTGAAAGTGGGAATTTTGGAGGAGATCTAAGAAATAAACAAAATCGTAGGGACGGGATTCTTTCGTGCCACTAGTTAGGAGACTATTTTAACTTAGCTGAGGTGGAGTCTCGGCAGACCCGGATCCTATGTTCTATATTCAAGCAGGGAATACATACTCTAACTGGGAGATTTTAAAGAACCTGCCAATGATTTGAGAAATAGACAGGAGAGAAGAATCATAAAGGCGAATCAAAGGCAAAAACAAGAAATAGTGCTAAGAAACCGAAGATGAGTATTTACCCCCTTCCCACCACGGGATGGTGTGACACAAGGTTAGGAGGTGGGGATTGGAAAGCCAGCGCATAAAAGGCGTGTGCTCTCTAGCCCATAAAAATATCTGAGCAGCCGCATTCCCCGGTAGGGACACCTTAGGCGAGAAGCAATAAACTAACTCCTTCTAAAAGAGAAAAGGTAAAACCTAGGAGGGGGTAGACCTCCTAAAACTACAGAGGAACACACTTCAGCGCAACAGAAGCAATTATGGATTTCAGTGTTCGGACCGACTTCCTCATTTTGGCTGCCTTGCTCACAACGTTTCGGCCGTTCTGCCCTCCGACCTTTATCAACAGAAGCAATATCACAAACTAAAAAATGTAACCATTTACTTGCTTCCCCACGAGGACAGAGTGAGACACAAGGTCGGTTTTTAAAGTAGAGAAAATGAAAATCCAGCTCCCGGAAAGGATGCACTCTTTATTAGGACAAAAATAAAAATTGCCTCTGTCTAGAAGGGCCTCTCATTCATCCACTGAGGACAGAAAAGACGAAGTGCAGCACTAGAACAGATACTACACCTTGCTCTTTATTTTACATTAAAATGACGACGAATGAGATGAAGAAAGTAGTCCGAAACATGCAATAGATAACAACAGAAACTGTCTTCAAATATTATCTTTTGAATTTTAAATAGGCAAATAAGCTGCCCTATTTTACTAATGTGCTACAGCTTATTCAAGCCCAAAGACAACTCGAGGATAAGAGTAAATAAGATGTTTTACTAGCGATGAACAACACCATGAGGGGATTGGAACCAGTAGGTTAAATAGTCAGAATTTAATTATTTAAGTGGACGGCCCGACAAGAATTTGTTAACACTGGACTTTAAAACGACCATGTTGTAGTTAGTGGGGATGAAGCCCTGTGGTATGTATTCCACAAATGTTCATGGAAATTCTGTTTAGTTTTAAGTAAACAGAGTAAGGAAGAAGAATTCTTTACAATGGTTGTAGTAAGACGAGTTTTTGCTGTGAATGTGATTGCAGTTCAGTCGAGCACCTACAATGAAAATTACAATAGAGAAAGACTAGCAACGTCTCTTCCCTAAGAAAGGGGCTGTAAGGACTTAGAAAAGGTTTACTTTCCCAATTGTTGAAATCTTATTAAAATATATAACTTACCTGGATATAGATATTAGGTAGTTTCAAATTCGATTTGTTGTTTTGACTTTTTTTTATTGTGCTTACTGTTGATCTTATCGTGCTGTCCACGACGGCTGGCGGATGTATTCTGCGTTTACCTTCAAAGATAAAACAACTTTTAATGTAAGTAGTTTTATGTGGGTGGTGAGGCGGGGGTGATTAGTTTTTTTTTGTTTTTTTTTACAGTAGTGTGGGCTGGGAGACACATGTACATCATATTTTATTGTGTCCGTTGTTTAGTGAATGAAGACAAGAGAAAACGTGTGCACGCGGGTGTCGGTAAGATTAGAGAGAGGGAGAACAATCACCAGTCGAGAGTAAAATAGAGAGAAGGAAATAATTTTTAAAAACACTAGGTGCATAAAATTCTCTCTCTCTCTCTCATATATATATATATATATATATATATATATATATATATATATATATATATATATATATATATGTATATATATATGTATATGTATGTATAATATATATATATATATATATATATATATATATATATATATGCATATATATATATATACATATATGCATATATATATATATATATATATATATATATGCATATATATATATATATACATATATGCATATATATATATATATATATATATATATATATATATATATATATATATATATATATATATATATATATATATATATATATGTACACATGTACCGGGGGTTATTAATTTAATTTTTTTTTTGTGTGTGTTTTTAATTTAATCTTTTATTTATTTTATTAATATTATTTTATATTTTCTATTTATTAATAATATGCTCCTATATTCGCACACATGCTTGTACACACATCTGGACGTATACATACGCCTGTACATTGATCCTCATTTATACAGGGGTGGGCGGGTGATTTTAGAATCTATTATATGGATTGTATGAAGCGGGGGTGGGTGATGGGTTTAGGGGTTAAGAAAACTTTGTTGTGTATCTGTATTCCCGTGATAGGAGGGTCACGTGGAGATGGGGTATCTGCTGATCAATGTATTATCCGCTGTGGATCGGGTTAGTTTTAGTATGGATGATGTGATTATCTGTGGTACATGGATGATGTGATTATCTGTGAATGTACAGGCGTATGTATACGTCCAGATGTGTGTACAAGCATGTGTGCGAGTGCGCGTGTGTATGTATAGGAGCATATTATTAATAAATATAAAATATAAAATAATATTAATAATATAAATAAAAGATTAAATTAAAAGCACAAAAAATAAAAAATATTAAATTAATAACCCCCCGTACATGTGAGCGAATATGTGTGTACATGCACGCATGTGCATATGCGTGCAGATGTTGTGTATAGGCATGCTTGTGGTTCCATGCTCGTGTGTGTATATAGGTTTATTTGCCGGTGCGCATGGACATAGGTACGAGTGAAATAACAAGATAAGGAATTTAATAAATTACACTAAATATAAATATAAATATAAATACAAATATAAATATTAATATTTATGTGTTAATACACACCATTAATAAAGAGACTAAACTTATACTCCTCAAACGGAAATAACAGATAGCATCCATCATTCCGTTTATAACCATTTTTTTGTTGTTTTTTTTTTTTTTTTCAACACTACTGGTTATAAACGGGACATATCAACGAAACACCGCTTCCCATGAAGATCTAGAAAATACGAAAACACCAATTCAATAAACAAAAATAAACAAACACGTTAAGTCCATAAACACATTATTGAATCATGCTTTCCAACACTATATCGAACAATTAATCCGATACATAAATTTATTCCCAAAAACGACAACAAAAAAGCACCCTAATTCCACAAACCAAACGGCAAACTATATGGCCGCTCCTTTCGTATTTTTTCAGACCAGATATAACAATAACATTACAAAAAGAACAGAAAATACGAAAACACAAATTCAATAAACAAAAATAAACAAACACGTTAAGTCGATAAAAACATATGTGAATCATCTCTTTCAACACTATATCGAACAATTAATCCGATACATAATTTTATTCCCAAAAACGACAACAAAAAAGCACACTAATTTCACAAACTCAAACGGCAAACTATATAGCCACCCCTTTCGTAATTTTTCAGGTATAATAATAACATTACAAAAGAACAGATGAACAAATAAATAAATAAATAAATAAAACTTGCTAATAGATAAATAAATAAATAAATAAAACTTGCTAGGGGATAAAATGAAGGGCTCCATTGAGCCTTAGTTAATCACTATCCGACACCGGATTTTTCGGGGACGCCCTCAGAGATACACCGTTTTTCTGTGATTGTTGACGCCATTCCCTGTCGGGCGTGACTACAATCGTTTCAGCTTGCCGATGATTCCACTGGGCACGGAGATTTACTAAAGATGTATAAGTCTGCCCTTTTGGATGAAACTGCGGTACATTGCTGAAATATGTAATATACAGTATCTAAATAAATTATATATATATGTATATATATACATATATATACATATATATATGCATATATATATGTATATATATACATATATATATGTATATATATACATATATATATACATATGTATACATATACACATATATATACATATATACATATATATACACATATAGATATATATACATATATATATATACATATACACATATAGATATATATATATATGTACAAATATATACACACATATATATATGTATATATATACAATTTTCTATATATACATATATATATATGTATATACACTTATATATATACGTATATATACACACATATATATACATATATATGTATATATACATATATGCACACATATATATATACATATATATGTATATATACATATATGCACACATATATATATACATATATATGTATATATACATATATATGTATATGTACATATATATGTATATGTACATATATATACATATATATGTATATATATATACATATATATGTATATATAAATTTATATGTATATATACATATATATGTATATATACATATATATACATATATATATAAATATATATGTACATATATATACACATATATGTATATATATATATATGTATATATACATATACATATATATGTATATATATAAATATATATACATATACATATATATGTATATATATAAATATATATACATATACATATATATGTATATATATAAATATATATGTACATATATATACACATATATGTATATATACATATATATGTTTATATATATGTATATATATACATATATACACGCATATATATTTATAGAAATGTATATATATACATATATACATATACATGTATATATATACATATATATACACGCATATATATTCATATGTATGTATATATATACATATATATACATATACATATGTATATATATACATATACATATATATATGTGTATATATATATCCATATACATATATATATATATATATATACATATATACATATATATACATACATACATACATATACAATCAGTTCACACACAGGTTCGCGTTAGATCACCGAAGTTAAGCGACGTCGAGCCTGGCCAGTACTAAATGAGTGACAGTTTTGGAATACCAGGTGCTTTTTGTGGTCTCTTTTTATCACGGCATTGTTTTTAGCCGTCTTGAACTGCTTGTCATTGGTATCAAGCAGTGCCGTCTCAAGAGAAGTGTTGTTGGTGATTACACAACTCTTGCTATATATATATATATATATATATATATATATATATATATATATATATAAATATATACATATATACATACATATATATACGCATATACATATACATATATATAAATACATATATGTATATATGTACATATATATACATATGTATACATATACATATCTCTCCCTATATATATACGTATATATGTACACACATATATATAACATATATTTATATATACATATATATATGTATATATATATACATATATAAACATATATATATACATGTATATATACATATACATACATATATATACACATATACATACATATATATACACATATATACGTATATATATACATATATATACATATATATACATATACACATATGCTCACCCAACCCACCAGACAACACAGCCACAATAGGTAAAGAAACATGATCTAGTTCACTCCCCCTATTGCCTCAATGTCAAATATAGCATTGTTACACAATTCTCCTAAATTAATAGATAAAAACTTTCCACAATCTAATAAACTTTATAGACTCTTCAATAGATATACAGTCAAAAGGAGTTATTCTTACTCTCCCTCCGTCGGATCAATTTTAGCCTCAAGTCAATCCCCCAACCCTCGCTGCTCATGCAGAATAGGGGAAATTTCCCCCATAGGAGGGGGTTGCACAATCAGATCCATAGTGTACGAAGCCAAAGTCATATCCGGTGTAAAATTAAAGAAAGAAGAAATTTACATCAGAATGACTCAAGGAACTTTCAAACAGACGCTCTACGCTACAATAAGACCTTCAAATATCCAGAAAAAAGAAATAACACCTCCCTGGTATCCACTATATAGGCGCTCAAGGCGTCTAGTACCCCCTATGAAATTAAATGTATTTAAGCTGTATGAACATCAAACCTGAGGTGTTCAAACAATGCTCCCACAGAAGAGAATTTATACTAGCCAAATGGATTAACAACGAAAACACATGACTCACTAATAGCCCTATCTGTACATAAGTCTAAAGAACTCCACATCAGATAAAAGATATAAGGCGTATCTACCCGCTTCAAGACCTTTCCAATTATTAGTATCAAATTAATTCTTTATATACAATATAACAGCCCACCCAGTTATATTATACATATCACTCCCAAATCCACATCTCCCCTATCAACCCAAATATTATCTACACTCGCACCCCGTAATCCCTACCTATCACAAATAAAATAAATCATTAGTGACTCTCGCTTCTATTATTTTGTTTTTCAGTCCTCACATTCCATGAGCGATGTTTTTGACAAGGGGGAATAATTGCTGTTTTGGGGTAGGAATCTATCGATCTAACACTTTTCGTTGGCTAGTTTTTGGCTTTGAAATAGTATTTCTTTTAGCTCCTTAC